>CM054112.1:193215950-194415950 GCA_028673005.1 Tanypteryx hageni
GGAGGGGAAAAAACGGAGGAAGTGTCGGAGCAGGGAGTGAAGGAGGGTAAGAGAGAGAGAGGAAAGAGGGTGGAAATAACCACCGAGAGCAGTTCGTTCCGAACGCCATTTACCCTTCCGTCGAAGAGAGAGAGAGAGGCGAAGGCAATAAAGAGTTGTATTTCTTTTTTTTCATCGGGGCCGGACTTACACGACCCCGCACTCATCTCTCTCTATGACGTAAGCGCCGGTGCGACCTTACCAAAGGCGGAGGAGAGCGCAGTGGCGAACGATGAGGTGGCCCCTATAGCTTCCATCTATCCGTCGCTCGCGAGGACGCACACCCCGGCGGCGTCGGCGTTGGCCATGCTGCTCTCTCTCCAAGAGCCAAACAGAGTGGGACCGCTAAGGATAGTGAGTCAGATCAAGATTATCAAGAGACGGAAGAGGTTGTCTGAGAGTTCGCCAATATTATCAACGTCCCTTCTCTCCCTCACTCCTTTCTAGCAACAGAAGCGCCAGCGGCGGCCTCCCTTTCCCCGATCCTCTCGAGGCCGACTCTGCCCATTACGTGTCTCTCGGAGTCTGTCTGACATAACACGACCCTCGCTTCTGCTGGTCCTCGGAAATACGCTCTATAGTGTAGACGAAAAAACTTCAAAGGCCTTTCAAAAAAACTCCTTTTTATGCTTCGGGGAAAAGTACAAAGGAACTGAAAGAGAAGGGAAAATTAGCAGCCCAAGGAGGGGATAGGAGAAAATTGGGTCCCGAGTCTAAAACGGCATTAAACCAACTAACCTCCCTGCATTTCGCGTGTTTTCCCCCTTTTTACGCGGGTGTGAATGGGATTAAAAGAATTGCAAACCTTTAAGACTTTATTCCCGCTGAAAAAAATGTTAATAATTCTCTATCTAAAGGAAAGGAAGAGGAGTCTTGGAAGAGGTGGAGGATTCGTAAATCCTTCTTCCCTTTTCCGCGCCCCGGGGAGTTGAGGAGATTGGGCGGTGGAGATGAGATGATGTTCCTGGGAGTGGCGGTGATGGGGAGTGGTTCTTTAATCATCATAAATCATTCCATCCTCTTTCTCCTTTCTCTGTGCAATTTTTAGGAGAGAGAGAGAGAAAAACTTTCCCATGCGTCCGATTACCCCGGGGGAAGGCCGACCACTCGCGCCCGTACGTGGCTGTCGGCGTTTTTTTAAGGGCCAAGGCGGTTTTCGTGTATTGGAAAGGGCGGGTGTCAAGAGGTCGCGGTTGCCGAGGCGGCAGCGAAATTTGATAATGAATTATCCTTTACGGCGGGAAGAAACGGGCCGCGAAAAAAATAATACAGAGGGAGATGCACATGCACGCATCCTTTTTGGCGAGGAGGTCGAGAGAGGAAAAAGTTCTGCATTTCTTTCTGGGATAAGGAACGAAAGAAGAAGAAGAAGAAAAAAAAAGATGCAGTCGGCCGCCTTGACGGATCTCTTCCGAATTCTCACTTGAGCCGAAGGGAAGGGAAGGAGTGACGTGCGCGAGGGATTATTTTCCTGATGCGAGCGCGCACGGCGCTCATTTTCTTCCCGAACTCTGTAGTTTCGTCACCGGTTAAATTCTTAATTCCAGTCGGCTATGTCTTTGAAACCGAGGCGAGCCCGAGGCAAAAGAAAAAAAACTTCGCGCGAAGGAAATATATCAGTTTTACGAAGAGAACAGGAACTGTTTGGGAATAATAGCTCCGTTAAGTCCGTGACTATATCTCCTTAATGCGACGCTGATCAGCCCTTCTCCTTTACGGCTCTAAACGAATGAGGTTGCGTGCGCACGCACTTTGAAAGACGGGGAGAAAGGAAGGAAAAGCCTTCTTCCTTGGTTTAAAAAAAACGTCGTCTTCGGTTTTATTGGTTTCATGAGGGGGATTGTCGAATTTCGCGAAAAAGCGCGAAAATGTTCCCGGTCGCCTTCGCTCGTTTTGTTCCATGCTCGAGTTTTGTGTTATGTTCCAGGATTTGAGGGATTTTCGTGATAGAGCGGCAGAGAGCTAAACGCGTGCTCTTGTCCCAAGATTCGCACATGGAAAAAAAACAGGAAATTCTATTCGCGAATTGATTTGGACGCGGTATTCCATAGGACTTGGGAGAGGAGATGCGCTTCGAAATTATGCCCGTGAAATATGGCCATTTTTCCACGACCATCTCTTCAAAACAGATCAATCACGTGAGATATATCCAAGAAAGTTTGCTGCTATAGACGCATTGGTGTATTGCCCTGGATGTAAATATTATGGAACTGAATTTTAAAAAGTAAATTAACCGTCTAATCATAAAAAAACATTTTTTATGCAATACATTGCAGTTGCATACTTAATATTTTACGTGGTGGAATTCTGAAAAGACGTTTTACTATTTTCTGGGCGGCATAGAAAAATAGTTTTTTTTTAACCTGGTTTAAGGATATTTGCCCGTATTAATTTCGACCGAATATGATGCGAATATTTTCGTCGCATCAAAAAATAAAAATGTCCCTCAGCAAAAACTACATGTGACTCTACGCGTAACTCGCTCACATTCTTTCAACTCCCTTGAAAAAATGAAGCATACGTCTACATTTACCATTTAAAGATTTTATCCAAATTTCATTGCGAAAGTGTCATTACAACGGTCGCCCGTTAACTCCCAAAGAAACAAACATAAAAGGTTAATAAAAAGAAATTAGGTTGGCGTTAACAAAAAAACAGCGATGTTTTGCTGATGATTGACATGTTTCGACCGTCGAGAATAGGCAGGCAGAAAATAATTAGCCATAAATATAAAATTCCTCGCGTGAGCAAAAACGCAAGATGAAAACTTGCAGTCTGTTAGTGTTGCCTCGGACATAATTACGCCGAGCTCGCGGGGAAAACGGAGAGGGGAGAGAGGAGGGAGAAATAAGGGAGAGAGAAGTAAGGGAGAGAGAAGTAAGGGAGAGAGAAGTAAGGGAGAGAGAAGTAAGGGAGAGAGAAGTAAGGGAGAGAGAAGTAAGGGAGAGAGAAGTAAGGGAGAGAGAAGTAAGGGAGAGAGAATTAAGGGAGAGAGAAGTAAGGGAGAGAGAAGTAAGGGAGAGAGAAGTAAGGGAGAGAGAAGGGAGAGAGAAGTAAGGGAGAGAGAAGTAAGGGAGAGAGAAGTAAGGGTGAGAGGAGGGAGAAGGAAGGGAGAGAGAAGGGAGAAGGAAGGGAGAGAGGAGGGAGAAGGAAAGGTGAGAGGAAGAAGGAAGGGTGAGAGGAGGGAGAGAGGGAGAGAAAGGAGAGGGAGAGAGAAAGAAGGGAGAGAGGAGGGGGAGAGAGGAGGGGGAGAGAGGAGGGGGAGAGAGGAGGGGGGGGAGGAGAGAGGAGGGGGGAGGAGAGAGGAGGGGGGGAGGAGAGAGGAGGGGGGGAGGAGAGAGGAGGGGGAGAGGAGAGGGGGGAGGAGGGGGAGGAGAGGGGGGGGGAGGAGGGGGAGGAGAGGGGAGGGAGGGAGGAGGGAGAAAGAAGGGAGAAAGAAGGGAGAAAGAAGGGAGAGAGGAGGGAGAAAGAGGGGAGAGGAGGGAGAAAGAAGGGAGAGGAGGGAGAAAGGGAGAGGAGGGAGAAAGGGAGAGGAGAGAGAAAGAAGGGAGAGGAGGGAGAGAGGAGGGAGAAAGAAGGTAGAGAGGAGGGAGAAAGAAGGGAGAGAGGGGGGGGAAAGGAGATAGGAGGGAGGAGGAAAGGAGAGAGGGACGTTGATCGAGAGCGAGGAGGGGGGAGAGATTGGAAACGGGAGACAACTCGCACACAAATGAGGTAGAATTCGGGAAGGAAAGGGCGAGGTCCACGCTACGGCACGTATGATACGGTCTGGGACATGCACGGCCCACCAACTTCGCGGCGGAAAGAAATACGACATTTTCCAAAAGTGCGATCTTCGAATACGCAATTTCCCACGCCGCAACGCCGGTTTCCGAGGCGAGGAGGGTGGGGTAGGAAAAGAAGGAAGGAAGGGGGAAAAAAACAAATCGGTCACGTTGAATTCCTCGACTCTTGCACAACTGCGTGCGTGCGTGAGTACGGTGTTAGCACTTCTTTTCCTGAGATCATTTATTGAAAGAGCTTGAGTCCAGTAATCCTGCGGCTTTCGTTCCGTGAGCTGCCGGATACTGATCGGAATAGACAATACGATCTCTCTAAGCTTTGAAATAAGGTCCTGTTGAGAGCGCAAGGCCGTAAATAAAAAAAAAACAATATTAGAACAATTCTGACGCTCGAGATAAAAAAGGTAAGACTTAAATCTTAACTGACATTCTAATGATATGAAAGCTTGCGAACGTGTTCGTCAAAAGGAATAAAACAAAATAATTACCATTTTTTCTTGCACTTTTTAACTGGTTCCTTTTTTATATGTACACGCCATCGAAATCCACTAGCTCGAAAAGGTACTTGGAGTGATACTGGAGACTATTTTACCACCATCATCTAAAACTATTTTGCCGCTATGTTCACCTTTATAATATAAGAAAACCCAAGATTTGCTCTTAAGATGGAAAGGCACGCATGTTTCCTCTCTTTACAAGACAAATTACGCCGAGATAAGTCTCTCAACTTCGGAAGTTGATTACATATAAAAAGATGAGGAAGGATCTGCGTCATCGGTTAGTAATGACTCCGAAGAGAGGGCATTTGGTTATAAGATAACTTGGATGCCGTCTACAATGTAGCATTGATCCCAAACTTTCCTATATAGCGGATTAGTATGACCCTTACCTGTATGTAAATGACCACAGGTATCAATATATTCATTAAAACAGTTAACACATGAAAAGTTAGGAATTATTAATTTTCCTTTGGCCTTTTTCAAACATCTAGGCTGATCGGACTCGGCCCATGGACAGTGGTGCATCCAATGGGGAGGGTCTATTGCTCTCCCCCCTCAGATGCTCCCATTGCCCTCCAAAGAATACATTCTAAAACCCGTTCGGCGCCAAATTCCTTGATTCTGAACTGCAGATTTGGCCCTTATGGCAAGGGAAAGAGTTTCTGACAGGAATAGGGATTTCCATAATAAAAGGTTCGTCGGCAGTGATGAGTTCAAGAGGAGAGAGGGGCGAGAGAAGTTTCTAGATCCCCCGCCCATTGACAGTCATGTGAATCACTGAAAAAGCTAATGCCAGCCAAACTTAGTAGAATATACGAGGAAATAACTCCGATAATCAAACACGGACACAGGACGCACCCTCTTAAGGAATTACAATTGATTGATCTCGGTTGACAGGACTTCAAATTCCTCCGGATGGGTTATTGCCATCGTAGGAGAACAGGGTGGTCGCGAGGACGGACGGGTGGTTAATGCATCTTCCCCTCCGCTCCCTCCAGAGGGGTTGCTGCGACGATAAGACCTGACGGGGGCATATGGCGTCCCTAGACCTAACTCCTCTTTTTTTACACCGAGCGAGGCAGCTCTGGTATCCCGGATACGCCCTCCTTTTTAATGCCTTCGGTTGGTTTGCAAGTTATCAGATACGGAAGAGGCGAAAAAAAGTCGAGAGACAAAAAACAGAGGAGCCCCTTTGCCTTCGTCATTGGTCCAAGTGCACCAGGACACCCGAAGATACATCCTTCTCGTTTAATCCCGTAGTTTATGGGCATGGAGCGTAATAGGAATCCTCATTCCGACGTAGATGGCGGGTCCACCCATTTTGAAGAGGAAGCACGGGTTAAATTCGAAGCATTAGGGCCATATTAAGTGCTAAAATAAATGATGCAAATAAGTCCCAACGGTCCAAAAACTATACGTGCGTCTCTTCTAGTAAATAGCTGACGTCAACCGGCTGCTTTCTCTAATGCTTAACTTCTTCAACCGCCGCCGTCCACACGTGTTCCCTGTCTATCAAACATAGAAACCTTTGAGAATATTTTTAACCAGTGGCTCAAAGCGATAAGGACGATCGTGTATTTTATCTCTGGTTAGAATAATGTAAAAATCTAAGGACTACAAACACGAATTGTACCCGATTATAATGCGGACTTCGAACAAGCGGTCTCATTACCGAGACGCAGATGTGTAGAATACAGTCCCTTTTGCCCCACATGTGAAGTATATGCCTCCAGTTGCTAATTGATGTTATTTTTTTAAACATTTTTTTTTTCAGGGGAAGAGGAGTGATCAGATTTATTTTGAAATGTAGGAGCGTGTTTAATTTTTGCTACTCAATTAAAAAAACTGGGCGTAAAGGAACTTTTGAGACACATTGTACTTTGCAATAGAGGCATACAAACATACAGTAACTTTCCACGAACTGAATTTCGATAACAGTGTAGAACAGGGGTGTCCAAAACAGTAGTCATTCGCCACATAGCGGGTATGCCACAGGAACTCGGGGAATTCAATTTTTTCATCGGTTATACATATATTTTCTCTACTTTTCTGCCCGATTTAAACAGCACTATCGAAATAAAAATAATGACATCACTCAAGGTTTATATTTGCAATTAAAAAGGAAGCATCTGTCTACTATGATATGTTAATTGTTGTTGCGTAATAGTAATTTTTTACAATAAATAATGGTAATGAATTTCAGAAAAATTATAGATTATAATAATAATAACTGTTTACAATGAATAATACAATCTCAAACCCACTTCGAATTTATTCCGCATAAATACTGCATATATTTGTATCATATGACGAATATGGTAACTTTTACGCCACAAGTGTGGTGAGATTCTCAATCCTGTTGGATACCGCTGGTGTAGAAGAAAAGAAAACCACAGTCCTTGGTGCGAAGCAATTTGCTGAATAGTAGGTTTTAGAAATATGGATATCAGTTTCAATGATCTTAATATACCTTATCCTTGTCAGCTTTCTGCATGCCTAATGCAGGTTCTTACCTTTTACCGATGGAAATAAATGTAAATATACATAATACATAAAGCGCAATGTAACGAACTAGGAAAACTTGCGCGTCATGTCATTTTGAGTAATGTAAACCGCGACTTTTCGGATGTTTTTGAAATTTTAAAACTTGCCGATTTTAGATCTCCCTCCTGCATCTACGAGTACATCATCTTTGGGGTCGAAATATTCAAAACCATCCTTCCACACATTCGCATTTTACCAGCGGTGACAAAAGACTCCTTTTTTCCCTCTCTCTCTCGACCGAAATAAGTCACACGCCTTCATTCTTGTTAGTATGCGACCAGTGACCCTCATTGCCACTCACGGCCTGCTATACTGCAACGGTTTCACTCGAGAGAGGGACACACACGCACACACCACAAATAATAATAATCTCACCATGATTTACGGCCTCATCCGAAGAACAACCTCGGCCGAGATTTTGATTTGAATGCGATCTCCCGCGGAAAAAATATATACACAAACTTATCGGTCCGTGATCGATCCCGATACAGCGCTAGACGTAAAACGGGACAAACACTTGTATTATCGTTTTGGCACGATGTAAAAGATACGAGGAAAAATACAACAATGGGAGCGATACATAATTCAAAACGGAAGGGATCGCGTAATTCTAAAAAATCATCAAACATTTCTCGCATAAACCTTACATATGAATGCGACAAAAACATGGCATGGGCAGTAAGCAGAGCGAATGAGAGAGAGAGATAAATAGATAAATATATTTATTATTCTAGGCCAGAAAAAAAGTTTACATACTGACAAAAATAAAGTTAACATATTGAATAGGGGAGCGGCTCGATAACATAAAAGTATATATGTACTCTTAAGAGAGAGAGATAGAGAGAGAAAAGAGAGACTACTTATCCTTACACAAAGACGTCACACTCACGGGTTTACCCGATTTTTTGCGAGAATCAAACGGCAGCGCGGCAAGGAGACTATAAATGGTAAATGTCAGTAACGCAACTTACATATTTCATAAGGGCCGCTCTCCATGCTCGAGAAAAATAAAAAAAAGGAGTGAGAGGGAAGGAGTGTAAGAGGAGGTAGTTTAAGAGCAGGAGAGAGAGAGAGAGACAGGTTGTGTAGGTAGTGGGGGAAGGAAAACAAAAGAAACAAAAGAGAAACTCAATGCGCATGACGATGCCCAGGGTCCGTTGACGAGAGAGAGAGGGGGGGGGGGGCGTTTCCCGTATACGAAAAACCACGTCGTGCGTATGCGTATGTGTGAGCGATAGTGTGTGCGTGTGAACGTATGTGCGTTTCTTTCCCTCTCTCTTTTACTCCCGTATATTCTGGCGAGAGGGAGGAAGACGGCGGACGCGACAGAAGGGCACGCCGAGTCGGGAACGCAGCGTCGGCCGCTGCTCCGCCTCTTCGAGAGAGAGAGGCTGAGTCGGCTGACGGCGAGAACGCGGAGCTCGAGGTTTTTCGCCCAGGCTGCGGCTGCTTCGTCGTCCCCAAGTCTCCCATCCTTTCGGGGGCGGAGAGTACTAGAGAGGAAGTCTCGGCGCCGTTCCGGCGACCCCCGGAGGATCGGACTAGACGGGAGTCCGGGGAGGGAAAAAGATAGAGAGAGAGAGAACATTCCACCAAACGCCAACAAGAAGCGATGAGGGAGCGATCACTCGTCACGGGGGAGGGAAAGTAAGGGGGGCTCCGAGAGAGGGCACGGCAACACGGAGGGCCTGACCGTAAAGAACGCACGCACTCACGTATCGGGCGGGCGAAATGAGTCACGTTCACGCGCCCTAAGGGGAAAAGAGAGAGAGCCAGGGGATAATAAAATAGGAGTCGCTCATCTTACAATCCAATATACTAAGTGCACTCCTCTTATCCTCCCCATTCCCTCTCTTTCCTCATCGCTCTTGCGAGAGTTCCTCTTCGGTATTTTCGAAGACGGCACGAATGTTTCTCTCTCGCACGCCCCGCGAAAACGAATACACGCGCTCCGCGTTATTCTTTCGCCGGTATTCTTTATTTTTCCTCCTCCTGCAGACCGACTGACCTAATTTCGACGAATATCGCGCATAATGAGGGAGGAAATCGTACGGGAGGAAGGGGATGCGGGGGAGAATGGCGAGGGAGAAGACGGTCGTGATATACGGCCTCGGCGCGGCTACACGCATAAAGGATAAGAGGACATCGGCAAAATTGGACCGCGTGGAAGAGAATATATCTACATAATAATCCTGTAAATCTTCGGAGGATTTGAGGGTGGCAGGGGAGGTTTGGGCGACGACGGCGGCGGCCAACTCGAAAATTTTTTCCCCGGCCAAACGTATTATTTGGGAGGTTAGAATAAAACGGTTACCCCCAGAAAATGACTTGTTCGACGCTTTCTAAAAATTTCGTTTCCCACCTCCGGCTCCTCCGCGCGTTGCATTAATTAAGGAATTCATACCGACATCGCGTTAAATTCGTTCGCGCTAAAATTTCTTCCCCGACAACTCCTAGGGGCCGAGAATGTTTTAAGCGCTTATTATCTCTTCCTATCTCGCTCTCTTCCCAAAGAGTGACGCCCAACACGATTCCTCTATTTTAAGGACCGTTAAAAGGTAACCTCCCAGCGTAATGGCGGCCTGAAAAGTGTAATACCCCCCTCTCCCCCAAGCACGTGAAAGTACCGGGAGTTTTTTTTAAGCGAGCCGCTCCCGCCTTTTCAATCCGCGCCGTTTTTCCATCTCCGAGATCTCACGAACTCCGCACGCACACATACACACGTGAGCCCCCCAGCCGATGCACGGTCGACCGGAGATGCGAAACGGGTAAAACGGCGGCCGTGGAAAAGAAAATGGGATCTCTCTCCATTTCGCCTTGTGTTCCCCGCATCGCGATATAAAGCGTTTTGATGTGGTCGCGCGCGCCCGGTCATTTGCGAGCGCATTTTCGATGCCATCGCCTATGGAAACCCGTTTGATCAAACGTGTCCCATCTCTTTCTCTCTCTCTCTCTTCCCTTCCAGCACCAAAACCATCGGAGGGTGCTTGGGATTTTCCGAGTCTGCGGAATAACAAAGTCAATGAAACGCGACGCCGTGCGTTTTTATGCGCCTTTCCTCCATGCGATTGCGTTTTCGCCTCCCGCTTCCTCGCGTTCTGACGGATTTCGACCTCTCCAAGTCGGCGGATGTGCGTTGGCTCGGGAATAAATTTAAAAAGAAGAGAAAAAATATATGCCTCCGTCGGTCGAAGAAAAATTAAATTCAGTCCGACGGACTTGGTGGAAATTGCGGACACAAGAATCCCTTCTTTCCGTTGGGAGAATTTGATCCGGAAACAGTCTGTCAGTCGTGGACTGACCCGACGGCCGAAACGACATTGCTGCTACTCGTGACAGAGTTTTATGTTTCTGCTGGAGAATTCTTCTGTAGTGATCGCGAAAGAAAGCTTGAATATCATTTCGACCCTCAAAAATCCTCTAGTGGCCTCCATAGAACGGGAACGGATTCGTTCACTACATATGAGCTGCTGCGGTATCGAGGAGATATTACTATACGGCCATGTACCCATTTGGAGACGCCGGGCGAGACCCGGGATATGGAGTATTTGCTCGGTTATACTTCTCTTAGGGCTGTCGGATGAAGCTGAGGAGCTTTCTAAGGAGATTAGAAATTGTTGTATCCATAATTTAGCAACAATTCCTATGCAAGCCAGATTCAAAAATCTGTTCCAACATTTCATTCCCAAAAGCACGCATATAAAAGCTAGCCTAAACAGGCGTCAGGTTTTATTGTATGGAAATGCTTACGCTAAGATGTCTAAGTAAGTGCAGGTGTCAGAAAAATCAAACATACATACCAACCAACGGCTTTTCACTCTTCTACTTCGAAAAAGTTGCGCAATCTCTGCCTGTATCCGAGCGAACCCCGACACTAAAAAACAATGAGGCGTGGAAAGCAGCGCGGATTAAAATTCACACACAAGGTTAACGTTGCCGACAGCGATGGGTTTTCCGTGGGCGCCTTACGTTTATCACGAACGAAACATGCAATGGTTTCGTAGAAGAACTTTAAAAATACCCGCGATGAAATGCAGAAAAGATTGCAAGATTCTTTAACCTATTTTAACGATTAACTGATCTAGTCTTTGCTAACGTTCATAGCCATGAAACTCAGTCGTGAATTTTAACATGCGCGGTAATCATTCTGAGGCCCTCACATCTTAATAACTAGGAGTTACATTCAATACTTCCACCAAAAACTACAATGACGCTCCAAAAATTGGCAAAGACTGATATGCACTTCACAGCGTATAATATTCTACGAGAAATTTAGAATTTTATTAATTTCCCATAATATTTTTCATGTCCTTTTCGGGACCCCTAAAATGTGAGCCATTCCGGAAATCCCTACGGTGAATTCACCCCTGACGAAACTCGGAAAACATGTAAACGTTGCCAATAGCTGGAAGTAACTCACGTTTCAGAGTTTTGTGTATTATCCCTAGCCATAGGCCGAAAAATATCTGGTAACTTTTCTTTTCCTACACGAAAATCCCCTTTGACCCAAAAACTTTCCTCGATCACCTAAGCAGTTAATTAACTAATCTCTCGCTGAGACAGGACGAAGAAGCGACGTTGGTCTCGCTCGCTACGAGGGAAGACGTTTGCAGATGATATGAAAAATAAATACGCGATTAAGGACGGATGCGAGGGAAGGATTGAGGTTGGGGATCGGGAGAGATAAAAAGGGGCGTCGTCAACGGGGAAGTCGTAGCAGTAGATATAGACGCATGCGACGCGGAGGCGGAGACGTCTCCTTCCGTCTCATCGCGCCCGACCTCTCGCAGCACGCATCTCCGACGTATTAATTTTGCATCGTTCCGCAAATCGCGCGTAGATTGATGTAGGCGAGGACGGAGCGAGGGAAAGGACGGTAATGGGGTTTTGTTTGCGTCTCCTTCCTTGCGTGGGACGCGTCTTGTAGATGCCATAGCTCGGCCGCCTCCCTAACCCCCCCCCCCGCTCCTCTCTACTCCTCCCGTATTTCGTTCGGAGCACGGCTCACGCCTGCATCCGCACGCGTGACGGGAGAGGAGTAGGTGCCCAAACTCCGCGCGACCCACGGAGTAATTACTTCATTATTCATAGGCGATGGGATTGGGGAAGGGGTGGGCGGGGAATAAAGGCGTGGGGGTTGGATGAGTGAGGGTACAAAGGAGGGGGAGGGAAGGGGAGAAGTGGGAGGACGTTCATTAGCGCGGGTTAATGCACGACCGAAGAGCGAGAGAGAACAAGAGGGAAAGATAGGGACCGTTGATGGTTCCGCCATACTAGAAAATGGAATTATTCATGTATAATTAGGCGTGCGATTTTGCACTACGCGGATAACGGTTGATTCATACGGTATTACAGTTACCCGTTGACGTTTTGCTGATGAAAAGTCCTTACGACGCACAAAACGCATCGTCTAGTATTTTATTCTCTCAAAAAATGATAAGCCTGGATGAAAATTAACTCGATCTACGATTTTTTTGAACAGTCCGACAGATTTTTAGGGCGAAACGAACTATGATTAGGGTATTCCCGAGACTGCACCCGTAAATCCGCACCCAACTCCACCTTTTCTTCAGTTCTCGGCTGTTGGAGTGCGGTAAGAGGTTCGATCAATTTCGTGCGGCAAAAACACGCCGAACCGACTTCATCTTGAGAGCACCTCCGGCGGATAATGCAACACTTGGAGGAATCCATTACCTCTTTTTCTTCGACCATAATGCCCTCAGCACACACGGATGCGGCGGGGTTGTCTCGCGGTTAAAAAAATCGCGATTGCATCGCGCCTTACGAAGACGACGACGTTAGTTTTTTTTTTTTTTAACTTTGCCCGCGGCAATCGTCCGACTCCGACTTAATTTCTCCACTTCACTCGCCTCTGAACAACAATAACACCCCTCGATCGGACTACTTCTCCGACAGAATGTTATACACGAATCCATGAACGTACATAAGTATGGTCAATGCTATGGCAAATTGAAGAAGGGAACAAGAGGAGCTGATGAGTGCAAGGAGGAGGAGTGGACGACGGGAGGTAATCTAGTTCGTATCATCTCTGCCTCTTGGTGAGAGGGTGGTCCACGTTCCCCTCCCCCCTACTCTCTCTCCTCCCCTATTCTCCCTCCTCCCTCTCTCCTCCCCCTACTCTCCCTCCACCCCTACTTTCCCTCCTCTTCCCTTCTCCCACCCTCCTCTGCTAACCGAGAAAAGGAAGAGGGAGGATGAGAAGGAAGGGTGGGTGGATGGGAGGATGCGTCACGCACCCCTCTGCGAACTGCACCCTCTATCTTCCCCCCTCCCTCCTCTCCCCCCCCCCCCCATAGTCTCCAGTCGCCGAGCAACACGGTCGTTATTTCGGATGGGAGAGAGGGAGGGAGATGGATGCACGCATCACTCTCTCCTCCCCTTCTCTCACGATCACGGCATCACCTCCCCCACTCACATCACCTCCCCCACTCACATCACCCCAACTCCCCCGGAGGCGATCAGGAGCAAGCATCGACGCCTTTTTTCCCCGACCTCCGGGGAAAAATAAAAAAACAACGAAAATCGTCCGTCCTCCTCCCAAGGTCCCCGACATCTCGGCGACGTCGTATTCTCGCGGATAAAACTTTCTCCCTCTCTCTCTCGCGAAAATTCTCTTTACTGCGGGCAAGATTGTCGGACGATGTGGAATGGTAGTTAAGGAGGAGACGGAGCTAAGGATCTGCTTCGCTATCTCTTCTTCCTCCCACCGCCTCCGCCATCCGCCAGAAGGGGTCGGGGCGTAACGCGAGTCCGCGCCGCCGAACGAGAATCACGCACGCCGCCTCCGACGGTTCCATCCTAAACCCTTTTTCGCCGACATCCCGACGCAACCAAAACCTTTGCTCCCGGAGCATGACCGTAAAATCCCATTAACGAGCCGTAAAGGGAGTTTTCTGATGGGGGCGTGGATTTGGAGAGGCGAGATGATGATGGCAAGGGGGAAGGGGGCGGTGAGGGAAGAAGTGAGAGCAAAGAGGGAAAGGATGGGAAAGAGGGAGGGATGAGAGATACCGAGGGAGAGAGAGAGGGAGGTTTTTGACGAGAGATGCAACGATCCGAGCTTCTAGGAAAAAGACGAAAGAGAGGGAAAGTGTGAGAGAGGGAGGTAGAGAGTGAAAACGGAAGGGGATTTTTCAGAATAAACAAAACGCCGTCGCGGACACGTGGGGGGAATCGAGAGCGCCGCCAGCTCTTCACTTGTCGGTCGCCGCGGCGTTCCCTCCCGCCGCCGTAGCAGGCGGGAGACCGGCAGCCGCCGCCGCCTCTTCCTCATCCTCTCTCCTTCCTGCTCTCTCCCTCTTTCTCTCCCACGCTCTCTTCCTAAGTCTCTTCCCCCGTCAGAGGCGATATTTTATTTTTAGTGTTACCGCCTCTTCCCGGCGCAATTAATTGATAGCGGGGCGGGAGGAGGATGAGAAACGGGATTAAAGAACGATAATTCCGACTCGGAAACTCGCAGACGGCCCTCTTGACCGCTGGGTTGCAATCCGCCCTTTCCACGAAACCGAGTTGTTCACTTTTCCTTGTCCTCCCGCGTCTTCTTCTTTTTCTATATTTCCTCCAAAAAGTCGACTTGGACCGTAACATTACGCCAGAGTTCTGCGAGTGATGTTCATAGTTTACGCTGTCCAACTAAAGGATAGAAGTTTACTAATAATTCGCGAGGAACGTCTCAAGTCGGGTCAGCTTCTCTCTCTCCCCCTCTCTTTCACTTAATGACTGATTCGATGGAAAATTAATCGCAGTGGCCTTTTCTCGCAAGGTCCTCACTGACGACAAATATTGGTAACGGGTAAAATGGTAGTTTTCGCGAGAAATTTCGGCTATAGTTTAGGTTGACTCATTCGCTTTTTGTTATCAAGTTAACCTAATATCTATCAGACGATTTCGCAACTTCGTAAAAGTTCAAATGCGGCAGAGATATGAATAGCACCAACCCAAACCTATCAACGCCAGGCGCCGTTGTTAACTAACTCAAATGTATGACGCGGATATTACTAAAAATGAACAGATTTTGGAAAATGGAAGAACCTAGTCGAGGATTCTTGCTCGAGATATGATTCTAGTACATCTTCGCTCGATCGTTACGCTCGACGTCTGCGGAAATATGATTCCCGCAGACGAGATCCGCTCACTTGTCTTTTTCGCAACAAATTTCGCATATATTTCTTTTAAAAAGGGTCTTCCTGTTTATGTGCGAACGACACACGCTGTTATCAGTCACTGTATTCACCACATTAACTCGATGCCAAAGAAATAATCTCCTTACGGCTTCACATCCTTCTCATTGCAGCAAACCAATTTTGCACCGGCAGGCGGACAGATGTCCGCATTCAAGTCAACGCCTCTCGAAGAAAATATTAATTCTGACATCGGTTTCGTTAGGTTCATGCGATCAATGATTCCGAATGGAGCTTGGTGAAAATGATTGTTTTCCTCAATCGAAAAACCGAAATTACTCACCTCCGTATACCCTGTATGAAGCGATGGACAGCGTTTTCGAATCCCGGCGAGTATTTTATTCCATCCATACTTATTGAAATGCTCCCGAATATATGTGTGTACTGTTAAAAATAACAAGATGACCGAAAACTCTCTAGTCGCGGCTTAAAAGCTCAGGCGATCCTTGGATGGAGGAAGTGAGTGAAAAAGTCCTTGTTCATCGAAACGAAAAGCAAACGCTCAAACACAACGGAAAACCCTTTCGAAACAAACGACGGAAAAAACTCAATTCTCCCTCGAACGATTTTGCAACCAGACCGATCATTTACCACAACAAAAAAGAAACGAAGTTTGGTTTTGTGTAACAACGACAACGTATGCTCTCTCGTGGTATCTCGAAAAATACATACCCTTCGAGATTCCAATCATCCGCGGAACAATCGAAGCGTGGACCGTGGAAGGCCACGACGGACAGAATAAGCGATTTGAGCGCAAATTACAACAAAAACAATATCTTATCGACTACGCCTTCGAGCAGCCGAGCGTTGAAAGCGTTCCGTTTTTTAAAGTTCGTCAAAAAATTTTTCTCGCAAGACGTGGGATCGAAGAATGCAACGTCGTCTACTCGATCGCAACAATGGCTTTCAGGACACGCCCGCCCCGAGGACGTAGGGATGACGCGTCTTCAGCGGACGCAATTTAACCCTCTGTTGTGAACAGCGAACGCATTTGCCCGCAGTCACGGTTCCGACAAGGGCGCTGCCCATTAACAGTCTTTGAAAGAAAACAGAATATCGCTAACGTTTCTCAATCCTCCGATTTCGACCGAAGTGAATAATATATTATACGCCCTAACTTGGAGTTTTTTTTAGACCGGAGGTACGCGCATTCCAAAGTGGCGAGCGAAGGTGTCGAGGAATATATATAATATTTCTTCTATCTTCAGGTTTCACGAATGATTTTAGTATCAAAGACTGTGATGCTAAGATTTTGAATAAAGTTATAAAATTTGTGGGCACGGTTTTTCTATCAAAGGGGAATGGATATGGAAAAATTATTTCACCATTTTCGCCTAACTCTTGACGGAATCCTACTCAACAGTAAATTATTATGAGGTCGGGAGGTCTTTGTTTTTACGAAAGAGGTCGCGCATGGTCGTTTTGGAAGGCATGCAAGAAATAGATTTTTTTAAATTGCTAGTTTGTAAACACGAGTCATCTATTTTATTTATTTATTTCATCATCATGTAAAAGTGTATCCAAACGTTGAATAACCCCGGCATAACTGCTGCAAATCTCAACTTTTAAGGGAATATACAAAATATTCGACTTAAAGGAAAATTAGTAACAAGGAGAAAATTGTCTTAGTGCGATCTGGAATTCGATTGATTGAATTCGAGATCTTAGGCTTTTTTTCGTAATCGAGATAAACGTTACTACGCCTTACTTTTGGCGTTTGGTGACTGCCTAGGTCTCAGGTGGTTAATAATTATTTTTACGATTAAACCGTCCTTCATTTGTCAAGTATTTTTACCATCATTTCATTGAATATTAAAACAGTCGACCCTCGGTTAACCGAACCATAAGAGAAGACAGAAAAGGTAGATGTTACTGAAACTCGAGTAGCAGAACTCAATCCTATATGGACACCAAGTACGTAGAATAATATCTAATTCGATTCGCAGACAAATAGAGTTTTTTTGGACGTTATAACTTTCTAGGTTCGGCAGCACTTTTAAAACATCGTCTATCTACATCGTCCCTATCCCTGATCGCGCGTAGGAACCCTTTACGATCGCCACGGCCCGGTTTTCGACATATCTCCCGGCCCCCGCCGTCCGAAAGCGTAAGGCGGGCGCGAAGCGATCGTCGCCCGGGCGATCGTCTGACCACTCCGCCGGTCAGCCTCGCCAAAATAAGCCGGCCGGCCACACCGAGAGGCGGCTTCCGAGGCCGGACCCTCCCAACTCGCCCACGCAGTACGTCGCCGAACCCCGCCCACGGAGAGCACGCCCTCTTCCCTCCCGTGGGAAGGAAGTTCTCTCCCCGGTTCCAGGAGCCGGGGATACCGTCATCCGCAGCGAGAGAGCGGGAGGACTCCCGCGATAGAAGTTTTATTTTTTCTCCTCGTGAGATCTGGTGGTAGTTACGCACTCTCTTGCTATCATTATCATCCCATAACCTCTCGCATCCATCGACATACTTCCCTCCCAAAACCCTCTCTCTTTCTCCCAGAGAGAAAAAACCCCAATTATGTTCTCGATCGCCATTCCCGCCCTACTTCAGACGAAAAAAAAGAATTTTCCCCACTCATGCGCATTTCCTCCGAACATTCTCGCTATCAACCATCGCAGACTGCACAATGGCCCGCCATCCATGTTCCTCCTCTGCACCGCCTACCTCCCTTTCCCTCGTACAAACACACCACTCTTTCGAACCCCATATTCAACCACCCATCCCCCCTCTCTCTCTTCCGATGGCCGTCTCCTCCTCCTCCCCACTTCCTCCCCCTCCATCTCTCTCTCCCTCTCTCCACCACCCCCTCCGGCACTTGTTTCGGAAACGGGAGGAGAGGGAAGCAGCGGATGGAGGAAGGGAGCGGTTATGAAGGAGCGTGTGCGTGAGGGGGTGTGTGAGAGGGAGTGAAAGAGGGGGGGAGGGAAGGAAAAGGAGGATGTGATGGGGAATTTTTTTTTCTCCGCGACTTTTTTTTCGGTGTGAAGTGGGAGGGTCGAGGGAGATAGAGGGAGGGGGCAAATCAGCTGATCGTCGCTCGTCTGATTCTCGCACGATCTCAGACTATTCCGTCTCTCCCCTCTTTTTTTCTCTCTCCCTCCCCACTCGTCTCCTCCCCCCATTCCCCTTCCGTCCCCCACCCACACGATCCACCTTCCTTTCCCCTTTCCCTTCCTCCTATTCTCCATAAAACGGCCCATCGTGGCCACGCCTCCTAAAAACCACCTGTGCTGGACTTCTTTTTTTTTGC
This sequence comes from Tanypteryx hageni, assembly GCA_028673005.1. Lineage (NCBI taxonomy): Eukaryota > Metazoa > Arthropoda > Insecta > Odonata > Petaluridae > Tanypteryx > Tanypteryx hageni. Next base: position 193,234,264 of record CM054112.1, read on the forward strand.
CCTCCCTTCTGCTCGCCCCACCTCCTTCCACTCTCCCCTCTATCCGCCAAAACGAGCGTTTTTTTTGTACTCTTGCACTTCCTCCTCGTGTTTATTTCCTAAACTTTTGGGTGGAGGGAGAGAAAAAGATTGTTTCCCCTGCGAGACCGTCCCACGGCGCATCGCTGGGACCCTTTTTATCCCTCGGCCGTCACCCGGAATGTCGAAGAACGCACGGTCCTCTTCGAATCGAATGGATCTGCCTCGATGTCGTGGGAAAGAAGCTTCGAAGCGGGTGAAGGAGTGCTTGAGAAGATCTAACGAGAGAGAGATAAGAGAGAGTGACGTCGCGCTTCGGAAATATGAGCAATCGAACGTGTCTGCGGGGAAACTAGATAATTTTGCGAAGTTAGGGAAGGAAGAGAGACAACGAGCTTCGCTCCAAGACATCACGACCTGATCGAAAATAATTGCTTCAAGAGATACCACGAAAACGTTTAAACCTGGAGCCGCTAGCCGCATGCCCGCGGAAAGGCTTTCAAATGCCGCGGTGAAATATAGTTATATAGCTAATTATTTATATAGAAATTATAAAAAATGTGTCTATTCATATGGCGCCTTCTAAGTATTAAGAGATCCACTATAAAGATTGTACAAATGTTACTAAACGTTACTAAAATCAAGTTATTGCTTTATTATTCCAGGTTGCGTCAATCAGTTGGATTAATACGATGTCAAGGGTCACATTATTTATGCATATAGATAAAACCCTAATAAATTAATTTTTCTTTAGCGCCCGCTGCCATTTAATTATGAAGTAGCCCGCCAGCGTCGAAAGATTGGCGAGCCCTGGTATAAACTAGTATCTCGTAAGCAGCAACATTCACGAAATGCACTCGTCCTAGCCCCAAAATTTTATCGTTTTATGTTTACTGCGAGACAGAGTGGAGTGGCGTTAACGTTGTCTCAAGCCTGGAAGAATACCAGACTGATACCTGCGTCGCGTGTGGCAAAGGCATCGCCTCGAAGTGAAGCTCCAAGGATTGAGACTCAAAAGGCAATTTTTCGCGTTCGGTTTTATTGGCTATTCGGCGCCGCCGAAAGAACATCGAAGTCCTGCTGCGCCTCCTCGCGGATCGCATTCGTCACGAATTATGACTGATACTCGTACGAAACAACCGATCCGAAACGCTACATTAGACGGAACATTCTTGAAGTTCCGGCAATCAATATTCGTGACGCTTCATAGGAAAATTCATTTGCTCGTTGTCTTAGAGAGTTTAACTCTTTCGCATATTTTTAATCGCTGTTCGTATTCATTTAATTATGTTGATGATAAAGACGGCAACAAACGAATAAATGAATCAAATTCTGCCGACAAATAAGCTTTCCCGAAGTTCAGGAGACAAATTTCGGGCGCGTTCCGTCAAGTCGAAAAACAGCCGTATCGCTCGACACCGCCCGAATATTACTTCCCAAGGACTTTTTCTTATGATTCACCTCCATCTTCCCACGCACGTGCCAAAAAATATCGCCTCGGTATGCAAAACGCCTTGAAACACTTTTTCCGAGCAGTCTTTACCCAACGAGGAAATTGGCGAAAACCTTAGCGATCGGACGGAGCCCTTTGGAAATCGAACAGCGAAGAAACGTGTCTGTATAAGGCGGATGCCCGCGGTATTTTCGCGCAGGCGAGGACACTGCCGCCAGGAAAACCTCAAATGATAAGACAAGCGTCCACAAGCGCAGGCTTTATTAATTAAAATCTTTTTCTCGTTGCTTTTCGGGATCACCCTGCGTAAGAACATGTAAAAGGATGAAATTGTGCGGAAACACACTACCATTTCTACGGACAAAACCTTAGCGGAGAACCACAACTTTCGAATCGGGCAACGTCCAAGCAGTTAACATCTCAACGCAGGTGGTCAAAAAACATAATCCAAGAATTATCGAAACTTTTGTCGAAGACGGTCAAGTAAACATCGGCTCGAATGCGCTTCGAGGAAAAATTCAAGAGGCACTAAAAAGTCAACGAGTATATCCGCAACAAAATTTTAATCCCGCAGCATAATTCTCGGAGCGCAATAAATTAGACCGAGATCGAACAGGAAGAAATTTTTGCAATCGAGTTTAATAAGTTAAAAGACTACGCGCGTTTACAATTAGCCCGAACGGTCCGAAACGTTGGACAAACGAAACGCGTATAATCTTCCCTCGGGAACCGAGTTTCAAAGTACAACTCGCGTACATCAAGGTGACCTTTATTGGCGACAAATACTTATGTGTGTTTTAGTCCCTTCCTTATTAGGAACCGCCTCGCCATTCGCTCCTCACGCTAACAAGGGGTGGTACGCCGAGAATCGGAAACAACTAAGAACTTGAAAAAAACGCATTTCCGAAGCATCTCGGACGTAGCGAAGAGGGAGAAAGAATGAGAATTAGAACTCACTCGCGATTTGTGAAAATGAACTGAAAGTGCATGCGAGCACAACAGGTAATATCCGTTTTCTACGCACTTTCGTACTCCATGGGCAATTAGTATGGAAAAGCAAGGGTCGCGGTGCGACATGCACACATTTTCACTCTCTCGGCAGTATAGGTAGGATTTCGAAGAGGTAAAAAGACCGCCATGATTAGGCCGCGAAAACGTTTTAGAGGTAGAAGAAATGGGAGATATAAAGGTTTCGCGTATCGTGGAGGGACACTTCGGGGGGAGAGAAAGAGGCGGTTTTAAGACGTGCCGGGGCGTAATGAGTTGACGTAGAAGAAAACCCTCCCTTCTGTATGTCTCTCTACCTCCTTCCATTTACCCGTGGGGGGCACCCAAGTAATCCCGCAAAGGAGAGTCAACCGCGAGAGAATTTGAAATGTAAATTCGCGCGGTTCGCCAACATCGTGGGTGTGTATGTGTGTGTGTGTGTGTGTATGTATATATATATATATATATATATATATATATATATATATATATATATATATATATATATAGACAGACGAGTTGTCGGTGCTTGTATACTGCAGGCGCTTAAAAAAATCACTATACACCAAGATCTAAACTCGTAAATAAACCATCGCGATCTCCTGGGCAACAGAACTTCAGCCACGTGGAGCCTATATGTATTCGATAGAAAATTCCTCGAGTTCTAGGTGAATTACGAAAACTATCCGCAATTTCAAATTCTCTAGCAATCGACTCTGGTCAAAGTTTTCGTATTTCAAATTCCGTGTCTTAGATCGCCCTGCATGAGCAATAAGAATAATCATCATTAAGACATACCATAATAGAAAAAGATAACGTAGGAAAACTATGGACCCTTGGTGCATTGCACCCCCTGCCATCCACCAAAAAGGTGACTTGCAGGGTATTATGTAGATGTAGATGTTAGACAATACCCTATACACTAAATTTATGGGATATTTTGTGTTGTGTATTTGGATAAAAAAAATCGCGAAATAGGTATGACGCCATTATATTTAACAATTACAAAGAGTTAAAAATTTTCGAAAAACTATGAAACAACATTAAAATACTTTTTACATTTAAAATTTCGTGTGCTAGTATAATGACATCCTGTTTCCGTCGTAGTTTATAATCAATGGCATAATAATATAAAAGGCAGTAATTTTCATTTTCTGCGAAATTCATGCATATATCCGGAATTTTTTAATTCTCTGGCAATGGGCTCGCGTCCAAGTTTTCGAATTTCAGGCTTAGATCGCCCTGTTTTCGCAATACCTATTATCATCATTAGGACAATAGCCTATATGTTACAGTTATATTTATGCAAAAATTATAATATTTTTTGTTGGGATTATGGCATCATCATACGTCCGTTTTATTACGTATCCGGATAAAAAATTAATTTAAAATTATCACGTCATCATATGTATACGTCGTTGGCTGAAATCAAATGGATTATAATGCAATCTAAACATTAAATCAATGCTCTTGAAGTATAGTAGATACATTGTCTTTGGTAGGCATTGGGATCGTTGCTATGGCAGTTAAAATTTTTCATCGTTGAAAACTGAAAATTTTCATAATAAAAATAAATTTTTTACACAAATTCAGCTTGGATTTGAATTGTCTTCAAGAAAAATAAACTCCATTATTTCTTCCACAGTATGGCGCATGTCCTGACTTTGTATCTTAATTATAAATAATTTAAAAAAGCAATTTTATATAGCCCTGCACCATTTTCAATGCTTTTATTATGGGTATTTAAAATGGGACATTGGGGTCAAAAACACCCCTTAAATATAATATTTTCTGAAATATCGGATTTTTTCCAGAGGTCGTACACAACGACCTATATTCATGACAAATTTCAGCTCTGTAGCGCTTCTAGAAGTATCTTGGGTATTATACGATATATCCTATATCCCATATATGTAAGAAGCAAACTTTCTTCTTACTCGAGGATATCTCCTGAGGATAAGGTCGACAAGTAGGGACGGGAAAAATGGACGGAGAAAAGGGTCATTACATCTTCCCAGTAATGGACAAGAATTAGCGATCGATCCTAGGAGAATTTTTTTACTTTCATCCCCACCCTACCATTTTGCAACATCTCGACCGATAGATATGATCATCGGGAGGAGGAGCCCGGACGTCGCGCCTCGCGCCTCACCGGCCGTGGCGGGCTCATCCGCAGGGAAAACAGGAATGACGGGCCCGGCAAAACGACCGGAGGAGAACGAGTATAGGGTTACGGGGCGAATCCCCGAAATATTCAAATTCTCGGGTTTTCTCAATTTGTCGTTGAAGGTAACGCGGAAAAAACGAGACGGGACTCCTCCTTTCCCCCAACTTCTGAATACTTGAACAACTTTTGCTCCATCTTAACTCTCCGACCTCTTTGCCTCCCGATGGCCTGGCTACACCTTACCATCCTTCCTTCCTTCCCTCTCACGGAAAGCTCTCCGCTCTTTTTTTTAAACCTTTCCCTCTCGCGCAATTTATTCCATTAACCTCCCCCCTTTCCCCCCCGCTTAACGTTCAATGTTCTTCCCTTTCTACGAGCAACCCGACCGCACGCTGGTTTTTTTCCTCCCGCCTTCTAGAGGGCGTCATGGAAAGAAATTCAAATCGCCAACGCGGTTATCCTCGGATTCCACCCCGCTCCGAGTTATTATAGTTTTTCAACCGGATGGGAGTTGGAAAAAGAGAGAGAGAAACGAGAGGCGGGGGAAGAGATGGACGGACCGGATGGAAATGAGAAGAAGGAAAAGGAATCTGGATTTAGTCGGGCGAATAACGAAAAGTGCGGAAGGATTATCCAGTCCGGCGATTCCGCTGCTAAGGATTCCACCTGCCCGAGGATTTCGCCCCGAGATAAATTTCTCCCACGGCTCTAAAACGGAAGAAATGCGCCCGGGGCGGTATTTTTTGGCGGCGTCGAGCTCAAATGCCGATCGGGAGACTAGAAATCCGCATATCGAAGAGTAACGCGGCTTAGCATATGAGCCGGCGTTTCCTAGCAAGTTGAGAAAGGTCGAGCGGAGATAATTGATGCGCAAAAAAAAACCACTCCCGCTACGTCTCGAAACGATTCTCCTAATGATGCAACTTGGATGCAAAACGGGATGAGACAAACCCTTCGCCAAGATGGTTTAAACGAGGCTTTTTTCTTTGGAGACGACAATGTATGGGCGAGAATTTTCAACCATTAAGAAAACGATCGTGGAAAACGAATTTCTCACGACAACGAATAACGCAGAACTTAAGAAAGCAACAATCTGGATTCAATGTCACAACGAATGTCGTTAATCATTTAAATTTGGCGCAAGAAACAAGATCTAAAGCGACTTTCTTTCTTGCCTGGATGGACGTTGAAACTAAACGGCGGAATTATTTTTACTTTGGCAAATCTCTTAGAAACGAGAATAATCACCTGCATTAAATAAAGACAATTCCTCCTCTACACGTTCGGACACTTGACGCTAAGAAGTACACATTCAATCATTACGGCTATCTTGGAGATGGTTAGCTAAACAACGTTCACCGCGATAAATGGACGAAATTCGTTTTGTAAGTAAAAAAAATTACCTGCCGTTTGATTGAATTGAAACAGTTTCCGCGGGAGGTGGGAATCATCTCGATTCCTCGCCGAATGATAGAGATTTGAAATTTCACAAAAAGTTTAAAATTAAGTATAACATGACCCACAAGCCGATCGAAGGGTCTGATGGTGATCTGGAGGTTAGCACAAATGCAAAGCGTTACCAAAATCTCGAGACTCGATACGAAACCGGATACCCGGATATCGAGGCAGGCTCTACCCCCGAACCCCTTGGACAAAGCCGGGGCCGTTAACCAGTCAGCGTCGCACTCGGCGCAGGCTGTGGGGTCCAACCGGCTCAACACACTCAACCACTACGAAACAGCCATTGGTACCAAGTGACGTTCGCTGGTAAATGTTCATAGGAACGGTAGCTAAGGATAGGAGATAATGTCATTTCTCGGGGGGGAAATGCTACCGTTAATACTATCCTATTCTAGTGAATTAAAACGGTTAAGTCACTGACATTACACTTTTTATCACTTTTAGCCGCGAAAACTGCTCGTGGAAGTTCATTCGAGTAACAAGACATGAACGATTTAGAAGTGAATGAACAAACAGCAGATATAGCGAAATTGTGCTATCTCATCAGAAACGAACCGAGCCTCGATTGAAGCAATTCTCCTTTACTGTGAAACTCAAAACGAGAAAATAGTCATTCCGTCAGTAGATGAGGATTTACAGGCTCCTTCTGTGGCAAAATTGCACGGAAAGGATATTTTTTGTTAATAAAAACTCGTTTTTGACGAGTATATTTCAGTGGTTCTAGATGAAGCTCTATGGAGAGCATCTTCACCCAAATGAATATTACACAGAGAAGTGAAATTAAGCTAAAAATAACAAATTTCATCTACTACTTGCATTTAATCGACAGTTATTAGTATACTGAATATGGTCTTGAGCAAACCTAACTATACGAACAAGAACGTTACTTTCATGACAAAAGCACTGAAAATTTTACGTCGACAATCACTCGAGATGACTATTCACTCAAACGGCGTTTGGAAAAAAGTTTCCCTGAGAAAGTTCTAGTAGCATTTTATGTTAGCCGGAATTAATTTAGATCGAATAAATCGCTGCATATCTCATGAAACCGAAAAGATTAAATATTTCCTATCGCATTAAACGAGGCAAAAGCTTCGAGGAAATGAGACACGACATTTATAATTGCAAAAGGGCGGCTGTAGCTACTCTTTATATTTACGGAACATGGCAGATAACGAATATTTACACTAATGCGCTAATATCGCGGAGGAAGGGGGCGGAGGCTTGTTTGGCAACGCTTCACCCACCCAGAAAAAATAACTCGAGTCAGTATAATTACTCTAAACAAAGTTTAGTATAAAACCCACGGTCTCATTAATAAAACACTCCCGGTAAAATAGAAACAAAACCAACCTCTTGGTTGGATGGGAATATAAACTCGAACACGACGCGGGAACCGATTCGTAGACCAGCGAACACTTACGGCCAGCGAAGCCATAATCCGACCGGGAACCGATCAGCCGGCTCCCGGGATCTCGGAGACCGCGCGGGATACGCACGAACAGGAGTAACAAGTGGGAAAAAATGAACCTCTTACCTTCGACGAAACACAAATCCACGGCGGCGGTTGACGGATTCACCGGGGTCCGCGAAAACACTCCCACCCTCGCAAGTTCCCGGCCATTGTCACTAGGGATCTCAACAACAGAAATATCCCTGTTTTTTTTGACGGATTCACTTGACCACCCCGTTCACTTGGCCGACTGTTCCTTCGCGAAACTATCCGTCGAGGAGATCATTCGTACAGCGGTCCCACTTCGCTCGCATGCAGGTATTTCTTCGTAGAAAACTCGGAACGGGACGAAAACTCCTCTTTCCACCTCCTAGCACAAAGGAAACATCCAGGACCGAGTCTATATTTTTGGGTGCCGGACACTTTTAACCACTCCGATTATCGAATCCTTTTTTTCTTTCGTTCTAGTGCGTCAAATATACAGAAAAGGTTGGGGCGTACATAATTACAAATATATGTATCGCGGAAGGAAGAAGAGGTGCCTTTTCAATTTGACGGGGGAAACACACGGAATAGCACACTGCAACACACATCCACCGGTTTCACTCTCTCTTCCTTCCTTACTATAAGCGAGGGGACGTGTCCTCTCTTCCCTACGCTGTTCTTCCCGCAGCAGTCGCGGTGTCTTCTGCCGCCCGTTCTCCTCTCTCTCTCTCTCACCCTCTCCTCCCCGAGTCCTGAGAAAACTCCTCCTAAGGTCCCGCCCCCCTCTCTCTCTCTAGAACCGCTCCCCCTACTTCTTCTTCCTTCTCCCTGCCCACACACACACACTCTCTCAAGTCGAGATCCTTGCGCGAAGGATAGCACACGTACTCCTCTCTCCGCGCTTCGACTCCTTTCCTCCCTTTCTTCCCTCGACAAGACGGTTCACTACAACTCAGGACGTCCGGAGGAGCGGTGCGTCTTACGTCACCGTTCCCTCGACGAGGTTTTTTTTTCGTTCCGAGCCTTCCTGTTATAATATCCTCCCGTGCAAGACGACGACGACCTCTCTCGCTCGCTCTGAGCGACGTATTATCTATCGTCCGAGTATCCAGTTCGACTCTTCCCTTCTCGATCCGTTCCCTTCTGCGGGGCGTCTCCTTAACGACGGGAAGAGGTTCGAAACCGGAACGGCAAGGCAGGAGAGGAAGACCGGCCGATCCCGCCCGGGAAGAAGGAGCGAGTCCAGTAGTGTCTCCCGCCCAAACGAGCCGGTCGAATATAATGTATCGCTAGTAGTAGTTTTGTAAAAAAGGCGACCGGAGAGAGAGAACAGGGGAGGGGGGAGAAGGGAGAACTCGTAATTCGACCGATTGTTATTTTTCTCTCTCTGTCGGTCGGACTTCCCCGAGAAGTTTCTTTTTGAAAAAATAAAGGACATAAAACAATTGCGAAAGCGGTTTTTCACGAATTCCCGCGTGGTTATATTTTAAAACTCCGCCTCGCAATGTCTTCTCGATATATGCGTAGTTTCTCTATATATCACGCCTTTATGCGACCCGAACCACATCGAACGAGCGAGATATTTTGGCGGGAGGTGAAGCCTCCCTCGCCGGCAGAGCGCACCAAACGGTCGACGCGGCCGGCGCCCCCGGAGTGCAAGGCGGCGGCGGCAGCGACGGTTGTGGCTGCTGCCCGAGTCCTCATGCACACACACGACGGCGGGCCGAGGAGTGGGAGTTAGGAGACCTCGATGATACGGCATAAGCTTTCTCGACCGCCCATCGGGGAGAGAGAAAGAGGGAGGGAGAGAGTGGTGGGAGGAGAGAGAAAGGGAGGGAGATCGCATGTGTCAAGTGCAACGTGAATGCATGCGAGAGAGTGTGCGTGCGTGACTAAGGGAGAGAGTATGTACGGGTGATTGCGAGTCCGTGTGTGTGTTTATTTGGCGTACTTTGTCGAAATGGGCGGGGTCCCGTGGCCGTCCAGGGAGGGAGGGGGAGGGAAGGGCTTTGCAAAGGGAAGGGAAGGTTTTTTAGTGGGTGGAGCCTACGCGGGGAGTGGGTGGTGGGGAGGGGTGGGGTAAAGACGTAGGCCGAGGGGCGGAGGAGAGGTTGGGAGTGGCGGAGGGAGGAAGACGGACGTGGAGAGAGAGAGGAGTGGGGGCGGAAGCGTATGCAGCACCGTGGATGCATGCGGGATATTGCCGTGATGTCGGGGGGGAGAAAGACGGGGTGGTGCAGAGAGAGAGAGGGGGGGGGGAGAAAGAGACGGGGAGGTGCAGAGAGAGGGGGGGGGTGAAAGGGAGGTAGGAGGTTTCGGGGCGATGGTGGTGTGTATAAAAAAAAGGTAGGGGAGAAGGGAGGGTGCGTGGGCGGGTGTCTTCCCTCTTTTTAAGAGGGACGTGTCCTTCCACTGCGCAAGCGTGGGTCGCCTCCCTTTTTTCCACTCGTATTTTTTTCCCCTCATCACTGGGTGAACTGAAATTTTCGGCGGGAAAAGAGATTTCGCCCTTTTCGTCCATTCCCGGAGCCGTCCCGACTCCGGCGACGTGCTCTCTCGAGAGCGCCGATGGGGGATCCGGGGAGGAGAGGCACGCCCCGCGGCGAGAAGAGGGAGAGAGGGTAGGTTGAGGGGGGAAAGCGGAGGAGTCCGGGGCGACCCGTGGCGCCGCGTAGGCAGCACGGCGGGCGGGCAGCGGAGTTCGCCGGGAACGAGGGCGCCCTCTACGCCGGTGGCTCCCTCCCGAGCCTTCCCTTAAAACGTGCGCCCGCGGGGAGAGGAAATTTTTCTCTAAAATGGAACTTGCGAGGGAATGGATGGTGGATCGGGCACTATGCAAAGTTATTCGCTCGATTTTCTTTTCCTCTCTATCCATCTCTCTCTCCTCTCACTCTCCTCTGCTGCAGACGCGCGCACAAACCAACCTCCCGCTGCTCCAAAAATAATCTTTTTCTGCAAGGACAGTGAAAGTGAATTCGCCCGTCTCGAGCGTAACGCGAAATAAAAAAGGGAGTGGGGTGAAGTCCGCCAGTTCGAATCCAGACGTGTTTTAGCGTGGAAAATTTTCGGCGTGGTTTATTTCGGTCGCCCGCCCCCCGACCTCTCTCTCTCTCTCGAACGGTTCTGCTCGGGCTGCCGTAAAAACCTTTCGGTCTTCGTTCTTCGGAAACAAAAAGCGAAATCAGTTTTGCCGGATGGCGGAAAAAATCTCAGTTCGGGGGGATTGATGAGGGGAGGGAAGGGGGGGGGGGGTCATTTCTTTGCGGTCGTTTGGGTTGCATTTCGATTTTCTCCCGAATAAAAAACACTGGAGGACGCAAGCTTCGTTTTCGCAGCCGGCACGAGGTAACAAAGGACGCTTTAAAGAGCAAAACAGGTTACTAAGAATAAAACGCTTCTATACTGTCGTGGTCAAGCCCGTAAAGATTATGCTTCAACCAAAACCCCCACAGAAACATGGCCCCGCAGCGTAATTATTGCAAATGTTGCTATATAGCGTGTCGAATTTGTCGGCTAATGTTCAAGTCCAACGAACTGTCTCGGGAGGCGTTGAGAGAACGGCGTTGCAGAAGCCGGAGCGCCCAATATGAAATCAGTCGGCCGCGGCCCCAGTTATGGCGTTATTATTTCACCATCGTAATCCCATTCGATAACTTAACTGATATGTTTTCGAAAAAGCGATCCCCGTTTTAATTCTTAACGTATAATTGGCTATGTGACAAGAAATGAAGTTCGAACCGATCAAAAAATGTTTTCGAACTCAGAAGAATTTTTTTGTTTCAAATTTCCCACTGATCGGAACGGTTTGAATCGTGACATTTGTGAGAAATCAAAATTGAACGGGATCGTTTTTATTCGGAGGTACATATATGATTGCATGTATAAAAATTTACAGGAGAGCAACCCTTAAGTTTCTTATCCCTGGTGCCAGGGAGATTGACAAATAAATAAATTGCTTTTATTAAGGCAATATGGATTGTTATTGTAAATCATCGACAAGATAAGCGATTACCACCATCATTTTATACAATGTGAGTGATGCGACGCAATGTTCAATGGTTCACAGATGGTATCCATATTTATCCTCTTTGCATTTAAAAATAACAATTCTCGTTGCGTGAAATGAATGGATATTAACAAACAGCCATTCTTTTCTTTCGTTTACTAATTTAATATATCTCCCTGACGTTGGAGGTGAAGGGACATTCCGTGAAGGACACCAACTTTATGCAAGGCAGATGGGGATGGCCGCCGCCTGTATCATCGAATTTTCTATGGTCTTCGCTTACTTCGAAATAAAGAGATAACTTAAAATGATGGAACTTGTATAACTCATGCATTAATGCAATGCTTTATAAAAGACTGAGGATCAGAGAAATTAAAGTTAACGTTCAGGAAAACTAACTGAAACTAATACCATCTTAAAGTTAAATTTATACCTAAAATCAAATTAAAAAACTACGCTCAAATTCAGTTTTTTAACGAATTTACTAACGATGAATCGCCATTGATGACGGCTGATTTTCAATATAAATATGAATCTGGTTTTCCCAGAATTTTTATGAATATCGAAGAAAGTTTTTAAACCTTCTTAGAGAGTTTTAACATTCGAGTAATAATACTCTTTCAAATTACTGAGGTTCGCCAATGATTCCTTTAAGAATTGAAACAAAAACGTATCGAAGAGACTTGCTAATTTGTCAGGGCTACATGAGCCAATCTCGGTCGCAACGAAGTGCAACCTCTATCTGGATACGAACCGGAGGCCACCCAACCGACGTCGGTTATCACGCTCGAATATCTCCCATCTCGAAACTTTCAAACCCCGAACAGGAAAAAATATATAAAAATGGCCCGTCTTAATGAAAACAAGCGCGGTTTTGATAACCGCCGAAAAAAACTATGACCGGTCCCGCGAGGGTCTTTACATTTTTTTATTTTTTAAGCGCTCCTCGCCTCCTTCGGAGAATTACTTCTCCTCGTAATTATTGTAATTACCGAAATATGAAAACCAGAGGGTAGTCATTACCAAATGAGGATGGTGGGAGGTGTAGCGCGTGGGAGGAGGAGGGGGAGGTCATTCCTTCGTCCCTTATCTCTTTTGGCGTTAAATGCGGACTTCATGACGCGGAAATCTCTCCAATCACGTGGCCCGCAGGGTGGGGGAGGGGGTTAACGTCCCCGGGGCGGCACCGCTAGTCTTCGCCCCCTCCCTCTTCTCTCTCGTGACCCCGCTCGCGACGAAGTTCGGCTGAGAAGAGAGAAAAGAAGGGGACTCCTCCTTCGTGCCCTCCTCCTTCTCCCCCTTCTTTCCCCTCCCTCTTCACTCCCATCCTTCCCCTATGCTCCGCTCGCGCGCGGCTCCCCGAAAAACTAACTCCACTCTCTCTTTCTTTACCTTTCTCTCTCTCTCTCTCTCTCTCTACCTCTATCCTTCCATATCTCTCTTTTTCTCTCCAGAGGAATCAAAGCGAAGTTGCGGCTGTGGACATCGGTAGGGGATAGAGAGTTTATAACTCCGAAGATAGAGGCGCGGAGGACGAGTGAAGAAAAAGAAACGGACGGCGAAAAGGCCTGTCGGTGGGAATGAAAATGTTATGAAGCACTGAAGGGGCAGAGAATGAGAGAGAGAAATGAAAGGTGTAAAAAACTTTTCGACTTAAGAAAGTACTATGAGAAAACACTTATGCGTACGCAGACAAAATATTTCGAGCAATGGAAAAACTCGGGTGGTGCCTAGTATGTAGTTGAACTCTTGCTGCTAGAACTCCCTGAGAATACGAATGATATGAAGCTCTCAGAAGTTTCGTCCGATATAATCTTGGATAATTAAATTATGCATAATAAAATGTGTGCGTGAAGTTCTCTACTAACCGGTTGTCGAGTAACCAGAACCTCGATTAACCGGAATTTTTAAACTTGTAATTTGAAAGATTTTGTACTGCATACGTACGGGCATATTAAAGGTATTTACTCGTTCTATAACTAATATAGGTGTTCATACATAGTATTACTTGATCCGTAAACTTACTATGTATATACAGTAACGTTAAACTTGTTGTGTTTTCTTTACTTTCTTGACATTTACGTATGTTTTTCTTATGCCTCTGGTGTGGTATATTTAAATAGGCATATCGATCAAATGGAATATGCGATTGATCGGAATGGTTTCGAGGCATCCGGTTAATCGGGAGTTTACTGTAGTATGATCCTTTTCCGAAAATCTATTATTAAGAGAAATTCGACTGTACATGTGTCCCTAAATAGCAAGAGTTTCCAATCATTTTCAAGGTATCAATATTATTTTATAGGATATATTATAGATTTCAAGCGAGCACTCTCGTATTTTTGAAAATCAGAAATATTCCTAAACAAAAATGAACTAAACTCATAAAATAGAATCGTAGTGCCCGCAATCGCGACTTCAACCAGCGGAGAAGAGCACCATCAGAAGTGCCCGAGAGCGCAGCGGCGCTCGCGAGCACCAGGCGATCCTCCGCTCTGGAAGATTGCTGAAGAGGTAAAAACGTAACTTCATTATTATCCTCCCTTCTCCTCCCTCTTCCATCTGATGGGGTAGAATACGGTCAGGCAGGTCGAACAGAAGGCGGGGAAGACTTGGAGCGTAATGGTAGGGTGGGGAGGAGGGTGGTTGCATTATAAAGAGAAAGAGAGGTGTGAGGTGGGCTTTCGAGGTTCTCCCTCTCTCTCTCTCTCCATACAAAGCGCCATCACAAAAACTTCGGATGGACTCGGGACCACTTCGGTAATTTTCGGGGAGAGATTTTTTATTTTTCCTTACCCCCTAGAGGAGGGGCAGGAGAAGAGAGATATAGACAAGAGAGGTATGGAAGAGAGAGACAAATAAAAAAGGTTAAAAATCGCGCACGAACCTCTTGGTGGAGTCGCCTCAGCAGGCGGAGTAAGTCTGCAGGAGGATTCCTCCTTCCCGTATGAAATGGCATGTGCGCGCTCGGACCGGAGGCTTTTAAGTGCGACGCACCCGAGGCGAGAGAGAAGGATAGAGCGTGGGTTACGAGCGAACGAGGGTCTTAAGGGAATGAGGAGACGCTGTGGATTATATATATATATATATATATACACACACACACAGCGGAGGCGAATTGGAGGCAGAAAGAAGGAAGTTGAAGGGGATGGAGGGCCTACTACTACACGTGGGTGGGGAATTTGTGAGGATGTGAGAGAGAGAGGGTGTTATGGAAAAGGCGGCAGGCGGCGGAATATTGGTCCTGCTGCCGCGGAAAAATAAGGTAAGCGGAGGTTGCCGATGGATGGAGGTGGAGGAGGCTAGTTGATGAGCAGCAGAACGGAGGCGGAGAGAGGAACCCACCTCCGGATGATTTGGATGGAAGAGGAAGGCAGGGTGGTCGAGACGCAATGGTTTAAGGTCGACGGCAGTGGAGGAACGGCGAGGCATGGAAAAAGATTTTGGAAGGAGAGAGAAGAGTGCAAGGAGTGAAGCGGGAAGTGATGGAGAGGGTTGGACCTCCTAGAGAGAGATACGGAAGAAGGATGAGGGTAGAGAAGAGTACGGCTCGGATCGAACCAAGATTGGAAGTCTGAGGGAAGAGGAGAATTGGAGCCGTAAGAGAAAGAGAGAGATGGAAGGAAAGGAATGGAGAGAGAGGGAGGCAGATGGAAGAGGTGGGGGTGAGGGAGGAAGGCGGAGAGGGCTCTAGTGGGGAGAGGGGGGAGGAGTTAGGCTGGAAGGGAGAAGAGAAAGAGGCATGTCTTGATGAGGTATGACTCGGAGAGGGGGCTCCTTGCCCCCTTCTGCGGGAGAAGAATGGTGCGCTCCCTCCCCCGACGAGGGTGTGTGTGCCGCGTGGGGTGGGGGCGTCGAAGGGGCAAGGATAGGGGAAAGGAACTGAGGGAGCAGACGTAAGACTGGGAAGGCTCTTGAAGTAGGAAGGGAGGTTAGGAGGAGGCGGAGATGAAGGAGTAAGAATCGATTGGAAGCAGCGAGGCACAAAACTTGGGACCCCCGAAATCCTATCCATTCCCCCTCTTTTTCTCCGTTTCCAGAACCTTGTCTTTCCTTCCTCCCTCCCTCTATCTCTCTCTCCTTGCCCTCTCTCTCCTCCTCATCGCTGAAAACATGGAACCTCTTTGAGGGTTTTTCTTGAGGTCGTGGGATTCGACGGTGCCAACATATCGGAGAGGAGACGGAAGAAATCTCATCATCTCCCTACAGACGAAGGTGAGAGAGGGAGGAAGATAGGAGAGTGATTTGCGAGGACGATCTCCGTCTCTCTCCCTCACACGCGATGGGAAGGAGTTTCCCGACGCTTCGGTCTCTTTGTTTATAGTCGTCTCTGAGGTTACGACGACTTCGACGCTCGCTTTTACGTCGTCCTCAGCGCCGTCCGCCGATTGCCCTGCCACTACAGCAACCGCGCGCGCGCACACACACTTCCTCGCGTTTTATTCCTCCGTTTTCTCCTTTTTATTGCCCTGACAACCTCACCTCTCTCTCTCACTCCGGCAAAGTGGATGCATCCGAGAAAAACAACAGTCGCGAATGATGATGATTCTGACCGCGAGCCGTTTGATATCCGAAAGAAAGTTCGATATTTTAGATTATTTTTACACCTATTTTTTATTTTTTCTCTCTCTTCTTCGTCGAATTCGGTCCTCGGATGAAAAATTATTCACTCGAAAAAATGCGAGATCCTTAAAACCGTGACTACGCGAAGTCGTGGCGTTGGGCATGTATCAGTCTACTGTGGAGGAGGAGGATGTAGGATGAGTTGGAGTGGGAATGGTGGAGGGCATTTATATCTTCCCAATTCCTGAATGAGCAAAGGTTATGCACACGGGAAGTTTGTCAACATCGACTCTCTCTCTCAAACTCTTGAAGTCTCCATTCGAATTTCACCGTATAGTGGAGCGATGTAAAGGATCCAGTTTTTCCGCTCGCTTTACTTTTTCCCTCGCTTCTTCCTCTTATCGCTTTCTTCTTTCTCTCTCCCTATCCTTTTCTCTCTCTCTCTCCAATCCTTCTCCTCCCGACGTCTCCTCATAGGATTGAGAAGCGAGATGATGCTACATTGACAGCACGCAGCAGTTGCTTTTGTGAATTCGGAACACGAGGAAAAAATGGGGCGATTTTCCGCGATTCTTTTCAAAATTCCTTTGAAAAGGAGCTTCGTCGGAGGTGTGCATTCATTAACAATCCGCCGTTCCACATTTTTTTGTAGGCGTTTACGCGACAAGTGCATGATTTCTATCGGAAAGGTTTGAAAAACTGTTTTTGTCTCGCAGGCGGAGAAATGGAGCGATTGTTGGCTGATTTAAAATAGTGACCTTTTCGATAGTTTTTAATTCCGAGGCTATGCAGCGAAGATGCTGAAAATGAGTCCGCCTTTGAAGAGCGAATAAAAGGGAGCAACAATTACTAGAGTTTTTTGTAAAATTTTCATGAACATAATATAGAGTTAGAGGGAGATAAACGAAGCATGTCTTTTTAATTCTAACAGTCCTTTTTGTTCTCTGCGAAAAATAGTTCCTGATTGCAGTTTTGAAAATAGAAGTTTAACACAATAACATCCTTTTAGGCCTTTTAAAAAGACACCCGTGAAATTTTCAACTTGAATCTATTAAAAACTTTCACTTAAGGCTTATAAATAAGTTGCTACAAATATAAAAAATAATACGTACTGATTTTATGGTTATTGACAAGCTTATGATTCTGATGTTTTTACCACATCTTCAATGTTGTTTTTAAAATATTTCATGTATGCTCTGCAAATTCTCCACAAATTTGTAGAGGGAACTGTAATCTCTACCATTTCGAGTTATACAGTTTAAGGCATTTCCTTCGTAAAATACTTTCATAAAAACAAAAAATTATAATTATATTACAATCAGAAAGAAAACAATTACTCTAATCTTCTTCTTT
Source organism: Tanypteryx hageni (assembly GCA_028673005.1). Classification (NCBI taxonomy): domain Eukaryota; kingdom Metazoa; phylum Arthropoda; class Insecta; order Odonata; family Petaluridae; genus Tanypteryx; species Tanypteryx hageni. The sequence continues at coordinate 193,251,710 of CM054112.1, forward strand.
TTAAATTTCTTCGACCAAAAATAATTTATTTTTGCTCTCCGTAGAAACGAGTGTATCTCTGCATTCGCTAACTCAATAATAGTTTTTTAAAACGAAATAAAATTTAATGCAATTTATTCTATGCCTAAATATCACCACAATAACATATTCTATCGCTTACCAATATAGAGACAATCCCTCTCCCACTGTAACATATATCTACGTCGCACTATCCAACGTAGGAAAGGCACGCGAGACTTTCGTCCCACTAGTTCTTCTATTCTGGAAGCGACTTATTTTTGGCGGCCTTTCCTTCCATTCCCTCCCGGGCGCTGACGCCTCTCTTCGCCGGTGAACCTCTCGCTTGCTCTCCCGGTAAGTCGGCGCGGCGAAATTCCCATTCTATCGCCGGGCATTCCCAGAGGGAATCCGCGGGCAGTCGGCCCCGCGATCGCCCGGGTTTTTACGATGGGCGAGCGAGAGAGAGAGAGAGATACGGAGGGAGAGAGGAGAAGAAGAGGGAGTCGACCGTGACAAGCGGGACGGGCGGTCGCTGGCCCCATTCGCAGTGTTCCGTTCCGGGAGGAGAGGAATGGAGGTCGGGACCACTGACCCCTTCTGGCCGCCTCGCAAGGAGAGAGAGAGAGAGAGAAAGAGACGAGGACCTCTCCTCATTTCTTTCTTTTTTTCACCAGTTGATAACCCCACCTCTTTTCCAGCCGACCAACTAATTCCGAAGTGGCTGGTGGACCAGCAACACCGGTTCGTTTGGTCAGAAAGATTTACTTTGGCCCAAAAGGTCGCCGTGTTTGCATAAGAATTTTTTTCCCGCTCCGAAGGGAAAAGACATTCGCAGCGTTAGCTGTTCTTAGAGGAGTCCTTTATTTTTCAAAAAAATTTCTCCTTTCGATTCCTTATCCCTTCAGCTAGCGGGGACCTTAACGATTCGTCGTCTGAGCGGGTTCCATAAGAAAGAAAACCGGGATCCGGGATTTGTTTGGGAGAGCAAGAGATTAAAAACTCCTTCGGTTAACAACCGCCCCACTTCTCTTATTTTAAATGCGATCTTTTTAATCGACCTTCTTCTCAGACCTCATTGGGGGAAATACGTCGCTTTTTCTTGGTCGCGAAGGTGATAAAACGGGCAGTAAAATTTTCTCGAGCAAGGAAAAAAAACTTGCCGTTTTCGTTCTTAAAAACACCGGCGGAGACGATAAAGACTAATGCGTTCTTCGAGAATTTTAAGAGCGTTTTCGAGTGAAACGTCACCTATAGGTCCAAAATCACCCTTCGGTTTCGTGTCTAATTCGCCCGTTAGTTACTTCTGCAGGGAGATCCGAAATATCCTATTAGGAGTAGGTCAACTTGGATGCTAACCCAGATTTGCTGCAGGAGGAGAACCGGCACCCCTTAAATCTCGTTAGACCGCACCACCACTCGCTATGAAACTGGTTTTCGTTGGAGATTATCTATTTCCAGAGTTTTGCGCCAAACCATTTGCCTGTAGAACTGGTATAAGAAATAAAAAAAACTAAATGGGAGACAATCCATTGGTTTCGATGGCGTAATGTATAAATGCACTCTTGGGAATTAGGAAGGAGGAGTTGAGGAGGCAAGAACCAGGGAAGAAATCCAGCGGTTGGTCAATTTCAAGGCATTGGAATGGAGATTTTTCTAGCGTAATTTCGTGCTGTTTATCATTTTAAGTAACCTCAAATTTGAAGTCCATATAAGTTTAGCAAATAAAAGGCTATTTATCTGTTTACACGAATGACACAAGCGTGTTTTATTTTCGCTGAGTTTCCTCTCAAATTTGAACGGAAAAATTCGCCAAATTCAACGGTTTTTTAGGAAAAGGATCATTACATTAATGAGTTCTCAGGCCAAGAAAAGACCTGTGCCGTACTTTCCCTGTCACATCGAATAATTAACTGATATTCATACTCATGTAAATGTCTCTAGACAGACGGGCAGACGATGATTTTATTAGCTGGTTTGTGTACATTATGACAAACGTGCTAATAGTGAATCATTCAGTTGGGACCTCTTGGGCATTCTTCGGCGCATGCGCAGAAACTTTGCGATGATTGAAGGAGAAACCCCGCATGGCTGAGTGAAATTCTCTCTTACATCAGTTTTTTTTATTTTGCCTTAGCACGCATTGTCGCAATCAGGAGTCGATAGATGATCGATGACCTTCCCTGAGGAGGAGGATTTTCGTTTAGCTGGTTGAGCGCAACGTAATTCACCAGAGTTGCCATTTGAACGAGTCAAAAAAAAAAAATAATGGCGCCAGTTGCACACGCAGATGCTTGCTGAGCTGGATAATGAGTTAAAAGAAAAGCTACATTACGGAGGAGTTTTTCAAAGACTTCGGCTAATGTATACTGAAAGCAAAGCTATACCGGTAAGTAGAAGTTGCCTCTTTTACTCCCTTGTTTTCTCCACAATAGTGTCAACCATAGTTATTTCTAATCAATCATCAATCACCTTTTTACTAACAAAGTTACACCTATCGTTATTAATATTCACAAATAAATTAACACTAACTTTATAATTAGTGCTCTTCTGAAGCGAAAATATAATCACGCTATGTCGAATAAGTTTAATATATAATTAAAACGCTTTGCCTAATTACCAGCGTCGCTTGAATAATAAGTCTCCGTTTACGGTATTAATGAATTCCTCGTCCAAACGGATGCGTCATTAAGTGTAGAATTTCGCTGGTCTTGAGCCAAATGTAGGCACATTACTCACAGCCTGCGGTTAACTATTGCGTGCATTCGTTTGCCAGTTATTTTTCCCAAGTCCGTGGCGATAAGAAAATTCAATAATCCGACGACATACGACGCTTAATCACGGTAAATCGATGGGAACGCGAACTTCCATTAGGAAAACTCTCAAAACGAGTGGCTTCCAGGAGAAAAAAATGATCGAGTAAACATCACGCCTTAAACCTTTTAATTGGTCATCACGCCGAGAAATGCTCCGAAAACCTATCACTTTTTTAAAAAAAGTAGTCGGTAATTCCACCCAGAAAAAAATAAGAGGGCGTATTCGAAGACTATAAGCGGTATTAAAGCTCCGGATGAATAAACAAATCGTTTAGGACGATCCGTCGATAATTCGCCAGAAATTATACGTGTCGTCAGAACTCGATTAACGCGAATCGAACGTAATTTCACAACGCCGCCACCTTTATTTTTTCAAGTTTTTTAAGAGTCGCAGAAAGAGATGGGAGCCGTTTCATTTCCGCCTGGGGCATCAGAGAGATACGGCGAAGTTTTATCATCATCATCGTCGTCGTAATTCTTTCTTTTTTTATTTCGAGTCATCTGCAGGCCCACGCACGTTGTCATCTGCCGCTTTCCGAGCGAAGGCGTGTGCCTGGGAAGAAGAAAAGCAGAGAGAGAGAGGGGGGTTTTAAGATGGCGGCATTGGATGTGCCATTCCGATGCACCGCACGAAAGGGGGATTCGAAAGCGTCGATGTTCTCAGATGGGCGAGGTCCTCTACTCGTTCTCGGAACGGTTACTGGGGAGGGGGAGAGAGGGGGGGGGGTAGCCCTCCCGCGAAAGGAGGAACGGACACACCAAAAAAGCTTGGAAGCGCGCTCTCGGACCTTTGGTTTTTTTGTTTTTCGATTTTCGAACGGGAAACGGTCGAACCGGAAGACGAAAAGCCTTCCATTCAACCCTTCGGATTGATGGGATTCCTCTCCTTAGCTGGCACGTTTTTCAACTTTTAATAAGAGAACCTATTGACGAGCTCACCTCATGGCTTAGATCGAATTGAAAAATAGTTTCTCCGATAGGCACAAAAAATTTGGGAAAAACCAGATGGGGATTTCTCCCCGAAAGCGGCCGTCATCAGTGGTGATTCTATCGAGTAACTTTTTTTTTAAGAATCTACCATCGGTAAATCACCGTTGACGACGGCTGCTCTGTAGCCGAAATGCCAACCTTGATTGCTCAACCTTTTCATGGCTATCGGAGAAGCGAAGTTTCTTAAGAGAGTGCTCCGCTTTCATCCACGAGAGTCATCCTATGGCGATTTAAGACTTGTGAGTCTCGTATGAGCGCCGGGCCATCTACAAAAGGGCTATTTTAATACGATCCGATATCTTTATTATCCAAATCAGAAATAAATCCTCTCAAATGTTGTCTTAAGCGGGATGCCTCGTTCTTTTTTTTTTAATAAAAAGGATACGGGCGATTGATGTTCCTCTCACGATGTGTTAGAGAAGTCCGGAAAGGAATCCTGCGAGAAACTCTGGAATTGTTTCATGGCAATAATGCCCGCTTCTTTATTTTCTCTAATAATTTGTTCAAATGCTCATTTGATAAAATATAAAAAAGATCCCGATGCTTGCTCACGATGTCGTATCCGTGGGCCGATAAGTAACTCATCTCTCTCTCTCTCTCTTTCTCCTCGTTCTAAAAATACCCACGCTCTTGCGGACGGAATCAGAAGTCGGAAAAGTCGTAAATCGATCACGCTAATCGAACGGCCACGGAAGAAAAATCAACGGTTGTAAACACTATGGAAACGCGGGACAGAATCTCCCACGAATTAAGGCTTGTTTACTTTCTGGTTTCTTAATTCGTGTCTCCCAAGCCGGGAGCGGAATCGATCATTTTGGCGACGGCGTTATCTCAGCCCTACGGGATTTCTCCGAAAAAAGATTAAATAAAAAATTATGGTTATAAAAAGATTTCTTATAAATAACTTGTAAAGGAATGATAAATTTTGAAGTTAATATTAAAGTTAATAATAAAATAATTTGTATAAAAGTAACACAATGCACATAAAACTTCAGCGAGTAAATAATAACAAACCGTAGTAACTTGAAGGATAACATGTAAGTAGTATAAGGATTATTTCCCTTAGCGTACGCGATGCTTATCCTGGGTTAGTTATTTTAACATATGGCTCATGAAAAGCAGTACAAGCCTGAGGTGATTCGAGTCCTGCTAAGGTAAGTAACTTTTTTCATTTCAGAGGGCTCGAATAAAGATATATATATATATATATATAGCTCCGTTGTTCTCTCGCTAAAGAAGGGCGTGTGTTACCCGAAAGCTTCAAATTACAAGCCTTCCTCTATCGCTGTGGACGTCTACCACCGTATGGTAAGTGTTCACTTGCTCCTTCCTATCCCTCTCAAGTTCTCGTTGCTTTTATTTCATCATATTATCTCTTTTTCCGTATCGTTATATATATATATATATATATATATATATATATATATATATATATATATATATATATATATATCAAGTGAATTTAATATAAAAGTTATTATTAAAAAGAAGCGATCGACTCGCTCCAAGATCACTTGACTCGAGAGATCTCGAAGTCAGCAAGGAGTGACTTAACCCAGGATTATGGAACGAAATCCTCCCGCGCGCCCCTCTAACGTGAACGACGAACGGGACCGTTCCCCGGAGGAAAAAATATTTCGTTCACGAAGGAAGTCGAAGAGAAAACAACGTGACTTTGGCGTGCCTCAAGCGCGCGTCGCTGAATCGCGCATATCGCAACGTCCGCGACTTCACGGCGACAGCGACGGCAGTGGTAATGCGGGGTTAACCAATTCCCCGCGGTCTCTTTTACGCCCTTCCCGCTTCGAACGGCCCCCACGCAGCATTGTAGGGCGGCGGCACGGATGCTAAGTCAGCTGCCGCCGCGCCTTACGAGAAGACCCTTATAAGCGAGAGAGCTATAAGGTTGGGAGCGGGAGGAGACCGTGGCGGGTCGCGGAGAGGAGATAATCCTCCGCCGACGTCGACGTTAAAATCCTCTCCCCCCCCTCCTCCTCCACCAATCCCTCCACTCCTCCCCCACCGCTCCCTCCACTCCTCCCCACTCCAACTCCGTTTTATTTTTCCTCCGTCGGGCTATATAGCTGCGCTGCAAGGATTCACGACTACGCCGGCATTATGAAACACTCGTATATACGCACGCCTCCAGTAAAGTAGGATGACGGTATGAGAATATAAGGGAAGAGAAAATGCAACGGGTGTGTGCTGCCGTCGTTTTTGTCCTCCGTTCCTTCCTCGTTCCTCTTTCGTTTTTTTTCTTTATGAAATGCACTCGCACACACCTGGCACTCGATGATTACGATGGCGCTAACATAAGACGTTAAAGCAGAGAGTAGGTGGAACGGGCGTGCGCCATCGTTCCTTCTTTGTTTCCTCTGCCGTTCCTTACTCGTTCTTTACTCGTTTCTTAGTCGTTCCTTCCTCGGTCCGGTCCTTCCTCGTTCCTCTCACGGCCCTATCTTCTTCCTCTCCTTTCTCACTCCCATTACGAAATACACTCATACACACCTGGCGCTGAAAGATTAGGATGGCGCTAAGACAGCAAGGCGCCAACTAGAACGTATGCGTTATGGTTCCTCAGTCGTACCTCTTTTGTTTCTCCCCGGTTCCCTCGCTCTTTTCCTCGTTCTCCCCCTCGCGCCTCTCCCTTTCTGCCGTTTCTTAAGCATCTTTTCCGTTTTTTCTCTATATTAGAGAGCGGTGGGCGACGGGCTAAGGAAGAAACGCGATCTCCACCGACTTGTTCTCCAAACGAGTGCCTCGGGAATGCGCGGTAAAAATGCTTTTCGGACAGAATGCCGTTTTATGTCCATCACTCGCCGTTCTTAATAAAAAAAGAGGTCGAGAAAACGACGGGAAGAGGTGGAATGGAAAATGGCATGGTGTTGCACCATCGGAAATGTTAAGGATCCATCCGCAGAGTCTTAAGGCTAAAATTTCCGGAATAGACGGAAGGGAAAGGAGGCTCACGACTAGTGGATATAGTCTCATGACTTCTGTATCCCAATCCGGATTTTCATCAGTTTTCGCCAGAATGGAGAAGAAATTCTAAAACTTACCCAATTAAAACATTCAAAATGAACTAAATCATATAGTTATCATCGTGGCATAAATGCTATTGAAGCTCAAGATCAGTACTAGTGGGTTTTATTCCAGAATCAACGATCGGTGAGTTACCAACGAGGATGGCATCTTTGTGACCAAAATGTGTATACGTTTTCTCATTCTTTTTATAACAGGAGCCGTCATGAATTTCAATAACTTATGCATATTAATGACGGCGAAGGAATTGGTGTAACTCTTTCTATCATACTGAGAGAGTTCCTACCTTTAAATGATGCATGGATAAATACTTCTAGTGGCATTAACAGGAAAAAACGATGCCAAGTGCATATTTAAAGTGCTTAAATAACGTGCTCACATGTTCCTGAAGCACATCAACTTGTGATTTTATATGCTTACAATTTGTTACAAATTTAAGTGGACTTGGATATTTAAAAAATTGCTTTAATAAATTTACTACATTTTTTCGTGCTGGTGTTGAAGTTCAGGGCATAATTTAGGTTGGCCAGATGTTGCAGTGACTCCATTAAGAATCTGTGATTTCAAATGATATTAATCAACTATGAATGTTTTTTCATACGTCTCGGCCACCAAAAAAATTGCGATAGCTCGACTAGTCTAAAGACCGACCAAATCATTCAGTTTCTTCGCTGAAAAGTCCTCCGAACTAAAAAAAGAAGCGTTACGTCAAACATAATTAATAATTTCCGATCGATTTGGAACCTTCCTCCTGGTGGATTAACCGAAATTCTATGCGCTAATCGGCATTCGTATCGTCAAACCGCTCTCTCATAAGCAAAACCCCCCTCTTATTTACAACCACGTTATAGAGTTAACGACGGCGGATTCTCCCGTCTCCCACACGCATTTCGGATCCCAAATAGGAGGCGAACATTTCAGTAAGTACGTCCAGGTTCCCCTGTTTGTTTTTTTTCGTCCACTTAATTACGGGTTAGGCGTAACCACGACGATGAGCTGGTTGAAATGAGTGATGAGGAAATAACGTTAAAAAGTCACAAGGTTTCACGCCCACGGCGGGAACTGAATCCGCGGCGTCATGGTCGAGATGAGTTCGAGCAGACGACTCCTTGAAACCGTGGCGAAGATGGAATGGGAAAGAGGGGGAGAAAGAGAAAGAAGGATGGAGGGAAAGACGGGGAAAAGAATCGGGTAGTTTTCCGGCCGAATTCGACACAATGGGAGAAATGGACGAGAGAGATAAGTAGGGGAGGCATGGGGCACTCACGGACCCTGCACGTACTCTTAACTTTGCACCACTAGACCAAACCCTTATCCAACCCCCGTCCAGTCCCTCGCGTCTTTGGGAGGGACGGACGGAATCTCCCAACGGTTGGGAGCTGGAGAAGGGGAAGAATCGAGTTCCCTGCTCCTGAAACGTTTCTTTTCGCGTCCTAACTACCCATTAAGAAGGATTGGGGAAGGGGTACTACAGGCAGCGAGTTTGGGTGCCTCTGGCTCGATAGTTTTTCCTTCTCGGCTTCAATCACACGGGTCGTGGAAAGCAGATGTCTTTTGCGAGGATCCGTGGTAAAGTAATGCCGCTCTCGACTCTCCGGATTTTACTGCGGCATTCGATAGATCGACGGAAGGATTGCGACGCAGTTGTGTTGTAGAGACAGAATGACGACTGTTCGAGAGTTCCGATTATTTCCCGGTTAAAAACTTTATTGATGTTTGACGAGAGTTTCTAGCAGGGAATAATGACTTGCAGGGTAATGTACATGTACTTTGTCTGAACTTTTGAAAAATTTCGTCAAAGAAAGGAAGGGACAAGAGTTTCCACGATAATGCCTAGTTCCCATTGAAATAAACCGAAGGATTTTTGCAAATGCCGATTTAGAATATAAAAATCTCTCGTAGTATTTGGAAATAATTCAGCAATACATTTAGTAAGTGTACAGTTTTAATGTTAATAATAGCTGCAATGCTACAATATTTTCATAACTGAAGCAAGCAGTGCCTTTAAATAATGTGGAGGCGGTAAGATGAAGCAGCAATGTCGATTACTATAAGAGATGATCTTCATTCATACGATAGCACACTAATCAGGTGCCATTTCATCGTAAAAATTATTTAGCACTAGAAAAATTGTAATCAGCTAATAAAAGATAAGCAGCCCAAGTACTAACTCTCTTGAATTCGAAGTTATCCAATTACGTGAAAGTTAACAATGCATCATTTTTTATTTTAGTAATTTTGGAGGACGAGGCATTCATGACACTAAAATAAAACTACAAACAAATTTCGAAAGCTATGAATCTCACCTTTCATTGGCTAATGACTTAAGGTGGGACAGTTCGTTTCAATAATGTCCGTAGCATAAACGTCAAAAATTTCCACTGACCCCTTTTCTGACTCGTTGAAGTCAAATTATAAGGAAAAGAAATTGAAGAAGGAAGGTTCTTAGAGATTCCATGAGAAATCGGCCATCTTATTTACAGCCCCCTGGCTCGGCCGATTGCAATAACTACAGCGCCTGCTACTTACTAACGACTCATATTGTATGACAAAACTACAAAATACTCCCTGGTATGAGAGTTATCGCCGTCAAAAGAGTTTTAACGGGGCGCATCATTTCTATTCCATCACACAGGCAGCGATTTCATTATCAACAACGGAAACGGCTTCTCCAGATCAAAGAAACTGAACCCAAACAAACAATCCGCCTAAATTATCAGTGTGTGAGAATTAATGATTCATTTTTATGTAACCGAAAATGAAGTCAAATTATCGAAGCCTATAACAAGGAGAAGTTTACAGGCGAACGGAAGAGGAATATGGTAAAAATTACCCCGATTAAAACGACTGTCTCAACTGTCCGAAAGCACGTGGGGGGTCCGAAATAGCCACGTTTTCCCGCCGAATTCGTCGAAAAAAGGGGTAACACGTTTGGTCCAGCTTGGAGTTTCACCTCACTCCGCTCCGGCGCTGGCGATTTATCCGCACCCGTCTTCTGCACCATGAGAGAGAGAGAGAGAGGTCCATCCCTCTCCCTCCGATCCCCTCTTCTGTCCCAAAAACACACTCGCCTCTCCCCCCTCGCCTCACCTGCCGTCCTAACCCAACGACCCTCCCTTCCCCTCCGGCTTCAACCCTTTCCCTTTCCCCCCACCGCGCTTCGTTTCGCTCCGAAAGGGGAAAAAATACGGGTCCACCGAAAAATCCAATTTCTTGGATCCAATAAATCGGTCTTGGCTCTTATTTCATCTGACGCCTTAAGATTTTACGGATTCGAGAAAGTTGAGAATAAGGCCCTGTCGATAATATTGGCGGCGAAGATGAAAGAAAGAGAGGGGTCGGTTTTTCGTTAATATAGTTCCCGGTAGATGTCGCAGGTCGTCGAGGAAACGCGAGGTTACAATGGGCGTAGCATAATTAGGACGATTCATAATTCTTGGAAATCGCCTTTCTTCGCCTATCGGAAAGGCGTCAAAAAGTTTTTTTTTCCGGGGGAGTAACTTTTCCGACGCGTGTTACCGGAGCCGTTGGATTTCGAAAATATTTGGACGGAAAAATTATTTTCCCGGATTTTTTTTCGCTCATTCGATTTATCCGGATGCGGGTTTTTTATATATATCACCGCCGAGGAAAAAAACGCGTATAAAATATTTATCAGTTACAAATGTAATAAGCGGGATCGGGAGTAATTCATCGTTAATTCCCGGACAGCAAATTGCATTACCGGGCGTGCGTCACTTTCATATTTATTCGCTTTGCAGAAGAAGGAATATCGATCATCATCGGTCCGAATTCGCGATATTCGGAGGGACGTGATAAAAATGCACCTCTCAATTTAAAAAAAAATGTGGCGACGTGCGCTCATTTTGAAATCGCAGAAATAAATTTCGTCTCCTTCTGAAGAGATGCCTAGTGTGAACGGACTTCGCGTTCGGGAAAATACTTCGTGTCATCGGGCCGAGAAAATTTTCCTTCATTCAAGTCGGAAAAAATAGGTCCGATTTCTTCTCGTTTTTTTCGCATAATACATAATTATTTATATTGTTTTATCCTCATAACGAATAATTGATCTAAACAAAATTTATTTATTTCTTTAAAGCCAAACATTTCTCCGCGTGGTATGCTTACAATTTAAAATAGCATATTGGCCGCCTCATCTATTCCGGTGGTTTCCAGTATTCTTCCAAGATGAACATAATTTTGAAACAATGTTTATCAGAGGTAAGATTATTGGACTTAATAACCCAGTGGTTTCCAGACAGTAGGGCGCGACCCCCTGAAGGGGCGCGGGAGATAGATCAGGGGGACGCAAAATATTACACGTATATTTGCCGTCCGTGTAGCCGTTCTAACTGTAAGTCCTACAATATGCAGCCGTCAAGTCCTAACCCTCGATTTGCTAGGACTTATTGTTTGCCTCCTTTTTTTCTTAAGGTGTTTATAGTATTAATTGCAATTGTTGGTCCAGTACGAATTTTGACTGAACATAATACAGAGGGGGGCGCAAAGTCAGTTTTCTTAGGTGTGTGTGTGGGAGGGGGGAGAGCTTGGTAATGTTTGAGAATCACTAAAATAACCTATCAAAATTTAATAATCCTTGAATTACTTACTTAAACGCAGCAGCGACACATCAGCGCGCGCCGCCTCACCGTTTTGGAAATGATGGCCTAGGAAAATATTTCACCATATTGTTCTATCGAGTAAGTAATTCAACATAATCGTAAAAACAAAACTGACGCTCGATTTTCTGTCGTCATTTTCGGATGGCGATCATTTCTATTGTTCCATCTTGGCGAACAAGCATTTTTCTCGGAATTTATTAATTTTTATTTATTTATCGCCGAAGAGTCTACCTACAGCACAGGACCAATTACAGTAGACCGCCTCTAACAAGGAATTAACAACACAAACAGCCACGCCCTAGGTAGGATTCGTACCTTCGCTCTTGGTAACTCTAACCACCCGTCTACCAAGTAAATTGAGACGAAAAATTACATACTTTGGTATGTTTGCTATTCCACCAACTTCGCGGCTTCCCCAGCTAGGATACCCTTTCCATTCTCCCGAAATACCCTTTTGCCCTGCCTCGTTCCCTGTCGGCCCTTTTCTTAGCTTCGCCCCGAGCCCGGTCCACTCTTCCACCTCGACACAAAACAGTGACGAGGCGAATCGCGCTTGCAAGTAACGCATACGACGTGGCCGCTCTAAAAAAAAGAGGGCGTTTCTGTCCGATCCCTATATCTTTTAGCGTTCTTCAATTCCCTCTCCCGAAAAGTTAGGACGTGTGGCCCGACAGATGACTCTGGCGAGGCAGGGCGTGGCGCGGGAAGGAAACGAGAGGAAATAATGTTTCATTTCTAACGTCCAGGAGAGAAAGAAGAGAGGAGAGAGTTTTTCTTCCCTTCTCTCTCCCGACATTTTCCTCTCGCCTCCTTTTCGTTATTGTTATCATCAATTTTTTCCGCATCGCCCGAGTCGTCCATTGCCGGCTAACGATGTAAGATCGTGCGTAAGTGGTATAACTTACAAGGCGCGTCGGGTTTTAAAAGGTGGCGGGGCCAAGGGATGGTGAGGATCGTGCGTTTTTCGGCAGCAAAGGAAGGAGGGGAAGGGAAGACGTTAAGAGAAAGAGAGAGAGAGAGAGGAAAGGAAGTTAGGAGTGGAGAGAGATGGTAAAAGAAAAGGAGAGGGCGGGTTGATGGAGGAGTTTGTCGTGTGGGTGGGAAGCGTCTGGCTTTGATGTTCTTGATGTTGCTTAAAGGATCGCATTCTCCCCGCGCATGCGAACGGCAGCCATTGTGTTGTTCCGTCGCGGGTTTCGCTGGTTTTTATGGGGCCGAGAAAAGATCCGAGTGAAATATTCTTCCAAATTGCTCTTATTGCGGCGCCCGCAAAAAAATTACAAAAGGAGGGAGATCGTTCGCCGAACGGTATATAACGAGGTGGACTTGTTGAAACTATTGTTTCGAATGAGCCTTTAAATTCAACTAGCTAACGCGTTTACTAGCAAGTGTTCGAGATATTTTTAACTGGTTTACTACCTAAGGTTGCTTTTTCGAGTTAAGACATTAAAAAGGAACTTTTTCTTTCTTTCTAGCGGAGTGAACGGAAGGTCAGCGAACATCAAATACAGGTTGACAGACATGAGCGCTTTAAATTTGCTCTCAGAAAAAGGCGGATCCAGAAACTTACCAAGATGGAAGAAGAGGCGGGGAGGGGGGGGGGGCGATCGCACCAATATCCTCTCTCCCCTCCTTAATCCGTCGCTGCCGACGACATTCCATTCTGGAAATCTCTGCCCCTGTCGGAATATTTATTTCCCTTTCCCTCCGGACCTCATATGTGGCGCAGAATCAAGGAATTTTGCGCAGAATAGGCTTAAGAATTCATCAATTGAAGGGCAATGGAGACGTCCAAGAGGGAGAGCGGGTGGAGGGGGGCAGTCGCCCCCAGCGCCATCCACTTGGATCCGCCACTGCTCTCAGATTACATTTTTTAATATTTTTACTTTTTCTAAACGGAATTTCATTCAGTTGGCTCCAAAAAATCACTCAACTACATGAAACGGAACAATTATAGTTTTCGAAAGATGGGGCACGGTCCATCAAACAGCAGCAATTTCTCATTTAATGGAGGAACGGTCAACCGTTTTGACTAGGGATGGGACATTCGATTCCTCGAATCTTGAAAAATATTCGAGATTCGAAAACTCGAATCTTCGCGCTTTTTTCGTCATTCGAATCTTTCGAATCCTAACCTAAAAAACCGTTAAACATTTTAACTCAAAACTTTGGAAAGATTGGTTTTATTGACGTCCAATTGAAGCGTTCATTAAAAAAGAACGCGATTGTTGCGATTTCAGTGGTACCCGGATCACCAATATCACCTCGTGGCGACCCAGAGCGAGTTCGAATGCTAGTTTTCTTAAATAAAAATCTCCATTGAAGATTTCTGCTCTTTTAGATTGTCCTAAAAGTGTTCAGTGTTCAGTATTTTTATGAACTCTTAAAATAAACAAGTTTTTGATTTTTCTTAATTTTCTGGAGAGAATTTAGTGTTCCATGTTTAGTGTTTATCTATGTTAACTCTTGAAATAATCCTCCCCCCTCAACATTTGCTTTGATTTAAAAAGGTTTTGGAAAAATGTAAAAAATTTGAACTGATACTCAAATATTTTTGTCAAATTGTGTTGAGAAAATGAACCTCAAGATTCAAGAGTTTTAATTATGCACTTTATAAACAAAATTTCATTTGCATCTTCTTAATAAATATAGGTGTATTTTTAAAAACTGTATTCTTAAATTTATTTTTCATTAAACGCAGATTTCAAATTTTGCTTTAATTAAAAAGTGTTAATTTTAAGTAAAAGTTTTTTCTTTTTTCTTCTTATTATTATTCATATATGGAGGATTCGAGAGATTCGTGACATTCGAGGGATTCGAGAACCTTTTAGGATTCGGATTCGAGAAAATTTTGGATTCGTCCCACCTCTAGTTTTGACACTCTAGTTCAGGGGTGGGCGACCTGCGGCCCATGAACCAAATGCGGCCCCCGAGAACATAGTATGCGGCCCGCGAAACGATGATGAAAAAGCGATCCGTAAACATTAACACACAAATTCATATTTTTTGCTTAAATTATTATCATGAAAGCTTTACTTTTGAATGATTAACCCCAAAAAAACTCATTTAGATTTGATTTTGTTATATATGATACCTCAAAAACTTGGTAACTTCCGATATAAGCTCTAATCTGGCCCGCCGAAGCACAGAGAACTTACAATGCGGCCCACCGAAGTATTCGCAACCACCGAAGCGGTCCGTAATGTAGAAAAGATTTCCCATTCCTGCTCTAGTTGATTAAGCGGCATTGTATAACGAGATTTTAATGCAACTATCTAGCACCACTTTTAGCAAAAACCAAAATACCGGTATGAAATGCGCCGCAGATCCTTACTTGCACACAGGCCCTCCGAGAGACTCAGAAAGGCCCGAGCCACTCCAGATTTTGAGGCCCCTCACCGTAATAAAAATAAAATAAACGGCGCGATATAAATTGCACAAAATTTCTCATATACGTATATACGTTTGGTCTCACTACACTCTTTGCCCCGAAATTAACTCTGTGCTTGGCAATTCGTAGCGTTGCGTAGCAACAGATCCAAAGCGACTGACACAATCAACCTCGGAGATCTATCACCTCTCACTAATAAGCGTGTGGCATTAACAGAGAAGTACGGAATTTTAGACTAGGGAATCCCCTGGTTTCCCCTCCTCTCTGACGCGTGCGTTGACCGTCTTGTACAGAAATAATGCCACTGGACGATATATAGTAATATTTTGGGACATATGGCTTAGTTAGTGTTATTTGTGACATCAGGCTGACAAATGGATGGATTTTAATCAAAATTTCTGTCTAGTAATTTATTTTTTGTTTATAAATTCAATGTAATAGGTCTAATAGCGGCTGTTTTTGGATAAATAAATAAATAAATAAAAATTCTTATAGCCATTTTTGAGTCAATCGAATTTTGTTTCAAAATATCCAAGAATAAAATACCCTTAATTGTTATGAAATATCGTTCATCTCTTCAGAATGCCTTTTATGAATGATATTATCCACAAATATGAGATATCATTCGATTTAGTTGAACCATATAGGCTGTAATAAGATTTCGAATGAATGGCGGAGGCGTGACGTCATAGGGCTTAGGTAAGGTAGCTTTGCGTACATTGTAATGTCACTGGGCGCCATGTAGTGATTTATAGAGACATATGGCTTACACAGTATTATTTGTGACATCAGGCTCTACAATTGGATTGATTTTAATCAAATTCTCTGGAGCTATTTTTTGAATAAATCAAAATTTCCTAAAAATCGCCAAGAATCAACTACCCTTTACTTTTGTGCAATATCATTTTTATGAAAAAGGGTCTACAAAAGATGATATGTTGCATAAATACAAGATATCATTCGATTTTATGCACGCGTTTGGGACCTAGAACTGCGAACAGACGAACAGACTGACAGACAGACGGCATGGCAAAATCCACTTTTATGGAATCAGGGACACCTAAAACGTATATTTTCATCAAAATCTCGAAGTCGAATTTTTTCACGATTACAATACTTGCTCAATATACTACGTATGTGAGACAGGAAAAATTCCCATAAGGAAGTGTTTTAGCATTACATAACCCAATTTGGTGGTCGTGGTTTGCTGAATGGTTATAGCGGGTTACATTGGGAGTAAGGGGTTCAAGCTTGCACTACATATAGTATAGCACTCTTTCATTAAATCTTCTGACTTCATAAAGAAAAGATATAATCCGAAAAAATGTTTTGCTACAGTGCTTTTTACCCAGCCAATAATGCATTGAAATGGCCTTCTAGAGAAGTTTTTAAAAAGTGAGTTCAAAATGAAAAATTCTGTGCGTTACAAAAGAGGAGAGAGGGAGGTCTAATTGAGGCTTACGCAGGCTTATATCGATTATAAAAAACTGGGAAAGTTGGGTTATGTAATACTTGAACGTCCTGCAGGAACAAATTACGAAAATCGTATTTTATATTTCTTTTTGGCATGTCCTATTCAACATTCATTGTTGGTATATCGATGGATAAAAAGATAAAAAAGAAATATTTAAGATGATAAATTATTTGAATAATTTTTTATTTAAGAAATGCTTTTCTAGCTTTTATTTCTGCAAATTTATTAATTATTGATGAAATATCTAAGTTACGTGTAATGCCACTTCAGCTTTTCGGAAAAGTAGAGGAAGGTTTTAGGCTAAAATCGACATTGGTGAGGTCCTCTTTTCGACGAGGCCCCCAGCTTGCGCCTTGTGTGTCTGTGCATAAATCCGTCTCTGAACAAGTGCCAAAATTTGAGGCCCGGGCCAAATGGCCCTCCTGGTCCTCCCTCTCGTAGGGACTGCTTGCACACAATATCTAGTGTGGAGTAAAATTACACTCATTTATTTAACCTGTTTTCTATTATATGCCGAGCCGGGAAAGAAAAACTTGGCACGATCCAGTTAATCTCTGAAGCCATAGGCTGCTGAGAAACTCAGATGGGCATTTAAGCAACTGAGTAGCCGACCTCAGTGGAAATCCGTCGATAATAATTTCACTTATTAGAAGTTATCGCTTATTAGATTCACAAGTCATAAGGTGAGACATCAAATTTGAACTTTTCATTTTTGAATCCCGTACTACCTTCGTCATCACCATAGGATCAAGAATGATAATTAATTCTGAAATACGCATTTTAATATTTAAAAAATTGAAAAAGTGAGTAAACTAGTTATCTTAGGTATCTTCAATAGCCGCAGCTAGGTTTTGAAATCCAGATGCGCATTTCACCTACAATGCAGACTTCTTCAGGGGTGATTCACCGAAAGCAGATTCTAACAAGTAATATTATCATGAATATGGATAAAATTAGCGCGTTTTTTCCTGTATTATTAAATTCAGTAATGTTTTGTTTTATTTCGCTGCGAACATTTCTCCCATTAACCTAATCGACGAACTGAAGTGAATATGGAATTTGATCACGTAAATGCGTAAATTTAGCTTATTTACTTTATATTTTATGTGGTTATGCTGCCACATATTCTCTTACCAGAATCTTGCTTGTAAGTGGCATCAGTCTGGAAATGTACGCTCAAAATTTCAGCTTTCCATCTTCTATACCTCCGGAGATATTAAAAAATAAATGGGTCTCTATCCGACCATGCATATTTTTCAAAACTCGAATCCAAGTAAAAACAAATGGATGCAGTACATAAATCTACATTCCAAGTTTCAGCTCTCGTTTACGGTTTCGTCACAATTTCAGTTTAAGCAAGTGCACAGACGGACAAAGTGAAACTAAAAGCGCGCTAAAGAAAACGCATTCAAAAGAACCAGAATCTACTTTCGGCGAATTACCCCGGAAGACGGCTGCATTGTACCAGAAATGCTACGGTTATCGTACGGTTGTTGTAATTACTTAATTTTCCGATTTCTTGACATTGAAGTGCTCATTCTTGAATTTGTTTTCAGCCACAAGACGAGCTCGATGATTCTCTATAGTGAATTACGAATGACAACGACGAACCATCAAAATAGTTCTTTTTAAGGGGTCCAACGAGCGATTGAGTTCAACAAAGCTACGGATTCTCCGAACCATTTTGAGAACAACATAACTTGAAAGAAGGGACGGTAGAGCTAAGCGCAAGAGAGGGAAAGGCCGCATAAAGTATCGAAGGAAAGGTTTACTAGAGGTAGGATACGAGGTGGGGAGGTACGAGAGGTCTTCCAAAGGGGACATGGAGGAAGAGAAAAGCGAGAGCGAAAGAGAGAGGGAGAGAACGTACCCGGAGGAGGGAAGGGCTGAGAGGGCGAGAGAAGAAGGTAAAAGACGTGCTGCCCACTCTCAACAACAGTTGCCTTCTGGGCGAGCTTGAAGAAGGAAGGTTACTCCGTCCAAGGTGAGAGACAATCGCTCTTAAATATGTTTTCGCTTAGCCTAGGGAGCCGCAGGCAAAGGCGGGCGAGAGAAAGATGGAAACGAAGGAATGTCAGGAGGCGCACGGAAATTTTCTTCGATCGATCTCGAGGAAGAAATGCGGGTCGTGAGCGAGAATGAAAAAACCTAACAGGTTCGTCGTTTGCTTTCTAGATATTTTTACATTACGCGGACGTGTGTTTTTGGAGCATCGAAAATGTCCGCGGGTTGCAAAAATGTCCAAACCGCACGTTTTGTGGATTGATGTTGCGCAAAGATAAAAAATTGCAAATCCGGCATCATAATAATGATGAAAATCGATGCATGGAGAATGATTATATAGTTTAGTCCAAAAGCCGTGGATATTAGCCGCTTCAAATTTTAACGAAACTTGACGATCTTTCCATGCCCAAACAATTCATCAGGAAACAAAGCTCAGTAGACTTTTTTTGGCCTTTATTTAACATTTATACTCTTTGAAAAGGGGCGGAATTAATCCCCATACTTAATATATTGTTTACATTACATATTTGCAAATGTCACATAAGCCCAATCCGCCTACACAAAAAGTAGTTACGAGGATGTATTAGTTTTTCGTAGGAAATGTGAGTTACGTCTGTCGCTTTATAATTTAAAAAATTCAGTAAAAGAGAAGTGATCAAATTTTGACAGCGGCTCAAAGTAATATGTGAAAATAAGAATGTAAAGAGAAGCATGGGTGTTATTATTTCTTGATCTTAGAGATGTATACTTCCATCAGTTACTAATCGGAGGTTGTGCATTCGAGTAATCTCCTGGTTAGTGCAGTCTCGGAAGTGTTTAGAAGTTATAGAAAGATTGTCTGATTAATTATTTCTGCCTATAAATAGAAAATTTGTGAAAAGCAGTTGTGTTGTTATGAGAGATGACCTTAAAAGAATATAGATTTGGAAGAAGAATGAGAAAAACAGAGAAGAAAATCATCAAAATATCCCGAAAATTTCCAAATTAGGTTGGAATGACTCCTAAAGTAAAATAATAGATTGTTTCCGACGAATGAAATCGCTGGAGTGGAAATTAATATTTATTTGAGAATGAAATTTTACATAACGAACTGCTATTACTTATTCCGCTGCGGTTTTTTCATAGAGTAGCGGAAGTTATTTTACACGTTGCTATATTATCACCTTGTGAAGTTTTTCTCGGATATGACATGGATGACGAATTAAAAAGTATACGTCTTACCCTAATCCACATGTGCAATTTCTCATTTCGGAATACATAAAACAACAAATGGAGAAAGTTAACTTATGCTTAAAAGTTAGATTTTTGTATTAAATTCAGGCATGACTAAAATATTGTAAACCGGCGTGGTGTGGTATGCGGTGTATGCCTTTTTAACTTTCTCTCTCATCGTTTTCTGTGACTAAAAATGACGAATTATTAATGAGTACGATGAAATCGTTAGTAATTAAAATGTACTTATCGTAGTTATTTACTCTTTAATCGCAGACTGTGTCATTCATAATTTTGCAGCCCATTTAGTAGTAGTCTCTCATACTATTTTAAGTATGACCACTTTCCTTGTGCAATATACGTATATATGGGAAGATTAAATATAATACATTTTAAACATTTTCTCTAATGATTTTATGAAATATCATCCAAATCCAAAACATCAGCGGCTATAGGTGATTTGCATGAAAAACAAGGAAAGAATTTCCAGATGGTGATTGTGCCGAAGTCGCGGATAAAATCATTTTCACTAACTGCATTATTTAATAGTCTTAATTTTTACTGTAATAGCGATGAAATAAAAAGGCTTAATATTTTTTTTGTATCAATCTACGATTTGGGTTAGGTGCAAGAAAAAGTAACATCATATTTATTAACGAGAGAAACTAGGGAAGAAGGGTTAGTGGCAAGGTTAATTTACAGCAATGTCTGCCAATTCGAAACAATTGGATAGAGTTAAATACAAAATTTTCTGATGCAAATAAGAAATACAGGGATAGCCATAGGTTGAGATTGCACATAGTTTCACATCATGACAGTCCCTTAGAGACAATTAATTACAAACACGAGTAACTCAATTCAAATCTATTTATTCAATCTACCTCAATATTCTTCAAAATGACGGAGTCGAGGTTAAAATTTAATAATAATACAATTTTTTGTCGATAATATTAAAATTTATGATCGAGCTACATGCATGCCGGCTGATTTTTGGTATTGAAGTTCCCTTAATCGTTTTAACCCCCAAGAAACGTGTCGAGAAAACATTTTCGTGTCATGGTTGAAGTTTCCTTAATTGCTTTATCGCCCAAGAAACGCTCCGAGAAAACATTTTCGTGTCGGGCCGAAAGTTGCCTTTCTCTCGAAAGAGAGACAAGAAAGAAAGAAAGAAAGAAAGAAAAATGTCTTTATTGGCGAGGTTTATTTATTTAATAAGTTCAAAAACAGCACTCAGGCCTATTACATGGAACATTACAACCAATAAATAATAAATGCATATAAAAATATATATAAAACAGTCAAATAAAACAATAAGGAGTTCAATGGAAAACATCAGCATGAGGATCTTGCATCAGAGTTTGGTTATATAAGTTTGGGAGGCGGAAAATTAAGGAGCGTTTTGTGGTTGAGAGCCGAGGAGTGCGGCAGTGAAATAAATCATGTAATCTGGTACTTCTAGAGGGAATACGGAGGGGGTAACTGAGGAGAAGTTCGGGAGTTCTATATTTTCCATTTACAATGTTACGGAAAAACTTTAGGTCAATTGCCTGTCTACGATCGGTCAAAGGCAGTAAACCAAGAGTGTGGAGAATGTGGGAAGAGGACGCATTACGAAGAGAAGGAACTCGCTGGCGGATAATGTGATGGAAGAAATTTAGGGGCCTTTCAAGGTGATTAAGATTTGATTGGGAAGCTGAGGACCAAATGGGTGAGCAATATTCTAAGATTGGGAGTAGCCCCTTCTTCCACCTAACCATTGATTCGAAACGAAATAAAACCGTGCAGTGCGTAAATAGGAGTAACAACAGATCTTCCTTTACCTATGAGCGCAGACGAGTAATGTGCAGAGTAAAGTTCACCTTCCCAAAAATGTCCGAGTGAGAAAGAGAGAGGAGATTTACAGCACACGAGGCGAAAGAGAGCTTCTCCTCGACGGTCTGCACGGATGAGAGGGAATAGAGAGAAAGAAAGAGCATTTGGGTTTAAACCAAAAGGTGCGGAATTCCTCCTGGCAAACAAGGAAGTCCCTTGTAGGAAAAAAGGTTTATTGGTTTGCAGCTGTTCGGTAGGAGGGAGGTCCGCGTTACCTGCGAGGCAGTCCTTCCACTCCGTAGGAACACTCTGTTGAGAAATCCTCCTGATCCTCACGGGACGAGAGTGTCAAACGTTAATCTACGGGCAGACATTTTTCATCCTCGTCCCTTCTCCTTTTTCACCCCAACCACGCACCCTAGTAATTTATCTCGACCTCTTGGGGTTTGATGTCCGTTTGGCGAAGAGGATAGCGCGTTGGACTTCTGACCCAAAGGTCGTCGGTTCGATGAAAATTTTTCGGTCTTGGTAGAGGGTTGATAGCGTGTCTGTCTTCCAATTCTAATGTCACTGGTTCAAATCCTGTTGTGAACATGGATGTCGGTGATTGTCTTTAAGATTAACGTCCGTTTGGCGCAGAGGATAGCGCGTTGGACTTCTAATCCAAAGGTCGTGGGTTCGATCCCCACAACGGATGTATTTTTTATCGTTCTTGGTAGAGGGGTTGCTCGTGTTCCTCTGTCTTCCAATATATTAACGTCGCTGGTTTGAATCCTGTAGTGAGCATGCATGTCTATGATTGTTTTTGTCACATTTTAAAATGTCTTTGTTAAAAATCAAGTGTGTTGTTTAATAAATAATAATAATTTGATAAGAATTTGCGCCGCCAGAGGGAGAGACGATCAAACTCAGTGCTGAGTGTACCTCCGAAAGCGAAATTTTTAATTTGCGAATGGATTGGGTGAAAGACGCCATTCAATATGTAGAAGAAGAGGCTTGTGGCCGACACAAACATCTAATGATTCCTATTGCACGTTCTAGTGACCGTCTTTCAACTTTTTAAATCAACGAAAACCCGGGAGAAACCGGAGCGTAGAGATATGACTTAAACTTGATATTTAATGATTTCCAAATTCAATTTTAAAATGTTTTTGCGTAACTGCTTCCTCATTGATATTACTTATTATGTTTAAATTTTTCTTCAATTGCCATACCGGAAGCGCATTTCGGCGGCATAGTAGCCATCATCAGTGAAGGCCTCAAGGATGGGCAAATAGGGCGACCAGCCGGGACCCCACACATTAGGCGATCGCAAAATTTTGAGGTAAATTAGCAAGGAAATTGCTCAAATTCCACGTCTATTTATTTCAATAAACAGAAGTCATAATTCACATATATTCATAGCAGCTTCATGGGTAGGGCAAAATTAAATTTAAATCTGTAATGTCCGACTTGCATATAGCCTAAGGCAGGGATCTCAAACTCGCGGCTCGCGGGCCACATGCGGCCCTCGTCTTGTATTTTTGCGGCCCGCGAATTAAGCTACCTTATGCAAAATGGCGCAAACTAAAATTTATTTCTCAGAAAATATTTCGCGCAAATGTTGATAAATAATTTAAGAGGTTTAAGATGTTTATTAAATCAGCGCTTTTAAAATACCCGCGGTTTTTTTGCTCATTCCCATTTATAAAAATCCTGCACATTTGGGGGAACAGAAGAACGTTCTTCCTACTGCGTGTCCGAAGGACTTAAATCTCGACGACGAATATAATATTTTTATAAAGAATGGGTTTAAGGCCGCACCATAAGATTGGGATAATTTCCCCATTGTGAAAGGAGAGAGTGAATGTACGTGCGAGGACTGGGAAAACATGAAATGCGGCCCGCGGATTAGGTATGGCGCCTTAATGCGGCCCGCGGATTTGATGGAGAGCCTTCATGCGGCCCGCGCACCGACGTGAGTTTGAGACCCTTGCCTAAGGGGTCCAAAATGACTCTCTTGCCCAGGGCCCCAAGAACCCTAAGAACCAAGCCCACCATTGGGTGATAAACAGATAGTAGATTCCTTTTTAGTATCTTCTGTCGTTATATTATTGCTTTTGGAGATACACATTTTTTCAATTTGATTTCAGATATAAGTTGAACTCAATAATTTTTTCTTGAACCTACGCATATGCATCAGTTTCGTGAATCCAAATCCAAGGAACAAAATAATTTTGGGAAGTGACCTATGACTAACGTTTAATTTTAAGTTATGCGCATTTAACAAAAGGAGCCACGGAGTAAAAATTCGGGCGATTTTTCACTCCAAAGAAAAAAGTTCTATGGATATTAATATTGATGACTACGTGCTAACAGTGTCCGAAAAAACGCCGCTTTTACAAACAATGGTCTGTAAAAGTGGAACAGTCAGATAAAAATTCGTTTACCTTCTGAGTAGTTTTTTTTTTTAGCCGACGCATTTATCCGCCAATGAATATATTTGAGGCAGTTTGAAAAAAATGGCTGCCTGCAACGGGAGCATTATTGCGCAGAATAACTTTCCCGAAGGGGATTTTTTGATCCCAATTTCTTTCCCCAGCACAATGATATAATTAGATTCTGCATCGTTGGTTACTTAAAGCGCCCTTTGAATGGCGACTCCTGCGGTTATATCTGCGTGAACTACGGCAAATTTTCCTCAAGAAATAGGAAGGAGAGGCTTAACGAACTCGAGTTGAGTTGCGCTATGATCTGACAAGATCTGCGTCCTGATTAGTTTGCATTGTGGTTGATTTCATATGGAGGGAAAAGTCTGGTGTTCTGATCATTACGATGAGTGAGGAGGATAAACCTAAGTGTCTTTGCCTTTATGGATATACTGAGGTCTTATTTTCATGGTTGAAGGACTCCGGAAATTGCGTTTAACTGTTAGGCATTCCACTGCTGATTATAGAAAAAAATGTCCGTCGCACGATCGTTTTAATTTTTTAATTGCTTTGAGGGAAAGCTAAATAACGCCTACCCAGCGATTTCTGCGATGAAAAAAGATAAAAAAATATCTAGGAAAATTATTTAATTCTTCGGTAGGATAGTGCTTCCATGTTACAAAACAACAGTCGTGACTATGGAACATCTTCGTTGTTAATTTAAGATTTATGCTCTGGTTTTTATAAATCGGCCGTGGGCAAGCTACGGTCCGAGAGAGCATTTTATGCGGCTCGCAATTCCATTGTAAAAGCTACCCGCGAAATGTAATATGCAGGGGCGGATATCGAGCTAGGCGACCGCCTAGGGCCTCGCGCCTCATAGGGGCCTCGCTCCCTGCCCCTAATGGCAAATTAGTAAAGAAACGCGTTGATGGTGATGCGTGAGCAATCGCGCTCGAAAGATCGTCTAGAACACTTTCGCGGATGTTTATTTGGAGAATAGCGACGAGCAATTAAATGAAACAGATCTGGAGAGAGGAAGAAAGAAACACCGAGCGTGTGCAGTTACGCACGGAATGCAGTCGAAAAGAGAGTAAAGAGAAATTGAAAGCCTCTTGTGTCAAGGTTAAAAGGTTTTGCGGATGCGTTAGAGATTAAGTCGAACGATGAAAAGAAATAGACCGCAACTATCCCCATCTCTCACTTGGAAATCCAAAATCAAAACAGAAATTTAATTCCACCGCTCTTTTCTGGAATTAAATTGTACGTCGGACGGCGGGATGTGAAGTTCTCGCCAGATGTATCGTACAATATACGTCGGACGGCATTGAGTTAATAAGTCAGCAGATTAATATTAGAAGTGAAAGAAACGTTTACAGAGTTTGAAAAGTCCCAGCACAAAGTACTAGTCATGTATTTTAGATGATGAAGACGTTCGTTGTAAAAAAGAACTGGCGTGTTCAAGGACTCGATCAGTCGGACTTCGCTGGTCCTCATAGTTGGTTCGTAGTTCCCGTGAATCGCCAATAGCTAAGTGGTTTTATCGCAGGGCGTTTTTTTGTATTCGTTAATCATTATCATAATTAACATCGTTATTTTAATCTGACTAAAACATTTAGTTTAGCGTTATTACATTAAGAAGAATAATTAATCCCATTTAAGTATTAATATGTCAGAAAGATAGAAAGTTTGAATCAAGAGCCTTTAAAAAGAAAAATTGTAATCTTTTGGAAGAATCACAACGAAAGTGTAAAGGATCTTTGAAGAAAATTTTCAAGAGAAAATTTTCAAGAAGGGGCGCAGTGAAAAAAACTGATTCTAGTTGCAGTGTTATTGAGAAAAATGAAAATCTTATTGATGTTAACTGTGAAAGTAGAAATGAAGATCTTGAAGATCAAACATAACTGTGCAAACTGGAGCTGAAACGGGCGTAATTATTCAAAATAGCCCAAAATGGTGTGTTGACTACGATATTAGTGCTCCGTCAACTTCTACGTCAGCAGAATTGGTTGCTGTTGGGGAATAGCCTAGTGTATTCGCCAATTTTAGTGATCCTGGAGAATAGATTTTCCGTTTGACACATAATCAATTGAGCAATATTGCTCGGAAAGGTCCGATTCACATCTTAAGAGAAAATTATGACTTTCCGTTAGATGATAAAAACCGACATTTTTGTTAATAAGATATCCGGATGCGCTTGACAAGTTCTAAATTACAATTATTAAAATAACCATCCTTGGCTTCTATACGACATAATCCCGCCATTTAAACATTTTCTCCCTTCGTCTTCCACATTCTCATCCTTCGTAAATAAGGGCGCCTTTTTTCCGAAATAAAAAAAACTTTCATCCCATCCCCCTCTTCTTCACCCTCTTACCTCCACATCCAGCGGAATTTTGGGCTGATTTGTCGAGAATCCTTTGCAAAACGTAAAATTCCAAAACCGGCGGGCACGCCATCTGCCGTGCCTAGCCGGAGGCTCGTCTTGCAGGGGATTTGGAACACAAGGGATCGAGAACGAAAGAGAGACGAAGAGGGTCTCTTCTCTCTTTCGAGAGAAGCTTTGGGCCCTACCCTAGCCGTCGGTGCTTCCATGGGCGAGGAATGGGGCCCCGAGGGACTCGTAAGGAGCTAAGCGAGAGAGAGAGTCCTCTGTTGGCCAAGGGAGGAGAAAGAGAGATTAGCGAGACAGCGGTTACCAATTTGTGACTCCCTCGCCTCGTGAACACGCGAAACCTGGTTCTCCTCGGACTGTCGGCTGGCTAGATATAGATACTTACGGGCATTTTCTCTCTTCCCGAAGGAAAACCTCTCTCTCTTTCTCCGAAAAGAATTTGCTTCGTCGTCACGAAAACGATACGGATTCCGCTCCAAGTAATGTTTTAAATGCAATAAGAGATAAAAAATTAAGTAAGTTTGGTGGTTCCGATCGGTGCATTTTTTTTATCTTGCAGCCGTATAACGGTCGAATTCTTGAGTGCACATATGTACTTTCGTACGCAAAGCGGGTGGGAAATTTTCTTTCGTATGGGAAAACGGCCGTTAGATCCCACGCACGTGCTGCGTGTGATTCTGACACAATTAAAATGTACCGGTATATGTTTATTCGCCGTCGAGCTCGTTAAGGAAAAAAGATTTTTAACCGAAATCGCCTTGTTAGAGCCAAAATTATAATAATAAAAAAGGGTAAAGGGAGTGAGAAATATAAACCGTTGCCATGGAGAAAGCTAAGGCGAAAATGGCGTCAATTTGGCAAAGGCAGTAAGAATGTGGGTTGTATGTTTGCCTTGAATACACGCCCAAAGGCTTTTCAGAACTCTTCAAAACAATTATTCAAGAGATACATAACACGTCTTGCATTCAACCGATTGAGAAACAGAGCGAAGCGGATGGCTTTGCAGTAGTTACACAACAGTTGGAAGCAATTCCGAAGACGTAGCAATTCAAAGCACTTCACATGCAGCCGTCTTCGGGCATCAAAATGGCCGTCGTCGACAAAAACGAAGAAAACGCATCGAATTTTAGATCCAATAAAATGAATAGGGACAAATCAGCGCGATTAGAAAAACCGCGAGACAGGTGAAAAAATTTCATTCATATCTAGTTATATGGAATTTTATACGTAATAAA
Source organism: Tanypteryx hageni (assembly GCA_028673005.1). Lineage (NCBI taxonomy): Eukaryota > Metazoa > Arthropoda > Insecta > Odonata > Petaluridae > Tanypteryx > Tanypteryx hageni. Next base: position 193,279,108 of record CM054112.1, read on the forward strand.
AATTCAAGAAATTATATCTGGATCAACTAATCTAAAATATTTTTTCTAAGAGCCGGAAATATAAATAATATAAATGAAACTTTTATGGCTGTTGTAGGAACGTAGTTTTTCGATTAAAACGCGTTATCTTCTCTTAGACGACTTGTTTTCTTACAGGGCAGAAGAAAACACGTTTGAATCTCCGTATGTGGAAAACAGCATGGAATACGTAATGAAACGTGCAAGCAAAAGGGGCAGGAGTCGGTATTTTTGATGGGCATGCGTGGGCCACGCCATCCTTTAGTGAAAAGTGGAACAATTATAACGACAACAGAAAAGGCATCGAACTCTGAACTAACCAGCGAACTGAAATCCTCTGCAACAAAAGAGTAATTAATTATAGATTAATTCCTGATTACCTGTTATTAATAAAAGTAGACCTGTCATGGTGTTATATAAACATTCTGAGAGAAAAAGACAACTACCCAAAAAAAGGTAATGAATTGTATTGGCCTACATTTTTTAAAGCTTTCATCAGGTCGGATGCGTAACGAGAATTCATTTGTCGTAATTGCGGAAGAAAATATTTCCAAAGTATTTTTGCAGCAACTCGATTCCAGCTATATTAATGAGTGAATGAATCTTCTCTTCATCGATGTTAATTGATCAACAGCGAAATTTACGCGGAACCGGTTGAAATAATACCGTAATTAAACAATTAAACAGAATTCATGACTCGAAATAAAATTGAAAATTATCTGTAAAATTTTCTTCATTTCAAAATAAATGCCGTCTCTTAAATAAAAAGATGCCGTCGGCCATAGTTTTATTCAGTCAAAAAGATTTTGCATCGCGCCCTTTTCCCGCCGATGCTTACACGTACGTATTTGAAAATTCCCCAGCGCCCTCTCTCTCCCCCCCTCCATATCGCGGGATTAAAAACGGTAAAGCGTTCTTCTTTTGTTTCCGAGACTCAACCGAACCCGGTCTACTGTTACAACGGCGACAGTCCGTGTGCCGCCTTCGGTGCAAACGAGTTGTTTACACTCTGCGCCATTTCTTTGGGCCGAAAATAATTACAATAATGCGAGAGATAAATCGAGGAAGGAGACGCCCACCGGCCCACAATTCCTCACACCATCCAACTTCCGCTCCGAGGGAAACATTCCCACCCTTCTTCACCCACTGCCTCTCCCGCTGCTGGTAGCCCCTCCCTTTCCTCTTGCACCAACTCTTGCCTCATATCGTACATCTCTCCCTTCTCCTCTCTCTCTCCCTTCCTCCTCGCTCTCTCCCTTCTCCTCCCTCCTTAGATCTCCGACCTTCCTCCTTCTCTCCCGACCCTCCTTCCCGCCTCCGCGGCGGAAACAAAAGCCTGTCCGCGCGGTGCGAGCACTTCGGGCGGCGATATTCAACTGTTGCTCGTAGTAAAATGGAGACTGGAATGGGTTTAAGGGGGTGTCGGAGCAAAAGTGAGGAGGAGGGAGCTACCTGCACTCCGTCTACGAAAGGGACGGACAGGTGCGTGAATACAGGCGACTTCGATCCTTATCAGAAATTAATTCTCCCACCACCGTTTATACCGCCCTTAATTTACTTTTCACGAGATTTTTGTTTTTTTTTTCCTTTTTATTTCCTCCCCTCTTTCCTTACCTCCCGTTCCATTTCGCCCCTCAACGATTCCGCCCCTCTCTTCCTGCCCCTCATATCTCTCTCCCCGCCCCTTTCCACCCCGAGATATCATTGGCCATCAAATGCGCTTCCTGCTGAATAAAAAGTTCCACGGTATGTCACGGAAGAGGAAAGGAAATTAGAAGGCACGAAGTTTATTTTTTCCCTTTGTTTATTTTTTTACGTTACCATTTTATCCATGCGCGAAGAACTTCGTTTTTATTTTTTTACTTTTTAATATTTTATTTTCCGAGAGAGCGTGTGAATACGAACCAGGAAATGTTTCGAGCAAGTGAGGCGAGGGGGGGGGGATAGGGGGGCGTTGCTTGTTCCTGCATTTCTCTCGAGTTTTATCGCAGAAGCGGTGGGTGGGATGGATAAAGAAAGAGAGAGAATGCACGGTTTTGCTCGTTGCATTGACCGGCGTCTGCGGGTCTGATATGTTTTTTCCTACCGACAGAGGGAGATTTTTTGCGAGTTCATTTTATCCTCCATCCCTCCAATCTTTCTAATTTGTCCTTCCATCCCTCACCAGATGCTGACTCTCCAATTCTTTTTGTTTCATCCCTCTTGCCCTCTCGCAATCTTTGGTTACTCCATATTCCACCCTGCAATCATGTTTCTCCCGGAGACACTGTAGGACATACGTGGCTCCTTTGCGTACTTTCTTTTCTGATTCTCCTTTCGCGATCTTTCTCCTTTCTCCTCGCTCCTATTCCCTCCGTGCTCCTGCACATCTCCTGCGTTACATTTTTCTGCGTCATTATTTTGCTACTTAAATTCTCATTCGCTTTTCTCATCTTCTCTTCTTTTCTGTTTCTTCCTCTCATTCTTTCTTCATTTGTCTATTTTCTGTACTTAATTTCTTCATTCGTAATCTCCATCTCTCCTCTTGCCCCATTCTCTCCCTACTTCATTCTCCGTCCCCGTCTCCCTCCTTCGTCTTCTTCCTCTCTCTCTCTCTTCTCACTCTTCTGTCACTTCATTTCGCTCTTTCCTGACGTCAGACTTTCTTTCGGCTCTTCGCATGTATTAAAGTATCTCATTCTACCTCATTTTCTGTATTACAATTCGTTTATGTGTTGTTTTCATTACCGTGTAATATTTAACTGAATATTAGTGTGTCGCTTGTGGATGAAGAAAGGGTTTAGGCTTAAGAGAGGGCAATCAAGCCTAAACCTCACACAAATATATCCATTAATCGATCAATCAATTCCTCTATCTCTTTATTTTTCTCTTTCGCCCTTCTTCCTCTTGCCTCTTTCGCCATCTTTCCTCTTTCGCCAACTTTCCTCTTTCTCCATCTTTCCTCTATTTCCTCATCTTTTTCCTCTTTCTCCCCAGTTCTCCTTTATCCTCCATCTCATCCTACCTCTACTTCCTCGCTCTTCCCCCTGAATATCTTCCTCTCCATCTTCACTTCAATTTCCTCCCACTTTCTTTATTTATTCTTCCTCTTTATTTATGTGCCATTCTTGCCTACTCTCTAAACAACCATCCCTCTTTTTGAGCAATGTATCCTCTCTTTCTACACTATCGCTCTAATTTTTATACATCTCCCATCTTCTATTCCTCTTCCTCATTTACCTTCTTCCTCCATCCTCCACCTCTTTCTCACCAGTCTATCTCCTCATCCTTTTATCTCCAAAGTGATCAATCTTCTACACCTCCATCTTCGCTATCATTTCCGCCCACTTCTCATTCCTTTCGTTTTCCTTCCTCCTCTTTATTCCCATCCTATTTTTGCCAACTTACTCTTCCACTTACGTATTCTCCTCCTTGAAGTATTCTCTCTTTCTTTCCACCCCATTTAACCCCTTCCATAATTCTCTCTCTCTCTTCGCTCATTCCATCTCCTCCTCCGGTTTGGATATCATCCTCCGCCCTCCTTTTCTTCATCAGGGTCCTTAACAGTTTATTGCCTGCATTCCTATCCTGCCAAACCGGCATAAATTTGCCGAATGAAAACAAACGCAATTAATTTAGAATCGAATGCTAATATGCTGCCCGCGGTGGGAGGTATATATGGGTATGCGTGTATCATTATATATAGGCGTTCCTTACAGAGGAAGAGTAACATATAACATATATAGGAGGATACTAATGCTTAGGCACTTCCAGAAGAGCGGCATACTCGAAAAATTTTTATTGGTAGTATTATCCGCAAAACCGACTAGAGAAAACGACAATCTTGAAAAAGTTCAACAATGCCGCCACTAAAAATTCGAAATTGTTTAAACAAATTTTCAAGGTTTATGTATTTTCGAATGTGCTACGGAGCTGAAATTTTTTTATTAATATTTATAAAAAAACGAAATAGGGGTTTTACAAATTTTGATATTTTAATTTGTTTGGCAGTTAAAAATTCTTCATGTTTAAACAAATAGGTAAATGTCTAGATGCTAGCGGGAGAGATAGGGAGCTGAAATTTTTAAGAAATCTATATTAACGAATAAACATTTCAATGTCTGCATGATATTGTTATTTCGACCGTTAAAAATTATTTAATTTAAACAATTTGATAAATGTTATTTCACTTATAAATATGGTACAACTTTAAAATTTGGTAGAAATGTGTGGCATTATTAACCGAATGTGGGAAAAGTATAATATTATTAAAATTGCAAATATTAGTGATTGTTTTACTCCATTATTGTTCCGTAAGGAAAAAACGAAAATCGGTGCCGAGGAAAAAATCTTTTGAATTAAAGAAATATTTCCAATGATGAAATATCTCTCTGAAAAATGAATGTTATATATATATATTTTAATTAATAATATTAATATTTAATTAATTTGATGTTTTTTTGCATTATTCGCAGTTGTGTGTGGAGGTTTCGGGTATAAAACGGCGTATCCAATGGGATCGTGTTTACTTTGCCTTATTAAAAAAATTAACTTTATAATTGTTCCGTTTGGTCCTAAAAACACGCGAATCATCTCAGATGATACTCAAATTATGGGGCGTAATTTTTTCCGTTAATTAGATTATTGCGGAAATTAAAAAAATAACGCACGTTTTCGATGGGATGTCGGCTCCATTTTGAATATTAATTTAATTCGGCCTGAAATTGAGTGCCGATAGTTTCGTCATATTTACATTAATTACAATGCAAGTTTCTTTGGTCGTTTATTTTTATTCGGGTGAAAGTCGGAATTCGGCGTCGTTTCGCGGATTCGTTCGAATATTTCTTCGACGAATTTTGATGAATTCAAATTTTAAAAAAGCAGGAGTTTATGGAGCTTCCAATTATTAGAACTGTTTACCTTTATGTAATATATTCGTAAGGGAAATATTTTTATTTTGGCGTGTTCCGCCGCAGTATTCTGGACATTTTTGTTGGTTCGAGTCCAAATGGGGGGAATGTCATCGGACGAAATGTTTTCAAATGACGAGCAAATCCTTTCCTGCCGAGATCGCGGTATTACTATTGTATATGTATGCGTGCGTGTGTGTATATATATAACCCGCCCCTTCCCCGTCTCCTCCAATCTCCTAACTCCTAACATTACCCTGTCATCCTCACACCCTCACTCAGAGCGTCACCTAGCAGTAACCGTCGTTCACGAATGGCTCTAGCTCGAAACGTTTCCGATTTTGTGTTGTGTGTTTTCATGTTTTTACGTGTGTTACTTCGACACCTCCAGAGGCTCTCCAAACCCTGGTGTCCACTGGGAATCCTCCAACATCTTGTTGCCTCCATCATCACTACCTTTCCTTATCCTTAAGCATATATTTGTACACACAGGTAACTCTCGATTAACATGGTACATCCTTGGATTGCACGGTTTCGGTTTTAAACGGTCGAAAAAATGCAACCGGTTTTGATTAACACGGCTTAGACTTGGTTTTACACGTTTTTTCATTTCTGGGACCAAAAAATAAGCAAAAACTATAGGAAATGTCATTTTTATTGAACATTTAAACGTTATTTGAAATTTAAATAAACGGTTGCATGTATATAAGTTAAAAGTATGTTAACGTGCAAAATTTATAATCAGTTTTATCAAAATTTATTTGATAAGGTGCAATTTTATTATACCATGCAAAATTGAAATTAAAATAAAGCCAAATAAATTTTGTAAAAGAAAAGAAATTAAACATATTAATAGGAAACTTTGCATTATCATGTAAAATTGAATTACCCGTTGCTAAACAACTTAAAATTTTGGAAGCAAAAGACTATATTTTGATTACGAAAAAAACGCATTTTATTTATATTTTTATTAATCAAACCCCGTGTTATTAGCGCAATACACTAACCATTGAGCTATGGAAACTGACAAACCAAACATTTTTGTTTAATAAAACAAAAAGTGACGTAAAAATACACTTGAGAAAATAATGAAGTTAAAATGCAAATAAAAATGTCTTACACTCATTACAATGTTAATTAACGGCGAAACGAAATTAATATGATTCTCTGGAAATCCTGAACAAAACTTAATCTTAAAATAAGAAACATCAATTTGTATTAAATGTGCACTAATTAGAGCCTCCAGTTGCCATAAACAAAATGTTAAATTTCATCTTGAGGTTCAACAATGACTGATCGGTAAGGTTAACATCCTATTGAAGAGCTAAGATGTTTCCAATATATGTGATTTAAACGGTACATTTTAGCGATTTCAGAATGAAGGGAAAAATCGACGATAAGAACAAGAAAATTTATTTGATTTACTTTAAAACAGTCCAGGTCCTAAGATCGAAGGTCAATTATTTCTATTTTAAATTGGCAAAATATTTAAAATCTGCACGTCAATAAATCGATTTTTACGTGTTATCTTATGGGAAATAGAAACTGTACCCTGGAGTCAGGGGCGGTTCGAGAAACTTCCCAAGGTGGGGGGCGATCGCCCCAATTGCCCCTCCCTCCTCTTGATTCCGCCATGACAACGACCATACATTTTGAAAATTCCTATCCTCATCAAAATATTTCTTTTCCTTCTCATACAGACTTAATCTTCGGTATAGAAACAAGGAATGTTGCGCGGTGTGAATTTAAGAATGCACCCAGAGGAGGGCAATGGGGTCGTCCAAGGGGAGGGCGATCGCCCCCCTCCTCCCTTGGATCCGCCACTGTCTGGAGTTAGACTTGAGTCTTATTTCCGGATTTTTTTCTTCATCACCTTTTAATATCGGAATCAATTATTTCTGCTAAATTTAATTATTCCACCTAGTCGGGAAATTTGTTAAAAACACGTTATAAATTGTCACCAGAGAGGATGACGTCGGCAATTTTGCCTCGAACGTACGATCCTCGGCAAACTATAATAGATTCAGTAGCGGATTTACCTCTAGGTAGGGGTAGGCACTGGCTAAAGGTCGCAAGTGATTAGGGGGTCGCGATCGCATCTGGTCTCGTGGCTATGGTTGCCAACAGTATCATTTCTAAAATTTCTATACAGAACTAGTACAAAAGCCCGTCAATACGACTGGTATGCGTGGATTAAATATTAAATTTTAGGCACTTCCCATTCTTCCTCCTTTTCTCTCTTTCATTCTCCTCCTTCATATTTTAAGTTTATATTCGATTTTTTTCCGATTTTTCGACATTTCATAAAGAGGTTGCAATGAAACAAAATCATGAAGGACAAAACCGATTGAAAATTTATGAGAAAAGTTTAATGTAAATTTAAAACATATAAACACGTAGCGTAAAAACTTGACGTCAGAAACGACTCCAATGCATTGTAATGATGGACAACTCAATATTTAAAATAGGAAGATACTTCACGCGTACATTGAAAATATCTTTTCGTTTGCAAATTTTATTGGGCAGTTTAAAGCAAATTACTATATTGACAATGATTATTATTAATTTCTTTCGATAATTAAGCAATATTTTTGACGCATGGTCGGTGCATTTATAGTGATTACAAAAATGTGTGAATTAAAAAAGCTACTCACTAAGTTCTTTCGTCGTCAAGGTAAACAAAACAAAAAGCTAATTAAAATATTAGCGGTCGTATGTTCGTTCGCATTTCTTCCACGCCTTAGAAATGGCACTGCAGTAAACAAACCTATCGTTCAAATAAAGCCATCATCACTTCCCCTTTGATTAAAATGCATTCAAAATATATAAGAAGAGTTCTCACAATTGATTTCAAATACAATATCAAAGTTCATTTCATTGCTTTTAGATATAGACGTAATTTTGCAAGATCAGCATCAATGCCGTCGCCCTTGACGAAATTTTTTCGTCTAAAATTTAGCCAAATTTTCGTGTTAATAACGAATTGGTGGAACGATTCGACATGTATTCGAAAATCGATTGCTGGAAAATGAATATCCCTTCTTTTAGCCGTCTTTTGGTGCAAGTCCCGTATTCATATCGCAATTCCAAGTGGTTTTAAAATGCAAATGAAAAATGTGCTGCAACTGTGCAAACCGTGCAAACACATAGAAAGAAGGACAGAATTCTCTTTAATACATGTATTAGATACGATTCTGATAGTAAACTAAACTGGCGGTGACAGGGGAGACCAATGTCAGATTAGGCGTGTTAAGAGTGGATATTCGATCCCTCCCGTCCATCTCTAGTCCTAAGAAACAACCTTTACTTTCAGAGCAAACTTAAATTTTATTCCTTTAATTTCCAAACTATCACGAGTGTTTATGGGTTACCTTAAGAAACTTCCCTCCATATCTCACGACTATCGTTGCGTTCCTTGAGTCAACACTTGAAAGTTAGGATCGGATCATTAAAACACTTCTGAGATAAAAGATTCCTTTGTCTCGCATGTAAATAAAGAATATTTTCGTCTTCTTTTCGACCAATGAAATCTAATTTTCGTATCGAGATTTTACCAGAACGCCTTGCGGTTGATGAGGAAGAATAATTTTCTAGTCTTTGCTTTTATTTGCCGTTGGTCAGTCAGTTTGATAAAAATTCTTGGGACGATCGAGACATCTCGAGTGACTTGAGCTGAGGTTGATAGTGATAAAAATCATGAGAGTTTGTAAGTGAAAGCGATTTGAGGCGAAGTCTGCTAAATACGTTTTTTTTTTTAAATTTCATGGTTGTAACAAAAAAGTGAAAGTTTCCTTAGACCTTAGCAAAATTTAAGTTGGCTAACAAACCAAATTTTGTTTTCTTCAGCCATGAAATTGATAAGAATAACATTAGAAAATAAGAAAAGCAATTTTATAACATGTTTTTTCATGAATAAATGTTTGAATCAAAGGTATTAATTTTTGCATCGAATTAATGGAATTTATTTTTTGTTTGAGCTTAATTTATACATAATTTGAAATGATATCCATAGAATTAATATGTGAATCTTTGAACTTAAGGGAAATGTCTAAAAACAGTTATTGAAACTTAAAAAAATATGCTTAAAAAGCAAAAAATGCTTTTTTCCAAATAAGTCTTTTTTGGGAAGCATACTTTGTATGAATTCCGAGTCTCGATTAACGTGACTTTGGATTACACGGTGTTTCGCACGCCGAACATGCTACGGTATCAGCGCAGACTTGACGGCGAGACATCAAATCGCAGGTCTCGACGCTAGCTCGCTTAATCATTCGTGAAAAGAGAGAAACGATTTTCGCCCTGAAAGTACTCGAAGGCACTCGCTTCCCTCGTACGCAAGCGCAATATTAACGGACGGATTAAAAAAAAAACAATAATAGCGCATGACGCTTTTTATTGGGAGGGGAGTGTACTTGGACCTAGCATTTTAAGAGAGAAAGACTTATTAAAATCCATTGAATTCGACCACGCTTAATTGGGGGCATTAAAAAAATCTTTTCTTAACTATCTGCCGGGGTCCATCCACAGAAAATGGAAAGTGAAAGGCGGGAATATGGCCGAAGGGGGACAGGATAACAAGAACCCTCTTCAAAAAAAAACTTACCAATTAAACATATCTTTTTCCCCTACCCACTACGAGCTTATTGCCGACCGAGTATCCTATGCTTACCTTCAGTCCCTCTCTCTCTATCTACTCCCCTTTCTCTCTTATCCCGCCCCTTCCTTTTCGTGTCACGTCTCCCATCCCTGATTTTTTTGTCGCGCTGATTATCGCCCAAATAATATCTCTCGCTGTAATCTGTTTGTCCTTCCCGTCGGTATTAAAAAAAAGAAACAATCGGATCGCAGTTCGCACGAAAACATTACGCCTCGACAAACACAGCATACGCGGGAAAAAATGAAAATAATTGAAAAAAAAAGACTAACCGCGGGATTTCCCTTCGTGAAAAAAAAGAATGTATAATTTTTTCCGGACTCGGCGGATTGGCTCATCAAGCCTCAATCAATGTTACCTAGGATACCCATATTTTCCCAGAAAAAAATAAATATGAAGAGAGAAAGAGAGCGAGCCTCTAATCCCTTCTCTCTCTCTCTCGACCTCCCTAATCAACGCAACCCCACAATGCGCGAACGTTGCTGCCCCCCTCGCGGTGGTTTTGCGAAACTTGAGTAGCGCGCGCTATCCTGCTCATCGTACCTTCAATTCTCTCCCGCAGACGCAATTAAGGATCGTCAATTCCTTCGGCGGAATTATCTCCAGATGGATTCGTGAGAGAGTAAATAGAGAAAGGAATGAAAGAGGAGTTGGGAGGAGGAAGAAGGGCGATTGGAAGGCGCGATTGGAACAGAAGCCTGGGGTGTGCGGAGGTGAGAGAGAGGGAAGAGCGGAGGAGAAAGGGTGCGGGGGTGGTTTTCTTTCCCTATCTCGGGTGTCGGAGGATAAGTGGGAAGGTGGGGGGGGGAGTCGCTCCCTGCCCACCTGCCTCCCCACCCCGAACAGTCGCATAGTTGCGTCCCGTGTCATGACTCAGCATCCGCTGCAGTCTAGAGGGCGAAAAAGGGTTGCTATGAAGGGAGGGAAGGGGGAGGAGGCGGGAGGAATGGTGCACACTTGCCGCGGAGGGGAAGAGGGGTGGGTGGCATGGGAGGGATAGGATGGCGAGGGCGTGATGGCGGTGTGGTAGGGGCGGTCGAGGCGCGAAAGGGAGTGGGGATGAGAGAGGGAGAGAGGATGGGAGAGAGGGAGGGAGGCGGTGGTCGGCGCGGCGACAGCGGCGGACAACTCGGAAATAACGCTCATTATCCAGGGTCGTCAAAGCACTTCACCGGACGAATTCCCTCTAACCCGCTTTTAACTCTGTACATAGTTCCGTTTCAAACGGTCTCTCTTTTTCTCTTTCTCTCTCATCTCCCTCTCCCTCCCTCCCTCAATCTCTATCTCCCCCTTTCTCTACCTCTTTCTTTCTTTCATTACTTTAACATTTTTTCCCGACCCGAACGTCACAATGGAGTCGAGTGGTTCGTTAGCGGAAGGTTATAATAAACGGTCTCAAAATGAGAGAATCATATAAATATGCATTTTTTCATCTTCCCTCGGCCACAAAAGCCCCGAGCGAGAGAGAGAGAGAAATCGGCAGGGCCTTCAAAAAATACGTAAAACGACGGAAAAAAGACGGGGAACAAATTATTTGCATAAATGCACCGACCCTTTTTTCTTTTCCCTCTTCCTCTCTCACTCTAGCGAAAAAAATTTCACGAAAAAATTGCGTAAATGCGACTCCTACTACACCCCACAGACACGCTACTGTCTATTCCTCACTCTATATTCTTCCTTCTCTTTCCCATTTCTCCGCCTTAAAATTGTTTCCTATAGATGCATGGTTTGATGTGAATTTGGAGCGAAAGGCGTGAAATGCAGTATTCCCCTCCCTCCCATTCTCTTCCCTCCCTCCAATCCTCTCCCCTCCCATCCTCTCCCCTCCCTCCCATTCTCTCCCGTCCCTCCCATTCTCTCCTCTCCCTCCCATTCTTTCCCCTCCCTCCCCCTCCCTTCATCCTGCTCAATATCTCTCCCATTTTCTTCTTCCTTCTCATCTTCCTCCTATCCTTCTTACTTCGTTTACTTTACCCTTCCTCCCTCCCTTCCCTCTCCCTTCATATCCCCATCCCCACACTCTACCTCCCTCTAATCCTCCTCTTTCTCCCTCGAATTACTTCCCTCCCTCCCTCTCTCTGCTCAACCCCACTCCCACTCTTTCACCTCCTTCCTCCAATTGTCTCCCTCTCTCCCTTCTCTCTCCCTCTCACTCTCTGCAAAATCTCCCACCCCTTCCTTCCCTCCCCCTGTTATACCTCCCTCCCATTCTCCCCCTGCTCTACCTCCCTCCCATCCTCTCTTTCTACCTCCCATTCTTCTCCCTCCCTCTCTCCCTTCCACCCTCTCGTACCTCCCTGCTCATTATGAGGGTGGAGGGAGGCCTGGTAGTTAGAGAGAGAGGTAGGGAAAAGTGAAATGCTCTTTCCCCTCCATTCCGCCCCTCCATATCCCTCTGCCCCCTCCCCTCCCTCACACACGCCCACTCTCCTCTCTCCCCCACCTCCACGCCGTCGGTTTTCGAGCTTCAGCGGAGTGAGGGACAATTGGACCTGGTCACTGGTGGCTAGCGCGCGACAAAAAGCTTTTTCGGAATGGAGATAGGAAGAGGAGGGAGTGGGATGGAGGGAGGGAGTGTGGTGGAGCGGTTCGAGGAAGGGAGGTAGCGTGGGAATAGGAGGATGAGCGAGGAAGAGTGGGAGAGGGTGAGTATTGTACAGGGAAACATATTGAGAGAACCGCCGCTTTTGTCACTAAGAGAAACGTTTTCACAAAAATTCATGATAAACAAGCAAAATTAAAAATTCCATTTCAAGGGACGGGTGTTTTTTATAAAAAAACCTGGGAAGGTAGGTTTTTGTGGATCTTGCCTTCGGTCTCTTTCTTCCTCCCCCCATCCTATCCCCGCCTCCCTCTTCCGTCCCTCCGCGTCTCCATCCACCTGTTATTCAATTAGATGATTCGGAAACCAATTGGTGAGGATCCGCTCAAGATAGTTAACACGGCCATGGCTTGTGATTAGGGCGCGCCCCACCGGACGCGGGATGCCGTGCGGAAGACTATGGACGAAATCCATCTCGAACACATTCTATACTTTTCAATTCAAGTGAAGAGAGAGAGAGAGAGAGAGAGAGAGAGAGAGAGAGAGAGAGAGAGAGACAGAGAGAGAGAGAGAGAAGCTCTCAACTTGATCGATTATTTTATCCGCCAAATTCGTCAGGTGTATTTTTAAACACTAAAAAAAAGAGCTTATGCATTCGGTTTGTCTGTCCGTACGTCCGTGCGAAAGATTTCTCTGGAATTCTGTAATTATCAGAATATGTTGGTCTTTATGAGTGATAGACATGATAAAAAGTTGGTGGATCTAGGATTAACTGCTAGGAAGTAACCGAAATAAATCGCTAAAAAGGGCATGGTGATACACATGTATAGACAACCATTATCACGTCGCATCTTTGCTCCTCTGAAAGGACAGCAGTCGGTGAAAAAAGCGCCTTATGTAATTTGCTCTTCAATTCTTCCCTCGCTTGTTTTTGTAATAATTTGATGTCGATGGAAAACATGATGGTTTACCACCATAGATGTTGCAATTTCGAGTCTCGGGAGTCTAGGAACTAAATTTTCGGAAGGAATGATGGGACCAGGAAAAGGGAGAGAGATTCTAGCAGACTTTGTTGCTGCGTTGTCTTACTTTCCATGCTTCTAAATCATTTTTTCAAGGTTCCAGGAAATTGGTTAATATGTTCATGGTTTGAGAACCCCAAAAATTTTTGGACAACCAGATGCGTATTCTGGCTACAAAGCAACCGTCAACAGTGGCGGTGGCAGATTCCTATTGTTGAATCTTATCGGCTGCTAATCAACCGAAATGCGCCTCTGGTTTTCACAAGCTAGCTATTATAATTTTCTCTCAAATAAAATATTTCCGCACTATTCCTCCTTTTAAAGAGGAAAGAAAATCAAACGAAGTAAAAGCACATTACAAAGTATTTTAAGGTTTCTTCTGAGTTGGCCGGAAAATCCATATATACCTGCCTTGACTCTTTGAACTATACTATACCAATTAAGGGCGCTGTTTTAGCATTTGGCCAATAGAAATAAAAATAGAATTATGTACTCCGAATCGTAAAAATGTTTCCTTCGTGTTATTCGAGAGTTGGGATTGATCGTTCGGACGCCGCTTAGGAAAACGCGCTCTCTGTATCGTCGAAGAATCGGATCAATTCGCAGGTGTTAGAAACAAACGCGCGGTAGGCACCAAAAGGGAGGCTTTGTATATTTTTTTATCGCATAACCCTAGACGATATTCCTCGTCAATGTCTTTATGCCGGAGCTATGTTTTTGCACGTTCAATTGTTGCGTTGCAACTGGAGCGTGTCTCTCCGTCCCTCTTTCTCTCTTCACCTGTCCTGCGCTCCGCTCTACTTGGAAACTATGCATACATATCTGTCTCTAGGGCTGACCCGGGCGAGGCCGAACACAAGCGCGAAAACGGCGGCTGCATCTGACCTGATTTACAGCAATGTGGCTTGTGTGGGAGGGATAATAGCCGCGACGGAAATTCGACATTAAATAAGTTGCCGCATAGTCGGTTTCCTCTGGCCATGAAATATTCGAGCCTTATTAATTTGTATGTTGTCTAGCTTAATCACCTTGAAAGTTTGCCGAAGTCGTAATTTCGGAGCAAATGTTGCTCTTGGAAATGAGTAAGTAATGTTATGTGGTAGGATGTTAATACACATTTTTTTCTTCAGATAAAAACCCTTCGAGACAATATAAATTATGAATGTTGCTAACCAAATGGAGAGTGTTTTTGCCTTTTCAGAAAAAATGCTAATTATATTTATTTACGGCTATAGATAGAGAATAAACGCGATAAAAATTAACATGAAATCACAATTAAGCGAGTGGTTGGACTGGAAATTTACCCGGTTTTAATGCTTATGCAAGAAAACTATCATATCAGATATCTTCAAACCAGACGTTATAATTATTTTCAAAACTATATTTTTAAGAGGAATTTATCGTTTTAGAAACAATTTATACTTTAAATAGCTATAAATTTCAGACCGAATGCTTATTTATAGTAACTGGCACCTTGAGGTATCCCTTAGTGAAATTATTTTGTTTATGAAATTCTGGGAACAAATACCTGAATTAGCCAGCGCAACACGCGGTCTAATTCAAGTCTAGTAGACAGACCTAGAATAATTTTATTATCTGTTTTGTGAAATTACGTTTTTATCAGCCATTATTCTTTTACGATTTTTCCAAACCCTGCATGAACGTCTTGAGGCGATAGCTAACAATCAGAAAACAAGAAATATTTCATGGCAAGAAGGGAGTGAATATGTGACCTTATATGCTCACCAAGGCTATAAATAGTATTTTTTTATAGTTTAAACATTTTTTTTTACTTTTGTATGATTTTCGCAAGCGTATGTCATGGGAATCGAAGGATACAAATTTTGCTTTCAAATGCAATAAGTTTGAAAGGATTCTCCGCTCAATTCTCCAATTTCAACATCAGGACTAACTATCACTAAGCTGGGTTTGCATGTTTCTGCAACATAAGTTACTATCTCTGCTTCTTTTCCCTTCTTAATTTTTTCATCCCTTCTACAGATGTAAAGATAATAATTTCCTGGGATATACCTACCGAACAAGGAAAATTTTCAGTGTGTGCTCTCACATCTCCTTAAGCACATCGCTTCGTTAAAAAAGGTTAAACGCGAAAAACGCTCATTTCCAGGGGAAAGCATTTTAAGCGATATAGAAACTCGTCTATGCTTACGATTCATGACTTCTTCTTGCGCTAAAAACAGCGCAATTGTAAGTATTGCCAAATTAATAAGTTTCAGCTGAAATTGCCATTACCAACTTTCTTTTACGGAAGTCACCCGCAAAAACAACATTCAAGGAGGAAAAAGGGCGGACGGCTATAGAAAACAGTAAAAATGGGTGGAAATCGAACCTGTGATCTAGTGGGAATATTTATGAAACAGCAGGAAAACGGGAATCGATTTCCGGCCATGGCAGAGTTTTTCTCCGGTTTCTAAAATATTCCCAACTTTACAGCTTATACCTGTCTACGTAGGATCTTAAGATCACTTTATTCCATCAATTTCCTGTAATCTGTTGGAAAATCTCCTCTCTTGACCAATATCGCCACAATTTTCGGCCATCGAGCCAAACAGCCAACTTCATATATAAATCACTGGTGGAATTTGTCCCGATGGTATCTTATGAAATCGATTATCTCTCTCGCTTCCTCTCGAGATTCGTGCTCTAGAATCGCATCTAATTTCGCCATTAGCAATAGGAAACTTCGCGAACGTAAGATACCTTTATCGCCCTCGCCGTTGTTTACCTCCCCGTAGCAACCCAGTCTCGGCTGTTAAGGGCACGAAATCCAAAGCGAAAGAACGTATTTCGGAACGCCGAGCGAAACAGCCTTTTCCTCGGAGATCCCTTAAAAACTTCGCGTTCTCCGCGGCAACCTCCTAAGAAGTTTACACAAGCGCGCCACCGCCTCCGTGACAAGTCAACGGTCACATCCCAAGTGCGTCCCTTTCTTTATCTTCTAAATAAGATCTTTGGGTCGTCCTTCCGAGGAAAACACCTCCGAGTTCCATAATAACTGTTTTTTTGTTCTGGGGAAAGAAGCCGGGTTGTCGGATTGTGGGGCGGCAGAAGAGAGTGAAGCGTGTGTGTGGGGTAAGGTAAGGAAGAGGTGTTTCAAGGTTTAATCACATACGTCCGTTTCCCTCTTTCCGAACCTACGTGAAAATTTACCTAGGTTCTTAACCCTTAACTACTAACGTGAAAAAAAACCACTCAACTACTAACGTGGAGTCACACATACTCCTTTATATTTTTTCCTATAGCGACCGCAATTTTTTTATTTAAACATTTTCGCTAGGTGGAGTTAACGATTGGGCTTCTAGGAATGAGGTACTAAAATAAAAAAGTATAAATAATTGTAAATCCATTTTTATTTAAAAAAAATGAACAATGTTAAAAACCTTGTAGCCTAAATTCTCCAAGTCACTCCTGAACACAATCGGAACATATTTTTTTGGCACATGTGAGACAAATTGGACGTTTACATTTAGTAAAAAGGTGAGGCTTCCTCTTCAGTTTTGGGTCGCAGATGGAGCAGTAAACCCTCTTTTCAAGAAGTTCCTTCGCGCCCATGCCTTCCTTGAAATGAATGTCTAAAATCGCACATATTCTCCTCCTTACATCCGATAAGTTGTTGCTCTTCTATGCAAGTGAGGAATAACTAAGCCAATGTTTTTAGAAAATTTGATCGCGTCATTTTTGTACTATTTTTGTACGACTGGTGCATTATATAAGCACAATTACTAACGTGGAGTCAGCCTGACTCCACACAAAAATTACTATAAGCTATTTCACCAACAGCTCGCGGTACACTGATAAGATTTGGGGGGTGCATTATTCATCTCTTCATTTGAAGGTACTGAAGTCACCGGAGCAATATTGTAGAATGAGTCAGAGCTATGATGCATAATATGTGGCGTGGAGTCAGCCTGACCCCAAGTTAGTAGTTAAGGGTTATGTTTACAATTATCTGAAATAAAGTAATTTCGACCCTTTCGTGGAAATTTCGGGTTTCTCCCTTAACTTGTCGCTCTGCTCGCACTTGGAGTCTTTCTGCCGCATATCATTTGGTAATTCTGATTCAAAAAAGAAGTTTCGAGCTCAACTTGTAGCTAAAATCAAATAAGCAAAAGAACGCCTCTCCATAAAAAGACTGGACAAGCCAGATGCGCATTTTGGCCGCAAGGAAGTCGTCATCAGTGTAGATCAGGGGCCGGCAACCTACTGCCCGCGGGCCACGTGCGGCCCTCAAGAACGCTTTATGCGGCCCACAAAGCTGTAATGAAAGAGTGATCAGGAAAATTTCTCATGGGCGATTTTATATTTTTTGAGTAAAATTATTGTCTCAAAGCCTTTTCGGGTGAAGTTTTAACGCTAGTAAGTTATGTAGACTTTATTTCGTTCGTATGAAATCATAGAATCTCTAGAAAACTTCTGATTTATTCGCTCATCCGGCCCGCCGAGGCTTTCTTGACTCCCAATGCGGCCCTCCGAAGCATTCACAACTGCAAATGTGGACCGCCGTGCAGAAAAGGTTGCCGACCCCTGGTGTAGATTCACCGCTATTAAAGTCTAAAAATTAAAAGAACCTATTATCCTTTAATCTCCACCGATGACAGATCCTTTGTAGCTGAAATGCGCATATGGTTTTCCCAACCTTCTTTTAGCCAATGGAGAGAAATGTTTTGTCAATTTGATTTGGCAATGTTTCCCTCGCAAAAAAACGGTCCCTCGTAGTAGGAATAACAGAAACTATAGGCAATAAAATATACACCATATATATATATACGAAGCATAAAACAGACAATAAAACAAAGAAGAACGCAACTTTATGTTATTTCCAACGTTTAATGAAAAGCTACCGGTTTCAGGCTTGATGATGCAGTAGTCACCGCGAAACCGGTCGTTTTTCATTAAACGCTGGAAACTTTACAAAGTTGGGTTTTTCCCTATTTTATTGAAACGCTCTTCCACGAAACTACATCTTCGGAAGTGAATAAAATATAACGGACATATAACAAGGAAAGCCGCTTTTTGTTATTCATATCTTAGTATAAAATTTTACTGTTTATCCTTCTGAAGCTATTCAATCTGAGGAAGGCGGGCGATTTCATTAAATTCTGTAGCAATGACATCTTCGTAATACTAGCATCACATAGAGCCTATGAACGCGTCTAAATATAAACACATTTGACCGCTATACTCTACGAAACACGAGGAGTGGGAGCTGGAATTGGCTTCGACGTAACCGAAGAAACATTACGGAACAGCTGCGTGACTCGAGCAATTTTTCGAAGACAGGATCAGATACGGCGATGCGATGATGTTATGTGAGTGCTGTGTCATCTAGTAAACCACGACAGGATTACAAAACCCCTTTTTATCATGACAAAAAATTAAAGGTTGTGTTCGTGAACGACTAATTCCTTCTTCTTTTAAGGTTTTCGAGTGCCATGGGAAAGATTTTAGCGCTGCCAAAGCTGATACCGCAGCAAGAAGAACATGTACGACAACTTCTCATATGAATATGTCTGAATATTCATGGCAAGTTTCCAAGTAAAGAGCACGAGTCTGCAATTTTAGGGCTGATATAGTCTGATTAAGAAAAAATACTCCGAGTAATTAAAATGTTGTTTTGGATTGTAATTTCACGAGCAGAGAATATTTTATGATTGGAGTATGGGGTAAGATCTAGATAATCATGACTCGAATGACTAATCCGGCTTGGTTGACGCCGACTAAGTTTTTAGAGGAGATAGAAATACATACGCTTTAGTTGTTGATACGAAGAATATCCGATTGCCACCGCGTTAATTATCTTCCTCGATGCTTTTCTTATACTTTACACATAAAATCTTCAATCTACATCGAAAACACAACGACGCAATACTAGCGTGATTAACCTGTCAAATCACTCATTCTCGACGAACACTACAAGCTTACATATCCTTTGAATTATCGTGCACATTTCATTTTTTGCAAATCAGAACGTGGCGCACCATTACATTTCGCCCAGTACGTATGAAAAACGATTCTCAATTAATTTAGTCTATGTTTTATAATACCTTCAAGTAAAATCTACTTGCATTCCGCAATAAAAATATCGGAGAATCCAATCCACGTGCAAATGCAACGTCCTCGAGAAACTTGCTTCCCCACGATAGACGCTCGTACCGGAAACTCCTTTCCCTGCCAAAAGCTCCAACTTTCCAGATTTCAACCAGAACGCAAAAATATATTACTTCCCTCTCGCAGGCTTAACACCCGAACCGAGACACCGTTACGCATAGCCTTCCCTCCATTTTTCGAACCTTTATTCCACCTTCCACCATCTTTTCAAGAACCTTTCCCCTTTCCCTCCTAAATCCCACTCCCCTTCTCCTTTGAGGTCACCCTGGCAACCGACCGCCATTCCGAAAGGGCCCCAAACACAAAAAAGGCCCGAGGCTTAAACATTTTTTTTATATTTCTCCTTCAAAAGAGCCTAAGGGGGCCGTCCTCTGGTAAATCCCCTCCACGTTATACAGATGGCGGTTTTTCTAGCCCAATGAGCGAAGCTTCCTAGAAGCTCCTTTGCATTTCTCTACTCGTTCCCACCTCCGAATCGCTCGGAGGGGGTCATCCTCCTCAGTGTGTCCCCCTTGGTGTCGTGACGCGACGTGAAACATCCTTACTCTTTTCAAGCACCTATGTTTTTCTCCTTTGCAGCGATATCGAGTGGATTAATTGCGAGGCGAAAGGACGAGGAGGAGTGCCGGAGAAAGAAAGGACGGATTTATCATTCCTCCTCTTTTTTGGCGACCGTGGCTCCCTAACCTTCCCGGCCGACGAGATCACCATCGGCCGGTCGCGCGACTGGGCGGCGCCCGTGGACGGGAGAGCGGAACTCCGGGCCGGACGGGCGCCAAGTGTCGGCGGGAAACGGAGGGCCTCTTGCCCGCTCGCGCCCGAAGGAGGGCGGGAAAAGAGAGAGGTGCGGACGAGGAGATGGAGTGGGAGGAAGAGAGAGAAGTCGATGGGAGAACAGAGAGAGAGAGGAAAAGAGTGTGGTGATATACGCCTTCGGAGCCAAGAGAGGTAAAACCGTGCCAAGGAAGCAGAAAGCAGAAGACACACATGCGACCCCTATATATTTTTTTCAATCCTCACCCACAATTCCCCTCGCGTGTGTTATGTGCGTGGGTGACCTCGCGCGTGTGTGTGTGTATGAGAGAGAGAGAGAGAGAGAGAGTGGGATTGTTCCAGGAAGTGTTCCCTTTACTAAGCTACGCTCCACCTATGGCTTTTAATATTTTTTTCGTCTTAAGTTGGGTTTGAAGAAGCGACTGTGCGTTAGGAGTCGTATCTCTTCTCCTGTTCTCTCTCTTCCTCTTTATTAGTTGGAAAAGAGAGATGTGGTTTAACTTTTGCGTGGGTTTCCCTCTAAGCGGTAAAACTCGCGTTGAGACTGGTTCCTGCGTGTGTTTTTGTGCGACCTGGTTCCTCGAGCTCCCAAAAAAGTGCAGTTTTAACGAATAATACTTTTTTTCTTCTTAGGGAAAACGGGTGAAAATGGCGCTTTATGCTGTATTTATCGGTCGGGAAGGTCTTTTGACGCGGTTCTATTTTAATCTCAGCCTTTCTTTTAGGAGTGTTTATGATATTTCTGTGAATCTTTGGATGACGTATTGGCAATGACTTATGTCATCATGGAGTCGTGCGAGTATTTTTTGATCATTTTGTTGGAATTCGCGCTCAAAAATTTGTCAACTTATTATGTCACTCTGTGTATTTCGTTTTGCAAATGTCGCTTCTACTTAGTAAAGAAATCGGTTCGAAACAAGGAAAATGATCCGGCAGGACAGGAGTAATGCAGGATAACCTTTGGCCGTACCGATTCGATCTCAGTCTCGTTCGAAATCACGATTGAAATCCTCGAGGATCGCGGTACTTCCGTAAGATAATAAACGATCTCATTCACCAGCACGAATGGAATGCAGAATAATCGCGGACCCAATAAAGAAAGCACGCTCAAAAAGGAACGACAGTCGCGCGGATTTTCGTCGCGGTCGTTGACCGGTTTCCCTCACACCTTAAAGACGCAACCGGTTCGAAACCATTGTGTTTGTTCATCTCGTACGAGGAATATTGAACGCTTTTAATCGCGTCGGATGACATCGCGGGGGGAATGAGACCTCCAGAATTCGTCAGAGACGTCGGGACGATTTCATTGTTGAGGAGAGAGAGAGGGGTAGGTCACTTCGGAGGGCTCGGGAAGACGCGGATACGCACTCGACTCGCAGGTGAAATGAATAATAATAATAAAAAAACCCGCCCATTCTCATTGACGAACTGGAACCACAATTAATCGACAACCCATCGGGCACGTGTCCATAAATATCCTTTAAACGCTCGATGCAACCGGTTTGGCGGGTCGCGCAAGAAGGCGCAATGTCACCGTCGTCGACTCGGCGCACCCAATATCCGAGGGTTGAAAACGCTCGAAAAATTTTTCAAAAATGTTTTGTCAAGATTACGCGCGATGACGCCGCTTTCGTTTATTCTCCACGAGGCGGTGTGTTTTTCTATGTATGCCCCTCATAATGTTTTTTAAATATAAAGCGCACGACAAAGACAGTTAAGACGAACGTCTCCATAAAATCCGCAGAATAAGCCGTCACTTTTTGCCACTCCAGATCAAAAATTATATAATATAATAATTATATTAATTTGATTATTGAAATAAAACACAATTCAAAGAGAAGAAAACTCTGTATTATTTCCACACAAATACAAAAAAAAACCACCGGTTTCAATGAATAATCATCATCTTCATCAGCTATTTTGCTTGTTTGTGGAAATAATAAAATCTTTTTCTCTTCAATGCGTTATATTTCAATAATCGTACTCAATATAATTATAAATACAGGAAAAATTTTCAGCATAGTTTTTTCCTAATCGACATTATTAGCTAAAGCGTTTTTTACATCCTTTCAGTCGAATAGGTCCGCTTTAAAATGAATTAATAAGTTAATTGCTGATCCTTTTTCATTCTTCGGTCAGCTCAATCCTTTACCCGCAACCAGTTCTCTCAATGTTGTCAGGAAATTTTTTATCTTTTTTCTCTCTCTCTTTTTCTCCCACTGAATCACTCTGTCGGGTCTTAAAAGGACATCGCTCTCTTCGTTCCGATGGTTTACGCGGATCTTCAAACTCCATTAATTGATAAAAGTATTTTTCTACTTCGTTTTTTATTATCTTGATTCTCCGACACCAACCCATAAAACGCAGTTGGGCGTATACATTTTTACCTCGGCCACGTTTTACTTTATTTTATTTTTTGGGGAAAACTATTGAAACGAAAGGAAAAACGTAATTTGAGTCGTAGTGCTAAAAGAAGGTTATTAATGCCTTACAAGTGCCATTAATTCGCGAAAAAACGTGACGAATAAAAAGCCTTTTAGTTTTTGGGAGTTGTTGAATTGCCATGGCCAATTATCCATCGCGAAAAAATAAAGGAGAAAAATAATGTTTGTTTCTTAAATAAAGCGCGACTTAGTCTTTAGCCGTATGCGTCGAGGAGGCCCGTTCGTTTGGCAAAGGCAGGCCATACTTCCAACACGCAAAGGATGGTTTATATTTCCACAGTGTTAGGACAATTAATTTGTTCTTTGCGAGAAAATTTACACGACTGCGTATCAAGTATTTGTAGATATGAAATAAATACAGCAGTATGTATGTATGTATATATATATATATATATATATATATATATATATATATATATATATATATATATATATATATATATATATGAGAGAGAGAGAGAGAGAGATTAGTTGGAAGGTATTTTTCACGAAAAGTAATTTTAAGAACTTTCCGATTCTTTTAAAGGCTAACCGGGCATCGTCAGTATATTTTTAATGTTTTGGTCAATAGCATTGATGACTTAATGAAGGAGAAGTTGATAAGGTGCAGAACTTCCGTTAACATTCGAATACGATACACGATGAGGTGAAACGACTCACACAATTTATTAAGACATTTTTCTTCTACGTGGATTTTGCCTGTCTAATGGACGATCATGGCGAAATTAAAAGGACACACATGCCACGATTGCTCCGAAAATTCACGAAAAGCGATAGAAAAAGAGAATAATGATCGGTGCTATAGAAGATGCCAGAATTTACCAAACATCCCTTGGCTTTTACGCAGATGAGTCATTTCAAAGGTGATCAATCATAACTTACGAAGTTTCTTATGAAGAATTTCGAAAAGTTTTCTTTTCGCATGGACGATCGATAATAGTGTTTTCGACGTACGGTTGCAGAACGTCAACGAAGCTTATAAACGTCAATTAGCTGATGGGTGACGCGGATGAATTAAAAAATACACATCGGTATCACGAATTTCCTTCTTGGATCGGTCTTCTTACTCGGCGTTGGTTATCGCCTGCTCGTCTTTACACGAAACAAATAATTCGAAGAAAAACCTCTCGCGAAAATAACTTCTAGAGATAACTGGTTCCGAGAAGGGGAAAAAGTCACAACATTCATTATACCGGTGTTAGGTTAAGTTTCATCAGACAGAAGTTTTAGTTTTATTTCCTCAGACGGAGGTTGTTTCCAAAGTAGAATTCTTTTCCCCGTATCAACGAAATTAAATAATAATATATTCCATAGCTCGTATTAATTCTAGGAAAACGTCGAGACAAAGATGAAATTCCCGTGCATACGCCGACGTTGTTTTTAACGCGACATTATCTCATCATTTTCGTTTAAATAATAACACGCTTTTATTTTGATAGGATTTCGGTCCTCATGCGTACGCATATCGTGAGTTAATTGAATACTATGGCCGCAAAAAAAGACCATCGCCGCATTCCCTACACCGCAAGTCTTTTTTTCCCGAGTCCTTTGCAAATACTCTGCCTGTTAAGATGTTGCCTACATATCGAGCACTTAGAAAAAAAGACGAACGTTTTCCCGATGTTTTTCCTCCGTTTATGGGTTTCTTACTCTTTCCCTCATACAATATAGGAAGGCCCTAAATTATCATGCACACGCACGTAAGATACATATTAAGCTTTTTTTCCCACAGCTGTTGTAAAAAACGGAACGGTATCTGCCAATGGCGAGTTTGCTCAAACATTAGACGACAAATAAAGGTGCGTTGGGTTATCACCTACCATTTCGTCCCTTACTTCCACATCCCCTCCCCTCCCAACCACTCCCCCCCCCCCCCCGTCTCCCCCTTCGCCGTCCCTTAGACCTCCTCCTGTCCATCATCTCCTCTCCTCCTCTCCATCCCCGCCCTGAACGCACTTATCTCTCTCACTCCCCGGAATTTCGAACCTTTTGCTGCTACGTCGTCTAAGGGTCAACAATCACATCCTGTAGGCTTCTAATAAATCTTGGGCTTCCACTGGACTGAAGTGACTCCATTTTTGAAATACGATCGATCCATATAAAAAAAGGGATTTTCGTATTTACTCCGGTGTTCGAGCTGTCAAGAAAATTTTAATCCATCCTACGGCCAAGGTCTTTTCAGCGATTACATTATCACTTAAGTGTTAAGGCGAATGAAATTCTCAAAAAACAGTAACGAATGGGAATAGTGCGAAGGTTCAAGTGGACATTTAAAAAAAATTTCTTCTTTCGGTGTTGATGTTGCTATTGTTGCATTTTTCGCGCCAGGATCGCACCTTCGACGTTTGGATAAAAAGGAGGAATTCACACTTTCCTACCAGAGGCTCTCTAAAAGGATCGATGTGCCCTAATATTACGAGAAATTGAGAAATTAAATTGTTTAATGTTTCTAAAAAATACTTTATTTCTTAGCTTGATTTTCATTCGCTGCATTATTCAATTTTTATTAGATTGGATGTCAGCAACGGGCGAAACTTTTCGTTTTCAAAAATTCTGCAGAATGAGGAAAAGAATGTTATTTTCCTTGACGCATGTGGAGGGATTCAGGAGAAGATATTTATCTTGAATGTAGCTAAACCCCTTAGTCCGTTCTTTTAACGATTATCCGGTGTTTGCGTCAAAAGTTTCTTTCAGTTCTATTTCACACAATTTTTATTCCTTTCGGGGACATTTTTATTGCCACCAACTTCCGCGATTACGTTTCACCTAGAGGCGAGGAAAAAAGTAAGTACATATTTTCGAATTTTCTTTGATCGGATGAATTCCATTTCACAACACCGACGACAGAGCCGTAAATTTTAAAAAGAAATATTCTCATTTTTGTCACGTTTCATTTATCTGCGTTCTCTCTCTTTCTTTCTATAAATTAGGATAAGACATAAGCGCAAACTATCTTAATCATATCTTTCCGAAAGGTGTATTTAAAAAAAATCGTTAATCATTTTTGATATTACAACGTGTTTATGGCTTTTTTATAGAGAGTTATTAGCCTAATTTTACCCGAAATGAAGAAATTAACCTAAAACAATAGATATATCTATTACTACTTTTGCAAAGAGGCGCCGTCATCTGATCTTATATTGGGTGTTTGTAATTATGTGATTACAAAAGAGCTGATTGTTATATTTTAGTTTACTACTGGAATAAAAGAAGAACAAATTATGTGATATCAGAATAATGGAAGTTTTGAAATGGAAGAGCACACTATTTGTTTAGCAAAAATGTACATACTTAAGATTCATAACATTTATTAACGTTGTAGTGGTAGGAAGGTAGGTTATAGGAAACTGAAAAAGACAATTGCATCAATGACATCTGCAAAAATAAAAGGGAAATGTAATTGTCATAGATAGGTTAAAAATTCTTTGCGTTTACAAATTCATATCTATTTCGAAGCTACAGTTATTATCTCTCGTAGTGAACTTGTTTTTTGTGTTTATATTGCCAGGAATCCGTAAAAAATTAATATTTATTTATATTGACTTTTTGATAGATTACATAAAAGCCTCTACAGAAGAAACAGCAAGATATAATAAAAATTTGTACCACGAGATTTATGGCGTCATTAAAGAAAATAAAAAAAACTACTGTAAATGCGATGGTATTTGAAGTTCAGGGCATTTTATTGCGAGGACAGTCCAATGAGATACCAACGATATTATTTTATTAGAATGAAGGGATATATAGTTTGCTTCAAACAATTTTGTTTGTTTGGTAACAATTTGAATCCTGCGGGCATTTATAAAAAAAACATTTCAGCAGAAATAAATTCTTCATTTCAATTTCCTTTTAGAAATGAAATCGAATTAATAAACGGCTGCAGTAACAATTTCCTTAAAAAATAATGGTGCTCAAGCTATGGAGAAATGGGCGAGAGGGTTCGCAATAGGAGCTTAGAGTTGTGTCGTCATAAAGACAAAAACGTTATGCCGACTAAAATGGCACGAAAAAAGAATACATTTTTAAAATCGAGCATAAAAAATTTCATAGCTTTCGCGCTCACAAGAAACGTCTTTCATAAGAATTCGAAAAACAATACAATCAAAATTCGAAAGAGAGAGGATCGGCGTTCCAGATGCGCGACCTAGGATTGGCCTACTTGATCTTAAAAACATATCCGCGGAATCCGAACGGACGTAAAACGCTTTAGTCCATGCAGAATTTTCCGTCATAACGAGCCAATAAGTTGGTCGGAACGACAGGAGGCCGTTAAGTAACGCGAATCTTACGTCGAAAAACTATCTCCGGAATGAATACCTCTCAATACCCTCCGAATAACTTTCCTCCGTCCTCTCTAGCCTCCATAGACGCTACCGAAAACCTCTTTCGGGGAGGGGCCATCCGCCATCAGTAATGGACCGGAATGGGCGAACCGTGAAATCCTCGGGGCCACTTATGGGGGCCCTCTCTAATGCCCAGTTACTAACCTCCCCCCACTCACACCCTACTGCTCCACACCCACCCCCGTTTCCTCACCACACCCCACCCACACCAAACCCTTCCTCCCTCCTTCCTTCCCCTCTCTCGGTCATCGCCACCGCAAACATTCCGATCCAGTGCTGGCAGTAAATCGCGACCAATAGCAGAGGCGGCGGCCATATTGGACGGGTAGAATAGCTTCGGAAAGCGGGGTAGATAATATGCGTAAAAGGGAACAGTGAGAGAGAGAGAGACAGGAAGAGTAGAGTACAGGGGAAAAAGAGAGAGAAAACGAAAGAAACAAAAGCCAAGAGGGAAGAAGAGAGAGAGAGAGAGAGAGGAAATCACCTGGAAAAAACGCGGGGTACTTCGCTTCGGACATTTTTATGCATTAATTTCAGAGGTTACCCGCGCGACGTATGTTTTTCGAAACGACCAAAAAAGTCCTCATTCCGACAATATGATGGGCATTCCCCGCGTGGAATGGGTCGGCGGAAAAGAGGAAGGATCCAATATCTCCGCATGGCGCGATTCGAAATGGTAAGGGACGATTCCTTTCTGAAATTCCAATAGTGCAGCGGCGGCTCGTTGTCCCTGAGATAGGGGTAGGACTTTGTTTCGGCCGGAATTTGATTATTAGAACGCGGGAGACCCCGACGGTGAAATGCAGAAGAAATGGGGAAAGCGGAGAGGAATGGAATGTAGAAGCGCGGGTCGTTGAAAAGTATTATAAGGCGATTGATGCGAAATATTTTTTTACTTTCCCGTGCACCATGTATTTAGAGTAAGTATTTTGTACTTGAAAGAATTCGAATTTGAGGTTGATGTGTCCCCAAGCTCGAAAAGGTGGTTTTTGCAATTCGGTCTGTTTGTCATCTGAGCGTGTCTCTGGAGAATGAAGGGTTTTGACGGAATATGATAAAAATCTCGCTTTTAGGCGTTCCTTACAGAAGGTAAAAAAATTGTAAAGTCGTGTCCATCTGTTCGCATGTAAAATTTCCGAAACTATTGATTGGATTTGCATGAAGTTTGGTACTAAGGACTTCTTTTTGGGCAAAAGGCAATAATAAAATGGTATAAATGGTTCATATAACCTAAGTAGGGGTTCCACCGTTACCTAAGCAGGAGTGCCAGCAGCGGCGACCTTCGAGTTCTTGAGACCCTGGGCAAGGGAGTCATTTGGGTCTCTTTACAATATATGTAAGTCGAGCATTTCAGATTTAAATTTAACTTTGGCCTATCCATGAAGCTGCCATGAACGTATATGTCTCCTGTTTGCTGTAAAAAAGATGTGGAATTTGAGCCACTTTCCTGCTAATTTAGCCCATTATTATTTTTACAAATTTTTGGCTCCCTAATGTGTGGGGGCCCGGGTAGTCGCTCCATTTGCCAATCCCAATGGCCACCACTATCTATGGGAAAAATTAACTTTATCTCATTTCGTAGAAAAAATATTAGTCATATCAAAAAAAGCTTCTAAGAAAAAAATTATAATTAATTATATAACATGATTACATAATTCGTAAAGAACGCCTCTGCCTTGCATGTATGCACACACGAAGCATGCATATTTCCTCTCCTGTTATACGTGGTCAGGGCCAATCAGAGAGGGGTCCAGGGGGGCCATTTTGCCAGGGCCTCAAGCCCAAATTTAGACATTTGTTAAATATTTTTCCTAAATAATTGGTACATTTTCACATAAAAAGGATAGGCAAGTATTTTTAAACTAAAAGCATTCAAATTAAAATTTTCATTCTCGTTTTAGCTAATGGCTGTCTTATTTTGTTTTAGTGCGTTTTTTTATTTTTATTATGACCTTGGACCTTATAATCAGCAAGTGCCCCGGGCGTCTCTCAACCTCTAAGAAGGCCTGTACACAGGGGCGGATACAGGGCTAGGCGACCGCATAGGGCCTCGCAAACTAGGAAAGAAACGCGTTGATGGTGATGCGTGAGCAGTCGCGCTCGAAACGTCGTCTAGAAAGCTTTCGCGGATGCTTATTTGGAGAATAGCGACGAGCGATTAAATGAAGCAGATCTGGAGAGAGGAAGAAGGAAACACTGAGCGTGTGCAGTCACGCACGGAATACCAGAGAAATTTAAAGCCTCTGGTGTCAAGTTTAAAAGGTTAAAAGGTTTTGCCGATGTGTTAGAGATCAAGTCGAACGATGAAAAGAAATAGACCGCAACTATCCCCATCTCTCACTCGGAAATCCAAAATCAAAACAGAAATTTAATTCGACGGCTCTTTTCTGGACATGTAAGTCGGAAGGCGGGATGTGAAGTTCTCGCCAGATGTATCGTACAATCTACGACGGACAGCGTTGAGTTAATAAGTCAGCAGCTTAATATTAGAAGTGAAAGAAATGTTTACAGTGTTTGAAAAGTCCCAGCACAAAGAACCAGTCACGCAATATATCTGATGAAGATGATCGTTGTAAAAGAGAACTGGCGTGTTCGAGGACTCGATCAGTCGAACTTCGTTGGTCCCCATAGTTGATTCATAGTTCCCGTGAATCGCCAATAGCTGTGGCGTTATCGCAGGGCCTTTTATTGTATTAGTGAATCATTATCATAATAACATCGCTATTTTAATCTGACTAAAACATTTAGTTTAGCGTTATTACATTAAGAAGAATAATTAATCCCATTTAAGTATTAATATGACAGAAAGATAGAATGTTTGAATCAAGAGCCTTTAAAAGGAAAAATTGTAATCTTTTGGAAGAATCACAACGAAAGTGTAAATGATCTTTGAAGAAAATTTTCAAGAAGGGGCGCAGTGAAAAAAACTGATTCTAGTTGCAGTGTTATTGAGAAAAATGAAAATCTTATTGATGTTAACTGTGAAAGTAGAAATGAAGATCTTGAAGATCCAACATAACTGTGCAAACTGGAGCTGAAACGGGCGTAATTATTCAAAATAGCCCAAAATGGTGTGTTGACTATGATATTAGTGCTCCATACAATTATTGAATAAATAAAATAAAATAAAATAAAATAGTAGTGCTCCGTTAACTTCTACGTCAGCAGAATTGGTTGCTGTTGGGGAATAGCCTAGTGTATTCGCCAATTTTAGTGATCCTGGAGAATAGATTTTCCGTTTGACCCATAATCAATTAAGCAATATTGTTCGGAAAGGTCCGATTCACATCTTAAGCAAAAATTACGACTTTCCGTTAGATGATAAAAACCGACATTTTAGTTCATTTTACTACAATCGTGTATTAATCAACGGTGAAAAACATCTCCCAACACATAAGAGTAGAAAACCGATGTTGTAAAACAACTGAAGATTTTTAAAGGGATTCGATGTGAAATTGCTAGTTGTAGAATTAAGAACCATGGCTCAATGTTGTTAATACTGTGAACCAACTGCCTCTAATCCATTTGAAGACTGGTCCACGATCGACATCAGAAGCTGTAAGTATATATATATATATATATATATATATATATATATATATAATTCAAAATTTGTTTGCATGTTTCTTTCATTAAAATATATACTCGTGTTCAGAAATGTGTCGTGGGCCTCGCAAACTCCAATCGCCTAGGGGCCTCGCACCCTCTAAGTCCGTCTCTGCCTGTACATGGTATCAATTGGAATAGAAGCTTCGTTGAAATGTACCGTATCGCATACATATGGAGGGTAATTCCCGTCGATTTTCACATAATGGTGATTAACTCTGAAATTGCCGCAAGGGTTGTGATTACAATTACTCCAGTCATAGAGACTGATGTTACGATCAATACATTGCAGCGATTATTTTTCGAGTTTTAAAAAGTTATTTTTCCTTAATGTCAAAGAGTTAATGGCCTTGTCGGCCGTGACGATAAGTCGGTAGTGGCTATGTCGGCATTATCATCGTCAATTTATTGGGCGAATGAGTTTTTTAAAAGATTTTATAAGTAGCGGTTAGGCCTGGTTCTTAATGGCGAGGGACAGCTGTGAAAGAGGCGTTAGGAGAGGAGGATGTCCATTATGATGTGAAGTAGGAGGGATTGATCGTGTCCTTGGAACTGCCGAAAGGCAGAAGCCATGCGATGATGATGAACTGTCACGGGAATGTTCCGAGAATCCAGCTCTGATACTCAATAACAGTGGGCGCAGACCGGCCGAGATAAATTTATTCATGCGGCGTCTGCGGTGGATCGTTTCCTCAAGTACCGCGTTTGAACCATTAACCTTTTTTATAATGTTCACCTGTAGCAGTCTAGTGCATTTTAAAGACCCCGCCTGTTTTTTTTTAATGTTACATCATTTGGTAATTAATAAATGAGGGAATTTTGGCACACAGACAATGATGTTAATGAAATAAGTGTAGCAGTTATCTACTATAACCGTAAAAATGTAGGTTATTGTACGATTTAAGGCTTCTGGACTTACAAATATCATCGGTGTGGCAGAAACCATAAGCCGGGCTCGGCAATGCATTTTTTAAACGCGTGAAGAGGGATTTTTAGAAAGATTTATCTGCCTCGCTAAGGTGTGAATCTTATGTAGATAGTCGGCGTAATTTACGAAGATTTAAAAAAACTCGATTTACTAGGAAAAACAGCCAATAAGTTTCGAATAAAAAATAATTTCTGTATTTCTTGGCGACGTTGCCTTAATTGTTGCTTTGCAAAGATGCGAACGGAAATTAGATTAGAAAGCAGAGGTGTTAGGTGTCAATGACCAATATTCCTCATTGTTCCTTCGACCATACCTTGATTTTTCTACATGTACAGTGGCGGATTTATAAGTACGCACAGAAGTGCTGCTGAGGGGCTCACGAATTAAAAAATTAACATAAAAAATTATTAGACTTTTATTCAAGTTCAAGTCTGTTGAATTCAAACGAAATAATTATAACTTATCATTGTATCGCTTTCAATGAAAACATGTCTGATAAATGTTGTTTAAATAAAGAATTTCAAAAAAGAATACGAAACGGGAGGAAGGAAATATTTTAAAGGTCTCAACAAAAATCATTTCTATAGGGTTAAAAAATCTGATGTGGCCACCACATGACTTTCTCCATATCTGTAATATTTTTAAAAATTCCAAATAGGTTAAATAATAACAAATATTTTAAGAAACTGCGAGAAAATTTTAGACTTTACAAAGAACAGAAATAAACTCAAACCATAGCCTTCTGATATTGGATATAGAAACAAAGCTCCAACAATTAAGGAAAGAAAAAGGAGCGTTACTAAGACTTAACTAAGCGACAATTGTTAACAATAGTCGACGATAGGTGGCGTGGTGGTGGCAACTAAAAATATACGATATCTCTTAAACAATGCATTATATGGGAAAATATTTCAAACAAAGGTTGTAGAAAATTACATTTTCTACAACTTGTATTCCAATACATTTTTACATTTATCAAATATTAAAGCAAATATTTCAAAATAACGGATAAGTGACAAGAGTAAACATCCACTTACAGTTAACCGATTTTTACCAAAAACTAATCAATTCTTGTAACTTTTATTAAAATGCTAAATATAAAATTTCGCGATGACCTGATTAATAGTTTTTGAGTTAGAGCACCCACAAAAATCTATCATACATACTGACAGACATCATCGAGAAAATGGTCGAAACGTGTTCAGGGGACCTCAAAACGTGTATTTCCGTTGAAATCTCGAAGTCGATTTTTTCATGAATGCAATACTTTCCCCTATATGGAGAAGAAAAAAAACGGAGAAAAAGGTAAAAAGAATGGTTAGTTTTTCCATAAACATCCAAATGTGTGTATTGTTACGTTTTCAAATTATTTCCTGACGCAAGCAAAGGAAAGCAAGCATTTGTAGATGAGTTTTCAAACTGGACCTGCATTTCAAGATTATTAAGTGAACATGAAACTTCAAAGACTCGTAAATGCAATGTGTTCGTTTATAAGAAGAAGTAACTTAACCGAACGAGTTGATTCACAACTAGTGGTACAATTTGAATAACAATGCTCTTATCGGCGACAAGTAATGAAACGCATAATTGCAACCGTGAAGCTACTTGCAATATTAGGACTTGCCTTCAGAGGTCATGAATCGAATCGCAAAGGCAATTTCTTAACCCGTCTGGAATACCTGGCTGAATTTGATGATTTTCTCAAACAGCATCCAGAAAAATATCAGTACTGTGGTTCTGTTAAAACTAATTTTTTATATCATTAAATTTATGACGAATTTATCGTTATCATGGCCGATCATCTCCGAAAATGCTTTGCTGATGAAGTGAAAAATCCTCAGTATTTTTCTCAAATTGTAGACTCGACTTCCGCTGTAAGTCACGTGGATCAGCTTATTGTTATTTTAAGATACGTGAAACCACATGGAGAAATCACGAAACGTTTCTTTTTTTTAACGCCTATAAAATCTCATACCTCTGAACATCTGACGAAAACTGTCTTAGAAATGACTGAAGCGCTGGGATTAGATATAAATAATTGCCGGGGTCAAATTTTCTACAACGCAGCCAATATGTCAGGCAAATACTCAGGCTTACAAGCAAGACTGGAAAAAGAAAGTCCCACAGCTTTGTATTCCGTGTTCCAGTTATTCATTAAATCTTGTTGGTAACAGCGCTGCAGAGTCTTCTCAAGGTGCGACGAGGTTTTTTGATTTTGTTCAGAAAGTGTACACCTTTTTATCAGCCTCTACAAACCGATGGAATGTGTTGAAATCGCATTTACAGCTAAAGAAAACCGTAAAAAAATTAGCGATACAAGGTTGTCTGCAAGAGTCGATGCCATTTTAACTTTGAAAGAGGGCTACCATGAAATTTTAAGAATGATATTGCTGCGGCAGAGAATGATAAGCCTCTTGCAAAGGTTGAAGCTAAATATTTATAGAAAAAGTTTTAGAAATATGCAAATGCTATCCTTACAGTATTATGGAATATTTTGTTGCAAAGAATTAATGTTGTTAACAAATCACTACAGTCGAAAGATGGCTGTAGAATTGTTAAATTCTCTTAAGATTTTTATAATTGAAGTAAGAAACGATTATCCGTCTATTGAATAGGATGCATTTTCTTTAACAGAAAATGTATAGACAGTCCCGATGAAGACACAAAAGAGAAACGTTCAACAAAAAGCAAAAAGTTGTTTGATGAAGCTGAAGACAACGAAATTGTTTTAAAAGGAAAACAAAAATTAATCGTGGAAACTGTTAACACGATTTGTGATGAATTAGTTGTACAATTGGAAAACAGAAAAGTCTATGAAATCAATATTAGACTTATTCGAAGAAGAAGAAAGACGTCAGTGTCAAAAAATTACTGGATGTGTACTCAGAGGACATCATCTATTCTGACGTTTTTGAAGATGAATTGCGATATTTCTTGCATTTTTTCAACAGTGATGATTTTATACCATCGAAGTCTCCTACCGCTGGTTATTGATGGCTTGAGCGCCACATTTCCAAATGTAGAGACAATTCTTATAATCTTTTTAACATTACCCATATCAAATGTAACCGGTGAAATATCGTTCAGCACACTTAAAAGATTCAAACATTATTTACGTTCTACTATACTATCTCAAGAGCATTGAACGAGTTCAGCAATTTTAGCGATCGAATGTTCTACATTGCAAAATTTAAATTATGACGAGTTAATTGACGATTTTGTGCGAAAAAAATGTCGAAAAAATCACATAAATTGTTTAAATATGAACATTTATGAATACTTTACAACAATCTTTGAACTTTCATTAATTTTGTTCCAATCAATTATACGTTGATCAATATATTCTTTTTACCTCTGAATATAGGTAAGTATATCATTAATTAATATCATAGTTTAAAAACAACTCATTCTTATGCGTTTAACTCCATCATATTTTCAGACATAGGAACCTTTTTGGTAATTGAACAGGGCCTCAAAGAAATGCTGCGCGCAGGGCTCCACTATCCATTAATTCGCCCCTGTACATGTACACACTGTATGCATTGATCGCAAAAAATGTAAATCATCAATTATTTTCATTAAAGCAAAATCTATAAATTTAATAGCTGCACAGTGAATCTTTCACAGAGAAAGTATTCGTGAAACTAAAGGGGAGTGAGGCTTGGAAAGTTTCGCCTCGACTGAAATGAAAACAACCGTTTTCTTTTTAAAATATCCATCCGCGTAAGCTTCCTCTTCGGACATACGTGCCGCTTCGCGATTATAGAATGTTGTTATTTTCTTATTTTCACTTGCAAGGAAAAATATCGCCGTGAGGGGAACTGGAAATGAACAACTTTTATAAGACGCCCAAGCGAAAGCAGGACCGGTAAAGTTCTCGGCGCCCGCAGGAAATTTACTTCCTATGCGCTCAAAATCAGATGGGCTAAGTTGTTCGATGGAGAAGTTTTTCTTTAAATATATGAATGCATAATATAGTCTAGTAAATCATAAGCGCTTCTCAACCATAAAGTAGCCATTCTAGACTGAAATTCACCGGACGTTGAGTGCAACTACAGTCAAACCCCGATGTAGTGCCATCTTTGTCCATCACTGACATTAGCGTTAAAGAAGGAGTGACGGTAAATCGAGGTATATGATTGCTCTATGAAATCATAAGATGGAAGTTCTGTTCACAGCTATTCGTGGGCGTTATGCGGGATTGGAATTATATAGAGGGGCGGTAAATCTGGGTTTGAATGTATTTTGTTGTTGAAATTCATATACGTAGAATTGATAGCAGGCGAGCTACCGCTTACTTTTTAGCTGAAACGTTTATTTTAGTAAAAACGTTTTATGGTCATAAGTGCGATGCTGTTAATTTATTTGACATCTGCAAGTTGAAAAAAGAGTAATGCTTATTTATCATGCTTAAAATTTAAACCTTGATCTAAACTTCTTAACCTCTTAGCATTTTCCTTTCCACAGCTGATCATGTTATGCTTTAATTTTCTACCTCTGGTCACGTTACAGAGCAGCAAAACTATGATCCTGCAATGAAATATTATATTCTTTGATGATTTTTTACGATTTTCTGTTTATTTTTTAAACCCCTAAGATTAGCTCTGAAGTACATTCTTGAATCTATTAGGATAAAACAAATATTATATTACCAACGATGACTATAATGCATCTACGCTACACGACCGGTTTCAAAAATAATGATCTATTTGAATGTGATAGATATCAACAGCATTTATATCCGAAACGCAATATAACACACATTTGAAATTTGACCACTGATGGAGATAATAGGTAACCGAAAAAGGAAAAATAAGTTGATGGCGCTGGAAGAGATGGGATATTCAAGAGAAGTTAGGATATAATAAACAAAAAACGAATGTTTAAAGCACCTATCGAGAGATTTAAAATAAGGTAAAAATCAACGTTAAGAAGAAGCTGCTTAATACTACCACAGATCCAATCATGTAATTGGAAAGGCAAAAATCTTCAAATCCTCCAGCAAAAAATCTTATGATTTGTGTAAGGCTCCCAACGACTAAGCAAAAGATGCTCTCGAGCATTCGATTTTCAAAAGAAAAAAGAAAAACAAAAGGGCGAATATCAGAGCAGTTAAATGCGCAAAAGACAATCATCTCGAGTAGGCTTCGAATCCATTTTTTCCGGCCAATGATTCCTCGTCACTTATGTCCTAATACGATGATTTTCTTCATTAATTGCTTTCGAGGGGCATTGCCGTGTTATTTTGATTCTGAGAAAATTAAAAAAAAGATGAGAGAAAAAACCGCGCTTTCATTTTATCACCAGCGAAACAAACGAAACGATACTCAAGCTAATAGGAACCGAAATGCGAACGCGAAGAACGTATTTAAAAGACGGCATGATGGGAGGAAGGAGAAATGCGAAAGAAAGAGAAAAGGAGAGTGCGGAAAAACAGGAAAGAAAACGAAGAAATTTCGAGCGCCGTTTTGGGAGCGCGGTGGGTGGGAATGAAGAGAGCAGGTCGATCGACGGAACTAAGCTGGATCGTGAGAGAAACGGAGGAGGGGATGTAAACAACGAGGAAGGAGGAGGCGGGCGACTCAAGAAGACGAGGGGATCGAGGTGGCGCCAGAGGAAACGGAGCAAGGGAAGCATATGGGGGGAGAAAGAGAGGAAGGACAAAGGGAAGAACAGTGTGACAGAGGAGGAAGCTGGAGAGGTAAGGAGGCAAGAAAATAGAGAAAAAGATGAAGAGGAAGGATGGAAGGAAGAGAGAAGAAATGGATAGAGAAATTTAGAGGGAGAATGAGGAAGGGAGAGAGAGAGAGAGATGTCTAGAGAGACAAGGAGAGCAAGAGACAAAGATTTAGGTGAGAGAAAGAAAGAAAGAAAGAGGCATCTTTATTCGGGCGAAATTGAGACTATGTAGTCCGTCCTTGCATTTAACTAGCCGTCGTGTGCTCCACATACAAATTTTCATAAGTAGCAGATAAATAAGTGTAGAAAAATTTGAAAATTAGACATTTGAATATTAACATATACCTAGGCGAACAAAAGAGATGGCCGAACGAAAATAGTCGCGAGTATAGGTTTTGTGGGGTCAAAAATGCGAGTGAATTAATCACTCTGCAGGGAAACACCCACGAGGATAAGAGGGGTTAGAAAAACCGACGAAAATTCCTTCATAGAGTGAAAGCAATATAAATTTGCAATCTCAAAACATTTTCTACATTAAAACGAAAGAGGGAGGGATGTAGGGAAACGGTAAGATAGGGAGGGAAGGTGTAAGAAAGAGGGGGGATGGAAGAAAGAGAGATAGAGGTGGAAAGGGAGGAGTGGGGAAGGAGGGAAATGGGAGAGAGAGGGAGGGGGAGGAGACAAATACCAAGTTCAAAGAGTGAAGGATGAGGAAGATGATATAAGGCGAGGTGAATGGATAAATGAACAGAGACGGAATTGTAGGAAAAGGCAAAGGCAGAGGGAGATTGGGAGGGAGAGATAAGGAGAAGCAGACGGAAAGATCGAGGAAGGAAGAGTAGAAGAGAAGGAAGGAGAAAATAGAGTAGTGAAGAGAGAGGTTAAGAGGGAGAGAGAGAAGGAGAGAATAGGGTTCAGATAGAGGAAGCGAACGAGAAGGAGAGCGTCGGGGTTGAAGGAAGTGACTGGGGGAGAGGTAGAGATGGAGAAAGAGTGAGGGTCTAATGATTGAATGTAACGGAGGTAGAGGGAGAGAGGGGAAGGGAGGATGTTAGAACTGCG
Organism: Tanypteryx hageni; assembly: GCA_028673005.1. Lineage (NCBI taxonomy): Eukaryota > Metazoa > Arthropoda > Insecta > Odonata > Petaluridae > Tanypteryx > Tanypteryx hageni. The sequence goes on from CM054112.1 coordinate 193,317,198, forward strand.
GGGGAGGGAGATGTAATGAGAGAGAGAGAGAGAGAAAGGGAAGAAAACTGAGCAGGAGAGGAAATTAAACATGTTAAGGTCGCCGTAGGAAGTAGGAACATTGGCGACTGAGAGGAAATTAAGAGAAGTGTAGGAAAAACAAGATACACAGAAAGGGAGGTTTGCGTTGGGCGGGAAAGGGAGTAAACGCCTCGAAGAAATTAACTCGTAGAAAAGAAACAGTTCTCAGGTGGGAAAAGAATGTGTGTGAGAGAGAAAGACTTTGTTAGAGATTCTTGTAAAGGAGAAAGGAAATTGGCGAGGAAGAATTACGAGGAGAGAAGAGAGAGGAAGACGGGTAAAGAAAGGACTGAAGGATGGTTACTTGACCGCCGAACAATAAAAATATGAATACCAATGAAATCAAACTCACTATGTAAATATCCACTTTATTTTCGTGACCGGTTTCACAGTGACAACTGTATCATCAGTCGATTTGAAGGGTTAACAATGGAAGTATATAAGAAAGGAACAAAGGAAGAATGGAGGAAGATGGTGGGAAGCTAAAGAGTTGTTTAGTTTTTGGTTAACTACATAACAATACGTTCAAGAATAAATATTTAAAAATACATAAAATTGAAAAAGAAATGATCCCAGGTATCTCCAATAGCCACAACAAGGTTAAAAGAATCTACTTTTGGTGAATTACGACTGATGACGACTGCTTTGTAGCTGAAAGGCTCACCTGGTTTTTCATAACCTCTTTGTGGCAAATATGAGTAGTTTTTTCAATTTTTAAAATTTTAAGTGCTAATTCTTGAAATTTTTCTCATCCATAGGACAAGTAAAACAATACGAATGAAAAATGTGCGTGAGTATGGGATTGATAAGCTAAGAACCACGATAAAAGCCGCATTAGTTATTTTTACGACATTGAAAAATAGTTTGGAGAAATAGGCGGAGACAGTATAAGGAAGGGATGCAGTGTAATGAAGAAGATAAATAAAGAAAATGATAAAAATTAAAAGAACAGTGAAATAAATGTAAGATCGTTATAGTAAAAATGAAGCTGGGAAGATACTTCCTGTATTTATCCCAACACAGAACGCAGCGTAACGTCCGTTACACCTTTTGGGGACCAGCGAATGGAGTATACTGTCAAATGACACTCCAATCCCTTCCCGAAACTACCGATCTTAAGCGAATATAATGCTAAGGTCCCAGTAAATAATACGTAATGTGTGAGTTGAAGGAAGTTGAAGATCTCCTGGTAGGATGGTGCGCTGTGGGAAATTCGAGAGCTGCGTGCTTGCTACGGCAGCCGCGAAGGCTTACCTTGAGCCTTGATAACTCTTAAACCTATATTACCTACGAGTTGTCGTGAAAAAGCCAGTTCACATAAACGTAATTTGTTCCTGTCAACCTTATTGTGAAATTACGCAGATCAAAAACACTTACCATAAATTCCTGCCGCTGATACAAATTCAAATGAGTAGGGGATTAGTAAATAAAATGGATTTTTTCGCGTCAAGTACCTACTATTACTTCAGAGCGAAATTATTTGCAAATGTAGAACTTGACTCTTTGCTGTTTTATTCAATAATTTAACCAAGGCTATCACTCGGCTGAAAAGTAAGGCACTGGCTTATCAGGTGGACATTTAAGAGTAATTGTTCAACTCTGCAACCGTAGTTGTTGTAATGGGTCTATCTATAGATAAAATTTACCACTCGAGAAATTAATTACCATGGAAAACGAGTGGATTAGCAAGCTACCGTTTCTATGATAAACATGCGATATGGCGGACCAGTTTCGGATAACATCTCGTACATTTAAAACATATTTAATCATTGCTAAGCTCTATTTTTGAGACCCCATTTTTTAATATTTTCAACGTCCAACCCGCTGTTGCATTTATTAGCCGTCTTACCTCAAGTGCATGGTAAGGGCATTTTTTTGTTTTCCTGCCGTCAGTAATAATATAATAATAATGATAATAATATTTTGTTTTTGAATTTTTTTATTATGATGAAAAATCATGCAAGGAACAAATTTTCAATTAAAAGACACCTTTTGACAGGATTAAATTTAAAATTAAGAAGTCTTTAAGGGGTGCCGTGTAGTGGTTAGGACGCTTGCTACTACTCGCCCGCTGCTCGAAAAGGCAGCGGGCACGAATCCTGTGCAAGTAGGATTTTTTCCGAGATCGCCCGACTCCCTGTTTGTGCAGTTTGAGGAGACCGCGCAAAGTCAGCGTTCTGTCCTTCCTTCGGAAGGGACGTTAAGCCGTTGGCCCCCTTGGTGCTCTTCGTTCAGAGTAGGCTAATGCCGGCACCGGGTTTCCCTCCTCCATTGTGATTGTGTTCGGTGTGGAATGAGTTATGGCTATAATAATCCAAGAGGTTGATTAGCCAAAAATATACAAATACACAATTAAGAAGTCTTTATGTTTGATTCATAAACATTTGAAAATTCCGCATTTTTAACTTGTCAATCGTGGAAATCATCGGGCGAAATGAAATAATGACGTACCTCACCAAGCTGATATCGATATAAAAGTCTATATAACAATAATTGAGAAATTTAAGCGATAAGATGAAAGCTAACTTTTCCTTCGCTAAAATTGCTGAAGTTGCAACAGAGAAAATATCAGCCGCAATGCGACGGCCATCCTTATCCGTTTCGCCATCACTTATTCTTGGGCCGATTTCATCGCATAATTCAGAATTATTCATGAGGAATAATATATAAGTAAATATCTCGGTAATCACTTTGGATTTGCATTCTCGACGTAAACTTATCAGACACTTCACCATTAAAATTTTAATTAACAAACGGGTGGCGTCACAAATTTTAGATTTTTAAAATCATTGTTCACTTCAAGTCAATCCTTTCCGCCACTAAGACGGCATAACTTTTTCCTCCGTAAATTAAAGTTTCTTTTCAATTTGTTTTTCCCCCCATTTCTACTTTAGAAGGATGATTTTCTGTTCCGTTGATACTATATCCAAATTGAATTTTCTCCATATGCCCTTAATTTCGCCGCGGACGTGACTGTCCGTTTGTCCAATTTCTTTACTATTCATACCGAGCGCTTTTACATCCGCCATTTTACAATGATCATCATTACTCTCAAATACAGTTATCTGGCCGTTGTCGCTTACATCGGCCTTCTTCGTATTTACGGTTAGCTAATTTAAATGGAGCCGCCAAGCTTCTCTTGTGCTCCGTCTCCGATGTGATTTTTTTACGATCATTTCACTGGCCACCGACTTTGTTTAAAACAGGATCAAACCATCTTGAGCGCTTCTGTAACATTAATGTCATCTCTTTACGTCAGGATCTTAATGTTTCTCATATTTTTCCGACAGTCCTGATCGGCTTACCATTTAACATCCAATTTGACGACGGTGGCATTTTCATTTTTCTTGATGCAATTGTAAACTATAGTGGAAAATTACAGTGTTGTCATTTCACAATTTTTAGCTTTTGATGTGATTCTGGGTCTGTACAATGTGAACAGAAGTTTTGTTTTTTATCTTCTCTTCCGATCAATATTATTTCCAAAACCTTTAAATAGACGCTCTACTTAAGTGTACGTTTAGCAGCGATATTCTCTAGCAACATGATTTTCCTTTAGGTTTTCTAGGCTTTCTTTAACTTTCGCCGTGTTATCTCACTAATTCTACAAGAATTTAATATATTTTAGCTGTGGAAAGAATATCGCTACGGATATTTCGCTCACTTTTAGAGCAAAAGGAAAATAACATTGCCTAAGAGCAACGTTTTTAACTAAAGACTTAAATTTCGCTGTGAGCTTCTTCGTGGTGGAGATATTTCTATAAAAATTACTTTATTTGCAGCTTCTTCTGCTTGAATATAAAAATAGCATGTTTTGTTCAGTACATTTTTATCGAAGGAGTAGCCAATTTCAAGTAAATAAAACGAGAAAGTCGTCATTCACTTTGAACTTATAAAATTGTTCCGTGTTTTTAAATTGTTGTCAACGAAAACAATCTTCGTGGTAACTGAAGTAAACAATATCTGTTGTAAATAACTAACTAATTTAATTTTTCTTTCATGCGAACGAAACATTTGGTAAATGAGGGGATATGGATTATCTACGACGAAGAAATGAACGTAAATATGTCTACTTTCTTTACGTACACAGCCTTACTCAGTGGTGCCCAACCTACGGCCCGCGGGCCGCATCCGGCCCGCGAAGGGTTTTTGTGCGGCCCGCGAGGATATGATGAAAAAGCTACCCAAAAAGTTTAATATACAAATTCATACATTTTATGAAAATTTTGTTAATAAAACTTTTAATACTGAAATGTTAGCCATAAAACCTTATTTAGACTCGATCTTTTCTTATATGGCTTCTTAGAACATACAGATAACTTCCGATTTAATCTCTAATCTGGCCTGCCAATGCGGCTCGCCGAAAGATTTGCAACTACTTACTGCCGTAAGTGAAAAGAAATGGGTAATTTACGACGAAGGAATGAACGCGAACATAAATATTATATTACTGCTATTCGAGTGCGGTATGTTTTAAATTATTCTCTATTGTTTTATTAATTACAACTGATTAGGAAATCGGTGGATTCAAAATTTCGATCAAAGATTCGATATTTCCTTCGCATCATTACTGGCATATCATTTTTCAGTTCTTAGACATTATACTAAGCCATTAATATTTATCTTTTTTGACATGGTTGCATAAGTCGTAAAGAACGCCCCTGCTTCGCATGTATGCACGCGTGATGCGTGCATCTTTCCTCTCTTGTTTGTGTATTTCCACTCATGAAGCATTTCTTCCAATTCTTTTTATCTCAGTATCGATTTAATATTTTTCGTAATATATTTATTTTTTTCTTCGAATACATTTCGATAATTCTCTTTGTAAATTAATTTTGTTTGTGTTTTTTAACCTATTCTAATCAAATATAATATATTTCGATATGTATGCTTTAAAAATTTCGAATAGTATTTTGACTATACGTACACAATTAATTACTTACCTTTAATTAATTAAAAATGACAGTTTACGGGGCCAGGCGTTTAATGAAATGTTGCAGGCACGTTAAGATATCCGAAATTGGGTAACGAAAAAAATTGGGGGGCAGGTTTATCTTTATGTAAGCCTTTAAACACTATTCATGGAGTTTATTCATTAGCTTTCAAACACGACCAACTCATCAACGCTCTACGACGCAATTCCGGATTCGTTTTTAATTTCTTAGCTCATTGCAAAAGTAAAGAATGAGCGTAAGGTATCTCAAGTAACTGAAGTGCTTCGAGAATAGGTAATATTTGCCCTCGGCGGTAATTAGAAAAACTACCTAAAATATAATTCATTCGAACCATCATTCGGACGGATAGATTTCGATAAAAATACTCGTCTAGCCTCGCAGCCAAAAATATTAACCAATCACCAAAAGGCTTTTCGGTCGGAAAAATTCCATTCCTGCAGTCTTGTACATACCAGTAGATGAGCCGTAACCTTAACCCGACGATCTTTCCAAAGGGAGAAATTCACCGAATGGGGGAAAGTGAGGGAGGAAGGAGGGCTATCTCCTCTGCTTTTTTTTTTAAAAAGCCTTTCACGGGCGTAGGAGAGAAGTGCTTTCTTTCCGTCCTTGAACCTCATTTGTGGTACGCGTGAGCAGCTTCTGAAAGCCGAAGCTGGACCATGTTGTGGAAGCGACATCCGAGAAGAGAGTCTCCGGGACATAGAATGAGGAGCCGTGGAACAAAGACGCAAGAAAAACGAGATTGGAAGGTTGGGAGAGAATGGAAGGAGGAGGGAAGGAAGGGAAAGATGGAGAGGGGGAAGGGGGTGATAGGAGAAGGCGAGGGGGAGGAGAGAGGGGGGCGTAGAGGACCTTTGAGCGCGGCAGCCTGACAAAAAAAGGGAATCTTCCAAGAGAATTGGGTCTAGGAGAAAATGGCGAAGGAAAAAAAATCCTAGTTCGAATAACCTCCGTATATTTTTTTTGTTCACCGCGAGTATTGTTCGAAAAATAAAATGAATACATTTTTGGGATCAATTGAATTTTTGGGAAGCTTCGGTTATTTTTTTTTCATTTTCCCCTTTTTCGTCGGGTGCTTTCAGAACCGGTCGACAGATGGTGTCGCGCGTCACAATCCGCCGGGCGGGTTAATCTAAATGCATCGGCTTTGTCGAACGCTTACAAGGCTCGCCGGATACGATTCCATGAGACCGCTGTTAATTTTCCAAGAGGCGAAATTTAAAATGAGAAAATAAGTTAAAGAATAGGGACGCGCTGAAAAGCTGCGTTTCTTCTCAATTTATTGTTGTCGAATCAACTGCAATTATTAATAATGTTTATCAATGTTTTTTGTCTTGTTTTGAAGTGAGACCTTATTCAAAATTACTACTGTATACATATTCGGTATTCTTATCGTTACTCCTTATATTTTGAAAATCAATGTTTTAAAAATAATGCTAGTGATTTACATTGCAATTTTGTGGCTTGTGCAAATGAAATTTTATGAAGAATTTTACACGACGGAAAACGCAGTCAGAGCGCGATCATAAAATGATTTGATGGGAGTTTCTGCGATTTTTTAGCCAAAAATAATTTTATTTTTGTATTCCACATACGAAATGTATGCCCTTTCTTGGCGTTCTTTACAAAAAGCAAACAAATAACGCCTTATGGTCAGGTTGTGTCCGTCCGTCCGCGTTTCATCTGCGAAACTACTGGGGAGAAGTTCATGAAATTTGGTATTTAGGATATTAGGGCAAAGAAAATTTCACGTAGCCTAATCGGGAGTGCCACTTTACTAGGTGACAAAAAATGAAATTTTCTTTATATCTCGTAAAATATCAATTACAACAAAAAAGTCTTCAAACAAAATTGTAGAACTAGTCAAATAGGATCTGTTTTGTTCAGTACATTTTTATCGAAGGAGTAGCCGATTTCAAGAAAATCAAACGAGAAAGTCGCAATTCATTTGAACTTGGAAAAATTTTCTCGTGTTTTTTAATTGTTGTCAACGAAAACAACCTTCGTAGCAACCGAAGTAAACAATATCTGCTGTAAATTACTAATTAATTTTATTTTATTTAGTGCGCACGCAACATTTGGTAAATGAAGCGAAATGGATTATCTACGACGAATAAATGAACGTCTATTTTCTTTACGTACTATGCACAGCGTTCGTAAGTGAAAAGAAATGGGTAATTTACGGCGAAGGAATGAACGTGAACATAAAGATTATATTAGTTACTACTTTTCCACTGAGGTATTATATACATAACGACCTACGATCTTTAGACGGGGACCATGTTAAAGAAAAATAAACTGATGTGGGCAACACATGGCATTCTCCATATTTATATGGCATATTACATGCTGTTAGCTCTGGGATCGTTGTCAATATTTTCTTCCGGTTGACAATTAAAAAAAGAAAAAGGAGCGTCAATAAGACGTAACTAACCGTCAATTGTTAACAATAGTCTTCGGTAGGTGGCGTGGTGGTGGCAGCTAAAAATATAAGATATCTCTTAAACAATGCATTATATGGAAAAAATGTTTCAAACAGAGATTGTAGCAAATTAAATTTTCCACAACTTTTATTCCAGTGTATTTTTACATTTATAAAATATTAAAGCAAATATTTCAAAATAACGGATAAGTGACAAGAGTAAACACCCACTTCCGGTCGACCGAATTTTACCAAAAACTAATCAGATCTTTACACGCGAAAATTCATTTCTTGACATACCTTTTTCGTTTACATTTTAATATATCTCAAGGATGAGGTATTTAACTTAGTTATGCGAAGAGAATAATTTAAATCTCATTCGTAAATATCCAAAAATTACGTTTTAATACGATTTTTCACGCGTTTTATTTATATTGGGCCACTGTTGTCCCAATTGTTGAATTCTATTCTTGGCCTCATAATAAATGCACCTATTTAGTACTTTAACACGGGTCAGACTTTTATACATGGGTATAACTTATTTACTGAATCTATTAAGTAATTAGAGGAAGGAAGGAAAAGAGAATGGGAATGAGCAGAAATTAAGAAAGAGGACGTAGCATTTGTATAGGATTAAAAGGAGCTGCAGTACAAAAATAACAATAATAAATTATAATTGATTATAAAAAATATTATACTATTGAATCATGCGCCATTGCCAAATGGTGGGAATTCATAAAACTTTCAATGAATTTCTTTAACTGATAATACGGCAAATATTTCGAACCGAATTTCAAATACTTAGAATTGAAAAATAACATTTTATGACTTTTATTTATATTTCTTTAACTAAAGTGATTTTTATGGACAATTTTCAAAACTAATATAGTTAAGAGAAAAGTGCGATCTTAAAATATAGTTAAAATTTATTGCAGTTCATGTAAGTATTTAGTTAATATGAAGTAAGTTACTACACAATTTTCCGTTGATGGCAAATTGACAGTTCGTTCACATTTTATCCTGTTTTTACGAGTTAATAAGAGTAAAATAATTAATTTATTAAGTTAAATTCTATACGTTTTAAATAACTTATAATTTTCTCAAATATTTCAAGTAAATTTCAGCTACTTCTTTATGCATTATATCTTATTTAAATTTTCCTCTTATTTTCAGCAAATTTTTGGATAATCATTTGGCCTCTCTACTAATAATTACTTTAACAGTATAATTAAAACAAAGATAGCTTTCAAAAACACTGATTTGATTGTGCATGAAAGCCAAATCAGATCATAGCATATCTTACTGATTTTTCATATCGAAATCATATATATTTGGAATACTTTTATGATAATCCCGTTACATTTGCAGGGCAATTACGCTAGTGTTTTAAATAATTGTCGACTGTTTTATTAATTACAATTGATTAGGAAATAAATCGACGAATTAAAAAATCGATATTTCCTTCGCATCACAGATGGCATATCGTTTTTCAGTTCTTAGACATTACACTAAGCCATCAATATTTATCTTTTTTGTCATGGTTGCATAAGTCGTAAACAACTCCTCTGCCTTGCACGTATGCATCTTTCCTCTCTTGTTATTATAAAAAATAATCAGTCGTGCACTATTTTAGGGTCGTTTTTTCTTAAGAAAAATGTTAATATATATTTCGTTCGGTTCGTCCGTTTCATCTTTGTCCGTCTGTGCGTGTATAACAGATGTTTTTCCGAAGGAGGGATTTCGATAAAAATAAGGCATTTAACCCTTTCATTGCTTGCATGACGCGTTTATCTCTTGTTGTGCGATAGCATGACGCGTTTACTCTACACAGATACCACAATTTTCCTTTAGATGTCAACATACCATACATAGGTACGAGAGCTACTCCACGGCCCTTTTCGTCCAGCTCTAATTAGTCACGACAGGAACTGCAGTGGAAGATGTAATTTTTTTCACAAATGCGAATATGAAAACGACATATCCCATTCTCTAGACCAGGGGTCGGCAACCTTGAACATCATATGAGCTACTTGAAAAAAAATGAGATTTAAAGATCGACCACTCTTTCCGATGTCGTCATTTTTACAATACAATTATTATTACAATATTTTCATTTGGTACATTACAAAGCGATGAGCTAAAATCGTATGTCACTGTTTTTGTCGACGTGAACATTCGAAACTTTTTGTAAGTTCACAACGATAGACGTATTTTTTAAAAAATTTCTCGATTTTTGTTCAATCCTGCGCGATCGACCACGATATTCTTCGAGATCGACCGGTTGCCGACCCCTGCTCTAGACGAATCATCAAATCGGGGTCGCTTTCCTGAAAATAAAATTTAACTTTTTTCCTTTAACTAAAAAAAACATCCAATATAACAAGCTGTGAAGCAGGAGAAAAGAAACATCGTGTAAATTAAACGGATCTAGATGCAAAGCTTAGGCGGAGGAAATTTTAGTGATAATATTTACCAAAAATAATTACTAACTTGTCTTTATAATAAATCTACAGCGCATATGACACATAACGTAGATGTCTGCATAGTATTACAAGTAGGTATAGGCATCTAGAATATAAAAACATTAATTGAAATAATATTCGAATAATCCCTCTTCGGGATTAAACAACCTTGTTGTAGCTATTGGAGATACCCGAGACAAGTATTTTTAAGTGCTGGTTAATGAATTATTTTGAAACTCTTAGGGATTGTGGGTAATTATCCCATTATCTCCTCCTTCGTATCTGCACATTTTTTATGTGATGAGTTGCGTTTGAGAATACGTATGGTCGCGAAAGATTTTCTGCTGCGTAATTGTATAGCATGAACGTATCCATTTTAGTGATTTATATTGGGGGATATTTCTACTACTAAAGCTTACGATAGAATTTTATTATATTTGGCATTTATAAATTATTTAACCCCTGTCGTACAATAGCATGATTGTATCGTAACCCTCTATCAGGATGTCACCGATTGAAAAACAGTGACATACCATTTGCTAAATGCACTTAGGTAAACGGACCTAATTTACGCTGTACTTCTAGCATGCATTGCCTCTATGTACTTCATAAATTTAAAGAATGAGTGCCTATCTTAGGCGTGTACGACATCCATAACAACGTTAAGAAAAACCCTTATTCTTTCAATTTTGATATTTAAGCGCTTATTCTTGAGCCATAAGGCGAACTCGACAAACCTCCCCTACATGACGACTTTCACAACAATAAACGGCGTTTGCTTATACGTTATTAATATGGTAAATGTCGGAATATTTTTTCCCCTAAAATTTTAAGAGCATCTCAAAGGACATCCATCTATTCCATCTTTCTCTTTTATTTTCAAAATGGAAGGACCGAGAGCGGATGGAGGAGGGACCGTGCACAGGGGCGATGCGTCGAAGCGAATAACGCCTCCAAACACCAAAGTGAAGCGCGCTCTTGAGATCTCCACCCAACCGCCGCTGTTGAGAGAGGAAATCGGATTGAGTTACACGCTGAAAGGAAAACGATTCCAGGACTGGGCTCGTCGCCGTAAGCATGCGATGTAATCCAAGCACGGTATTTTTAAGGTAGTGTTTAGTCACAGTGTTTACGCCGGTGGGAGGACAAATTTGGTCAAAATGTAGCGTCGCGTGAATCCGAGTCACAGCATCCTCAGCCAACACCGATTTTTATTTTTTTTAATGTGAAAATAAACCATTTAAAAAATTATTACTCTTCGAATAAAAAAATGAGGAATAAAGAACTTGTAAAACGCACGTCGTCTAAAAAATCTAAACCAAGTTTTTTTGTCATAGACACAGCCGCATACTTTTGATGCGGCAAATAAAAACGATTTCTTTATTAATGAGGTCGGGCTCAACTCGGTGGAATTTACTCATATAGAAAAAAGAACTCTGTTATTTCCACAAATTTTTTATTTTAAAAACGACCGGTTTCACTACGATCGTAGCATCGTCGGGTGGAAGTAAGAAAGTTCTTTTTTCAATACGATTTCTTTAATTTAAACACCCCGTGGCTTATGTAAGTGCTCACGAATGAAAAAGTTTTGTAATGTGAAATCAAATAAAATGTGTTGAAAATCACTTAAAAACGTTTCATTGTTCATTAAAACCTTCCATAATTTACACACTAAGGAAACTCTTTACGGGTGTTATCTCATTATATAATAAGTTACGTTTGCCCCTCACGCTCGACTTTGGCGCCGCTCTTAAAAAGGCTTTATAAAAGAGCGGGAGAATCGAGAACTATTTACGACTGACTGTAATGCTGTTTTAACAAACTTTCGGAGTAGGTAGAAACTTGAAATATGGTAGAAATGTTTGTATCTTATAGTAAAAGCCATTTACGAAACAAATCCCAAAAAAGACCCGGGTTCGACTCCAGTAGATAATTTCTATTTCCTATAAGATAACAAGTAAAAATCGATTTTTCGACTTACAGGCTTTTACTCTCTCGCAAATTAAAATTAGCAGCAATTGACGTAAGACAACTTGGATAGTTTTAAAAAAAAATAAATAATGTTTCTTATTCGTCACATCGTCACATTTTGTCTACTATAAAAAACAGCTCAAGTTCTATTTTTAAATCATATTTATTGGAAAATTTAAGCTTTTTAACGATATGTTGCCTTGCCAACCGTGTCATTGTTAAACCTCGAGATTGTATCGTCATCTCAAACCTTATTAGACCAAATTGGACAATTTAGGGGAAATAATTCATAAAGTGTTGAAACTTGGCACATTTGCCCGTTAGGACAACCTAACTAAAATATCAACAGTTGACATGCTTGACGTGTGCGCGTCGGCCGTTTTGGTGCCAAAATGGCTGCCGGAGCATGACCCGCGACTGGCCTTTCACGAATAACTCGGAAACGGTCAAATCTACGGCAAATCCGTACATAAACCAACTTGTAGAAAATAAAATTTTCTACAAGAAAAGTTCTGTGCAGTTTTTTGTTACTACGATGGTATAGCAGAAAATGAGCGTTTTTTGTGGGACGCAGGCCGCGCGGTCTTAAAATCAAGTGTTGTGAGCTCGTTATTACTTATGTTAAGTAATTGAAATAAACAATTGATTAATGCCTAACGGGGATACCACTATAAAAACCGCGTCTGGAGCTCTACCACAGCTGTTGGTGTGGAAATGAGCTTACAACACTTGATTTGAAGACAGCGCGAGTCCTGCGCCCCACAAAAAACGCTCATTTTCTGCTATACCATCGTAGTAACAAAAAACTGCACAGAAATTTCTTGTAGGAAATTTTATTCTCTACAAGTTTGTCTACGTACAGTTTCGCCGTAGAGTTGACCGTTTCCGAGTTATTAGTGAAAGGCCAGTCGCGGGTCATGCTCCGGCGGCCATTTTGACGCCATAGAGGCCGACGCGTACACGACAGGCATGTTAGTTAGGTTTTCCTAACGAAAAAATGTGCCAAGTTTCAAAACTTGATAAATCATTTCCCCTAACCGTCAAAAAAGTATAATTTGACCGGTCGTTCCACAAACAACGCACATTTTATGCTATACCATCGCAGCAGCGAAAAAATACGAAGAATTTTTCTTGTAGAAAATTTTATTTTCTACAAATTTGTTTATGTACGGATTTGCCGTAGATTTGACCGTTTCCGAGTTATTCGTGAAAGGCCAGTCGCGGGTCGTGCTCTGGCAGCCATTTTGGCGCCAAAACGGCCGACGCGTACATATCAGGCATGTCAACTTTTGATATGTTAGTTAGGTTGTCCTAACGGGCAAATGTGCCAAGTTTCAACACTTTATGAATTATTTCCCCTAAATTGTCCAATTTGGTCTAATAAAGGTTTGAGATGACGATACAATCTAGAGGTTTAACAATGACACGGTTGGCAAGGCAACATATCGTTAAAAAGCTTAAATTTTCCAATAAATATGATTTAAAAATAGAACTTGAGCTGTTTTTTATAGTAGACAAAATGTGACGATGTGACGAATAAGAAACATTATTTATTTTTCTTTAAAACTATGCCAAGTTTCAAAAATTTATGAATTATTTCTCCTAACCGTCAAAAAAGTGTCTAATTTGACTGACTATACTAGCTGAAAGTACCCGGCGATGCCCGGTCTACGCCAGACGTCTTCGGCGAATAAAATTATGTCATATGGTAACAATCATTTAAACTTTTGCGCATTTTTTCATGTTCATAAAAACATTACTTTCCCCTATACTACGTATGGAGAAAGTAAAAATCCTATCACATGCAGACAGACAGATCGACAGACACAGACATCATCGCGAAAATAATGAAAACGTGTTCAGAGGATCTCAAAAGGTGTATTTCCATTGAAATCGCGAATTCGATTTTTTTCATGAAAAAAATACTTTCTGTATACTACGTATATGGAGAAAGTAAAAACTAATTCTGAAGTGTCTCTGATACCTTGGAATTGGGCCGGGAGGGTTCATGGAGGTTCGGACGGAACGGGAGCATGTGAGAGTAATAGGATTTCGAGTTCAACATTGCAATCGGTTGGCAAGGCGACTTCTCCTTAAAAACGCTAAATTTTGTCAAAATATGACATTAAAATGTAAAATTCGAGAGATTACGATTCGAAGGCGATAAAAGACGAAAAGAATAAGAAACTATTGTCATTTTTCTTTAATGCAGTCCTAGTCCGGAGATCGAAGGTCAAATATGTGAATTTTAATAAGCTAAATAAAATAAACTTGCTGGTCGAAATATCGATTTCTCCATGTTATCTTATGGGGAATGGAAATCATTCTCAGGAATCGAACCCGGGTGGATTTTGGAAAAATTTTTTGAAAATGATTTTTACTTTAAGAATTGAATATTCCCACCAAATGTCAATCTTCTAACTACTCGGAAAGTTTGTTAAAAATAGCATTACAGTTCCGCTTTCTCACCCACCGACGACGAAGACATTTTTATATATTAGAAGATGAGTAAGGAAAACGCGCTTTCAGTGTTTTAGTACGTGATAGAGAGGGAGAGAGGAAGAAAGAAAGAGAGGAAGAAAGAAAGGAGAGAGACAGGGAGTGAGAGAGAAGGAGAGAGAGGGTGGGAGACAGAGAAGGAGAGAGATAATGGTCTTTATTTGGACAAGATTGATATTAGGAAGTCAGTTTTTCCAGAGAAGGAAAGAGGAAAGGAAGGGAGTAGGGAAAAGAGAGAGAGAAAAGGAAGCAGATTGAAGGAGGGAGAGGGGGACAAAGAGAGATAATGGTCTTTATTAGGGCGAGATTGAGACTAGGAAGTCAATTTTTCCAGAGAAGGAAAGAGGGGAGAGGACGGGAGAATGAGAGGAAGAGAGAAAAGGAAGAAGAATGGGAAGTGCCTTAAATTTAATACTCAATACACGCATACCCGTCATATTTGACAGGCAATTACGCTCGTAATCTTACAATAATCTTCACTCTCATCCGTATCATTTAATATTTCTCGCGTTTCATATCAGAAATTATTCTCGATACGACACGCCAAAATACCGAAGTATATAAATTAAACTCGCCTACACACAGTGAAGCAGTTCGAAGCGATTTAAAAAAAGCGAACTCTGATAAAGGCATGAAAACAAGCCACGTCGCACGAAGAACAAATGAGTATCGACTCCCGCCGGAGCAAACACAAGAGACCGATCCAACTGGGTCTGACACAACGCTCATACAACTCTCGGATTGATCGACGCGTCAATGGGCGAAGGAAGGAATTCCTTCGGATCTTGACCTAGGTCAATTTTCGCCTCGCGTCACTTTCGTCCTTTTATTCCTCCTCTCTTTCTCTCTCTCTCTCTCCTCGACTCGAAGTAGACGAGGGCAAACCATAAATCCTAGCATTCGGATGACGCGATAAATGTGCGTGGGACTCGACCCGCGAGCGTGTAGGTAAAAGTGGAGTTGGTGAATAAAAAGTATTTCGTTTCTAACGTTTCCACGGAATTCCAAAGGTCTCGCATCAACGGGAACCCCCTTCCATTTGATATATTTAAAAAAATAAATTATCGATTTATTTCTCGCGTTTGAGAGGGAGATAGAGAGGGTGGTGCGTGTGGCGAAGAGGTGGAGGAGGATGGGTAGATGCAGAGGAGGGAGTCTGGGTAGGGGGATTCGAGTGGATGATGAGACTAGCGAATGACAGTCGTTTTATTCGGTAATGGGTGGATGAGGAGTGGGAAGGAGAGAGAGGGCGGAGGGAGTGAAAGAAGGCGCGGGAGGGGAAGGATCGGCTGGGTCGGTAGGTAGGTAGGAGGAGGAAATGGAGGAGGTTGTTGTATATCACGGTGTAACCGAACCTCGTTACCCATTGGTAACGACTCCCTCTTCCCTACTCGCACCAACATGCCCATTCCGTCACCTCCCTCCTTCCCTATCCTCCCTCTCCCTCCTACTCCTATCCCTCCATCACCCTCCTACTCCTACTCCCACTCCTATCCCTCCCTCCGTCACCCTCCCCTCCGACATCACCCTCTCCCTTCTCTCGCGGTCTTTCCTCTCTCTCTCCCTATCTCCTTCCCCTCCCTCTTCTCCCGTACTCCTCCGCTGTCTCTCCTCACATCCTCGGTAAAAATTTCCCACTCCCTCGCTCTCTCCTCTTCCGTTTCTCTCTTTCTCCTCCTTTCCTCTCGTTCTATTTTCTCTCGCTTTCCTTATCCCTCACTCTTTCAACTTTTCCTCTGCCTTCTCCCTATATCCCCGTTTCTTCTTCCCTTTCTTTTCTGCCTTGTCTTTTTCCGTTTGCTCCCTCAATCTTCTTCCACTTGTCCCTCCGTTTCCCTCGCACGATTTTTTTCCGGCGGGTGAGGGATAATTAAGTTTTTGTCGACTTCATAAAGGCTCTGTAACGCATACGCGCGTGTACATTACTATCAAAATGCGATTAACACGTGTGTGTGATCATACAGTGTTTCGGAAATTTGTTTCACAATTCAGAGTATGAATAACGGAAGTCAAACTGAAACAGAAAGTTCCTATCAACATGGGCCGACTGAATCTTCCCGCTACTGCCGCTTTGTGTGTGAGCTAACGTGGCAGCATGTGCAAGACTCTTGTGAAACAACTCATGTTTATCCAAGTATTTTCCAGGTTGTGAGCCAATCTTTAATACGTCGCGCAGAAGCGTATGTTGAGATGCAGCGGTATCGTATAACACCTGCTGTAACACGTGGACACGAATAAGCGGCTCGTTCTATTGATATTAGTCTTCATTTTTGACGGTAGCATCGGCAGGGCAAAGTGGCAGTAGCTCGGCTAGGAGGCGTTTGTTGACCCATGTTGACGAGAACCTTTTGCTTCAGTTTGTCTTCCTAAACTCACACCCTGAGTTGTGAAACACATTTCCGGATGTAGTGTTTTTCTTCCAGACCGAAATAAATATTTGTCGCTCTTAGCTTATTGAACTTCTGAAGTGACGACCTTATTAAAATTATCCATTAACCTCAGGGCTATGGAAGAATTCGCGATGGATTTTTTTGTGGATGTAAAACTACGCATTAAAGCTTCTAAGTTGCTTATTGTAAAATTTCCAATTTCATTAATCTTCCTGCATCGAATAAGCGATTAATAATCAAATCCTAATCATCGACAAAATTCTCCTCGATGCGGCAAATTCGTCGTCATGTAAACACACCCATGTTTGACGTTTTCTCTCTTCGTCCGGTATTTATTTGGTAATTAATTTCGCTCATCTCTTTCCAGCAATTCTCTATATAAACCGCTTTCCCTCCTTATTGCTTCCCATCTCTCTCCCTTCATTTCTCCCTCCTTCGGATACTCCAGCGTCCATGGTGACGAAAGCGCGAATTTTTCGAGGGACGCAGTGCATTAAACCGAATAACCGATCCATTCTGCGGATATTTTTGCGTCGAAACTGTGGCTTATTTGGCCTCTGAGAAGATGAAACAGCGATAATTAATTAAGGTTTGTGTTGCCATACGCCAGAAAAACACCAGTTTTAGAGAAACGGAAAATAATTTTTAATATTATCCTCATTCGACATAAGACATTTAGGGAATACTTCAAGCCATATAACCAGCTGAAATTATATTTACCGTAAACAGTGCTGTAAACAACATACAAAAACACAAAGTAATCATTTCATCGATTTCGAATCAACTGCCTCATAACCTGCTAGATCTCATGCGCCAATTACCACTACTCATTCACTTCAATCTAATTCCTATTTCATCTGTTAAACTTACTTCTCCAACTTCAGCGTGCATCTGTCGCTACATGCACTGTAGTAATTTAATTTTACCCTTCTCCAAAGTCTCCATTGTGTCTGCATACGTAGCCACATTATTTCCTTTCATATTTTCAATACTAACCCATTATATCGACGCGAGCAAAAATTCTCGCAAAAGGCAATTCCCACGTAAAGAAATTAGTATACTAGCGCACTCGGGTCGGAAAGGGATACATTTTGGCCAAAAGATTTTGTTATCGTCGCTATGTCAAGCTTCAAAAATAGCTGAAATGGAGCAATTTCTCCAAAAGGTCGCAACCAATGGATAAACTCAATGATAAATTCAAAATCCTTTTCATTACTAATGAAAAGGAAATTTTTCTTAAATGATATGTCGAGCTAAGGTTATGACTAAAATCCAGTTGATGATTACCAAAATAACTAAAACCAGATGCTCACTTTGGACACAAAGTAGACGTCCACCGTAGTTATCCAGCGGTTGTTGATTTAAAAAAATTGGTTCGACCAACCATTTTGTGGCTATCCTTTATCGTCAACGGCATTGCTCGTCGTAAGTAAGTGTGTCTGTGTATATTTATTTATAACTGTGTGTAAATAACTGTAATTAAGTCGCGAAATATTTAGCTCGCTTTTGCATAATCTTTCAAAACTTCCCTCGTGGCTTCCTAAAATTCTCGCAAGATGAAAACAAGAGTGGCAAAATCCTAACTCTATTAAACGCTAGGTTGGCAACACTGAAAGAAATTGACGGCCTAGACTAATTCCACTATCCAATCAAAGCCGCCATTTCACTCTCCAAGTCAAATACTTCCAAGACTATTTCGCAATCACCCACATCCAATGACCCATTCTTGCGGAAACATTTTTTAAAGGCACTCACACACACATCCGGACGGTGCGTCGATCGAATCCATTTATCTTCATTTTATTCTGTCGTCATTTAACTCGAGAGCCGCCACTTTGAAAATATGAGAAAATATTATAGAAATAGCCACATAATTAAACGAGTATATCCGTGGGCATCCATGTAAAAATCCGGTCGGCTCGACCTCGCGCGAAGGCAAGGAAAATTATTATTTTTTTCCCCGGGCGACTGCAGAGAGAGCAAATTAATTAATAAATATTCTCGGGAACGCAAAAAATTCAACTAAATTGATTTTTTTAGTTGTTATTGATTTACGGACGTCATCGCCGCGCATCACATATTCACATTATTGTCAAAAGGAATTATGTATTTTTTTCTACCGCGGAGAGTGTTTAAATAGCGGAGGAGGAGGAGGGGGAGGAATTTTCGAAAAATAATGCATTAAGTAAGCTTCATATGCGTGCGCATTTACTGGGTGCGTTGTCGAAATCGATTCCACCACATGTCAACTAATAACGCCCTTTTCCCCCTAATGCGGAGCTGTCCAACCGGAGGCTTTTCAGACGTTGACGTCTCCTTGAATCTTTGATCGAGCTTAGGGTGATTAGCTTCATATATGGCATAGTATTCTTAACTAAAATTAAGCCTGCGAAAGATGCGATACTTTGGAACTTAAAGCTCAGGAGACAATGGTACTGGAAAAGTCACAGCCATCCTACGAAAACTATTTTTTTTCTTCACCAGCCAAGTTAGAATCAAGAGGATGAAACTGAAAATAGCCGAACGGCGATTATGTCTACATATCACAGTGGCTCCTTCTCAGGCTCTGATGGGCCAATCCTCTTATAAGACACGCGCATAAACCAGAGCGCTCACAAAATCTCATATTATGACCGGGAGCGATCGAAACTTTTAATCCTCTTGAGTGAAGGTACAGTTTTTCTTCGAGAGCAATTTATTTTTAGCCTAAAAATTCCGCGTTTCGACCGATCGCTTCCTTAGAGACGTAACAACTCTTTTCGGTACTTTTTTTAAAAACAGCAGTTCGTAAATAAGACATTCTTGCGAAATTCGACTCTTTTTAACTTCTAAGATCGATAGATCTCATTTCCGTTCCTCGCTTTCACACCGAAACGACGCGTGCAGGTAATCGGTTCTCGCCTTCCTCCTTTTTAATCCGGAAATAACATTTGCCGATGGGAATCAACATAAAGGGTAAAAGAGATAGAAAGGGAGAAAAAAAGAGAGAGGAAGGGGAAGAAAAATAGTGGCAGAAAAAAAGAGAGGGAGGGAGGGAGCAGGAGGGGATCTCCGACGACATAAAAAGTTTTTAGTGGCAACATAACCGAATGGTTTTAATGACCCGGTCGTAAAAGAGGCGGCGCGCGGAATGTCGCATTCATTTGATAAACCTTGTAACGGCGTTTCTTGATTGACGTCTGCGAAAATGCTAAAAAGCAAAGACGGGCGATATCATTTCGAACGCTGCGGGGGAACCGTAAAACGCCAGGCAAAGCGTCAAAACGCTCAGCGACGGTTTGAAATCCCAAAGTCGAAAGTCAGCCGAGTTCTTAGGGAGCTTTCGATTGCAAGGATTACTCAACTTCTAGGAGAAGTGAAGGAACCTAAACAGGGGAATATTAATAATTGATGCGTCTCGTTGGCCATAAAATACATAAACCCGTGCTAGATGATCGCTGCACGTTTATAGCTACGATTTTATGATCGAGCGTCACTTCAAAAGTCGATGCAGTGTAAAACTTCCATGGCAATTTTTCTACACTCCTTGTCGGTGGATCTTTATATCACTGTCATTATTACGACACGCATTAAAACCTTCGGCTGTAATTCAAAAGCTGAACAACCTAAAAATTTATTAGCGGCTAGGTATCAATAATAATATAATAATTAATCTTCACTTCCGTTTGATAGACAGCCCATACTGGTCCACTGGAATTTCCTATCCTAACCAATTCCTCGTTGTACTTAGAGACATAGATACTTACATAAATATAGCCCAAGAAGTGCTGCCATTTGTTGTTATCAGCGACTTAGTCTATTGATTCAATCTAACTCAATGTCCGGAATAAGCAATTAAGTACCAAAAATATAAAAATGAAGTAGTACTTGTCTTACGTTAGATATCTCCAATAGCCATAACAAGGTATTGGAGATACCTTAGACAATTACTTAATTTTTCAATATTTTATGCATGAATGCTTATTCTGGAAATCGTTTTCGGCAATAAGACGAACTCGACAATTTTCTAATAAAAACTCAATGCGACCACATTACTAAGGCATAAATAAAAACAAGCATATACAAGCATCCGTGCGTATGCATAACCGCTTCATTTCTCAACAACCTTTCCCTCTGCGACCAAAGGATATTTGGGCCTCATTTTGATTGGTCAGACTCTCCGTTGACCGCTCTGGAGGATGGTTCCGGACCCGACTTCTATCCGCAACAGATCTCCGCCTCTATATAAATGGAGAGAAATCAGCGCAACCGTCGGTGGGAAAATAAAAGGTCCACATATCCGCCCCCTTCCCCTCACCACTCGTATCTGCCTGTCCACAATGGGTTTGGGGTCATCCGTGGGAAACGAACCGACTCAATCGAGACCGAAGGACATGCGCAGATGGGGGACCAAGGGCTAAGGATAATAGGTACCCGTCCTTTAAGGCGATATAGTAGTCGGAGGGTATTTTAAGGGTGCGGGGGAGAGATCTGGAGAGAGAACGCGAGGGGGGGATCACACTCTAATGACGGATAGTTAAATAAAAAAAACCCTCCCGCACCGAGGAAAGTGTAACATGGGATCATCGTAATTGGGGAACAGAGCTTTATTGTGCCGAATTCGGAGCGTGTGTGTGTGTCGTTACTCCCGGCCGAGCCCATCTACGGCAATTTCAATGCCTGGATCCTCCTCGTCCATCCGCCCGATCCTCCTCTTCCCTCCCCTCCCGACCCCTTCCCCTACCCTCTTTGCAACATTCCTTTCCCCTCCCACCCTTTACCACCCTTCCACCCTCCTCTCCCTACCATTTTCCACCTCCACCCACAAACACAAGCGGAAAACACGGTCCTCCCTTCCCACCCGCGACCATCCTCTCCACCCACGCTCTCTCCCTCCCCCTTCTTACGTAAACCATCACCACCCCCTACCCCCTCTCCAAATAACCCACTCAAACCCAGGGTCCCGATCGACTACCTCGGCACACTCTCTCTCTACCACCACCACCTCTTCGCAACCCTGCATTTCACGAGACTTGCCCCCTTTTTTACGCCTAAATCTTTACCCACACCCCTCGGCGCCAACCCGGAACAGGCGCCCCCTTCCCATCCCACCCACCCTTCGATACACCCTCCTCTTTTTTAACGCCCTCGCCCCCACCCTCCTCCCCCTCATCCCTCTTCCCGCACTCTCTCTCTCTCTGCCCCCTCTCCGGTTCGGCTTCCGAGTCCAGTTCGGTCATCCAGAGCAGCCAATCGCTAGTGAGAGCCACAACGTAAAATTCCACCCCCACCCTCCTCGAAGCCTCAATACCCTCAAAACTCCACCCCATCCTCCTACTACTGCTATTCCCTTAACCCGCCGCCCTCTTCTTTCTCTCTCTCTCTCCACCCTCAGTTTTATGCCCTCCCTCTCTCCTCGCCCCTCTCCTCTCTCTGGCCGTTCCATCAACCTCTCCTCATTCTCTCAAATAGGCCTCCCCCTCCCCCCTTTCACTCACCCACCCGCCTTTCCTGCATTTCCTATCGCCGACGCAGACACAATATACATAAAAATAAAGAAGGAAATCGCGAATCCCCCTCCTCCCCCTCTCTCCCTCGTCCGCGACAACCCGACCGCACCTCACACCATTCCTTCTATTTGGGTCGCATCTCCCCCCTTTCCCCTCGAGGCATAGGTGTTATTCCGCTTGGGAGAGAGGTTAGGGGACACGGTAGATGGGTGGGGGCGTGATTTTTTTTTCTTTCGAGGGTGGGTCGGGTTGAAGTGGGCTTGAAGGGCGACTTAGAGGGCGGATGAGTGAGAGGGACCCACGCGGAGTTGGAGGAGTCATCACCCGACGAAACAGATAAGAACAATAAAAGCCGGACTGTTGCTGAGCGGGGCCGCGGCGGGGCGTGTCGCTTCGGTTTGCTCTTAAATGCCGAAGCTCGCTCAAAAAAAACCTCACATACGCGCTCTCCCGACCTCTTCTTCGCTTCTCTTTTTCAACTTGCGTCGTTCTTATTCATTCTCGCCTGCGCCTTATTCCACGCTCCTCTTCCGTAGGAGCGAGGGGGTGCCGGAGAATCTTGAGGCGCTATTATTACCTTCCGTCCCACGGTTGCGTGTATTCCAAATTCGAAGAATCGCCCCGCGGTGAAATAATGATGATCGTGGATCTTTGATACGATTGGTGCTCATCCGATGTTAAATGTGGGATTTCCCGAAATGGGGCGTCGTGTCGGATCGGTGGATATCGTCTGCACCCGACCTATTATTACGTGAGATCAATTTTTAGAGCCTTGAGTTGGTGCAATTTGTTGAAATCTTGAGTTCAAAAAATGATCACCACCGTCATGTCGCATATTGCAGGCGTTTTCCCATTAATGAAAAATATTTCTGTATTTTTAAGTGGTAAATATTTTTCTTAAAGAACTATTTCATACATTAAAATACATTTATTTTTATCTAAACTAAAATTGACAAATTTGTTTTGAAAAAAAAAGTTGATACTTATAATACGATGGGTGACAGTGTATTTCACATGCTACGTAACAAGAGGGCAGTGGGGGGAGGGGAATTTTGTTAATTTAAATTGTAGCTTAATATCTTCATAGTGTTTACGCGCAATATCAGAATTACGCTCTCAGAATTTCATTTTCATCAATCATTCGGTGTGACCTGAGTCAACAAAATGAAATTTGCTCTTTCTGGCCCATGAAAATCATTACTCAAAATCAAAGGTGGAAGCATGGAACGATTGTTTGTGGAAATCTACAGTGCCTAAGTTCTTCCAAAAAGCTCGGTACTCTAAATTTCTCCGCGTCCCTTGAGGATTTGCAAGACTGCATCCAAGGAGTTGGTGAGAAATTTTGTTCATAAAGTCAGAAGGTACATACATCCTGTACAAATGACACTTTACTTCCTTTTCTTCATCCTACTTAGATCGATAACAATTCAGCCATTCTCGTTTTCAATTGCTAATGACTAAATTTGGGAACATCAAAATTTTCCGTCAGGAGGGCATTGTTATACATATAACCTAAACTAGGGGCCCGTTGCAGTACTTCCTGCAAACATGTCGAGAACCTTGCGTGAAGTGACCCAATGCGATAGTTCCTATGACAAAAAATTGTTACACAGGGTGTTATTAGTTGAACCACATTTATTGCCAATCTCAAAATAATCATATAGCTCACACCGTTTTCATAACCAAAAATACATAACATACACCATTTAGACTAACACTTACCGATACACAAATTATTTTGTTTTGTTCACTATTTCTGATGGTACAGCAAATCGTATGTTCTGTGGTTTGTTTAATATTAAGTAATCACTATAAATTCTCCGACCACGCATCAAATATCTTGCTTAATTATCAAAAGAAATTAACCACAAACATTATTAATATACTAATTTGCGTTAAACTGCACAATCAAATTTGCAAACGAAACGATATTTTTAATGTTAGCGTGAAATATCTTCCTATTTGAAATGTTAAGTTGTCCATAATTGCAATGAATTGGAGTCGTTTCTGATTTCAAGTTTCTTCGCTAAGTGTTTCATTTGTTACTTTCTCCAGATACAAAATATAGAGAGAAGTATTGTTTTCATGAAAAAAATCGAATTCGAGATTTCAACGGAAATACATGTTTTAAGGTCTCCTGAAAACGTTTTGACTATTATCTCGATAATGTCTGTGGGTGTGTGCGCCTGTGTCTATGACCAGGATTTTGTGGGTACTCTCAACTCTAAAACTATTAATCAGATCAGCGTGAAATTTTATATTTGACATTTGTGTTAAAGTAAGACGTGTTGATAGGTTTTTGGTAAAAATCGGTCAAACGAATGTGGGTGTTTACTCTTGTTACTTATCCGTTTTTTTAAATATTAGCTTAAATATTTGATAAATGTAAAAAAGTACTACAATAAAGGTCATAGGAAATTTAATTTTCTACAAACTTTGTTTGAAACATTTTCCCATATAATGCATTGTTGAAGAGATATTGTAGAAACTAAATGTCTTAGCTGCCACCACCACACCACCTACCGGCGACTATTGTAACATTTAACGCTCCTTTTTATTTTCTTAATTGTTGGAGCTTTAGGGCTATATCCAATATCAGAAGGCTACAGTTTGAGTTTATTTATGTTCTTTGTAAAGTCTTTAAATTTCTCTCGCAGTTCCTTCAAATATTTATTATCATTTAACCTATTTGGAATTTTTAGTAATATTACAGGCATGGAGAAAGTCATGTGGTGGCCACATCAGATTTTTTTATATTTACACGAAACTTTTCACATAAATTTTCAATCTGTTATTGTCTTCGATGCGTTTGTTTCATTGTAAGCTTAGTTCAAATGCACTTAAAAGCCCGAGTCCAACAATGCAAAAATCTGAGATCAACAATGACAGCAACATTAGGACATTAGGAAACTTCTTTTTGAAATGTTTAAAAATAGGAGAAAATCTAATCCAAACTTAAAATATGAGCAAACGCGCATTAAACAATAGAATCGAAGGTAATAATAAGAATCTTCATTTCTTTCTACATGAAATAGTGTAAATATCGAGTGAAAGTCTCGATCGTAAATTATTTTGAAATGTTCCAGCCGATTATGCGTTAATCAAATGCAAAAACGAAAACTTTCCTGATATCGCACCCATGCCTTTTCGGGAGACGACTACCCGCTTAAAACCTGCAAGAGTTTGCGCCGAATATTCAGGCGAAAGATTTGTCGAAATCGAACCGACCGTTCTTGATTTATTTGCGTTTATACTGGGAGGTGACGTCACTCGAGGCTTAATCTGTTTTGGTCCTTCACGCGTTTTATTGCAAGCTTAGTGCAAATGCACTTGAAGTCCGAGTCTCTAACCATGCAAACATCCGAGATGAACGATGCCGGTTACCCTAGCAACCTCCTTTTTGAAATGTCGAAAAACCGGAGAAAATCGAATATTAACTTAAAATATGAGCAAACACGAATTAAACAACAGAATCGGCGGTAAGAATAAGAATATTAATTTCTTTCTGCGCTAAATGATATAAAACTCGAGTCAAAGTCTCGATCGTAAGATATTTTAAAATGTTAAAGAATAAAGGTCTACACATCGTATTGTAGCCGATTACGTGTTAATCAAATGCAAAAACGAAAACTGTCCTGTTATCGAACCCATACCTTTCCGCTTAAAACTACTTAAAACCTGCAAGAGTTCGCGCCGAGTATTCAGGGGAAGATTCGTCGAAATAGAACTGGTCCTACTCGATTTATTTGCGTTCATGGCGGGAGGTGACGTTACTTGAGGCTTCAGACGCAGGCAGGCAGGCAGGGACACAGCAGTTATAATGTATTAGATTATGCTTTTCATTCGTTGTTCTCTATGTTGAAGTTTGCACAAGGTTCACCATCATAACTTAAATTAATCAAATCTATATTCGCCTCCCTAATTTACAACTCTCACATGAAATATAAAACAACGGGTTAAAATTAGAAAAAAGAAAAGTATTTTCCTAGAGAGATGAAAACATTTTATATTGGGCAGGCAATAATAATTTAAACTCGAGAAAGGACAAAGCAGCAGAAATTTCATCTGATGCAATTACAACTCAGAAGGCAAAAATGCCATTCTCATTATGAGATCCTACTTGCTAACCAAAACGAATTAAGTCGCTTCCTCGAAGACTCCAGCGTTTCGTCAACACCTAGGAATCACACAACAACAAGAAAACATGCAGCGTCTTTCACCGAGGTAATGATTCATCCCATAAATCCGCCTTGAATTTAAATAAAACACCTACAATCTTATCTCATCTCCTGCCCTTCCTTTGATTCGCGGAATTCTTTGAGACTTAGAAAATTACAGTTGTACGTTGCATCACTGAATACCTTTGACACTACGCATAAAATTACTTTTTCTAACGCGTTATAAATTACGACTTCGTGTAAAATTAATAAAATTTATCTTATTATTGTCAGTAATATAGCAATATAGGGTGTTTAAAAGGAAACGCGTCTCAAGGGAGAATTCATGCTTATTCTTGCGCCTCGTTGGATTACTTAAAGTCTGCGTTCCATAAGCATCTGATTTCAAAAGGATTATGACCACTAAGATCGCCATTCCTTAGCTCAGAGGTATCCAAAGTACTGCCAGCGAAGGGTTTATGTGCGGCCCAGGAGGGTATGATGAAACATCTATCCGAAAAATTTAACAATAAAATTCATACATTTTTATGAATATTTCGATAATAAAACTTTTAATGCTGAAAATTTACAATAAAAACCTTGTTCGAACACGCTCCCCCTTCTTTTAGCAGCGCTTCCTCAAGTTAGTTATATATGCGCTGTCAAAGGAGCAACACGTTATTTTTCACCGGTCGCCGTTACCTGCTAAAATTTATGCAAGAGTTGCACAAGAAGGGGCTGATGTGCCAATGGCAAAAAAGCAGACTCAGTTTGACAAACTTAAGTAATCATCTGAAAGCAATGATTTGTAAAGCCTTAGGAGAGGAAAAAAAGGTTCCTGAAATAACTCAAGCGACAGAGCGACAAATATCAAGAAAATACTGTCATTTGTGCCATTATGACAAGAGGAGGAAATCCTCTACTCTCTGCATACTTTGCAAGAAGCCTATCTGTGGCGAACACCAAAACAAATTGTGCCCTAATCGTTAATTTAAACATTTCGAACAATAACTACATTTTGACGTTAATTAAAATCATTTAAAAACAGTTTTTAATGATATGGCCTTATTCCAAGTTTAAATGAGTCAAACTGACGCAGCGTTACTAATAAGCGCCTAAAAATAGCGTTACCATTCTAGGGTTAATATGCTTATACTCGTATCTCGTTAAATGGCATCCACCAAGCAACAATGAAATATCAAACTTTTCTCTCCCTTGCTCTTATATGGCCTGTAAGGTATAGGTTAAAAAATGTATTCGGAAAGAGAACATTTACTACAAGAAAGTCAACGAGACCACATACTTACGAGTTATAGTTTCGGAGGTAGAAATTCTAGAAAATCCCGCTAAAAACATTGCATATTTTGTTTACATCGATCTCTAAGACGGTTCTCTCCGCAAATAACAATTAAAATTCATGTTTTTCTATCCCATACCCTTATATGATCTGTGAGGTATAGTTTAAAAAAATTATTCGGATAGAGGACAACATTAACTACAAGATAGTTACCGACACCACATAATTACGAGTTATCGCTTCGGAGATAAAAATTCGAGAAAATCCCGAGCATATTTTGTTTACATGATCGCGAAGACGGTTCTCTCGGCAAACAACAATTAAAAATCCATATATTTTTCTCCCATGCTCTTATATGATCTGTGAGGTATAGATTAAAAAAATTATTTAGATAGAGAACAACATTTACTACAAGATGGTCCCAGAGACCATATAATTTGAGAATCGATTCGATTCCGTTTCATACGTATTTCCCATTAAGAACGCCTTTGAAATCGCGGTGCATTCCATTTATGGAGTATACTTTTCCATCTTGTTGCTTTGGCGACACACTTTTTAAATGATCCAACTCCCGCGATACACCATGAAATAAAAAGTCAATTTTCTCCAGCCGTTATTAGCATTTTCGGCGATACACCTCCCAGCTCTTTGCGACACATCATTGTGTCGCGACACACCGGTTGAAAACCACTGTTAGACCATTAAATGCGTAGTGGGAAATTACTGCGGGAATTTTGACTTATAGTTATTTTTATTAATGAAACTAACGACGCACAATGTTTGAAATATTGAATGGCAGATGCAGTTTGCTATCACTGAAATCCGTTTTGTGCGCATGCGTGCATACCATTAGAGTTGTCTTCTTAGCAAAGTAAAAGCGCAACGAATATTCATTGAAACAGTAAAGAAGTTCAGATAAAGCTATATGTCCTTATTTATTGTAGAAATTAGACATCCACCACTTCTAATGCTTTGAAGGTTTCAATATAAATGTACTTCTGAATAAATCATAATATATATTACGTGCCAAAATGAACCTCTACGCTCATAATACTGCACAAAGATAATTCTTTTCGGTCCATATTCAGGGCACCTCAAATGCATGCAATATTTAATTTTGATCATTCCGCGATATCTACCTTCTGCGGTATTAAATTGTATGTCGGTATTACATATATTCCGGCCAGCCGCGAAATATACACACTTTTAGGCTTTACCTAATTCGTGAGCGAATGAAGATGTAATTCCATGTCATCCTGCACTGACACTTTAGGGCCAACTATACAAACACGCACCACTTGCGTACGCGGTCAACTTAAAAGTAAGATAAAAAGAACAGTTCTCTTGATCCTCAACTTCGTTCACTTTCCTCTAGCAACAGCTTAAAAAAAGGCGGAGAAAGAGCTCCTTGGTATGGAACATCCGCCCCTTTTGCTGAAACAATGCGAGGAGATAAGGTAACGGAGAAGAGAAATGGCGTATCGAGGGTTGCGACTATCCATTTGCACCGTATCGCTAAACCAATACATGCCTATAGACCTGTGTATAAAAGTAACCACTTTTTCTGCCGTCGTTTTCTCTTCCTCAAAAGCTATATGTCCGTGGAAATGGCGTTTTTTTTCAAACCCGTCTTGGAAAGATACGTTCACGGAACGAAGGAAGACTGCGTGGGAAACGGCGTCTTGGCAGTGTGGCGCAATTGCTCGTGAGGCCGTGATGTATGGACCACCTCACGCGGGAGACTTAAACTGCCGCGCGACACGCCATAAAGGCGTGCGTGACACACGGCTGAGAGGAAGAAGAAGAAGCGAAAGGACGGCGTCGAGTGATCATCCTGTCGGCCTTCAGGAATTTTTGCCTCCACGTGCTCTTAAAAGGGGAGTCGGCCCGATGGACAGCAGCGCCTCTATGCGGAGGGGCGCCCAACTATTCCCCCTCCAACACGCGAAAAACAATCAATTTCACTTTATTCTTTTTTCCTTATCTTTCTCAACCTTACCCTTCATACCTTTCTCCAAGTGCCGCCATTTTCTTCTCCCTCTAAATCCCCTCCCACCTCTTCGTCTACCTCCTTCTCCCTTCACTCGCTAGTCCCTAACGATGCATAAACTTTTGAAAATTCCTTTCACAGCCCTGGCACAGTCTTGCGCGACTCTAAAAACTGGCCGGTCAAGAAATTTTTAATGAGCCACTCTTAATATCCCAGGCAACGAAACTTTGATGAAGATTAATTGCTGGCATGCGATTAAGTCATTAATTTCAGGCAGTTTATATTTTCATACATTATGCTGTCGGATGCACTATAATGCTTTAGGAGGGCGTGTTTCAAATATGGCGAGACGCATCGAGCCATCTAACGTTTATTCCCATAAAACATCTCTACTGATGAAAATGTAATGGCGTTTGTTGAATACGTAATGGATTTTATGAAAGCTAGAATTTAAATGAGGAATGGATCACTGTGTGATCTTGTGGCGAAACAGTATTTCAACTTGATAAAGTGGTTAATTTTTTTTAAAATTCCTATATTATCGAGTAATTTTGCACGGCAGTTATGTAAAGGGAATGTGGGCACAAATCAAAAGGGCTACGTTGATTATAATATGTGCTCAAAATTTAGAATATTACATGAATAAAGGATCGATTTCTAGAGTTTCGTTTAAACAACCATACCGCAGTAGAGATGTTATAGGGCCGCCTCGACTATAAGGCGATTTCAGAAACTATAGGAAAACAAATAAAGAGGCGTCGAAACGTTTCATTTTGCTTGGTAATTTACTCTTGATCTACAAAGTAACAAAACATAAAGATAGTTCAATGCAATAATTTAATTTGGGAAAATGTGTATAATTTCACAGTTTACAATGTAATGTTTTCATGTTATTATTCACTGTCAGTAGAACAGGAGATATCGGCCACATTCGAAAACCGAGAATGGATATTTTTTGCTTATTATAAAATAAACTCCTCCTTATAATCTGGTCAGTATATTTCTATTTATAGACCCCAAAAAGGAAAAAAATCTGCCAAAATAACATTGATTATTTTTAACATAAAACTGTATAATATTACTTGAAAAATTGTACTGTCCACAACAAAGACTCGAGCCTTTAACAGAATAACTCGAAATTCTTTCCCGCAAGTAACAATGACCAAGAAATGGACGCAGACGCAGTACTTTCTTCACCCCTGCATCGTTTATTTGTCAACATCTCAACAACCGTGCGATAATAAATGGCCGTCAGCTCAGGCTGACCTCTACCGGGAAACTAAGACCTGCTGTGCATTTGCACGGCCTGATAGGAATAAAATTTTTTCCCAGAAAGGCCTTGGTTGCGATATTTTCCTCATAGACATCACTCGCAAATGGTCGTTTGTGCCAACGAGTGGTCGCTGAGCTGCACAGAAGTTGTTTAATTATTGGAAAGCAGTGCCAATTTTTTATACTGGGTTTTATGCGAGGAAGTCTAAGATTTTTTCAATTGAAGCGTTGAAGGAATCGGTGGAGGGGAAAAGAAAACGACCCAGACACGACTTGTTACCACGCTAATCTATAAACTACTCAGATGAACGGAGCGTGACTATTTCCTGGTTACGGGTTTATATGTTTGTCTTTGTATTTTCATCCATGCAAGGATATTTTTGCTATTGATAGGAAATTTTCAAGGCGCAAGGAAATTGAATAAAGGAAATTAAGGCATTTAAGTAGATTTGTTTACAATCCTAGACCAGAGAGACGAAAGAATTCCCGTATAGAAACGTTTGGCAAAAAGCAATTAAGATTTTTCTCGTGGGCCACATTTTTGATGAGCAATCAGTTTATTGCTGAACCATTTTTCTCGGAGTAATTTTCTACATATGTGACTGAGATAAGTTTTGAATTTCGTGAAATTTATGAAAATCTTTCTCCACTTACCAGAAATTTTTCCCACAAATCGACGAAGGCATACATACATTTTCTGCCAATGAATGTATCTCAGGTATAATACCCAGCTATATATATAAAGAGGAATTTCGCCGTAACATTACTGCAACAGGAAACAACATCACAATGAAAGTTGAAAATTCCATATAATCCGTAAGATGTAGCTGGTTTCAAATATAAGAACGATTTTCTTTCACCCAAGAATAAAAATTTTCAAACTTGCTACTAAAATTGCGAACGATGTCCATTTTCAGAAAATTTGACGCCAAGAAACAATGTTTTCCTGCTGTTACAGCAAATATAAGTTCGTTGGCCAAAATACACTATGAGGCTTGGTTTAACGATTTGATTTATCACGTATATTTATGCATAATACCAATGAAAATAAATGCCGATATTGATTCAAGGCACTTCTGCTCTTCCCCAAATTAATAGCCAATTGAATGTCATTGTTTTATGTTGATGTTCTAGGAAGTACAGCATAGACTTCGAGATCTCTAAGGCAATTAAGACATACAATAAGCCCTAAAAATTCTTTCTACCAATACGTTGCAATTATATTTTTTGTGAAATTACCCTAACATAATCGATGGTGGAAACACTATCAGAGTAAATTTAAAAGAGATAAAAAATTAACATGAGGAAGCAAAAAATATTTCAAAGAATTATATCAAGCTAGTTTTGAAATTGTTATCTGTCAATATTAAAATCATTGCCAAATATGTGCTCATTCAGTCCTTAATGAATTATCAGTCTTATTGAAGCGTAAGAATGGAATGGTTCGATTTTTTTTAAACAACACATTTCTAGGAGTCAATGAAGCGCGTTCTATTGAAGTTAGCTGATTATAATAATGTATGCCTTTACCTAAAGCGAACAAATCAGGACAAGGGGCATAAAAAGCAACAAATTCCGAAAGAGTGTCTGGATAAACGACATCTTTTGCTACGGCCATATTGGCTAAGCCGGTTTATAAGGGTTGGGACGCCTGACTCGGGGTCAGTCGGTTACGGTGAGGTCCCTGGGAGATGACGTATTTGTTTGTGTATGTCATGCCGCCTCCATCGCCCAAGAAAACGCGCTCTCAGCAGCAACAACAGCCCTCAGGATCTGGGGCCATGGACATTCAGGACATTATTGCCCAGTCAACGCAAGCGGTTTTAGCCGCCCTCCAAGCGCATCACATCTCTCCTACGGAGAATGTTACTTCTACGCCTGGACGGCGCATACTCTTCCTACTTAAATAGGTAAGAAAATGTTTAAAATAAATAGAGATCGAGGCCTCAAAGTATCGATAAGTGATAAAAGTGACCGAATGAAGGTAAACTATGAAATATGAAATTATAATTTTCGTAAATCAGTACAAGGTAAACCAGTACAACATCCTCAAAATCAGTACAGAACTGAATAAATCAGTACGGCTGATCTCTTTGTCTAAACCAAAGAAAAGTATTTATCGAGTTCCTTATTAATTACTCAATAGATGAGGCGGATTGTGTATATCAGGAGCCCTGGGCTACTTTCTCCAAAGAACCCCTACACATTTAGCTGGTCGTTCGTTCTGCAAAAAACGGGGTCAAACTCGGTCAATCTGAGGACTCCTAAAATTCGTTAGCCGTGGACTCAAACCCATTTAGCCCATCTGTAAATCAGCCTCTGAACAATGGGCCTCATGTTGAAGAAAACCCTTTCCCCACCTCTCCACCTCCTTTCCTCCGCGTGAAGCCAACGTGGTACAGACTGACGGAGCATAAAGAAGTCAACTCGGAAGAGAAGTACTTTTTTTTAGGTCACATCACGACAAAGTAGAAAACTTCCTGTCAGAGTAGGTACACTTAAAAAGTATTTTTTTTAGCGTGGGGAGAATAAAAAACGAGGGTAGAAGGTGGTGAGAATGGGGATATAAAAGTTTAGACAAAAGCGTTGCGTGCGCGTGCGAATGTCTCGCCTGCTAGCACACATTCACGCGCACATACACACGTTTGCTGGGATGTATTTTTTTCGTTGAGCCACCCTGTGTCAGCTATAGTCTCGCACGGTCTGAACTGCAAAAAAGCCACTCACCTTCTGTGAAGGCGGACGGGTGATGGTGGTGCCACCTCGCGGTACTTCCGACAACTCCGCTGCTTCCAGCGGCGCCACCTGCGAGGACAAAAGAAGAATGGTCTTTTGAGTGACGTGAGGGCACGGGAGGGAACGGGAGCTGCAGCACCAAGGAGACCACTAACCACCAATGCACGTGGGTACCGAGGGCGGGCGCCAATTGCTTCGACTTTTTTTCCGGCCTAGTTCACTCGTTTCTTCGCGCTCGTGAATTTTTTGGTGATTAGCCACGGCTCTTGATGCAATCCGAAGGGGGGGGGGGGGGGGAATTAGAATGTTAAGAACGTTACAGCGAAAAAGGAGAGGAGAGGGAATTAGGCAATCGAAATGATGACGAGCGAAAATTTTTTTCCACCGCTCGAGGGGAGTTTGTCCTTCGGCTACGAGGTTATGACTAAAGGGTGATCAATCTCCGTCTCATTGTACCGCGTCTGGAACGGTCATCGGCGAATGCGTCAGGTAGTTGCGTTTTACTTTCCAATTCGAGAGTCGTTAAAGAACCCCACCGTTCAATTTTGCGGCGGAAATTGAAATTACTCCTTCGAGTTCTAGTCGCAACAAGTCGTTGGATTTCTTGCAATTCGTCACATAGACAATCGTAGTTTGTAATTAAATACGGAATTTCTCAATAAAATTCCTATACGGGTACATTACGCAGCTTTCAGTTTATCACTCAAAATCCAAAAAATAAAGAATTATAAAACAGGACCAAGGAACTTTGGCGCCCCGGGAGAGAAACAGCTCCAGCCCCCCCTTCAGTAAATCTTTGTTGAGAAATTTTTAAAAGAACTTGTTAATCTATTCATTGCCCTGCAAAATAATTGATAATGAAAAAGTAGAAGGAATTTCATCAAGATTTCCACCTGTCCCGCGATATAAATTGGAATCAAAAATTTATTCCCTTGCAAGTAATGGATGATTGGGCTAGCGCCCCCAAAACTGCGGCGCCCCGGGCAGCCACCCGGTTCGTCCGTACCTCAAGCCGGCTCTGCTGTTCTGTTTACATTGCGCAATCGAATTTGAAATATTGATTATCTGCCATTTTGAAAATGCATTTTAAGAATTTACATGACATTTAAAAAGTATTTACCTGATGGTCGCGTAAAATGTATATAACGTTAAATGTTAACTGCAATAGTCAGTGAGTGATAATGAGAAAATTTGCAGCCACGCCATTCTGATTATTTGCCTTTCAAGAGAAGTTTCCTTAACGTTCGGTATATAAGCAATTCTGCCGTTCTGCCGTGATTTGAAAATTAACGCCCCCCTTTTTACGGCCATGGATATTTTATTTGTGCTCCGTAATGGCTGCGTCGCAGCTAACCGATCCAATCCACCACATCTCTAAAAGAGGAACACTCATGAAAGATAAGCGCCACCCTTTTTAAACCCCCTTACTTTCTTAAAAACTGCAGCTTTTCGTTTTTTTAACGATCTACCGAGCTCCCCCTCCCAAAGGAAGGGGAAAAACAGTCTTTCATCTCCGAATTGTGCTTTTTACGAACGAACCTTCTATCTCGTCAGGAGCTCCAAAAATATATTTGTACATATTCTACGGGTTGTTGTTCTGGCAGAACAGCGGTTTCCAAACATTACAAAGCTGCGCCCCCCTCACTTAAGAAAAATATCTCTGCGCTCCCTTCCTTATCATGCTCAATCAAAGTTCATGAACAATATCTACTGGACAGACAGTTGCCATTAATATGACCACCATAAGAAAAATATGGACACAAATGAAACGTCATAACCACTTGATGGCTAGAATTTGGCGGCTGCATATTAAGTCTTACGATTAGGATGGTTAAACAGACACAAAATTTATGGCAAATCTTTTGCGCCCTCCCGACCTGCCCACCGCGTCCCATAGTTTGGAAGCAACTGAGCGTGTTGATTTGCCATTACGAAGGTCCGTTATTCGATTCTCGCGAATTGCGATATTTAAAAAATCCAACGATCACCTGTGCTTGGCGGTGGGCAGCAGTACTTTCAGTACGGCTATAGCAGTGGTTCCTAAACTGAGTGCCGCGAAAACATTTGTTTAGTGAATAAATCAACGATTTGTATGTGTTGATAGGTTATCAAGGTATTAATTTTTCCTTAAATAAATAATGGCATAGTATCAACAAATGGATGCGTCCAAAGGTTGTAATAGCCTCATGTAAGAGTATATAGACCTTGTTTCAAGGCTAAGGTGCCGCGAAATTCTGTTTACATTTGAAAGGGTGCCGCAACTACAAAAACTTTTGGAACCGCTGGGCTACTACGATTTGGGAAACAAGGAGGGAAACTACAATACCATTCTCTGATATTGATCATACGGTCGGGTAGTTTGAGTTCATTCGTGGCAGGAGTACGTGGAGAACCGGCTTTAACGAAGAATAATCACGGACCTGTCTACGGACAGATTACTTACGAAGACGACGATGATATTCTTCGTAGAATCCACTCTTTCTAACTCTTCGCGTCCCTTTATCGCGCGGCAGACCGAACCGAAAAGCGAGAAGCAACGCCCAGGAAAGGACGGAAAGGAGGAAAGGACGCGCCGACTCGGGGCCTCTGCATGTTAAGAAAGAATCGCAGGCATCCGCTTCTCACGTCAACTCAACGTTTCGGACGACCTCTCGGAAGAGATAAATCCCCTAAATTTAGAAAGGACCTCAAAACGAACTTAAAACCCTCTTTTCATATTTTTGGGCTTTTCCTCGATTCTCGCGCGGAAAATACATATATCCACGCACTCAGCTCACGCGCCGCTCCTAACTGCGTGCCTCATCGGCAGGAAAAGTAGGGAATTAGAAGGGGTTGAGGGTCCCCTCTTTCGCTTTTGGTGGAAGACGGTGGACGAGGAAGGGTGAGGTAGCCGACAGTTTGTTTAAGCAGGGAGAAGAGGAAAGGGAAAGAGAAACGTGTTCTCGGAAGAGTTTCCGAAAGGCGCCCAAAGGTTTTATGGCATTTGCCTTTTCGGTCGAGAAGGGTTTAAGGAAAAGAGGGTAGGAAGGGGGAAGAGAGGGATGGAGACGGACCCATTTCACGTTCTACTCTCACTATCTCTCTTTTTGTCTATTTCTCTTTCTTTCTCTCCGTCTCTCTTTCTTTCTCCCCACCTCTCTTTCTCGCCATCTCTGCAATGCAAATGAGGTGGTGTGAATATCGCGACACATTCGTTAACGCCGGCGCATATCTCAACAAATCCTCCAGAAGAAGAAATGCTGCTCAAGAGCGAAGAGCGAAGGCTGTGAATTCTCTCTCTCTCTCTCTCTATCCTATCAGGGATCTATGTGAAAGGAACGGGTACTTAGAGGTGAAGATGGGAAATTTAATAAATTAAATTAATTGAAATTTTGGTAATATGTTGGTAGTGGTGGTCTGTCAGGAAAAGATGATCTAACATGCTCCCATCTAAAGCGGTAGACAAAACCGCTTCAGTAAAAATCCATTTTTACTCGACGATGTCAAAGGAATCTAACAAATAATAATGATAATAATTTATTGAACACAAACAGGCCAATCCAAATTATATGCGTTACAATAAATACATAAATAGATATATAAACATATAGAAATGGACAAAATACAAATACACAGGTAACACAAAAATATACACAAATGCATAGCTATGTATGGGAAAATTAAGAAAAGTCCATAATTGTCAGATTCTGCTATTTAATTTATTTGCTAATTGTCTCCTAAATACAGGAAGTGAGTCATTATATATGTCCATAGTAGTGCACCTGGTGTTTGCCTCATTAAATGTTCGAATCATTCTTATGATGGGTGAGTATTTATGAACATTTACTCTGGAAAATTGTTCAGGAAAAAGAAGTGTGTGGCGGGACCTGGTAGGTGGAGCATCAAGGCCTATCAGTGCCGTTAACTCTTTGGAGTTAGTAGCTCTATTGACAATATTTCACAGGAAAATGATGTTCGAGAGCTTTCGTCTAGTGAAGAGAGGGCTCAGTTGGGATATGCTGCAAAGGGAAGGATATTTCTCTTTGTTATAGATCAGGCCTTCCTTGTAACATAGCCATTTTATGAAGCGCCTCTGCACTTTTCAATCGCATCTACGTACACTTTTTGGGCAGGATTCCAAACAACACCAGAATATTCCAACACCGTCCTTACTAATGTGCAGTATGAGTTAATTATCATTGGCAGGGAAATTTTCTAATGGAATTGCGCTTTATAAAACCCAGGAGCCTAAATGCTTTCGAGCAAATGGACCATATGTGTCCACTAAAATTGAGTTTTACTTCCAAAGTTACTCCCAAGTCATTAATTGTTTGGACCCGCTCGAGTAGTACACTATTGATGCCATAAGCCTGCTTTTTCTTTAACGAAAATGATATTACTTTACATGTATTAATTTTGGGAACTAGTTTCCATGTTTTGCACCATACTGAATTTTTTTAACTTCGCTTGAAGACAATAATCCCGAAATTGAGAATTGTAACTACATCTGAACTGAATGATATGAATGCCAATGCGGGTTTGTTCCCCCAGCAACTCTTAGGCATGTGGGCAGCCGGCCACCCCCCTCCCATAACTTTCATATGCTTCAATGTTTTATTCAAAGTAGTGCAAAGAATAAATAAAGGCAGAAAACTGCTGTAATAAGATATTCGAAAAATGCCAGTGCCGTAAGTTCTGACTTAAGAGTTGACATCGTAGCGGCCGCCCGTAGGCATTTGCCTGCTCTGCCAATTGGTAAATCTGCCCCTGATGCCATTGCCATAAGCAGTAAATCCTGCTTACTAATAACATGGTACTGTCATCAGTCAGTCATTGTAAGCAATTAAATTGACTCTGATGTTTACGTGGTATCTATTGTATCTAAAAACACGAATATTTTCATCTTTTCATTGGAAATGCTTAACTAATAAGGAACTTTTTGTACTTGCCTGAACACAAAATTCCATCAAAACGCCTTAAACTATTCTATCGGACCCAATATTTTTTTTGAAGCTCGAATCTAAATTACGGAAGAAATATATTCATGTTTTGGGTGAAAGAAGGAGAGAGCGTAATGAAAAAACTTGTATATTGGCAGAGAAGTGATACTTATACGCCATAATCCGGAGAATAATTTATGCGTTAAAGAAACCGAACGAACAAAATTCGTTCTTGCGTGAAGGGAAGTTAAACTCGAAAGGGGAGGAAAGAGAATTTTAAGGAAATATTTTATGAGTAAGACGGATGAGGAAGAGGAGGGAGAGGAAGAGGTTGGGGGAGAGAGAGGAATGCGAGAGTGTTCTGAACGACACCACCAAGAGAAGGTTCGAAAAAATTAAAACGGAAATGGGAGAGAGGAGAGGAAAACGGGGCAAAATGGAAAGAACGGAGGAAGAGCGAAAAAGGACGCAGAGAAGTCGCATAGGAAGTACTTCTTGCTTTCCTTCGAATGACGAGGACGCGCATTTAAAGCTCTCCCTCGAAGCATATTTTGATAAACGCAGTTCTTCGTTTCTTTGACTAATGAGTAATCAAAGCATTTGGAGAGAAAAATAAAATATTCGCACATGTTCTCTTCAGTGCTTGGTATAAGTTGTGGACAGACTTGATATATATATATATATATATATATATATATATATATATATATATATATATATATATATATATATATATAAACTTAAGGAAAAGAGAAGGTAGTGATGAGGGTGGCAACAAGGTGTTGAAGGAAGCCCAGCGGACACTTACCAAGTTGAGGACCAAGTTGGCAGGCTGCTGGGGGCGTCGAAGAGACACACGCACACAAGAAAAACACACGAAAGCTTTTCGGGCCTATGCCCTTCGTCAGCGATGAAGATAGAGTCATATATATATGTATATATGTGTATATATATATTTATATATATATCTGCCGTTAACCTGTACGGATATTTAATAAGCATAGGTATAGCAATGCTTTCAATTTTACTCATAGAAACTACACTTATTTTTGTTTTAATCATGAAATTGTTATCAGAAGTTTATAAAATAAAAACAAAAATAATCTTATCATTTGAAATTGACACAAAACGTAATCAATCGTCAAATTTAATATTAACATTAGTAGCTGGAATATAATCAGCAGGGCCGGCCGAGCTACGGGCGCGACGGGAGGGTGCACGGTGCACCAAAGTCTGGGGGGGGGGCGCTAACCTACTTGTAAGTGAAAAAATATTTTATATCAATTTATAACGTAGAACAGACTGAAATGCTGATAGCATTCATTTTATTTTTTCTTTATCAGTAGTTTTTACAGAGCGAGGAATAAATTAACATGTACTTTGTAAATACATACCTCAATTAACATTTACGGAGGGGGGCGCTGGAGTGCTATCTCGGCCGGGGTGCCAAAATTCGTCGGGTCGCCCCTGATAATCAGGGGCTGACCGCGAATATTAGGAACCCTGAGCTAATTCCCTCGAAGGGCTCTTCTTACAGATAGTTCGATTTATAAGACTAAGTCTCGGTCATTGCTGGGGTCTGGAGTGAAGCCCATAGATAAATCAGCCCACGATGATGGAAAAGTAATGGAAAATATGAACAGCCGTTCAGAGAAAAAGCAACGAAAATGGGAAGGGCGTGAAATCTAGGCGAATCGAAAGAAAAGACTAAAAGTTGGCTCAAGTGATGATGGGAGAGTCGGTGGAGGAGAAAGAGAGAGAGGATGGCGTGGAGGAAAAGCAGAAGGTCACGGGCGCATGAGGCTGAAAATAGTTTGAAGGATGCACATTGAAACAACAGCGGATGCACCACGAAGTGTAAACAGCAGCAGTTCACAAATGGGGACAAAAAATTTTGGCGCTGATAATGAAAGGATAAAGAGAGAGAAAGAGAGAGAGAGAGAGAAAGAGAGAGAGAGAGAGAGAGAGAGAGAGAGAGAAAATGGGGTAGCAGGAGGAAAGATAAAGAAAGAGAGGAAATGGAGTGAGAAAAAGATAGCGAAAGAAGCAAGGAAGTGTGAAACTGGGAGAGAGTTGGTTGAATATGCGAGAATACAGCGAGTAAAGGGAGTGAGAGATGCATTTTCCTCCCAAATCCTGCGTCATTCCGACGTCACTTCCGCGTATTTGCTTCCATTTCGTTGCTTTCGCCAAATCGCTCGCCTACTCGCTGCGTCCCACACGCACTCGCTGCATCGACTGACGACTCTCCGCGATGCTGCTGGCTCTCTCCGCTCCATTCCAACGCCTAAACA
Organism: Tanypteryx hageni; assembly: GCA_028673005.1. NCBI lineage: Eukaryota > Metazoa > Arthropoda > Insecta > Odonata > Petaluridae > Tanypteryx > Tanypteryx hageni. The sequence goes on from CM054112.1 coordinate 193,358,111, forward strand.
TCTCGGAAACTACCGAAGGATTACCTCACGTTTTTGAAAAATATAAACCTTCTCTAATGCTCTTAACAACGCGTTTTTGATGGGATAGGAGGGCGTTGAAGTCGGAATTACGAGGATGGAATTATTGGTGGATAATTATTTTCCAATATTTCTCGAATCATTTCATAATACGACCAAATTATAAGCTTTTAAGATGGCGCAAACTTGAGAAAACTAGTAAGACTGAGAGGAAAATGAATGTTTCAAATACAGAAAAGAATTTTGTACATACATCTGTAAAAGTTGATAAACAAATTTCAAAGAAAGAAAAAAACAAGCCAGAAGAAATAGGTGAGCCAAGTTATGAAAGTCAACTGTCTGCTAAAGGTAGTAATTGAATTGAGGATGTTAAAAAAGAGGCAAAGAGGTTGGAAGGGAAAAGGAACAAATGTTACAGTATTAAAAGGAAGCTATGAGAAGATGAAGAGTAGTACTTTGGATGGTACAGATTGGGTGGGGTGAGACAGAAACTCAATGAGAGGTCATGAACGATGCAATTTACAACACATCTTCCATTTTCGCAGCGACTAATAAATAGGAATAAATAAAATCACAATAATAGCAGAACCTAACTCTGATTGAGAAATTACTCCCGGAGTTGGCAAAAACATGACATACTTTCACTGTGATGATTTACTGATAAAAAATATCCATTAGCGTCAAACTAATCTGCATTATGTTTTACGAGTTCCATTATTAACCGCCATTTAATTCTATGACTGAGCTTAATTGCCACAGCAGCAAAATATAAGAAAGCAGCAGCAAAATATAAGAAAGCACAATCAAAACCATTTCACTTCCAGGAACTTCGAACTGATAATTTCCCCTTCATCTCGGGAAACCTCCGACTTTTATAAACGAATTTCGATGAAACAATGTTCAGATTCGCTGCCAAATAAAAATATATTAATCAAGTTCGTCATTATCAATGCTAAGTTCGGAGGTTCGAATCATGATGTGAGGATTATCTTTGATAGTCTTTGTTGCTCCTTAAAGGATATTTGAAAAAGGCAGAAGGAAGTTCCGTTTAAAGGTTAACGCAAATGAATAAACAAACTTTAATCCTCTTTCGCGACGCCATTTTCATGAAATATTCGAACAGTGGGACGGGTGAATATGAAAGTAATTCCAAAAGTTATATTAGACGTGATCACTAGTGGTGCACCCATGAAAATGGAAAACTTAAACAGTACAGTGCAACCTACCACCTAAATACAAAATTATGTATAAATGAAAGGAATAGATTTTCGTAAATCGAAGCTCGCGCGACTCTCCACCAATGGGATAAACCATCAGTGATGTACTTACCTATAGTCTTAAAAAAAACTAATTCAAAATATTGAGTTGCCGGACATTTTACACGCTCGTGAGTAAGTTCCGACTACTTCGGAGAGTGCAGCAGAGAGGGCGTTACAGAGGAAAACGGACAGAAAGAGAGGTTTGAAGGCGAAAACGCGAAAAAGGGAAAGAGGAAGAGAGAGAATGGGGCGAGAAATTGAAAGGGGATTGGTGCGAGGGCGTTGAGGAAGACAGAGAGAGGAGGGAAGGGTGAAAGGAGGGGGTAGTGTAGGGTAAAGTCATCGGCACCCAAGTAGCAGGCGGCTCAAACAAGAAAGGAGTTGAATGAGGTTCGCGTAGGAGGAAGTGTCTTCGGAACGATGGAAGCTGGGGAGGATGGGGAGAGTTGTGAGAATGGAGGAGGAGGTAAGAGGGGAGAAGAAAGAGGAGATGGGATAAAGCCTCGAGGGTGTGGGTTGGTTAGTGGGGGCAACGATGACTGGCCCGATGAAGAATGGAAATGGGTCGGCGAGAAGTTGGAGGAGGAGGGGATTTGACGGAGAGATAGAGAGCCAGAGAGGGAGAGAGGAGGGGAGGAAGAGAGGTTAGAGGAGGAAGTGAAGAGAGTCGGACGACTTAAGAGCGTGGAGCGAAGTAGGGAATAAAACTGGACGCGAAAAATAAAGAGGTGAAAATGTGAGGAATGAGAGGACAGGTTGTGAGGCGAGGAAAGAAAGAGGGGTTAAGTGGTTGGGCAGAGAGGAAAGAAGAGATGAAGGAGAGACGAGTGGGCGTCGTGAGAATGACCACGGCGCTCAAGGGCAAACGGGTTAAGTTGCGGGCCGGTGAGATAGGATAGGGAAGAAGAAGGGGGAGAGAGAGCATTTTTGAGATAGGAGAAAGCAGAGAGAGAGAGAGAAAGAGAAGGAAAAAGAGGAGGGAAGGCAAGAATGTAGCATAAGAGTCAGAGATTGAGTTGAAGGCGGGAGATTTTTAAGGCGCGGAGATTATGAGGGTTAAAAATTACCGAAAAGCAAGGGGAAGCGGGGAAGAAAGGAAAATGAATTAGAGAGTAGGTGAAGACTTGACAAGTGGTAGGGCGAGAGCGTGAGAATTATATACTGGACGACGTAGCCGAGGCAAAGATGTGATAAACAGAGATGATTTTTCAGTGTAAATGATAGAGTGACCTTCAGCTCATTATCAACCACTTCATGTTGTCTGTTTTCGGTGATGTGTACTGGAAAAACCATGGGGCACGAATGAAAAATAATATTTACTGTTCTAAGAGGGTAAATAACGAGCGAAAGCAAAGAAACGTACTAATGGAGATTGTTAATGCTCTGAAAAAATAAAAAAGACAAAAGGTTGTTTGTGCTGAGGAGTGGAGCAGCAGGCAACTCCAATGCGTTGGCTCCAAACTGTTAGTTTTCACAGAAAGCAAGATGGGTTGATTTAAAGTCAGTAAAATATCATACATTGCTTCATCGATTATTTTTCCATTTTCACGGTTTGCTGCCAAACATAACTTGTTAGATGGGCGGAATTACTTCACAGAAATAGAGAAATTCTTTAATAAAATCGATATTACACGGCAATACTTGTGGAACTCCATTCTATCTCAATTTATTTATATAAATATACAATTTTTAATAAAAACTTGCACGATTTCCCCAACAATAAATTTGTATAATTCTTTAGTCCTAAAAACAAAAACAAAATTTCATCAACAGTTAACTGCAAGACGTATAGCTTCTGCTTATGTTAGGGCATTGGTTTCCAAACTGTAGGGCGCGCGCTCCTGAGGTGGGAGGGGAGGTGAGTAGGTCAGGGGTCGCAAAAGATGACATATTTTCAAAAACTGCTGTACTGTCTGCAGGAACGGCCCGAGGAATTTTGGCGCCCAGGGCGAGATAACACTCCAGCTCCATTAATGTTTGTTGAGATATTAACAAAGTAAATGTTAATTTATTCATCGCTCTGTAAAAATTTTTGACAATGAAAAATTCAAAGCAATGCCATCATGATTCTAGCCTGTTTCTCGGTATAAATTGGTATCCAGTATTTATTCACTTGCAAGTAATGCATAGATAAATGATCGGGATAGAGCTCCCAAAACTTGAGCGCCCTGGGCAGCCGCCCGGCTTGCCCGTAGCTCGGGCCGGTGTGGCTGGCTGGGTGTACTATAGGCAGAGTGGACTCTTAGAGTCCATCTCACCTAGGTGAGGTGGACTCTAGAGTCGATCCTCCCTGGCGGCAGGGTGAACTCTAGAGTCCGTCTTACCTGGGCTAGGCAGGGTGGACTCTATTTATTATATATTTTGATTTGTAAAAGTTTTCGTGTATATTTTGATTTTAGTGATAATCTCAAGATTTCTTGATATATATATGTACAATGACAAAATTTTGATCTGATGGTTTTTAATTTTTTAAAAAACCTATTACCAATACAAACAACACGAGAAAATTAACTTTCATAGCACCAAAGATTTTATTTAGAAAAACTCACGACCCTGGTTAGCATCACCATCAGGTGACAAAGGGACCAAAACCACGCCGTATATAGGTTAGGCACGGGTGAGGGAGAGAGTTAAGGCAGTCTTGAAAAGAAGGGATAAGGACGACACTATTGGCTAGAGGTGGGGAGGGGAGGGTATGTGGTCTCATCCCGATTAACGACGGCCAGTAAGAAAGGAAAAGGGGAAAGGTATGTACAAATACTCATTTAACATCGTTACATTGTTATCTTCGTTACATTTTAGGATTTATAATTGCTCTAAAGCGTTAGGTTTCAGTCATTCTCCGGCAAAGTGACAAATTTTCAAATTAAAACTACTACTATGTTTACAAATTAACAAATGCTTGGAAAAGTGGGAATTGGAGGTTGAGTTATTCTGGAAGCCCTTCAAATTTTCTTTGCACGTAATGTTGAATTTTCTCCCAGTGTGTCCAACGTAAAAGTGAATTTTCTCGTGTTTTATTAAGATGGAATACCGCCAAGTGAAGGCCCAAACATTCAAGTTTCTATTACCAATAAGAATTATTTTAAAAATTAGAAAGCATATCCAATTTACAGATGCTTTCTCATTTTTGTCTAAGAATAAATAGTAATCCGTGCCGTATTAGCTCAAATAATTTCTTTTAATCCTGAAAATTGTAATTTTTCCTATAATAGAATAGATTTAATGGTTTTTATTGGACTAAGTACACGATACGGAACTATCAGTCATGCCAATCCACTATTTAAGCATACGATTACGTAATAATCCAAGCACACCAATAATTCCATTTATTCGTGAGGGTTTTCCACACATTATATTGCTTTTCATTATGGAATGTTGTTTCTTTCAAGCTTAGTAAGAAACATTGCATGCAATTTTAAGTACAATTTCGTTTGATACATATTATTCAGATCGGGAAGTTTGTTTAACTGTTTTCAATTATCGAATGTATATTCTCTTAATTTGAGTCCGGATCGTGCGTAATTTTGCGTACAACTGATTTTTAAGCATAATAATCAATTATCGAATTTGCTTTGCTCAAAAAACTAATGTAATATTGATTATTTCTGCCCTTCAAGCGCGCTAATCGGTGAGTTATACATTCAACACTTTATTCGGCTAAAGGACATTATTTACCACGCAAACCACATAATTACCACTTATAGTTACGGAGATAAAAATTCACGAAGCGCCTAATTTTTCGATACCGCTCTATACGTATTTCTCATAAAGATTGCCTTTGGAATCTCTGTGTATTACATTTATGGAGTATACTTTTCCATCTTCTTAGCTTTTAAGCGAAACGCGCCTAAAAATTATATATTAAAACGTTTTTCGCAATAATCTAAGAATAGTTGATAACCTCCATCGTCAACTACGAAGGAGAATACGGTTTTGGCACCATACATTTGTAAAAAAGCATTCGTGAACTTTATAACCTAAATTAAAGCCTCACATGACAAAAACATAAAAATTTAAAAATATTTTCTTCAAGTTCATCAGTAAAATTTGTAGATATATTTTTTATTATACTATTACAAATTAATATTGACGAATCAACAGAAAAAAATTACATAAAAGTTATAATTAGCAAAAAGCACTTTTAAATACTATATCATCAACACAAAATTGGTGAAAAGCTTCAATTTTTGGAAATTTTTTGTAAAAAAATGGGTATGTGCGATAAATCTGTGAATTGTTTACGCTTCCTATAATATTTTTCAATGATAAAAGGGAAAACAAAATAAATAATTTTATAATCTGTATAAATATATAATGACTTATTATTTAACATGAAGTCTTTATGTTCAATTCTTATTTGTTTGTAATGATAGTTTATAAATTTAAAAACTATCAAAATTTTGTTATTGTATATTTTTCGAGAAATCTTGAGATGCTCGTTAAAAATCAAAATATACACCAAAACTTTGAAAAATCAAAAACTATGTTTAATCGAGTTCACCCTGCCTAGCCCAGGCAAGACGGTCTTAAAGAGTCCAAGGTGCCGCCTGCCTGATGACTGGTTTAGGCGAGACGGACTCTACGGAGTCTACCCTGCCTGGGGAGTCCATCCTGCCTCCTACACCGGCTCTGACTGTCTGTTTAACTATCGTAATTGCGATATCTACAGTGCAGTCGTCAAATTCTAGCCTAAGGTGGCTAGGACGTATAGTTAGCCTCCATTATTTTCTTAATTTATGCCCATTTGATACTGTTTATGAATTTAGATTGAACATGATATAAAGGGACGGTGGAACGACAGTTTTCTTTGGGGAGAGGGAGGGCGCGACTTAGTAATGCTTGGAAGCCGTTGTGTTAGGGAATGCGTACGGCAGAATATGTCTCCACAATTCTCGAGCGTAGTTTATTAACTTGAATCCATTTTCTCGAGAATGCTAACAAACATATACGCAGGTACTACATCGTACAACCGGTTCAAATCTCCTTAAAGATTAAGGTTGGACTTTAAAATCTGTGAACAAGATCATGACTGCGGAATCCATACATAATCAACATTGAATCTGAATAAAAAATTAACAAAAACAAACTCAGGTTATTCTTAAAGCAAGCGATAACGAAAAGAGTAAAAGGTTGACAAAAATTTCAGACCGAAAACTTAGTAATTATAATTTGTAAGCCTTCCTAAACGACCATCAAAAACCGATGAAATAGGAACATCATTAGTTTTAGGCACACTTTCATTCGAAGTCCGCGTGCAATCCCGTTAAAAGTGTTCGTGCGAGAGATTTATTTATTTATTATTATTTTTAAGGAACCGCCTTACTAACTCGCGACGAAAATTAAAAAAAAAAAAACGATCGGAAATAAGAGAGTAAGCGCCGCGTTCCGACGAATCGGATATAAACATAATCCGCAAGGGACCGGAAGGGAAAAATAAAGCACTCCTTCGTTCGAGTCCTCTCCATTCTAAAAACTCGCCGAACATTTTACTAAATACCACCCAGCGCTCGACGGGACACGAGAGAAGAGGGAGAGAGAGATAAAAAAACGAAACTTTACTTTCCACTACTTCATTATCGATAGCTTTTTTTTGAAAGGGAAGGAATAACAAAAAACCTCTTGTGCGTGAAAAAAGGCACGTGTATCTCGTTTTATTTTCGACTTTGATGAAAAGTAGAGGAGGGAATGGAAGGAGGGAGAAGGGATGCGAGAAATAAGCGTAAAAAAGTAGGAAATTTCGATTGTGGAAAGTGTTTCCGAGGGGAGCGCGCGTACCTTCTCTATGGGGCGGAGGGGGAGAACGAGAGAGATAGGAAATTATTAGGAGAGGATTAGAGATGGGAACGAAATAGGGATGAGCCGTGCAGGATATAAGAGAGATATATGGAGTGGTAATGGGAATTAAGGTCGGGAGAGGAGGGGCGAGAGCGGCGGTCGGGGGTTGGGGGAGTCGCACCTCCGCGTAGCAGATAGAACAAAGGCGAAAGGAGGGAGAAGGGGGAGGGAGGGACAAGGGAGAGGGAGGGAGAAGGGAGAAGGAGGGAGAAGGGAGAGGGAGGGATAAGGGGGAGGGAAGGAGAAGGGGGTGAGAGGAAGAAGGGGGAGGGGATGAGAAGGGGGAGGGAGGGAGAAGGGAGGGAGAAGGGGGAGGGAGGGAGCATGGAAAGAGGGGTTGCGAAGCATCGGAAGCGGCATGTATTTTTTCCTATCGTAATAAAAGAAACTACGGGGTTCGGTTTCGGAAGAGGAGGAGTAACGAAAGTGGAAGGAGAAGACACGATTTGGGATGTGCGAGGTTTTTAGAATAAGTGAAGGGGAGAGCGATCGTAGGAGAGGAAAAGAGAGAGTCAGGGAGAGGGAAAGATGGAGTTAGGTCCTACGGGAAATATTTTTCCGATTTTCGCTTGATGAATCAAGTGCTACGATGAAAAAGCCTAGCTCGCCATTCGTATGGTCGTAGAGTGGTCGATAATAATGATAATTTTTCTCCTTATGTTTAGAAATGCGACGTGATCGGTGACATAGCTAGGACTGGGCGGGCTTCCGGGGTAGATTTTTTAGTCAATCTCTTTCGGAGATCCAGAAGCGCGGGTCTCCGGCTATAGCCCGAGCTGTTCGCGGTAACGCCGCTGGATGTAATAGCATATGAAAGTGATTATTCCATCTCTCTCACTATCACTTCAGAGTAGATTTTACGCGGCTGAAATTTAACCAAATATACCATTTAAATCGGTGGTGCTTAAAGTATGGTCCGCGAAGGGTTTCTCTGAGGCCCGCGAGGGCATCATGAAAAATCTATCAGAAAAATTTAACACACAAATTGATAAATTTTATGAAATTTTTTATAATAAAACTTTGAATACTGAAATTTTAACCATAAAAATCTTATATAAATAATGAGGTCAGGCTCAAATTTGTGGAAACACGCTTCTTTTCATTCTATGCTTCACCGCCTTCTTAGCATACCCATTTCTAAACCCAATTTCCTTATAGAACTTAACACCATTAAACAGATTGCTATTAATAATGGCTACCAAATTGGTTTAATCGATAAAATTATCTCCAAAAAACGTTTTCTCATTGCCTCCCAAAAAATCGTTTCTTTTCCGCCTAATCTCAACCCCAAACCTCTTAGTTGGCGCAGGCTCCAATTTTTAGGAACCATTTCTTATAAATTGTCCAATCTTTTTCCTAAACTCAAACTTAAACCTGCTTTCTACTCCCAAGTTACTTTTTCCAAATTATTCCTTAATGCTAAAGACCCGTAAAAGTTGTCTTTAAGAAGTGGTGCATACAAACTGGCATTAGATGATTGCGGAGCGGTCTACATCGGCCAAACGGGGAGGAGTTTTGACAAGAGGATTAAGGAACATAAACGATACTTCCGTTTAAACAACTTGAATTCCCAATTTTAAATTATTAAAAATCTTATTTAGACTGATTTTCACTTATATGGCTCCTTAGAACATATAGATAACTTTCGATTTAATCTTTAATCCGGTCCGCCGAAGAAGTGACTACTGCCAATGCGCCCCGCCGAAGGATTTGCGACCACCGATGCGGCCCACCAGTAAAAAAGGTTTGGGCACCACTGATTTAAATCGAAGAATTGTTGCTAAGATACCACACGTTACGTAGAAGATCTCATGTCTTTGCAAAAGCGAGCTCTACCAGGACGTAAAAGTCTCTGTTTCGTTCTACCGAGGGGCAGTGTATAGAATCTCGTTTATCCGACAAATTTATCTTTCGTCCACCTAGAAGACATGTTCCGTCTCTGTTTCCTCTATAAAAACTCACTGGAATCGGTGGCTGGAGAGATTATTGATACGTGCCCATATATTCGGCAACATATACGAAATACGTTTTTGGAAGCTATGGAGGCAGAGAATTTCCAGAAGGAAAGACAGGGAGAGGAGTTGCAGGGATAGGTATGAGGAAAGGATCGGTAGGAAGGGAAGGGTAAGGACGAACAGAACGAGGATCGGTTCCTCCGATCATCATTTGCGGAGTAAAAGGGTATAACATCGTTGGTGGTTGTGGAAGGCGCCGTGGGTTGGCGGAGAGAGAGAGGGAGAGAGATAAAGAGAGGAAGAGAGAGAAAGGTAGAGAGGCAGCGATGTTTCCACGAAGAGAGAATCCTGCGTACGTATCGAAGAGCGAGAGAGAGAGAGAGAGAGAGAGAGAGTGGATGACTCCTGCATGAGATGAAAGGATGTGATTTTTTTCCAGCTCGCCTGTCGTTTGGGTGGAAAAAGTTAAGGTCGACCCTCTCGTTTCTTTTTTTTCTTGTTATTCCCTCCATCTCTGCCGCCTCCGTTGCCGCGTGCTGCATATCCCCCGCGCGAGAGCGTGTGGCACCGCCTTTTGTTTCCACGGCGAAGTGGAACCGGTGAGCGGAGAGAGATAGAGAGAGGGAGGAGTGCGGAGAGAGGAGTGAAAAATAAGTGAAGGGCAAAAAGGCGCAGGATGCTCCCGCTGAGTGTCTAACTCTGCCGGCTTCCACGGATACCAACGCAGAGTGCGGGAGGAGGTTATAGGATGGGGGAAAGAGTGAGGGAGAAGAGAGAGAGAGGGGGGGAGGTAGAGAGAAAGAGGGGGGGAGAGGGTGGTAGGGGAGAGAGAGGTGGAGAGGGAGGGGAAGAGAGAGAGGAAGGGGGAAGGCGAGAGAGGAAGGGGGAAGGAGAGAGAGAGAGGAAGGGGAAGGAGAGAGAGAGAGGAAGGGGAAGGAGAGCGAGGAAGGGGGAGAAAGAGATGAAGGGGTAAGAACTAAGGAGAGGAAAGAAAGGGAGGGGAGAGTTACCGAGATGATGGTGGAAAAGGGGATGAGGGGGAGACAGAGATGTACTCTAGGTAATTCGGAAACGGTCTCTTGTAAAGGGCAAAACAAAAGGTCTAGGATGATGGATCAAGAACGAGTTTTCTCCCTAATAGACGACCTTATAAAACGTGCGAAGCGATGGGATTGGCAAATCCTTTAGAGGAGAAGGAAGGAGGGCGGAAAACAAGTGAAAGTCCGAGAGCGCTGGAAATTTCCACCTTACGGTGGCGACACAACGTGGACACCTGTAGGCGTAGGAAATGCATAGATATGGGCGGAAGATGGTGCGAAATGGGCGAGGGAAAGAGGAGATGCGCTTTATCAACGGTTCCGAACGTTCGCCTAATTGGCGAACGAGCACGAACGAACAGGAACGAGCATACAAACGCACATTGACGAATACAGTGTGGACGTGCCTTCGAACTCGAACGAACAACGATCCGCCGTCTGTCGGTACAATAAAGGGAAATTTTCGTTCGTGGTCGTTAGTGTTCGTTCACGTTCATATAGTGTGGACGTGTATTTGCCCAAGGGTTCAGTGTCTACAGGGATGGAGTGGTTGGATGACGTCACCGTATTTTTGTTGCGGATGTAGAAGGCCTTCCCATTTTATGGGACACCAAAAGCCCTCAATAAGAATTGGGCAAGAAGGAGTTTGATGCTTGGATGCTTTTCACGGCTCAGGTCCATTAATTAGTAAATCAGAAGCACTATAGCGACTCCTATTCTTAAACGCTGAAGTCGTCCACAAGCGGCGTTTTCTCCTTACTTTACTTCTATCATTACTTTCAAGCAACTTATGCATTACAACAAAGTTCGCACTTGCAACAATAACAGCTTTCCTACGCATTATATCGTGTCTATAAGGCAACGAAAGAACTGAAGACTGCAAAGAGTTGGAACGTGAACGAACAACGCGTCGAATCTACGAATCTCTATCAAACATCGTTTGTCGTTGTTCGTTCGCGTGCGTTTATGCTCGTTCGTGTTCGTTCGCCAAGTGTGTGGACCCACCGCGGCGCGGCATTCTCAACGCGTCGTTTTTTTGACCGGCGACGGCGCCACTAAAAAAGATCACTGGAAGGACTCCGCGCCCACGGCGATCTCCGGTGAGTGCGATGCCGAGTCGGGGTAAAAGAGAGAGGGCGAGCAGGGTTTTTCGAAATAAAAAGGAAAGCGAACAGGAAGGAGGAATGGGGAAAAGAGAGCAAAAAGAAAGTATGCGAAGGGCGAAGTGAAAATGCGAGTGTTGAAGTGTATAAGAGAGGGGAGAAAAGTGGTGTGTGCATGAGTAGGTATATCCAGTGACGGAGGAAAAAGAAGGGAATATGAAGACGTCAAAATCTATGCTAACATCCAAAATGCCGCCTAGGGTGTTGGGAGATGAGAGTGGCCGGCCATGCCATAAAACATTGTGATATTATATCGATCAACGGTTACGTGGTATTTCGTCACGAAAACCAGTCATTGTCATTTGTCATTGCAAAATTAAAAATAAACAGTTTATCACGATTATTTAAGACAGAGTTTTATGACAAAATTAAAGTAAAAAATAAAATATTAGAAAAGATTATTAAATATATTACAGAAGTTTAACGGTTTATGCAGGGTTTCGGAGCTTCTCCAAGCGATGCGGATTCACACCCATGCAACATGTCTCAATCAGGTCATAAAACCATTCTTACTTTTAGATAAATCCACAAAAATGGAAACGGGAAACACAAAAAATCCTAATTAGCGAGGAGAATTCCGAGTAATGCCAATCTCGGCGACAATTAAGCAACGGGTACGACGGATTACATCTAGAGCTGTCAGAGATATTATCAGCCGCACTAAGGAGTATCAGTAATTTCGCTGTATAGATTGCGAAAAAGCATTCGAATCAATCAAAAATTCATCAGTGATAAAAGCATTGAAGAAACGAGTAGAAAAATTAAATTGATGTTATAAAAAATATTTCAAAGAATACGATCTAACTGCATGAAGAATTATATACGCTAGAAAATATAAATATGCATTCTAAAATATATTGACAGCAGAATTGGAGGAAGTTCTCAAAACTCACGGCTGGAAAGAAAAGGCACATGATATTTACCTGCGTTTTGCTGAAGAAAATGTGTTGTTTGGATGAAGACTAGAAGTATTCCGTGAATTAATATGACCTACCATACAGAAAGATAGACATTGAAATGAATTGAAATAAAATCAAGGCCGTGTATAATTTATTCACAAATTCTCAGATGATAGAAATCAGCGTAGGAAAAGTGAGGATTTAGCAAATGGAGGAAGGGATGGAATGCATTAAGAGAAAATGGAAATATGCAAAATCAAATCAAACATCCTCAACAGAAAATAATATGACCCGTGTTAGGAGGGATATCTTGAGAATAACGACTGAGTACGATAGCGAACAGAAACTGAGACCTATTCAAAAGAGGGATGTCCTGAAGATAGCAGTTGGCAATGCGAAAAGAGAGAGTTGGCGCTGGATAGCTGACGTTATCAAATTGTTCGCAAGGAATGAAAAGAATGAAAAAGACTGAAAGTTTGACGGAATAAAGAGATGTTGTATTCCTTAGGTCCCTCTTGGAGGAGGGACGTACATGACAGGAGAAACTAAGTCTTGGATAGACCTTAATACGGGAGTCGATAGAAAAAGCCTGATTATGGTGATGACGAAAACCACTTTTTTGAACTCGGGGACATCCACAACAAGGTATTCCATCGAAATCGACTTTTTCACGATTACAATAATACTTTATATACTACGTATATGATAAAGTACAAGGAAAGGAGCAGGAACATTTTAAATAAACATTAAATAGGTACTGAAAGCATACTAACTCTCGCGAGAAAAGTAAATCAAGTAAGTAGATTTTATTTTTACAGAGATAATAAAATAGAAGCGTTTCCTCTGCATTTTAATTTTTTTAATTAAAATATATCTGTTCCTTTCTTTATATAGGGTGACTTTTTGTTTCCCGCAGTGGCGTATTTAAAACAGACAGCGATTTCGAGACGAATAACGACGACAAGTTCGCTCAAGAGAACTCTTTCTCCTCTCTTAATTTTGAGAGGCTCCACTTTTTTTAGAATGTTTTGTTTCGCCTTTCCCTCTCTTTTGTTTCAGCGCAAAAATATTCGCGGGGAGGAGTGAGCCTAGGAAGGCGCGAGAAGGACCGTTGCGAGCGATGGAATGAAAAACACGGATCCTTTTCGCCGCGTAACAAGAGGCACAACAGGAATGGATTTCATGGCGGCGTGTTTCCCGCGAATTTTTTATTCTGATTATCAGGAGATATTCGCCAGCTTTTTTCAGTGACTGAAGAAAAATAGGCTATTTGAAAAAAGATTTGGAACTGTAACTATGTAAGTGTGGTACTATATCCCATATCAAAGGCTTTATTTAAATCAAGGATGGGGAGCAAAGAAATGTTTATAAATGCATGTATGTTTATATATACATATAATGCGTGAATTAAAATAATAGTCAATTTACAGAAAATTCGAGTAATGGAGCTTCAATTCGACAACCAGGAATCGAAATTTAGATTTATATATGCTCGACTGTGTACATTTACGTACGCTCATGGCTGCATATTTGTGCATCTATACATGCATGTATCTACAAAGACTTTCATAGTCCGATTCAGAAGAGGCGTGTTAGTTAAGACACCATGTATGCACCATACATATATATCCTTATCAGACGTGGATGAATCTCGCCAAGACGCGTTTTCCTGAACCGCATTCAACGCGCTCAATATCCATGAGGAGAATTCGCGTCATACGATGGAATTCCAAAACCTTCAACGACGCGTAGTTACGTCACGCGTTAATCCCGCTTTACACGGAACGATTTTTCTCGCAACACACGAGCGATCATCTCTCGCACTTCATGGCAGCGTTTCGTACATAGGAGTCGATGGGGAGAAGAAGCGCGAGATGTCTCGTGAACGAACGCGACGCCGATGTCGAGCGGAGTTCAAGCGACTGCGACATTAGCAGGCACTTTTTGTGCGGAAGAAAATTGTGATTGAAATCGGGAAGTAAAAGGCATATGTAGTTGGTAGGGAAGGAGAATCGACCGATCATTTCTATCGCCGTTTGGCAAAGTCGTGGCTTCACTTTTATACTACATATTTATAATAGTGTTTCATAGCTATCTTATGGTTTTGTTTCATTATCATTAGGCACTGTTACAAAAATGGCAAAATAAATGACACATTTTTAGTATTGGAACACTTACCTAAAATAAAAAAAATATGTGAAATCTATCCTTTCTTGCGGGCCGCATGTGGCCTCCGAGCGCTATATAATGTACGATCCTCGGAAATCGATCTGGAAAATTTCCCACAGACGATTTCATGTTTGTTAGTGGGAGTTGTGGTGATAGAACCTTGAAAGTTGTTAATACGTATAACGCTGCAAAACGAAGATTTTCAGATATGTGATACCACAGGATCTCTACCTAACTTTCTGCGGAAGGAGTAATGGCTATAATAATCCAAGAGGTTGATTCGCCAAGCTAATTTTTGGTGTAAAATTTTACACGGCTCGCCGAGGTACTTCCAGCTATCAATGCGGCTCCCCTAAGTAATCGGAAATACCGATGCTGCCTCAATGTAAAAACGTTTGCCTACATCTGATTCGCACAGTACTTCAGAATCCTCAATCGCATAATATGAGGATTAAAAAAAAACCAATTACCGCACTGTTTACTCTGCATATATGTAAATTCATTTGCGCACACATATAGATTTCTGCAAGTAAGCGCGTGTGTGTTTGCATTTATACATTACATAAGTAATTTGCCGGAGTCGTCAGCTGAGTATTAAAAAATGAAAATTATTAGAAAAGGCGGATTAATGCTCTCAAAAATTTCTCCTTCAAATCAACGAAAACCTCGCCCTTGGAAGTAAAATTTAATTTAAAAATATTAAAGCGATATTATTCTCTATTTATTCACGGTATGAACTAAACCTCGTAAAAAATCCTTGAACCCTTTTACGCGTCAAGAAATGAAAATTTCCTCTCACCTTATTCGTATTCTCTTCTCACCCTGGGATTCGCAGAGAGGGCTCTAACGTACTTGTTAACTTGCGACCTGAAATGTACGAGGGATGCAACGAATTATTTTTTTTACACACGCTCTACATCTCGTCGCGCATTACAAGTGTAAAAAAGCCCGGACGAGGCCCTCCCTTTCGCACTCATCTCTCTCCATCTCTCCTTCCCTGCCTTCTCTCTTTCTCTCTCCGGAATGTAACTGGAGTCGATGCATTCGGCAATCCGCGTGTCTACTTCTTTCTTCCTCTCGTCGCTTGTAAAAGATGTAACGCTGTATGTTTCGTTCGTGCGTTTCTACACGCTAAGAAAATAAGAGACGCCTCATAACGGATTTTTTCCATCGGAAAAGAGAATGTTTCGGTTATGTCGCCCTTTTTTATTTCCATCGATTAAAGAGATATAATTCAATGGATAGAAACTATTAATTTAATTGGAAATAGAGAAAATCGTCAAACGGGCGAAGAAATTATTAAATCGACGTCATTTCTGATTCTCAAATTTGAGACCATCTCCGTGAGAAAAAAGATTAAAATTATGCGTCGTATAGTGAGATGACTTTCGTATTTATTCTTTTACAAAGATATATAAGGATCTGTTCCTGGTTTTAATTAATTTTTAGCATTTAAAAGTAAGAGTAGGTCATTAGGATAATATTAAACCTGATTTATTAGAATAATCTTGTGAGGAGGCGACTTTACACTTTGAAATTAACTCACTGAGCAAAACTAATCTATAATGTCACACATATATTCAAAGACCATATGTATTATTTGTGTTTAGCATAAGAGAAAATTAAAAGATAGCTTGGGGTAAAGAATTAATCTACTTTTCTGACGCCTTCTGCCAAGATTACTTCTTGTTATAGTATCATAAACATATAAGATGATAGACACAGGCGTTCTAAATTAAATTAAATTATATTATATTTGACTGTTTTAATTAAAGAAAAATAACTGCAACTATCTCAACTGCTAATTTAATAATTATACGTTTTTCCATATCTATATCACCACAAACTCCAATGGCTCCAAAAGGGTGGATTGTGGTGACGTTGGTAATCGTCAACATGCTTTAAGATCTTCCTATGGTATATGTGGAACTTTCAAAAGCAAAGGTGCTTTAAAACTGGTGTACGTATTTTACAATTAGTGTCTGGAAATGTATCCAATGCTATTATTATCTCTTGTAACCTTCATCCTTAATTAATTTATACATACAGGGACTAAACTCATTCGTTCCTAATTTAGCTAAAAGCCTGTTCGTACATTGTTTACATCATTCTCTTAGGACTCCAAACCCATACCGTAAGTCCATTACATCATCCTCTTCATCGTATTACGAATTTTGTCCCTACAATTTCAAAATAAAAATATATAAAATGCTTCAAGTCATTTGCAATACTTTTTTCACAATTGTTTTCATTCATTAAATTTTGTTGTTAATTTAAGCTGCGCATCAGTAAAATTTAATTATTAAACAAATTAAATATAAGTATCAAAAATAACTTAGGTGATTTTCTAGAAAATAATAAATCTAAAGCATAGTTACGAAGCGGTGAAATCATTCCAGTTGTAAGATTCCCAACCATTAGAAAAAACTCTAAAGATGGGATGAGATAGAGAAAGATCTACTTGATGGAGGACCATGAAAATACTTCCTCCGACATTCTCCTGCGTAAATAACTACGAAAGGACGTCGAGTTGTATTTTTTCAGCTAGTATCTTGCAACATTAGTACTACGTAATATTTTTCCAAGTCGTTTTTTCCTTCGTCTCTCCGATAACGATATATCGTATGCTATTTGAAGTGCGGGAAGATATCGATCTCGTTCAGGGAATTGAGATTTGTTGCGGAAAAGAGCCAAGCAATCAATTAATTTTCGCATTTACCCCTTTCTTCCGTTCCTTATTAGCCTATATTTGCGCCAATTAAGTGCTTATTCGCCAACAACCTGGGATATCAGGTCTCTGTGTAATTTTCGCCTCTAATCATCGAAACTTTCCTAGCACTTGTCATTAGTAATATACCGACACTATATTTTAATGCAAATATATGCTGAGTATATTCGAAGTATATCAAATGGAGAATATCTAAAAGTGAGGTATATGAATTTAAAACTAAGCACTAAACAATATGCGTAAAAATGTCAGCAGAATTTTAAGGAACTCAATATAGAATTATCGAACTGGTTTTATGTGTTAAAACCGAATGTACACAAAATATAACTCTCCAATAGGAAAACAAGACTAGGGAAACAAGATGTCTACTTCGGTTGCAAAGCAGCCGTCATCAATGGTGATTATATCATAGAAAATTCTAATAAGAATATTAATAATAAGAACCTGCTGTCAGTGAATCACCTCTTGTGACGGTGGCTTTGTTGCCGAAATTCGCCTCTCGTTTTCCTAAACTTTCCATGGCTATAGGAGAGACTATATATTGTGTCAGTTAGAATTTCAAGAAATAGCAAATGAATCATCTATTCTATCTGTGAATCGATACTGCTGCGAACGGACTTGCTTTACTGAAGTACTCGTGCTTCGGTACGATGCAGCGCGCTGCCGCGACTACCAAGAGCTCCAGATATGCGACGGAGAAATTGAAGTGGAAATTCCTTAAGAAGCTCGAATCGCATGTCTCGCATACTATTGGCATCCACTCCTCTTAAACCCTCCTTCACGATCCCATCTATTTACGCGGTTAGTTCGATTTCGCGGGGAAAAGTTAAAATTTTTCTTCCCTCCGCGACGAATGAAGTCGTCGTTTATCGCGCGGCGATCGTTCTATTTGTATAAAAAAAGAATTTCCGGGAAATTGATTGATTTGGTCTTTATTTGGGGCGAGATTGAGACTAGGAAGTCCCATCTTCCACCTAAGAGAGAGCGAGAGAGAGAAATAGACCTGGGCGAAACTTATTGTAGTCCCGGCAACACTACAGCGGGGACAGGAGCAATGGAGATGGAGTGTGAGGTAGAGAGAGAGAGAGAGAGATAGATAGATAGAGAGAGAAAGAGCTGAGACGTCGGACGATTGAGACGTAAAGCGATTTCTTCTGTCGAGTCGTCCTCATTATCCACGTAAATGGCGTCTTCATGCAAAGTGGAGAAAAGGTCCGTACATGAAAAATTCATTAATCGAGATGGAGGGAGAGAGGGAGGAGTGAGGGAGAGAGGGAGGAAAGAGGGGGAGGTAGAGGATATTGAGATTAAGTTTGACGGGTCTCCCTCTCGAAGTGGGTGGGATGAGGGAGGAAACCTCGAGACTTGATCTGATTGTCCTTAATTACGTTGTCACAAGTAATCTTCGAGCTGGATCGGACTCTACTTTAAAGAGCCATTTCTCCCTCCCCCTCTATCACTCCCTTCTCCTTTATAAATATTCATATTTTCATATCACTTCAGACATTTCTCGACAAGAAATGAAGCGCGCGACATGGCGGACAGAGCGAACCGGTTTGGATGAAAAAAAGAAAAACGTTTCATACCGAATGAGGACGAGCATCGCGATTTCGGTCTCCGGAATGCGCCATCTATACATTCAGCGTCGTTTTTGGTTGCGATTTGTTTCGATATGTTGTATCGGCGTCACGGAGAAAATTCGGCAAAAATGCTACAATCGCATTCCGATTCGAAGAAATTCCATCGAAACGTTCGGCGGAACGGTGGCGCCCGTGATCGTTTTTGGTACTATGAAATGCGCATCTCGCTTCGATACTTCGGCGAGGAAAATAAACATCGATTCGAAAGAAATTAATTAGTTATCGAACGTCAACATTTTCGAGAAAAACCTTTTAATTAGCGAGGTAATTAGAAGCGCTAAAATTGCGGCCGGGTGACTTTGAAAGAGAAAAACCGTCCTCCCGATATTATCTTCTTCGGACGCCTTGCTTCTAGTCCCCGCGCCCTTTTTCTTTGACGTTTTATTTTGATGGATGCCAGGGAATTTCCCCAGAAGCTCGAGCGAAGAGGTCTTTAGCGGGCTCCGTCCTCCAACTGGCAATCATCCCCCCGACGATTACTACTTTGGCCATCGCATCAATCGTGCATTTGTGTTATCCTTTTTTCTTCTTAAACGACAAACGGTACGTTTCACTCGATAGCTGATCAATCTTCTGCTTTCATTCTATGCCCCACGGCAAAGTTTGCTGCTCAGATAGTGTTTGAGTGATCGTCCTTATCTCCTATTTTTTCTCTCTAAACTTCGTGTAAGGGCGAGCGTTGATAAGAGGCGCCATCTATGAGAGGGAGGAAGAGGGAATGGGGGAGGAGGGAAAAGAGGAGGTGAGGGAAGTTCGATGAAGAAGAGAATGAATGCACGGGAAGACGCCCGTCACTCATCTCGTGCGCGGTTGACGTTCTTCGCGGGGTTGAGGATTGGAGACGAGATCTTCCTGTTTGTCTTCTGACACCCTTAACGGGATCTTATTGTTGTTCTTGGGCAAATTTGGTGGGTTTACCCAAAATTCCATGTTCCCAGGCGCGGCGAGAAGAGTTGTGGTGGCGAAAGTTGCGATGGTAAATTCTCTAGAGAGAGAGACTGGAATATTAAATCGACAATCCGAAATATTTTACAATCGATGGATCGATATCTAGATATGATGAAGAGGAACAATAAATTGATTGCGAGTATGAATATGTGAATATCCTGAAGTATCGATTTAATTTATACAGTATGATATTTTGAATAACACTTGAACGTTTATGGCAAAATGTGTATATTCGATATACAACAAAACGATTTAATTCTTAACTCTTAGGGAGGTGCCACACAGAAGAAACTAGCAACTGCAACTGTAGCAACAGCCAACAACCGACTAGCAACTTCTATATCCACACAGAAGGGACTAGTCACAACGGTTATAAGTAGATAGACAGGGCCCTCGCGGCGGTCAGTCTCTTGAACCGTCATTAGCCCACGAGATAGATAGTAGGACGGAGAGGTATAAGGAGTCCTTTTTCCCTAGGACAATACGTGACCACAATAGATAAGTGAATAATAATTAGTTAGGAACTTGGTGCGCGGCACCCCCTGCCATCCACCGTCAAAGTGACTTGCAGGGTAATATGTAGATACCTCTAGTTCTCGGCTGTGCGAACCCTTCCCAGCGGGGTATCCTCCAACCGCAGGGATGGATATGCACGAATAAATCAAACTTTTTTAATGCATTTATGATGTGAATGCATATCTGTTTAACACTGTTTCTCGACTATGCACGTCTTTTAGACGGCTTTCTACGGCAAATATTAAGGAAGTTGATATTTTGGCGCCCCGATACACACACGCAACTTGAGCGACGAGCAACCGACAGACCCTGTTGCCTCTTCCCAATTGCTTAAGGTCGCTTGAGTTGCAAGGTAATGTCGCTTGAGTGTGGCTTTCTCTATTTCTTAGAAAGAGTCCGACCGCGAAGCAACGTTGCCCGAGTTGCGTCGCTAGTTGCTAGCTAGTGGCTAGTGGCACCTCCCTTAATCATCACCATCATAGGTAAGATCCGTGCATAGGTCCGCCATTATTAGTAATTAAACCTGGTTATCCACACACTCCTGCTTTCTGCAATCTTCATTTCTTGGAAGCTCTCTTTCTCTTTCAAGTCCTGTATCAGCTGAAACCTTTTCCTTCCTTTCTCTTTTTATTTCCAGTTTTCCTTATAACACGTCTTTAATCATGCTACCTCTCCTCAGACAAAGTCCGATACAGTTCTTGTAGTCTGTATTATCGCTCGCTTTCCCCCAACCATCCTGAGTATTTCCTAGTGTTTCATCCTGTTTGTCCATTTTATCTTCAACATTCTTCTCCATGCCCACATTTCGAAGCTTTCCAAATATTTTATAACATTTTTCCTGAGTGCTCACATTTCTGCTCCATACAATACAACACTCGATACATTTTATCAGATTTTTGCGTACACCTTTTTTTAGACAGTAAAAGTTTTTTCTTCTGAAAGCGGGTTTTGCTTTTGCTATTCTAGTCCTCATTTCATCAGTGCCTTTTGGATCTCTTATTAAGATTATTCCAAGAAATTTATATTCCGAAACTTGTTCAAATGGCTTCACAAATATACTTATGCTCGTTTTTTCTTCTTTTCCTGACCTTGGAATTTCCTTATTAATGTCATATTGATTCAACAATAATACATAAATTAAATTAGAATTACGAAATCAATTATTCATGGGAAGACTAAGAGAAAAGTTCCTGTACAAATCGCGTAGCGAAGGTACCATCTTGTTGATTAATTTCTTATAGCATTATTGTATCTTTGAACTTTACCATCCCCTCCCATTATATAAAATTTTCTCTTATTCTTCGAGTTATACATTTTATTAAAACTTATCCCATTTAAAATACAATGAAAGCTAGTTTGTGTGTTCTCTCTAGTTGAAGTCATAGATACACAGAGCAGAATTAAACGTTACGTCAGTAGTTCCGAAACTTTATGTAGGTACCTGTGACACCTTTTTAATGCAGCCGACCTTAACCCCATATATCAACCAATAAATGTCAAATGTAATATTAATGTCAAAATATCATAAATATCTATTGTATTTGCGCAAACATTAATTTTATTCTAAATATATTAATTTACAAAATTAAAAATAAAACAAAAATATTCCGTCGTTGCGGCATTTTGACAACCTTTTGCGAACTATTCATTTTTAGCATTAGACGTAAATAATTATCATTCCTACGAGAAAGCACATCTATACAAGGCTAGTTTAGCGTGATGAAATATGTTTATAGTTATAGCCAACTTTATTGGGAATATTACCGCGCATTGCATATTATTTTCGCGATTTACTTTCTTCTGCTAAATAAGTTTAATTTAATTGACGTTAAATTGCTTTACTTGGATATCGATATTAATGCAATCGATCAGTCGAATCAGATAGAAATTATGAGATACGTCCCCATTCTCTGGTTTCAATGCTCACCCACGAAAGAGGATGTTTTTTTGGAGAAAATCGCTCCAAAAACATTACATTACATATTTTAAACGCTTACTTATCGCAAATGTAGGAAGAGGAAAAATGAATTCTGCAATAGTTTAACGTGCGTAATATCTTTCTCGTGATGACTTAATTAGCGGCGGCATCACTTTTCCAATCAGTAGGTTTTGTTTGAATTGACGCATCATCATATTTCGTTTTTAATGACAAAATGTCGATTGCACATGAAAATCGTTTATTTCACAAACAAAGAATGTCAGCGTCAGGCATGAGAAGGACTGACTTATGTGAACCTGTTTGTGAAACATTCAAGTATTTTTACTCGCTTTGATATGTAACCCATTCTACTATTTTATAATAATACAGGACCTGAAATAAATCACCCACTTTATTGATTTGTAAGAAGCACTTCGTGGTGTTATATATTCTTGTATCTTGAAGATCAGGTGCTTTATAAACAATATAACGCAGCGGTTCCCAAACTAAGGGTCGCGGAAGGTTTTATGGGGAGTAAATGGTTTACAAAGGGTCGCGAAGAAAACGTCTGTTTTGTTTTGATGTAACACATTCTCTTGAGATTGCTCATTGCATTAGAGCAGTGATATTCAAAGTGTTGTACCAATACTCAAAATGGCACCAGAAGGATCTGAAAGTGGTACTAGAAAAATTTTGGTATTAACTTAGTTACCTTTTATACCATAATCCTTCATCCACTTCAATTATAACTTTCATTGAATTGCTTAAATAAACTATTTGGCAACTGTAAAGAGTAGTTGTACACGTTTCCACTTTGGCTCGATGATTTTGATGACATTTTTTCAGGGCAATTTTTTTGTCTCCGAAAACATGTAGGGATACCAGGTAGTTGATGATATTGTCCAAAGGGTACATGCAAAAAATAGTTTGAATAGCATTGAATGTCCACTCTAGTGGCAGATGCAAGTAGGTGGGGTTCGCATTTGCTCTCCAATGGATTTATTCTTACACCCGTTCTTCGAAAAAATCCTTGCTTCTGCGATGCATAGGGCAAGAGAATGAAAAATTCTGGCAGGTAGTTATTTTTAGAATACACCCATTAATCGCTTCACACTGTGTATCCGTTCCTGGAAAATAACGTGTGAAGCTAATGTGCTAATTGGGGTATGTTTTCCTATATAAACACAGGTGAGTTCCGTCTTGAGCTTAACATTAAAAAATTTACTTACAACGTATTCAGAATTGATTCCTTAATCGTTGCTGGTAACATAAATCAAAAATATATATTTTAAAGTTTTTTTTTAATGCTTGGAGACCGTTCAAAAACCTTGCTAAAGCGAAACTGGTGAACATGAAATTCGAGGTTCTAAACAGTAAACTTGTAAAACGAAAATGTGTAATTCGAGGCAGGATTGTAAAGGGCCTTCGCCAGTGGCGGATTCAAAATAGGAGGGGGCGACTGTCACCTCCCCCTTGGAGAGTTTGGAGAAATCCATAGTAGAGTACATAGCTGGAATCGGAGCGCTGGACACAATAATAATAAGAAAATTATTGTTGCAGGCAACATTGACAAAATTTATATTATCAATTTGAAACAGTTCGCAGAAGTAAAATGGAGAGGCTCGAGAACGATTACCAGATAATGGAGCGTATTGATAAAGTGCTGGCAAAATTACAAAAATTTGGACAGCAACGAACAAGTGCAAAACAAAGTGTGGACGGCTTCTGAGAATATTCCTGCCCTGGATCCTATGCAGCAATAACATGTCCGCCAAAGTTACTCTGGTATACGAAAGTGGAAGAAACATTATAAAGTCGCGGAACGAGTTTGGTCGTACGGTTTAATTTCGCGAAACAGATAAACCTACATCCACACGCGACATATTAACGGCGGTTCCCGAAACATTTTATTGATCCTGCGTACTTTCATGCCTTTCATGAGTCACGGTGAAAGTTTCACAACCCCTTTAGAATGACGCAGTCGGCCTCCGAACTTCATTAAGTACTTCAGCGCTCGAAAAGAATGAATTCGTCCGCCTAAGGTGAGCAGATTATGAGGAAGCAAAATCGGGACATGACGTGTTCTGAGAAAGAAAAACTGGTACATAGCCGGAGCGAAACGTGATTTTTAGTATTTTTGTCGTTTACCAACTAAAATTTGTGCGAAGTTTGGTCATAATTGTGCTAACAAGGTAGGGAGTAATTTAATTGAATTAAGCGACACGTTATTACAAAATTGATCGTAAAATTAAATGGAATATAAATTTTAGGATGAAGTTTAATACGAAATAATACTGCCAAGGAATGAAGTCAAATCAAATTGTACAGTTGTTTAAAAAAAGAAAATATGCTTCTCCGGGGCAAAGCACTGAAAACAGAAACAATTTGGAAAACCTGGACGTCTGGACACCCTATGTTTGCCACTAGGAAAGCTATTTCCTTAAATTAATTTAAACAATGTTAGACCTTTGCAAAACCATCACGCAAGATCCTTTGTGAAAACTATTTCCTAGATAGAGAATAGTAGTGATAATAGGATCACAATTTTACTGTATGCTCACCGGTTAATTTTTACGCGGCTACGACGATGCCATGATTTATGGAATTCTTTCATAGAAAGTGTTACTTATTACTTAGCGTCACCCAACTCTAATTTAGGTATTTTATCATTGTAAACTGTGAAAAAAGACCGTTCCTTCAATCGGCTTCTCTGTCAGCACATAGCTATTACTCAAATCAGCTAAAAGCTAAGAATACGCGAGAAATAAAAGAGCTAACGTCCTAAGAACCAGACGCCTCCCTTTCTCCGCTTCGGCGTATTTTTCATGGCTGAACGATCTCCACTCCTCTAAAGCAGAGTATTATATTTTTTTTAAACTCGGGTTATCGTTTGGTTATTGAATATGAAACATTTTTGCGATTTTTTTATCGTCCTATGACAGTTTTTCCTCTCTTTCGACTACCTAGCGATAATTTGGCTTCTCGCATGTTTGGTAGCCACATTGCAAGTCCAACCGTAGAACCTTCAGTCGACTTAAATGCTTTTCACTGCACTGCCCTATCTTGTATTCAGTAAAGCGGTGCATTTTTTAAAATTTCTATTTCGCACCTCATGTTGATCCCATTTTATGAATTCGTCTTGTATGCCGCGTATGATAGGCCAGTCATTCATTAGCCATAACTGTTGCAGGCAAAGAAGCGTGACTAGTGCACACGTTGAAGGACAAAATCGTATAGGGTAGGGTGAGCTAAAGGTGCGCATAGGTTTTTTTTTCTACATCTGTGGTAGCAGTTGGCAGACTGATGGATTCCTGAGAAGATTCCATAGCCGACGTGTATTTGAAGAAGTTTCATGCTGTCTGTACCAAACATAAATTATGAGGTAAGTTATGTTATTTTCACATCTGATGCAACTTATTGAGTACAATGATAATTATGCATGCTCGAACTTATGTTTTGTCACATAATGACAGTGTAGTCTTAAAAAAAGTTAATCATTGTGATGCAACTCTGACATAGTTTCGGTTTGTGAGAATGCCGGGACATGGCAGCACCGATCAGTTAAGTGAGTGCATGCTGTGGACAAAAATGGGAGAATTTTTTTAAAAGCTATAGCATACGATTGAATTTTCTGTTTTGTTTTTTGTTCTAGGATATTCAAAAGAAAACTGATACTCACCCAATGACACGAGGTTTTGGAGAAGGCGCAGGAGCTACTGAAAAGTGGACTTAAGCAGGGGAGTACAGCTGATCGATTTCAACAGATTTGTCTTCAATGACGAAGATTTTTTACCCTCTGAAGTGACTTATCAAGAATATGAGGCAGATTTTAAAAATCAATTAACAGTAAATTTTGGCGGCGGAGAGCCAGTTCCTGAGCAGCCTCTTGCCTGTAGTTGTCTGCGTGCTTTAAAGGCTGGTTCACACTATAGGGACGGTCGGAGTACGGTCGCGGTTGGGACATTTTAGACCAAATATAAAAATCCTGTTTTGCATGGGGATTCTATGGGGAAGGACAAAGTGCGTTCACAATTGTAGAGAAAGACGCGGTCAAGCCTACTAAGTAAGTACGAACCTCTTGGGTCGCTAGAGGAGGCAACTTTTGTCCCAAACCCCTTCGAGTCCCTTCAATTACTATCGGCAATCCTCGGTGACAGTCGAAATAAGCTTGAATCTTTCTGCTAGTTAGATGCATCCATAAACTACGTCACGCTCTAGGTGGGGGCCGGAATGTGACCGTGCCGCGACCGAGGCCTAACCTACAATTGTGAATGTTCTCCCCGAAAAGAGTCCTTGCTCAGTTCACGTCCCGGCCGCGACCGTCCCTCTAGTGTGGGCCAGCCTTAACTCAACAAGAACCGTCTCTGTAGCAACTATTGAGATCTGCTTCACCTATAAGTCAACCACAAATAGTTTCGACTGTGACATCAGCCAACAAAGAAGCTAATTATGACAGCGATTCCAGCACCTGTGCATTGGTATCGGGCATGAGCAATACTGACAACAATTCCAATGACAACCTCGTGTCATACTTCACCAGCTGATATCATACCTCTCCCAAAAGTGGACCAGCCTCGAAGAAGAAAGAGAAAGCGGTGCAAATCTATCATTTTAACTGGAATCCCACATAAGATGCATTTAGAGAGGAAAGACAGAATAAAGAAGCAGAAGATAAAAGAAAACAGATGAAGAGAGCAATGTTTGAAACTAAGAAAAATGATGAAAAATAGCACTGAAAGCACTGCTTCTAAACGAACACGTGCTTCTACATTAAGATGGTTGCTTCAGTTAGTAAAGCCAAACAACAACAAAAAGTTGGTGAACAGCAAACGAATCTAAATTCTCAGATAAAATGTCCTGCATGTGAAGAAATTTATAAAGAGCCCCCTGCTGAAGAATGGATTCAGTGCAATCTGTGCAAAGAATGGGAACATGAAGACTGTACTTCCTATGAAAGTGGGCCTTTTGCATGTGACTTTTGTTAAGCTCTTGTGAAGCATTCCTGGCGTGAACTTTATGTGCGCCCGAACTTTGTTGGTTAAGATTTTTAGTAATTCAAGCAATACTTTTGAAATTTCTTAGCATTTCCAGCTTTGGCCTTCTATTTCCATTAATTCTTCATATTATCACTTATGCGTACCTTTACCCCACCCCTGGGGCAGGGGTACTTTTTTCAAGAAATAATTTTTTTGTGAGAGTAGGGTACAGAAAAATCAAACTATTTATGTGTGATTCCTTAAGAAATTAGCCACTCGAAGAAAAAAACTAGTTCATAATAGCGATAACTGAGGCCACAAAAATGTTTCAAACGTTTGGTGCGTACCTTTACCCAACCCTACTCGTTTCATTCAGTCTATTCAAGCATATCGTGGTTAACTATAGCAAGCAGCACAACAAATAAACAATTATCTAGCTTTTTCGACTCAAAGAAACAACATCTAATTCCGTTAATTTTTCACTAAAGTCAATGACAAGTTAACTCGTAGTGAAAGGCCGACCGAAAAAAATAATCCAAAAAATTAAAGACGCGCAGTCGGTTGTAAACAACGCCTCTCGTTGTTTATTGTTTAACGCGCTTTTCATCCGTCCGATGATGACTTCCCCTACGAAATTATTAAATTATAATCTTTTTCGTTGCTCGCACGAAAGGGGCGGAGAGTTCCTCTTTTATTTATCCTTCGTCAAAATAGGCGACGTTAGAGCGGTGATGGGATTACCGGATTATCGACATGGCGCGCGGGAAACCCTCTAGTGGACGGAAACTGAATTACTCCTCGAAAAGACTTGGAAGAGGGAGCGGAGAGGAGTGCGAGGAGGGGAGGAAAGGGCGCGAGGGGGGGAGATGAGCGCAAGGCGAAGAGCGAAGAAATTTCGAAGTGGGTGTCTTTTGAAGGAGCTCTATGTGAGTCACACGATGGATTTCAAAAGTCTTTACGCGCAGGACCCAAGAGGATGACGAAACTCGAGATACATGGGAATTGCCCGCGCCATAACCTCACTCGCCTCCCACGCGCTCGCACAATGCACGCCCTGAATCACCGCACTTCTCCAAGGGTCGAAAGCTGCACCCCGTTGATGACGCAAAGCGGGGGTGCGGACGATGAGACAGAACAAGTCAACGGGAAGAAAGAGGGAGCGGGAGATCTTGAAAATTTTCTGGCGGACATGCAGGGAGATGTGAAGTGTACGTCGGAGTGCACCTGGGCCTCCTAAAACGCAAGTTCTATAATACGGATTCGCCATAACACGGTTTTTTATACCAAAAATTCATAAAACGAGAGTTATGGTCCGGCTTTGGATGTGGGATTCCAGGTTGGAGGGTGAGGAAGAGACATGCTGAAGGACCGGAATGGTTTGTTTATCAGTTTACTTAGACTAGTGGTTCTTAAACTTTCGACTGTCGCTGCCCCCTTGGAATTGAAAATGGTAAAAATAAGGAACTTTAATAAAAATTTCTTCGTTTTATATAATTATAAATAATTTCTATAACGTCCTCTTTCCTGAAATTCCCTGATAAAATTTGTACGTGAAAATTTCAGTTTTTGGCTTTTCACTTTACATCCAAAATAATTCCGCTACCTCCTAGTGGACCGCGGCCTCTAGTATGAGAAACACTGGGCCTTAGACAACCAGCCAAAACCCTCTCTTTGTAAATATAAGTGCATCGAAGAGAGGTTTGGCGATTTCGGGACGGGAGGAGGTAGCCTGAAGGGGTATCTAACATAAATGGGTAAAGCCAGGTTCATACAACACAGATTCACATTAAACGGCCATTTTTCAGGAGGAGACGCAATGGGTTTCAAGAGGGGACTGAAAAGTGATAATAAGAGAACAGCATCGTCGCTCGACCCAAGTAAATGTAAATGATTTTGTAATAATAGAAAAGGAGATGAAAAATTAAAACGGAAACTGTTTTGTCGCTGGACGAATATGTTTAGTATCACTCAAGAGGATTGAAACTGAAGAAACTATAGGATCATTCTTCTTATGTATTATTGATTGGACTTAGTATGGTTCATTCAAAATGCCCTTTGTTTACGAATGTTTTGTAGAGATAGTCTGATTATGAGAAAGTCTTCGAAATTGACTCGTTCGTAATATATCCGTAATCCAACTGTTGACGAATAATTTAATCTCGATCTTGCTGACTCAGTAATTTTTTGGCTAGATAGAACGGGAATTTGTTGATATTGGCTAATTCTTAACAGCTAAATAGAGACGAATGATTAGATTAAAGGAAGATATGTTACATTGAAAATGATAAATTTGCGGAATCGAAGATTCAGCGCATAACAACTAGGATTTTAGATATGAATGAAAAATAAAACAATTTCATACAAAATAAACGAGAAATACTTTCATTTCTGTGAATCACGTCCCTGGCTGATGTAATCTGTTTGAAGTATCTCATGAGTAGCAGATAAAAAAACTTCAGCCTTAAAATAAGAAGGCTTCTTAGAACTTCGCAATGAAAAGGTGATTAGGGTCGCCAGCTTGGACGAGGAAGGAAGAAAATATAAAGGAAGGCACTGTAACATCCGAGTCATTCGATGAATTTTTAACCGTCGCTTCCAATGATGGGATGTCGGAATTAATTATATGGGAAGATAATATCGAGGAAATAACCCGTGAGGACCCACCACATGGAGGGATCTCACATTTTTCTAATCGATACGAGAACTCGATTGGAAGTTGGCGTGCGAAGACTGCCTGCCGCACGTCAGTATTACGAGCTCACACGCTTAATGGCGTAGGCGTGGATAAAAAAACTATACGTGAGTCACAGAGAACCCGAACTATCGGACGAGGTGGCCGAGTGGTTAAGGCGTTGGACTGCTAATCCAATGTGCTCTGCACGCGTGGGTTCGAATCCCATCCTCGTCGTCCAAGTTTTCGCGTTTTTTTAACCGGGCAAAATAATCGTTCGATTACTATATTTCGAATAAAATATAGTAAAGCGGTAAACGCCTCCACGACGCCTTTATCAGTTTTTTTTTTAACTGGCGCCAAGTTGAAATTTTTGCCTAATGACTGAACACGGCACGCCACCGAGGAAAAGGATCTAGTCGATACGGCGAATCTCTGCGATGTTCAATCTTAATTCAATTAATTAGTCGAAATTTAATCTGCGAACATTTGAAATATCACCGATGTGTCTCCACATCGCGATAACGCACCTTAATAAAAAATAATTTAAATTCCGCGCAACGCCATCGGAACTGCTATTAATTAGCGTAACCCAACCCCCGAGATTATGTCATCAACAGATATGAACGAGTGGCAATAAATTCGTCGAGGAAAGACACACACAAACACACACTCTCGGTAGATGCTATTTATCTGGCGAAGAGTAAGGGAATGTATCAATTAAGTACTCCACCGTCTCTTACTTTTTTACTCTCCTCTTGCTCGGGATGCATAATTCGATAAGAACGAAGGCGAAAAAAACAACCGAAAAGAAACGAAAGACAGTCGAGATTACTCTTTTTTTTCGATCCGCAGTCCATTCTCTCGAAATCGGCGCAATTCATCGACGCCATCGCCTCGACTTCCCTCAGTGCTTCTTTATAAAAAATAAAAAGGGAAGTGGACGCGACGTTCTTATCAACGCGCTTCGGCGCAATTTTGCAAGGGAATTAATGCAGAGGTAACAATGAGCTCCAGAAACCTATCGGAGAGTGTCCAATATCGCCGCCCTTTTGTTTCGTTTTATTTTTTGCGATCGTCTCGGCTCCTTTAATTTGCCGATCATCGCGAGAGGAACGAGGGAGTGGGAGAAGGCAATGGCGGGAGATGAAAGAAGAAGGTAGGAGTAGGAGGGAGCACGAGAAATGCACCTTTCCTCATCTCCTCCTCTCCACGATCTTATGGAGTATCCATTAAGCTTCTCTCTCTCTCTTTCTCATTCGGAATGCAGAACGCCGAGTCGCTTTAATCCAGTTTTGAAGATCCCAATCGCCTAACCCTTCCACGGACCGCTTTGCAATTGAGAATCATTTACAAGTCGTGGAGAGAGAGAGAGAGAGAGGCAGGGAGAGTGAGAGAAAAGAGAGAGGGAGAGAGAGAGAGAGAGGGAAGTTCTGTGCGTTAGAGATAAAATGGGTAAGACAGAGAGAGAGAGGGCATTTCGCTTCTGTTTCGGTACGGCGGAGGACCTCTCTATCGAAACCAGTCTCTCTCTTTGTCTATTACCTTTATTTTATCAATCGCGTGACGAAACAAAGAAAAAGGAAAAGTACTCGAGAGGACTAACGAACGGTATGCCATTAGGAGGACATAGCTTTTCCATTTATGAGGAACGAAAAATTACGTAAAGAGTAGGTGTACATAAGGACAGATTAAAATGATAATTTAAAGAAATTAAAACGATGCGGCGAGAGCAATGAGATAGAAGATTATCGGAAAAATTCGGCCGAGAAATTCTTAGGGCCAACATGGAAGATGAAGGCAGGTCACGGGGAAAATTGAAAGATTCTGGGACAAGCTTGGATCCGACAATCTATAGAAAAATGCTGAAAATGGCGACGATATGCCCTAGTTATTATGGATTCCCGGGCAATGATCAATGCTACCGCTCCCTTTACTTATCACGTAACTATAATCAATGTTGCTTTGACAGATGATAAAAACTGAAAGAATAACTACGAAAATATTACAGAAATATCATAGAAATGGCTGCCCATTCAACCGTATCTGTTACCGAACTACATTTACCAATTTTAAATTAATACGTATATGTATTGATATACCGCAAGGAAAGCGCTCGCAAGATTTTGGCGCCCTGGGCAACATTCCAGCTCGCCCGTTCCTCAGCCCTGCGCACAGTATCACAGCATCCCAAGAAATGTCGCACTCCAGCGCCCCTTTTTCTTCAGATAACATTCACGAATATATTTTATTGGTTATCGCTTTAAGTGAAAAAAACTGAAACTATAAAAAATAAACATTAAAGAAATGCCAACGAGATTCCTGCCAGTTCAGCTATATCCAGAGCTTGCCAAAGGGTCGGTCCGAGATACCGGCGAACTGAGCGGCGGTCCTGGACGCTGAAATCTAGTTGTGGTTCCCCCCAACCGCTTTAGCTGTACATTGCATGTTTCCAAAGAGATAAAATGTGGCAAACAATGGAGGCCGCCAAACGGGGTGGAATCTTCGATGGCATTTTTCAGATTTTAGTCGTCAGTTTTTCAATTTTTATCACTTTTCAAACTCAGATAAATAATTTTTTTTTTAAATTCGTAAAAATTTCCTGAAATGGAATCGTGCCCGGTGCGTAAAGTACTTTGGATTGCCTCTGCTTGCCAACATATACATAGTTTCAAATAATGTATGTGTACAGTTGAGGAAGAGCCTCAATAATCTTGGTGCCACGGACATCAGCCTCGATCACCGGAAGTTTATATACATATACTTGTATGCATATATATATATATATATATACGTGTGTGCAGGCAGGTATGTGTGTTTATCACTATGCTGCTAAAATCTCTCTCAGCTACCACCCCTCTTAAAAAACGGTTGTTTTCAGAACGGATTCACTAAATCAATCGTTTCAGGCATAGCTCATACTATTTTAAATCAAACACTGTAATATTCCACTAAAATTTTCATTAATTCCATAACATCATCATCATCATCCTCAACGTTTTTCTTCAGTACCGACAGTGGTCATTCGATAGATGCTTCATTGCTATCTATATGTATATGAAAGAGGGAGCGGAAAGGAACTGGATTAAAGAAAACAGACAGAGAAGGAGGATAGGGAGTTGGAGAAATCTGTAGGGTCCAGATATTCCATTCGGAAAAGGAAGAAATTTCCTCGGAACAAAAAAATAAAATATCAAATCTTTTATTTTGCGGAGGCGTCATTTTTTCCGCGGACTGAGGGAATGACGAGAGGGAGAGAGGGGGGGGGGGGAGAGGGGGAGGGGAAGGAAGGAAATGTTTTATGCTGGATCGGTTGCCTCGAGGAATATCATCTCGTTTTTTTAATCCAAATTATTTGTATCCGATGGACTGGTTACAGCCCCAATTAACGTCTGTCCCCTTTCACCGCTTAGTCTGCCGGTTTACCCTCCCGTCCGTTTAAAATATGGCGATTGGATTTGTAAGTATCTCGCGCTTGAGTGACCGCGGTGAGCGCGAGGGGTTATGGGAAAAGAATAAAATGAACGGCGGGTTACGAAAAATGCGTCCCCGTGTGAAATGAACCGCTGTTTTAAAAACGCTGACGAATTGTTCTCGAGACAACTGCCCGACGGTTTTTTCGGAAAAAAATGCCGAACGACTTCATAAACTAACGTGGTGGCAGCTTGTGCAATGTGTTGAAGTTTGAAAGAGGAGCTGTATTTTCAACGAGTTTTATATTATTCCCGAGCATGTAGAAATGATAAGTGGCTTAATATGGCATAGTTTTAGCAATACTGCATCCTTTAAACTTATACGAGCATTTTGGAAGTCTTTTAAAAAATCGATGTGTAGCAATCCAATATTCAGTTGCGAGGCTCATAAGGAAAGTATAAGCAGCGCAGAATCACCTGAAATACATAAAAAATGATGGGGAACGAAATGCTCTTGTTATACGCATAAAGAGGTCTTTATTTTATCGCCTATTACCTTTCTATTATGAGTTTATGAATATTCTAGTCATAAGATTGTTTTATTTTCGTGTAATTTTCTTTCACTGTGTCGCGAGACAAACAGTTTGAAAAACATTGCTCTAAATTATGTCCTCATTGGCAATTATAATGCTATAAAGTCCCATAATATATCCTACTTAATTTATTATATTTTAATATCGCAGTAAACTGAGTTGGAATGTTTTTTGTCATATAAGATCGCTCCTAATTAATATGCTCGCCTTTCGTTTATACATTCTTTCCGGGCGTAATTATGAATATTTTATAACGCTTTCCGGAGAAAGGATTTTGAAGCGAAATAGGTCCAGCAATAAAATGGTTCTAATCCGATAAAACTATAACGTAACATTCATTTCGGCAGCGTTTATATAAATACGAAACGAATAATCAATTTTTATTTTAGTACAGTGACAAAGGACCAAAGAAAAGCGGCATCGCCATTCGTGGCAGAAGCCCACGCCAAATAAAAAATATACCAAACAATATACACACACACATATATATCCCGAGAAGAGAAATGGGATGTAAAACGCAGGATTCACTCATTTCACACTCTGCCGACTGCGCACGGCGTGTTCGAATAAATCCGAGAGAGACAGAAAGAGAGAGAAACTGCGCTGATACAAATAATTATACATTTCCTCGTAGGCAGGAACACGCGTTTTCCCTCGCCAAGGACCCCTCCGCAGAGGGGGCTGGGAGGTGGCGGAGGAATAAGGAGAAAAAGGGATGAGCTCTTTTTTATTTCCGTAAATATCTCGCAAGGCGATCTCATTTTCAAACAGCCTCTCCCTTCTCATAGGCTCACAGAAAAAAATACACACGACAATGGACTCCGTTCCGAGTAATGAGTGTTTTGAAAGCGGGCATTGGGAGATAGCAGGCATTTTCAAGGAGAAGACGAGGAGAGGATCTCTCTGGTTATAACGGGTCTCCTTCGAAGGGTTTTTTCTCCCCCCCTTCTTTCGAGGGTTGTCAACTTCGAGAAACAAGTGAACGGTGCGATGCGCAGTGCAGTGAAAAGAGACGGAGGAAGATGGTGGGTGCCGATAGCGCCGAACGGATTCTCCAGTAAGCTTTCGTTCCCGCTTATCTTTTTTTCCTCCGTCTTTTTTTCTCGTTACGTGCTCCTTTATACTGGAGGGCGTTCCCGCCGTTGTGGGACTGTTACCTCTCGTTATAAAAAAAATTTAAAGAAAGGTTTTAAAAATACAAAGAACTGGACCGATTATCATCTCGGTGCGTACTCTTTTATTTCTTTATTATCTCCTCGCGAATTGTTTCTGACTCATTAACATGGTGGTGCGAGGATGTAGGAGGTGGTAGGAAAACTTAGAGACGGCGAGTTTTTACTTTTTTGTCTCTAGATAGAGTGAGAGAAAGAGAGAGAGAGGTTTCGATACGCGTAAAAATATTTCGCGGTAGCTCGGAAGATTGTTAGAAACGGGTCGGATTACTTTCCACATCGTCCGACAGAAAGCGCGAATTTACAGATTTTCTTGTGAAGGTTTTTGCTGGAAGAAGAGGGCGCGAAAAAGATGGTGTAGTTACGAGATTCTGAGTCCGTTTCCCGGAGATGATGTGAGGTAATGTCTGCTGACGAAATTTTTCTCGGAATCGGGATTCTATCGTTCCGTGAATGATTCGACAGTAGACAGAAAGGATTAATCCGCTGTGTTCGAGAGAAAACAAATATGTACTGCTCTGTTGGCTTTTCTGCATAAAACTATTAGAAATGAAAGGATCTTATTTTGTTACAGATCAGAAGGTAAAGATAACTCATAATAAACATACAAGAAAGAAAGCAAAGGGTAAATTAGTATAGCAGCGATTTAATAACAGTTATAGCCAACAGGAATTAAAAGTAATCATATCCGAGTTATGTAACGAATTGCCAAATGACTTGGATTCATCTGATGACAAATGGAAAATCAAAAGTGCAATGAAAAGATTTTACCAGAACAGCTGTTTGTAAGCTTAGCAATTTAAACAAAATTATTGTAACTGTATTTTGTTGTCAAACTTTTTTTGGTTCTGTTATACTGAAATTGATATTGTTGTGAAGAAGCATCCAGGTTACTATTTCTCTTGTAAAACTATATTGTATCACTGTAGTTTTTCACATATAATATTAAAAAAGATGTTGTAACAAAGCTCTTAAGGTTGGTAGCTCTATGGTGAAAAACTGCATTGTCAAACTGAAGCGAAATAATTGTAACTGTGTAATGTAAAAATTGCAGTTCCTGCAGATAAACCTCATTTAAGGGGTTTTGCGAGACTGAATTCTATGTAATTAATAGTGAAAAATAAATTTATGCATAATTATAATTTATAATCTGCAATCAAGAATAAATACCCTTAATTTAATATTACATAATTTGAAATAAGTATGGATCAACAAAAATGAACTCTATCATGGCGAACAAGTACGCAAAATATTACATACTTGATTATTTAATTAAAACAAGATGATACAAACGGAACTTATGATGCCAACTTTCCGCATAATTATTTATTTTATACTTATATCGGCTTTAACAGAATTAAAATTACCGTGGATGAGTTGCTCTTTCTGCTCCCAAATTTCATAATTTACAAATACATTCGAACGAAAAACTAAATTGATCACGCGTATTTGTGTAGAAAAAATAACGCGTGTGTGTAATAGACTACTATACCGAATCCGAGTCCAACAATGATCGTTGCAATGGAAACACTCTCGTAATGAGAGATAAATCTGCAAAAACGCAAAATTCGAAGAAATACGATCGATAAGCAACATTGTGTGATAAAAATTAGAATCTTCAGTCTTTTCCTCAGAGAATAGTACTAATCCCGCTCCGATATTACAATTTTAAGATATTTTAATGTGCAAGAGAAAATTACCCTGCACGATGGATTTCAGATTTCCCATGTAAGTAAAATGGGAATTATAGTTCCTGGAATCGAACCCGGAACTTTCAATATTCACAACAAAAACTATCCTCGGAAGCTCGGCCCCGGTAGCAAGAGATTTCCACCAAGTTTCATGAAAATCGGTCTATTGGTTCAAAAGTTAATACGGGGGAACAGAGATACGGAAGGATAGACAGATTCTGGAAAGCAGGCTAAAAATTTGAATATTTAGGCTCCATTTATACTCAAAAAACATATTTCCTAATATTATTTAAATTTAAGACAGTGAACGGGCATTCCTCGATTATTGAAATCGTTGTCTTTATTGAAAATGTTTATGTTCCTGCAAACTGTCAATACACCTGTTTTATAAATACCACAAAAATAAGAGGTTAACTCCTCGCTTTAAAACATGCTCTTTATATAATCATCATTAGTAATCTGTCTACAGCCAGGTCCGTGATTTCCTGTTAAATCGGGTTATCCACATTCTCCAATTCTCCGCAACCTGCTTCAATTCCTTTCCCTTTCGCGTCCCTCAACAGCCGGAAGATTATCTTTCCTCTTTCACTTTTGTCTTCAAGCTTGTCTTCAACCACACCTTCAATCATGGAGCCTCTTCTTAGCAAATACTAGATCCAGTTCACTTTTCTTTTTATAACCATTTGTATTATTAATTTCTTCTCTCCTTATTCTTCTTAATGCCTTCTCATTTTTACTTTAACCGTCCATTTTACTTCCAGCATTCTTTTCCATGTCCAAATTTCGAAGCTTTTCAAGCATCGTATATCATTTTCCCTAATGGTCCACGTTTTCGTCCCATACAAGGATACACTCCAGATATGGCAATTCACGAACTTCATCTCTTCGTTTATTTCACTTGCTGGC
Source organism: Tanypteryx hageni (assembly GCA_028673005.1). Taxonomy (NCBI): domain Eukaryota; kingdom Metazoa; phylum Arthropoda; class Insecta; order Odonata; family Petaluridae; genus Tanypteryx; species Tanypteryx hageni. The sequence goes on from CM054112.1 coordinate 193,395,621, forward strand.
GAGAGTTTCTTTCTCCTGCGGGCAGCTTTCATTTTCGTCATTATTGTCCTTATTTCATTTGTGGATTTGGCATCTCATGTTATATTTCTTCCAAAATATTTTTATTTTCAAACCTGCTATAGCGACTGTCCACCGAATCTTATATTCAAGCCCGCCCCCTTTCCTGATGTTATCATTACTTCTTCTATATTTATATCCATCCCATACGCTCTCCCGGCTAGCATTTTCTGAAGTTCTTATTTTCTTGCCAGGATTATTTGGTCATCCGTATATTTTAGTGTCCTAATAATGCATTCTCCAATCTTCAGATCTCCGGTGTCTCGTGATACTTCTTACAATTAGTCTTTCTCCATGTATGGATTGATATGTGATACACAAAACTGCCAACGAATGTGATTCTCCGAGATAGATTGGAGAAGCAGTTGCCAAAATTTTATCATGTCAAATTATCCAGCACTATGTTAGGGACAGGTGATTTAGACTTTGACGTAAAGATGAAATGATTATATTTAAAATTTTGAACGTTATCGCACTCAGATTTCTTTTGTACGCCATGGACATTAATACGTTCTTTTCTCCTTTGCCCTTTTACTGCTCTTCGTGGTATTACATCGTTTTCCATGATAAGAATATACCCCGAGTAAATATTTTACATTTCAGACTCCAATACGCCTTTCTGTATTTAAAACAAATTTACGATAAAAGCGGCGATAATATTCATATACGAACAGACGATCCAAAAGTAAATTCGTATTTATCTAGCCAAAAAATAAAAAAAAAACGATAACGAAGAAAAAACCAGATTAAAATTTAGAAAGCAAAAATATCTTCCATCTTTCTAGCTATTTATATCCGCAATCTCAGGGTTGTAAATCGGCAGAAGCTTTATGCCCTTGGCTCGTAAGAAATTATACCACCTAAAAACCTCCCGACATCAGATTCGGCAGTCGCGCAATTACTCAGCTATCGATAACAATCGACTATCGTCGAACGATTCGAACCAATTAGCTCCGATAGTCTTTACCGCCCCGCGAAAAACGTCTCGCCAAAAAGTGCTGCCTTTTTAACAAAGAGACTCCGACCTAACGAGCGAAGGGTAGTATAAGGAGAGCGATCTCCGACAGATGTTTTAACAATTAGCGGGAAGCCGCAAGAAACGCGAAGAATGCCGGCCGATAATTCCCATGGGGAAAGGAAGGAGAGGATAGCGAAAGAGAGAGAGAGAGAGAAAGGGAAGAAGAAACATTGGGCAGATATTAATGGGAAGAGATTATTGAGAATGGCTGGAGTAAAGACAGGAGGAATGGGAGGAGGAGGAGGATGGTGGACGCCAGAAAAAAGAGGGTAACGAGAAGAGGAGAAAAGAGGGGAAGAGGAGGAAGGAAAAAGCGCGTGGAAGAAGGAATGAATGTATGTATGTATGCGTAAAAATTGGCCGTGGATTGAGAATGGGTGAATTAAGCCTCTTACTAAGGAGAAAGAGAGGAGGAGGGATGGAGAAAATGCCCCGAGGACGCATAAATCGGCGAAGGAAAAGGACGGAGTGTTGAAAAGAAGATGGATGTAGTGGAAAAAAGGAGAAGTCAGGAGGAGGAGGGTCAGACGAGACGGAAAGGGAGACGAAGGAGAATAAAAGAAATGAAAATAACGAAGAGTGCGGGAAAAATCCGCATTATATATATATATATATATATATATATATATATATATATATATATATATATATATATATATGTATGTATATATATACATACATATATAAATACAGGAGCGAGGCAAGAGAGGAAGGAAGGAGTTTACGGAGGTTTGTGCCCCCCGGTGAGTTCAACGCCCGAAGCCTCCCCCAATCTATAATCTCGTTCGCGAGTACGTTAGACGTGGTTGGAATGGTCAACACATCTCGTCGGCACTTTTTGCCTCTCTCTCTCTCAACCCTTCCGCGGGGATCTCCCGACATTTTTGCCCCAGAGACTCCGTCGGAAACTTCCCACTTCCCTTTTTCTTCCCTTCACTTCCTTCCTCTCTCCCTTTCCGCTCTCCCTTTCTCTCTCTCTCTCTCCTGAAATTCGCTAACCTCACTTGCACTTTGTAAGGGCGATGGCTTGGGGATTAAAAACAAAAATGCCCCCTTCTTCGCCGAAACTGGTCGTCCTGCGCCACTGCACGTCGGGGAAAAAGGTATTCGAGGAAAAGTATAATCACGAGGGGGGATAAAGATCAGACCTCTTTTGTTTTTTAATTCCGGGTTGGATTTCGTGAAAGAAGAGGGCAATATCGAGACGCGGAAGGGGTAATTACACGGAAGGGGAAGAAGAGGAGGGAGGCTCGTGATGTTTCCAACTCACGGAGCCTTTTGCGGTTATAATTCATATGTGGTTAATAAGCCCTGGAAATAAAATTAGTTAGGATTTGAGAAGATTTATATACACTTATCTGCATATTTTGCAATTTAGGAAGAACTTAATTCAGAAGGTATTAATATTTACGATTGACTTTCTTCGTGGTAGCCTAATTCAAATGACACTGTCACGAAAAAAATGTTGATTGCATTCAGAAATAACAATTCTTTTCTTGGTGAATTGTTTACATTTGATGAGTTAATATTGCTAATCATGATGTTAATTTAAGTACCTACCTGTTTTCAGATAAATAATTGTTGAAATTTCATTTATATAGCAATTCATTGAAAATAATGAGAAGGTGACATGCAATAGTATTCATGACATGGAAGTCACTTCTACAAAATATTCTTCAAGAATGGTATGGTAAATTTGGCGGAAATCAAATCGAGCATAAGACGTGATGCAATCAAAATCAATGATCACATAAAATCCTAACAAGAAGATCCTAAAAATACTTGACGAGTTAAGTATAAGCAAGACAATACAAAAATCACATGTTTGTACCGAAAATAACAAAATACGTATATTCGATTCATTTGCTGCTCTACAGTCATTTTAGATTGAATTATTCTTAGCTCCTCGACCTTAACTCTAACTTTTAAGGTCACCTGCTAGTATCCAGCAATGTATAGTCGTTTTAATGGTAGCTATTATTTCCAATGGAAGCAAAGTAAGTATAGATGTTCCCTCTATGAAAATTTAGGAATTAACTTTCTATCCCATTTGCGCTTAAAAGCAGAGATAATCGGGTCGAATTAATAGATTAAATCATTTTAAATCTTGCTAAGGTTAATATCTGCATAAGCGATTTGTCGCACGGGGTGAGGCCGAGAGATTTTAAATAAAGGCCAGGGAAGCTGGGTGACCGCGAATTTCTTCGAGAAAATAAGGCGCTCCATATTCGTGGGAACGCTTGACTGTGGGGCCTCCGCCAGGAAATTGATTTCGGTCCTAATTACAACCCACTGGAAGGAATCGCCCCTCCGACCGCGCCGGCCGGATGTCGTAGAACCGGATGGAGATACGTGCAAAAAAGGCTAGAGAAGTGTTTCGATTGGCAATCAATCTCGCATCCTTTTAAAAGGCTATAACATGCTATAATTTCAGCGTACCGTTCGGAGGACGGTCATAAAATGAACGATGAAGAAATTAAGTCGGCGGTTTTCTGGCGGAGCGTGCGAGGAAAAAAACTTAATTACTTCAATTCCTCTTTCCTCGGACGAGCGGCGACGAACGGAAGTCGCTAAGCCTCAGATTTATGCGCTGTCGACGGAAATAACTTTGAAAAAGCAAAAATTCGATTCATTTGGGAGAGAAAAATAAAGTGTTCATCGTTTTTTGCAAATGATGTCCGTCCGTGTAAATTAAGGCTAATATAGCTATAAAAAGCGTCGTACAATTATTCTAAGTCATCATTTGTACATGTATTGGCACTTTCATTTGTATAATCGGTAGAAATGGCATGGCAAGGGTCTGCCGTAACTGGGAGACGAACCCGAATTCTCCGCACATCGATCCAATGGTAAAACCATAAGCTGGTACGCAAACAATTATTATGCCTCGCACTTCCTTAAGTTTAATATTGATTTATGATGATATTTTAAAATCTAAAATGGAACGTTTGAATCGCTGAAATTTAATTAAACATTGAGCAAAATACGTTTCTCCAGTAGCCATAAAAAATTTGAGAAAAACATGTGCATTTCGACTAAAAAGCGGGCGTCATCAGTGGCGATTAATCAACGGTGCATTAAAAAAGTTACGGACCGGACAAAAACCCCGATCCCTCTGAACCTAATCGAGGCTACCTTACTCTTTTGAACTAATGGCCTTCTCTCCTATCCCCTTTTCGCACTCTTTAAGATCATCTCAATCCCACGGCCTGCGAACATGGTCCCACAAACGGAAGGTTTCTCAAGAAAAGGAGAAAAGAGAGAGAGAGGGGGAAAAGATAAAAGAGAGAGAGGGGGGGAGAGGGAGAGGAAGGGAGAGAGAGAGAAGAGGGGAGGGGGAATGAATGAAGAAGTTATTTAGGGGGTTGCGAATCGATATTGACCTTCCTCCCATTTCTTCATCTCGTCCACCCTTTTCCTTACACATGCACAACCACACCCGCTCACACGACCTCCCCCTTTCTCCTTCCGATTCCCTCCCACCCCTTCCTTTCCTCTCCTCATTCCCTCTTCCCTTCCTCTCTCTTTCGATGAGGATCCAACGAGCTAAATTCTTTCCCTTCTCCTCCTCCTCCACCTTCCCCTCTTCCTCAGCCGCCGGCGACCTACCCCAATCGCCTCTCCCTTCTCTTCCTCCCGTTCTCCACCCTCCGGAGAGAGAGAGAGGCGCTCTTCTCCCCCTTTTCTCATCCCTTTCGCACGGACGCAGAGCCAGGTATCTAAGGAGAGAGGTAGGGAGGAAAGGGTAGTTATATAGAGTGGGGAAGGGTTTATGGAAGTATGCAGATTTAAAGGGGAGATTGGAAAAGAGGAGCCGAGGGAAAAAGGGGTTGTAGGATCAAGAGGAAGAATTCGTCGCACTATAAGGTGCGTTACCGAGTACTGAGTTGCTAAGAGAGGAAGCGAAAGATTTTTTTTCATCCCTCGGAAAAAATCGGAAATTAATGTTTCTGAATAAAAAACGTTTTAAAAATTATTTGAATACACAATAAATTGAATTAATTGCTGATGTAATTTAAAAAAGGCGGAGAGCAAATAATCAAATATGTGTATTCATTTCGATTATTTAGTCGCTACAATTGCTGTTTGAATTTGTTTTGAAAAATAAAATAACGGAATTATTTTTGTAAATATATATAAAGAAGGCAGAAGAAAATATTGAGATAAATTTTTGAGAGATAAGAGAAAAGCGAATGAGTTGGAAAGATGAAGAGTAATAATGTTAAAAGAGAGAAATAACCAGGCTAAAATTGATGGAAAACTCTTACAACTACAATATATATATTTGCATAAAATGAATGCGAAGTCGTTTGCGCAGCCAAATAAGATGACGAAGAGGCCGAGTGGTTAAGGCTAATCAAATGTGCTCTGCACGCGTGCGTTCGAATCCCATCCTCGTCGTTAACATTTTTGCCAGATCTGAGCCTCGATTCCAAATACATTCTTAGGGGTTTGTCGTTGCTAACGTTAGTAAATAGCTTGGATGCAATTAGCCTCGGCGCTGTCGTTAATATACAGCTGTGCGTGTGTGTACCTTGAAACTCAGGCATGAGCAAGTAAACATAACCCGTAGCATCAGATTTGATGATTGTGCTTGAGAAGGTATAGCCTAGAAAAATATCACTAAAATTTTAGATGTGACTAGACAGTTTCACACCTATAATATATCTTTATGACAAATTGTATCCATAATGTTTTCTCTCTCTCTCTCTCATTTCCTTACCCGTTCTTAAATCACTGAAATGCCGTAAGACCCCGCGATTGGCAATTTAAAACGAGAAAGTGTGACGGCGTCGCCGATTGGGTAACAACCCCAATGAGGCAGCGTAATTTTTCACGGTGTAATAGCGCGCCCCGGGTGAGGCGCTGCTAGGGTTGGACGGCCATTGCGGCTACAAGGCGGCGCCGCTGTTTCTTTCCGTTTTAACTGTTTTAGAAGTGCAATTCACTACGCAGGTTGCTGCTGTCTTACGTCGGCGGGAAGGGGGCGTAATAGGTGCGGCTACCACGCATCACTTCCGCGAAAATTATGACACTATCGACGGCAGTGTTGATAGAAAAACGTTTTCTCACGTCATTGCCGACGAACGCATAAAATACGACGCTGTTAGGCCGCTAGGAGAAAGTAAAAATCTCTTTTAAAATACAATTAAAAACGAAAAAATCTTTTACGGTAGCAAAGCGTTAATAAGTTGAATTAGCAAGTTTATTTAGATTTTACCAACGGATACATAGAAGAAGACGCTGACAGGCAGTTAGGAGAAAGTAAATAGCTTTAAAATACAAATAAAAATTTAAAAAATACATCTTTCGATAGAAAAGCGTTAATAACTTGAATTAGCGAGATAACATCGAATGACCGATGTACACGATTTCTATCGCCGCAAAACCGTTGATTAAATAGCATGCTCATTTCAACAACATCCCATCTGAAAAAGCTATTAGAATCAACGGTCGACAACAGAAATTTTCTACTCAGACATATTTTAACGTATCGTTTATCTTACACGAAAGCTTGTTCAAAGAACTGCCTGTTATCTTCTCTGAATGGTATATCAGCAAGACCTCGAAAAGCACTCGGTTTTTTTAATATTAAAGCAGAATCTATTAAAAAAGGAAAACTGTAAAACATGTGAGACGAAACATAAAATGCGATTAATTTTTTCAACAAACAAAAACTCTAAACACGCTAAAACAAACTTCAACGATCCAGAGGTGCTGTAGTCGTCGAGTGGCTAATAATCTGTGTTGTAGCCACAGAGATGAAACAACAATTAAATTGTTGGCCAATCAAATTTGCCACTACTTTCGACTGAGTGTCAAATTACCTGTAACTATTTAAATTTTTGCAGTAATCAATACGAAAAAGATGAAATGCCATATCTGAGTTACTGAAAATTAACTTATTATTTTGCCAATGTTAAGTTTATCGACACTTTCACTCTCTTCTGTCCAGCGATTTCTCACGAACTCGAAAAATCTTGCTGTTGCTGAAATTCTCTCTAATGTACAGAAATAGAAGCACAACAGGGAAATATTTTGATTCTTTTCCACAGTTGCAAACCTAAATACGACTTGCTGTTGTAGAATCTACGTATTTTCTTCCTTGGTTGCGGAAGCAATTGCATGAAATTTCTGCGCAAATACCTATGTCGTAATTTTAATGGATACCGACCATAAGACAATTATTCTTTCCTCCACTTTGCAGCACATCGAACAGCTGTTTGAATAATTTCTCTAAAAAAATGTTTTGCTCAGTTACGCGAATTAGAAAAGTATCTTCTAAGACACAGCGGGAGGTAAAAGTTTGCATAACGGCGATGAGATATCAATCGTAAACCACCGACAAGGATGACACATTACCTTTTCGAGGTTGCTATAGAATTCTTCGAGGATGGAAAAAAACAACGCGAAATCACCATCGCTGCGGGGCGAGAATGTTGCGTTAAGGTGCATTAGACAGAGTAATAGGAGTGTTAATGGGTGGGAAAGCTTCAGAAAGAAACAAATGAATAAAAAATCAGACACGCATGTGTCACCGTTACGCGGAAAGTTTTGCAATTGCCGGCGGTAAGATAGGTAAGAAAAGCCAGAGAAGGACGAGAAGAAGGGTGATAGGGGAGGAGAGAGGGAGGGAGGAAGAGAGTAGGGGGAGAGGGAGAGAGAGGGAGGGAGAGAGAGAGGGAGAGAGAGACAAATGTCTTTATTTGGGCGAAGTTGAGGCTTGTCAGCCCCCACATACACCTAAACCCAATTGTCAAGTATTTTACAATTTACCATATAAAATGTCAATTCATATTTACAGATTATAGTGAAACTGTGAAAGTGGATTAAAAAAGCAAACAAATAAGTAAAAGTGGAAAATAAAATCTAAAAGAGTTAGGAGGGTGTAATGAAATAAAAGTGGGAAAAAACTAAGTATGGAAAGAGCTTATCATATTTAGTAAAACCCACTTGCAGGATAACACCCACCTGAAGCGGGATGTGAGAAACCTGCGCAAACCTACAATAGAAAAGATAAGGAAATGTATCATATAATTGCATGTACAAAAAGTACATATAGTCAAGGTGAATAATACTAGATGAAAAATCCTTGTTGCAAGAAAAAAGAAAAGAAGGAACAAAAGAAAAAAATGAAATAGAAAAATTACATTTAAAAATGTGAATGGGAGAATAATTTGGGAGTAGTGCATTGCGTGAGTGGTCAGATAGTAAGACGATTAGAGCGCTGATATAAAGAAATAATTTGAAAATTCAGCGTGAGATGGTGTCAGGGAGAGCTGTGCCAGAAAAAAGTGTATGAAGAACTTACTTTAAAATTTAGAAGGACAAAACCAAACGTTTTATTCATTTGATACAATAAATGAAGTACAAGCCTTTCTGAAGGAAGATCGTTCCAAAGTCTAATTGCAGTAACATTGAATGATTTATTGTATATATTGGTCCCATGGGTAGGTATTTGCGGCTCATTTGAGCTCCTTATGTTTTGTAGTGAGTATCTAAAAGATAGCTAAACTGGGAGTGAAAATATATTGGTGTCTTGTTTTGAAGCATACTTAGGACATGGCATTTTCTGCGAGAGTCTAGTTTTAGCCAGATTGAGGGAGAGAGAAAGGGAGGAAGAGGAATGGACAGAGCGAGAGAGACAGAGCGAAGGAGAGTGAGAAGGGAGAGATGAGGGATGGAGGAAGGGATGGAGAGAGAGGGAGAGAGGAAAGGAGGAAGGGATCGACCAAGAAAAAGTGGCAATTTATGCCGCGAACATTTTCTTTGTACATTCAACTGTGATGTAACTAGGCGCTAAAACAAAACACTAAAAAAAGGAGGAAAGGAAGGGTTGAAGTGATGGTTGAAGAATTGGAGGGGGCGAAGTGGAGGATCAGGGAGAGTGGGAGGAGGAAGGAAGGAGAAAGATGAGGTTGGTCGTTGAAGGATGAGATGTCGAGGTGGATTTGGGAGTTATAGGTGTCGAGGCGCTGAAAGAGAATGAAGCTGTAAGGAGAGAGAGAAAGAGAGAGAGAGAGGGCGTTGTCAAGAAGCATGGAGAGAAAATGCGCGCGGGGGCGGGAAAAAGGGGAGAGGGGAGGCAAAGGCGCGTTATTTCGATGGGACGGGAATACATTGTTGCCTTCGGATGTGAAAACGGGTCTTGGAACCACCCGCCCTTGCAAAATGATCCTTAAAGAGTAGGAAAAGAGCGTGGAGGCGAGAGAGGGCGGTATGGAACGAAAGGGGTGCGGAGGCAAGGAAGGAGGTGGGGAGGAACGAAGAGGGGATGGGGAGAGGTAAAATGGCGGAAACAGGAAGAAAGGTGTGCAGCTATTAAAAAGACGAGTGAGTGGATAGTAACGGTTGCATTCATTCCCGAACAGAATTTAAAAAAGGGAAAAAAACCACAAGTTGGGAAATAAATGAGAGAAGAAATTAACTAATTCCGACGAGAGAATTATATCTACGTCATAATGTAACCTTGCGAGTCACGAGAATGGAGGTCGGCAAGGGGTTGATGACATCAAATTAAAGCTAAAAAATAGCCATTTGTTAAAAGTGCCTTTTCGAGGGAAAAGATGCCTTTATTTCACTCATTCCTACATTGTATATCGATTATCTGGTTTAATGTCCACAAACAATCAAATCTTATCTAGAAAATAAAACAGTTATCCTCAACGACGAAAGCTGTTATAAACAAATTCGATTCGTTTTTTTAAATTAAACGTTGACCGTGTTACTTTGTACCGTAAAGATCTTCTAAATATTCGATTTCAATTCCTTAAATTCCCCATCTCCGTCAGAAGGCATGAATTTATATGCGCTCATTACGTGTGTATATCAAACAAGCACGATCGAGGTTGAGTAATTGCCCTGCCTTCACAAAAGAGCGGGGAAGAGGAGGAACTTTGTGATTAGCGTGGACGGTACTATACATCTGCTCACTTGGCGCTCATGTTGCTCAGAATTACAGATTCTTCTCGTCCTTCTCTTCACCAACGGGAGGCGCAGAACAAAGGGTAAGTTGAATATATTCTAGGCGTTGTGTCCTATTTCACCGCCGACGAAAAAGGGACAACAAAAGAAGCGGGTCGTCTCGGGTGCATGCTTAAAATTTCGTATCAATTTCAATTCTTCCAGTTTAGGCGTCACTAGTTGGAGTTGGGAAAGAAGGAGAGAATGATATATATATATATATATATATATATATATATATATATATAATATATATATATATATATATTAGTAAGAGGATGGACGTCGAGGAAAATGCGGATAAAAAGAATGAAAATGTCTTTGTGATGAATATAGCGTCATGCAAGAATTTTTCACATTTAGATTCCTAATGCTTCGATGGATGTGATACAGTTGTTGACGAAGAATTAGCTAGAAAGTAGATGGATATCAGAGTTCATTTTTTACCAATGAAGTAGCGTCTCTGATAGGGTGATTTGAATCAAGTATGTAATTTTCATCTTCTACTTCGAAATAAATCCCCTACCTCACTGAAATACATTCAGAGACACAGCTACCGTTATATGCGTGCAGGCAGATAGACGGACAAACTAATTAGAATAGGAATGTCAAAAAACATACATAGAACTTTGTTTTTAAAGTTTTTAAAAGTAAATAGTGGAATTTATTTGATAACCTTTACCTATGAATATATAATATATTGTTTCTAGTTTTTAATGAATATTACTACGTTCCTTATAATTAACTTATGTCCTTTGCTATCCTTCATTTACGGAGATGAGTAACTAAGTCTTGAACCCTGAAAGTCTATTAGTTTTAAATAAATAAAGCAATTATGTGAAACATTTACTCACGGGATATCTCCCACAAAAATTGTTCGTTTTCTTTGTTTTGACAAAAGTCGGAGCCAAATAACAAGCAGCAGTTGGAGTTTTCAGGCTATAATGTTGCATAATGTTACCGTTTTTTTCATAAATACGTTTTCTTAAATGGAGAATCCCTCGCGGAATTTCCACATGAGAGCGGCATTTGAAAGAAACAACCGATAAAGAGACGAAGGCGTTCATCGACGTAGAAGCGATAGAGGATGAACCAACGGCGGATACAGTGGGGGAGGAGGGCATCCCTCCCCACCTTATCCCCTTGGGAAATTTCTGGGTCCGCCTCTGAGATGAACACAAGTTACCAACTTGTAAATGCGCATCGGCGCAAAAGTTTCGCCACCTCTACGCGAAGACGTTGCGTACAAAAGCGCCCGACGCGCGGGTGATCGATGCGACGACGAAAAGCTTCACGGTATAAACAAGCGAGAATGGAATAAAACGCTCGCAATGAGCGAAAACAGAGAGGTAGAGATACGACTAAGGACCTCAAAAATGGGAAGAAGACGAGGGAAAACAATTCTTTTACGCGTCCAGAGAACGAACATATGGAGAGAAGAGGTTGGAGGGAGGAGAAGACGGGAAAACGCAGACGCGGAAAACGAAGAGTGAGAGAGGGAGCGGGAGAAGGAGCGAAGCGGAAACGGAGCCGGAGACAGAAACGGCGGAAAAAAGGAGAGGACAGCGCAGAAGAGTTGAGAGAACGGGGAGATTGGTAAGAGATTTTGCCCCCCGGCAAATCCGTTGCAAGTACGGAGGGGATTACGGCCTGAGAGAGAGAGAAATGGGAAAAGATGGGGGAAGAAGGAATCTTAGCGTCCGTGTTGAGTTTTTGGGAGGAAGATAGAGGGAGGGGAAGTGAAGGAAGATGAGGGATAAGAGAAAAGTTGGAAGGTAACGCAGGACGGGTGAAGTGGGGAGGGGGGGGGGAGGGAGGGTTAAAAAAGGGGTTTTCGTGAGATGACGGAAAGCGGCGGTTATTTTTTCGGAAGGGTCAAGGAAAAGGGGAAGGGAAGACGAAGATAGAGGTTGGAAGCAGGAGGGGAAGGGAGGGGAGGGAAGAGGAAGGAAGGGGGCGTGAGAGGGGCAGAGATTTTGAGAAAGGGGAGAGCAATACGGAAAAGGGGACAAAGAGAATAAAAAAGAGGGGGTATGTTTGATAGAAGCCGGTTGTAGTTGAAGGCAAGCGGAAAGGGTTCCAAAAACACGAATGCCGTAGAATTCGTTATATTTTCCAGCGACCGAAGGGGTCTTTTTCATCGGAAATATAGATTTTTTCACGGTAGTTTAAAAGAAATGGAACTTGGGCGAGGGTAATGTCGTCGTTGTGGAGACAGGAAAGAAATTCCTGAATACGTATGCGAGGGAAAGGGGAAAAACGGGAATAATCTGGTCATAATAAGAGAAAATGATACTTTTTTGTCTTTTGAATCCACAAACGGTAACGACCGCCCGCGATGAAAGCGACCGTGACAAAAAAAAACGCATCGCAAGGAGAGGGGTGTGAGTTGATTATACCGAGAATAGAAGAGAGCGAGTAAATATGTCGGAGAGAGATGAGCTAATTGTAGATGTACGCGAGAAAATGTCAAGAGAGAGAGAGAGAGGGAGTTTTTTTTTCGGATGACTAAGGAATTCTGCGCGGAGGAAAATGATAAAGAAAACCCAGAGATACTTAGGGAGGTAGAAATGAGAGGTGAGTGCGAGGAGAAGGTTACGAGGCAGAGCGGTAAAGGTTCATTAGCAAAGGAGCCGTAACTTCGGGAAAAAACGAGCCCGGTTTTCCTCCCACGGCGGAACGGGTGGTCACGAGCAAATATCAGGTTTAGCCCAGAGAAAAATGCCGAATCCTAAGGAATTTTTCGCAGCGGATACGAAGTTAGCTTGAGGGTTGCTTAGATGTTTCGTCGAGTGGCTCACCAGATCGATGAAATATTGGGGGAGAAGGGGGGAGAGGGGCACAGATTATGGCGGAATATTTTAAGGTACGACGATAATCAACTTGGACGATTCTTGAAGAAAGCCAACGGGTGACGTACGGTTTCGGAGGTAATTTCTCTGCCGTAACAGAGAGAGAGAGAATGCCAGTTGTTTCTAGAGAGTCATCTTGCAAACTAACAGAGAGAATTGGATTATGGAGGTACTTGTAACGAGAAGGGCGTGGTCTCGACGGGGAATGTAGGGATTTTGCATTTAGAAGGATTATTTACCTCCTGAGTTCCTAGAAATATGCTTTCGAGCGGCGCGCGTAATGAAGCGAGTTTATCCGCCATCTTTGAAAATGCTGCAGTCTTCCGCAAAAAAAAATCGTTCCTGTGCCAGCGACCGGTGTTTTAGCAAGGAAATTCGGCGCACGGAGCAAGACCGAAAACACCGTCCCAAACATTCATCAACCATAATTTTAGTCATTTTTAGTCGTCCACCAGAAAAGGAAAATATTACATTGGTTACGAAGAGTACAAAATTTACGATTAAATATCAAACTTTTCCTATGTATTCAGACAAAATATCTACTCGCGACTTTGCTTCGGCGCCCGGAGCGGTCGTCCCATCAGCCCCTCCTGTCAACTGCTTTTTATGGAGATACGGCAGTTGCTTACTAAAAGAGAAGGTTCTTGAGGAGGCTTTGAGTTGACACGCGTGAAACTCCGATCAGAGTAAGAAATGCATAAATATATGTGGAGAATTTCATTAAATCCAGTTAAACGTCAAAATTATTTATTCTTAAATCGGCGAAGTTGAGGCTATGAAGCCCATGATTATAGCCTTTGCCTTATTTGATATTATATTATCTTTTTTCTTCTAGTTTTCCTTCCAACGCTCCTCTTCAGGTAATGCCCAATCCAGTTCGCCTCCCTCTTTCTTGTTGTCTGTATAATCACTCTGTGTGTGTGTATGTATAAATATATAAAAAACACACACACACATGTACCTGTGTCTGGATAGGTCTTCATTTTTATGCTTTCCAAACACGAGTCGGATTTTTAATTCCTCCGCGTGCCTAAAAAGTTTCCTCCCTCGGGCTATCGGATCTAGCCACGCAAGAAACTGTTCGGAATCGGCTTTTATTCTTTTACTAATTTTCCAAGCCAATCACACACATGCGTCTCATTCCCAAAATAAACTTTTAATGACCAACTGGAGCAAAGAATTTTTACTAATGAACTCGAGGCCTTATGAAGGGAGTTTAATTTGTAGAGATCCACGGCGCATTAAAATGAAAGAGAATCGGAAAATACTTTTTCCTCATTAAACACTCTAAGTCTTCATTACATGAGAACGTTTTGTTAATGGGTGATATTTTTCTTGCACGGTTAATGAAGATAATTTTTAATAGATCAGGAATGTATTTAAGATATTCGATGATTTTGATACTGTTAACTCATTAAAACTGAAAAAATATGCTCTTTTTAATAATAGACCATTAATAATTATCCATTAATGAAGCAGCTCCTTTTCGTTCTCCTTCACAAGCGTACTGTAAGCAATACAGGAAGGAAATTTATTTTTTAAATAAAAAATTAAATGTATATCTATATGTTCAGGAGATTGGAAATTGAAATCAAATTAAAATTTGAAGCTTCTCGACAATGTCATGCACCAAAGTTCTGTAGCTTCAGTTTTCCGTGTCTTCACAGGAAACGTAACAAATGCATCCACAACCAAATTTTATTTGTGATACTTCTTTCATATGCAGCTCATTGTAATTCCACAGCTTTTCTTGCAGTTTATGGTTACAGTATCTCCCAATTTTTTTATCAGAATAAGCAACATCCAAGTAGATAACACTGTTGTGTCATTATTACCGGTCGTTAATATTTAATTAGTTTAATGGCATTTCATTCATTTATTAATAATAACAATTTCCTCCGCCATTCCATGAAGAAAAAGTTAAACAATGATGAATGAAAAATCACAAATATCATTTTATGCTAATTTTTTAGCACTTTTCTTTCAGAGACTACCTCGGACAGTACGGTCATAAATTTTGCCTTAGCATGGCTTTAAACGGTCTCCAAACATTAAAAAGCATAAAAATGTTTCCCTTTGATGTTTTAGTTTCACTCAGATATTATTACTAAAAAGGATTAAGGAAGCAATTCTGAATATTCTTCAACTAAATTGTTGCATATTGAGCTCAACCCCGTGAATCCTTATATAAAACCTATTCCACTTTGCACGGTTTTGCTTTACACGGCCTTTTCCAGAAACGCATGTACCGTGCGAAACGAAGTAGGGTTGTATTTTGAAAACATTAAAACAATCGATTTCTCAATAGGCAATGAATATTTAGATTGCGTCGTATCTTACACATCATTTTCACCGTTTCTCTAAACACAAAAAATCGCATCACTAACGTTACCTTCAAAAGTCGAATCTCACGCGAAATAAGCACGTCTGCCACTTCACACAACCACAATCAATAAAACTGAATTGAAAAAATAATACACTCATAACTTGGCCGAGGTTACTTTACCCGTAGCTTCTGGGCAATTCACGATTACAGGCGCTCAAAAATAAGCTAAGAAGATTTTTTATAACACTATAAGTATAGTATAGTATAGTATAGTATAATGCGTCAAAACAGCCGCTGTGACATTTTTTTCTTATTCTCCTTTGGATAAAATACACACTAAACGTGAATCAATAATTATAAATTATTCCGAAACAGAAACTGCGGACGGAAACAAAATATAACGCGTTCTCTATTGTTTTTTTAGTCCCCCTTTCTCTCTCTCTTGTTTCTGCATCCTTCCCATAGCCTTATATTCAATTTGCCGACTCCTTGACCGGCGGAAGAGAATTTTTCGACGCTATATACCCATCGTCTCAGGCCGTTGGTCGAGAGGAAGAGAGAGAGAGAGAGAGAGAGAGAGAGAAAGATGCCTTCCCCATCGCTGCCTTGGCTAATGCGAATTCTTCCCCATAAATCTTTCACGACGGCACCATAGGCATACCCATATCCAGAAGGCCGGTGCTCCTTTCTGCTCCCCCCTCCCCCAAACCGTGCCTCCTTTTATATACGTAGTGGGAGCTTAAAACGCGCGCGGCGGCGGTGGTGGTTCCAGGGATAGAACAAGGAGTCGCCGGTGCGTCTGCGGCTCCCGATAGGGTTCGGATCCGATATATGCGAGAGAGCGGTCAGAGGGAGATGAAAAGGAGGAGAGGAGGGCGTGGGACGGAGTTGGAGAAGGAGAAAAAGAGATGGAGAGAGAGAGAGAGAGAGAGAAAGGGGGAATCGTCGTTGAGGTATGTTACGTCGACGGTGGAGGGCATTGTGGTGGTTGTTGGCTCTGAACGCCGGCTTTGGGGATGGTTGATGTCCTTTACTGGTAGATGGGTAGGTCGGGAACAGGAGTGGCGAGCATATGCCCGAAAAAGGATGCGTGTGTGTGTGTGCGTTTGTATACGTGCATACACACATACATACGTGCGCGTGCACATGCGGTTCATCTTACGATCGGGTGTCGAAGAATGGTCGCCGGTGTTCGTGGAGGTGGGGAGAGATTCATGAGGTTTGCGGGTCGTGGAGGGAGAGAGATTGGGGGAGGTGAGTAGGGGAGTGAAAAATTAAATCATACTGGAATGCGGTCAGGGAAGACTAGAGTTAGACGAGGGTTAAGGAACCTCCGTGTTGGAAGAAAGCTTTAGAGAAAAATTTACGCTTCTAGAATATCTTATTCCGACAA
Organism: Tanypteryx hageni; assembly: GCA_028673005.1. NCBI lineage: Eukaryota > Metazoa > Arthropoda > Insecta > Odonata > Petaluridae > Tanypteryx > Tanypteryx hageni. The sequence goes on from CM054112.1 coordinate 193,412,231, forward strand.
AAAAAAACGAAAAACTCGAAAATTGGATATCTATCGCACTTCTGATAGCATGTATGCAATGGACGACCCGCGTATCCCTTCGTAAACACAAAGCGGCTTGTGTAAACAAGATTCGTGTTTAAGGTGTTCACGGTGATAATTCACCGGTCGTCGATACACTAGATATTCCGCCGAGATGGGCCGCGTAACTTAAATGCGCATCTGGTTTACTCAACTGTTTCATGACTACGGAAGGTGCCTATGTCGTCTTTTTCGCTCGGTGGTTTATTCTGCGCTCGGGACTTTCGGATGGCATTTAGTCATGGTCGGCTTTAAGTTACGAGGTTCTTTAGGTTACCGTCGCTCAGCTGTTTCTTCAGTTTGGGGAGGACTAAAATAGGGCCTAAAATATTAGGGCATATCTACCACTTCATTTGCCTTTAGGCTAATCCGGTCCTGTATTTGGAATAGAAATTATGAAAATGTATATATATATATATACACACACGTGTGTGTGTGTATTTTGAATGTGATTATTTCCAGTATTCCAGTGAATCCGATGAAAAGTTATAATGTAAATAAAAGAGCAATCATTTATCAATGTCATTGCTCTACTGCATGATTATTCCATTCGCTCGGCCTCCATAAAAACATTGCCTGTGGCAGCCATCTTGGAACGAGTGAAGCACGATATAAATGCAGTAGTTGAGAATTATCGAAGGAACAGCTTTTGTTAAAAAAATACACAGCTTATACAACTAATGGAGATTTTATACGGCTAAAAAATATGTATTAAAAAATTAATCGCATTTTTCCATGCCCGTAAATTTTCGTTGGGTTCAATATCAATATTTTAAACTTTATAATTCCCCCCCAATAAATACGCACCAATAGCTTTTCGCTAAAAAGGTTCTCTTCATCCTCCAACGAAATGTAAAAAAATATATAAATTTCCAGGATGAAAAAACATTTTTCATTTTCCGTGTATAAGAATATTTTACGTCGATTTCCTTTGATTACTAGGGACTTTATTGGTTGCTCAGGTCAATGGACAACTTTATTAGGATTCAGTAGCCATAATTTTCATCCAGGTGGTGTGGATTCAATTGTGCTAGAATACAGCGACGAAATTAACATCCATTCCGGGATGAAAATAAAGGCATGAAAACTAATCCCATCAATCGCTTAGCGGTACAGAGAAAATGGATTTTCGCGAATTGAAAAAATTACGTTGAATTATATAAAAAAATAAACTAATACTTGTGTTTTGCATTTGCAACCAAACAAAACCCTTAGATTTACGCGTCGTTGGACCGTGTTATTCTCGAAGTTTCATTAGTTATCACGCCGGGTTCTTCTCATTTAATGCACGTACCTACTCCCTTACGCGTTGCGGAGATGCCCGATTATATTATAACTCAATCCTATTAATAATACTATAGATTCGTCGCGCTTCCATTACTGCCCCGCGTTGAAGACACGCAGTCCGCTTATAAACCGTGGCGAAAGTTGTGACCCTAACGCGACCGCCGCCAACAACGATATGTCACCTTGGTCGGCGTTATTGCTATTACGAGATTCCTTGTAGTTGGTATGATTGATAGCAAAAAGCCCGGATGGCAATAGAAGACATAAAAAGGAGTTTATGCGGCCCAGGCAAGAAATAATCTCGTTTACTGACGCTAATATTTTAGGTAAAACTTTTTAATTCAGCTGGAATACCCATAACACCAAATTTCAACGCGTAGCTTGCGATTCACGCATCTCCAAAAGCTATTTTTAGTGCTTCGCAGTGGAATCAAATGGTTCAAGTCAAACATGAAAATACTTTTTGCGCCTGCATCACTCCTGAAGAGGCTTTCAGCCTATAACAGAGCATTTGCCGGGGCAGGCATATGTATAAAGACCGAAATTGTAAACAAATCGTACAAAACCTGAAGTATATATTATTGTCTCAGTAAACAAAGCACATGGTAAAAGTCAAAAAGTCATTCTCTGCCAAATGAATTTTACACATAATCAGCAGTTGTGAGCGCGAATAGAGGACAGGCGTTAAAAATCATTCAAAAACATTGAGGTCTCACCGTTGGTCTTCAAGCTTACATTAAAAGGTTAACGTGACACTGGTTTAAATGCAACTCATGGTTGGTAAAATGTCGAGGACCCATGTTCTCCCAACATGCATTGTAGTTGTTTAGGCAACGAGAGTGAACATCTCAAGGATACAACAATAACAACCCTCCTTACGGTGGAGAACGTACGAAACCGGTAACCTGGAAGGAAACACATTCGCGGGACGGCCCGAAAGATTACCGAGAAATAACTTCGATATTCCGGGTAAAATTAATATCCGACAAGGGATGAGCAGGCGGAGAGACTTTGCCGTTTTTAATATTTTTTAAATTTTCCGTTAATAGCGCCGCGACTCTTTCTTTCTAATTCCACGAATACATTTCTATACAATTCCCAGAATCCACGAAAAACGCTCGGCCCGTCAGGGAGAGAAGGAGCGGGATGTTTCATTTTATTTATTTTTTTTTCATCCATCCATCCATTCACGAGAGGGCGAACCAAAAGCCAAAAAAATTGAGGGAGAGAGAGAGAGAGAGAGGATAGGGATGCGAAAAAACGAAGGAGAACGCGTTTTCTGCGGGTAGAAAATAAAACGGAGAAACGAAATGATTTTTCCGCACCGTGCAACGGAGTTCTCCCCGGTAAAGCGCGGTAGGGGAGGGGAAGAGGGAAGGAGCATTTTTGCCTCCGCCGACGAATCGAAAAAGAGGAAAAAGAGAAGGGAAGGCAGAGAAATCCCATTGTAAAAATCTCCCTATCCTACCCTCTCTCCCCTTTTTCGCCATCTCTATCCTCTTGTAAAACCTCCGTTCCCTAGCGATTTTTTGTGCTTATTTTATAAAATGAAAAAGGAACTCGTGATTTTTTTTGTTCAGACTGGGTTCCGATGGGAAAGAATTAGGAAATGCGTTAGAGTTCTTGAACAATTCTTTTCTCCGCTCACATTCACCTCCTCCGCCTAAAACGCACGCTACACTTCACCTAAACGCGTTCCTATAACGATGTAGATCTCGTTTGTTTCTCCGTTGGAAACTTCGTTTGGTGGAGTGGCTCCCAGATTCCCTCCGTGAGATGCACTCGCTAGACTTATTTACGACGGATGACAGTGTAAGAAAAACGTAAATTCCTCGAAATTTTACTCCTACATGGACAAATCACGTGTTTTATCGAACACCCCAATAGCCAAAGAAATTGTTTTCCATGACTGTCCAGGGAAATTCATCATATCCCTCTTTCTATAAGCTGTCTCCTATTCTTTCTTACTTCACCCCTAAGAAAATCCCATCCACAACGTCTACCTGAAACAGAAGTCGTAGTTTACCTAAGACGCCATGTCTATTTTAATAGACATTCAATCACAATATTTTAATAAAATCTGATGAATTCTATAGACAAAATTATGGATATAAAAGCTTTTGGAAAATGCATAGCCTTTTAACTACAAATTTCGAAGGGAATTATAATGGTAGTCAGAAAAAGATGCAATTACAAAAAAACATACACTCCACCGATAAAATCCATGGTTGAAAGGGTTAATATCTTTGTTTCTCCGTTGGAAACTTCTTTCATTGGCACTTGTTAAAATACACGGACTAAACTATTAACGAACTATGAAATTGTATGAAAAAAGTTAATTTCTCGCAATTTTTTTAATAGACAAATCACGAGCTTTTAACAAAAACTATCACACTTATTTGCTCTGCCCATTCTAGACCTTATCTGTATTTCTGGGTCTATGTCCTATTCCGTGTTACTCCACGACTTTAAAAAGTCATTCTCACACTATTCTTTTTTGTTATCAAAAGCTGAATTATTTTTACCGGATTTCGCTTCGCTAGAATATCACCAAATTTTTCTTGATTGATTATAAAAGCTGAAATTTCCATTTCATGCAATTTGAAGTAATAAAAGTTCAGTTCAAATTTATTCATATTCTTTTAAAGGTTAGAAAGACAATAATTTTTGCATGTAAAAAATTCTTATGCCCCGTGTTCATAATTTAGATTATACATGTGCACCCTTTTATCAAGTATTCGTACATGAAATCGGTGTTATTTTAAAGGTTACGTGTGAGTTTTAAAGTGACGGCTCCCTCTAGTTTTCTTAGATGGCGGAGCGGCAGTTCCGTGGGACGCAGGAAAGGGTCATCGGAATCCCGGTCGTGAAAACTGGCCACATCCCCAAAAAAGATCGGAGCCCTACGGGGCCTGGAATATTGCGTGTTAGGAGATAGATAGATAGATAGGGGGAAAGGGGAGGGGGCTACATTTCCTGCGACGTAGAAAAAAGTCGAGAGGAGAAAGAGGAGGTTGCGTAGGACCGCTCGTCTTCGGCGGTCGGTTCCCCTGACGGTTGGGGTTTACATGGGATGAGTAGGAACCAAAAACGGTCTTCCTTCTTTCTCTCTCTCCTCCCGGTTCCTTCTTATGGCATCTGTGGAGAATCCAGGTGTTGCCCGGTGGTGGAGGTGGAGGAGGAGGAGGAAGAGAGTTGGAGGGAGGGCTATAACAAAAGAGGATATAGCGGCAAAAGAGGTAGTAGATGGACCTCTCTGTTTGCCGATGTGGACGAGGAGGAAGAGGTAAGGATTTTGGGGGTTTGAGAGGGAGGGGGACCTTTAGTAGAGAGTGCGAGAGAGGGAATTAGGAAGAAGAGCGGCGGGTGTGTGGAGTGGCGTTAGGCGGGCGGGAATCAGGGCTTGGCCCGCGGCCCAGACCAGTCGTCTCCCGGGCAAGGGACGACGCACCAAGCTTCGACTCTTCCGATCCGGCTGATTCGAGTGGATTCGGCAGAAATCGCTGCTCGAAAAGGATCATCGTTTCGCGAAGGAATCAAGAGGGAAAAATATCCACTGAGGCACCTTCCGGATACTCCAAAGACATCTCTTGAACAGGTATAATCGTTCTGTTTTCGTCCCATAAACTGTTGGGGGATTTTCATTTTAATCCCACGTGATTAATGACCGTTTAGAGATGTAAACACGATGCGAACGACTTTGTCAGAACCTCGAAATGTTTTCGTCGTTGGTGTCGCACTCGAGTAAAGAGAGAGGAAGGAGAACGGTCCGATTCTTTAAAACCGGAACCGAACCCGAACCAGTCGGAAGGCGTGAAGGACGGGCCGGAAGGAGGAAGCACCGGCCGAATGATGTTTTCGCTTTCTCGGATTGGCAATTAGCTTGTAATTTTCTTACTTTCGCGCGAACGGCTAATATATTGAAGACGAATCTTATGCAGTGATCCCACATTTTATCTTTTTCTCGCGGGCGAATGTTATGGTAGTATTTACCATTAGAATGGCATTAAAACCTCCGAGGGAATAGTGCCCTCTGCTGTTGGTAAAGCGTTTGCAACTCTTTCGGAGTCGTGGAACCATTTATAAGGCCATCATGGTTTAAAATTAATAGCTAAACTGATTTATAATGTAGCTAAGATATTAGTTGGGATTAAAATTCAGAATAATAGTAGAATGAATTTGGTACGTGTTAGAAGAGTGGATGTAAAATTAGTTGTGAAAGTAATAGAAATTCATCGCAAAAGACTATTTTTTTACAAAATATCAGTAAACAACAACATTAGGTGTATTTAAGGATATTTTCTTGGAAGAAAACGTGACAACTTTAGGAAGTAAAAATTGCTTGAACTCTTAAAAACCACTCAAGTAATCGCAAAGACGGAACAGTGCATATGTAATAGTTTTAACATTTTAATTTTGTTTACTTACAGTTTTATTATATTATTAGCATTAACACAAATCCCGGTTTTAATCTATGTATTCCATTCACATTTTATATTAATTGGTATAATGTATGGGGCTAAGGGGATCACGATAATGTCGGCTGCCATAGTAGGGGGTCGCGACAAGATATGCTAACATAAGAGGGGATCGAGGATGCATTTGAGTTTGGGAGCCACTGAACTAAACACAAAGCTTAACATATGTTATTCTTAATTCAACAGGGAATTATCGAGCTCGTCTTATGACTGAAAATTTTCAAGAATAAGCATTTAAAAAATATTTGTCTCAGGTATGTCCAATTGCCACAAGGTTATAAAAAACCAAGTGCACATTTCGGTTACGAATCAATCGTCCTCAGCGGTAATTCACAGTTCTTTAGACTCTATTTTCAGTGGATTATCACTGAAGACGGCTACTCTGTAGCCGAAATGCGCATCTGGTTTTTTTATAACCTTGATGTTGCTATTGGAGATACCTGAGAAAAGTATTTTTTAGGGTTTGTTCTTGAATATGTTATTCTTATTAAAGTATTTAATGCACAGGTCATACTTAAAATTAATAACTATCAAACGAGTCGTTTTACGGCTTCGGGACTAACTCATACCATAAACTCAGCTCGCTAATTCAGACTTGAAACATTTTGTACTTTGGACAGGTTCGACAATCCGCTATCTGAAATCCCTGCACTTGTCTTTTCTTAGGCAGCGGAATATACTAAATGAAGTATTTTTCTTATTCACTTCAATCTTCTTAAAATTCTCCAACTTTTCTTTTATTCTCAAAATTCATCATAAATAGTTGCTCGATCTACTTGCTATCATATTCATTCAACTTGTTCCTTCTCCAGATATAAGTAATATTTCCCTCTCTGTTTCATATTGCGGCATCGAGTCATATTAATCAAACAAATTGATAGTATTGAAACAAAACAAAATCTCGAACGGGTGTGCGTGGAGATGACTATAGTCACTTAGGAGGCTATAATAATTTGCCATAAATTGCGCAAAATTCGAGTTTTTTGACATGTTCGAGCATTGATGTTTTTCAAAGACAACCACGAATCGATAAATTTCAATTACGGTCGAGCGATAATTAAAATTGTTACTAGAGAGTGCATCTGACTCGCTACGCCCTTCCAGCGCCGAAATTGGGTTTGATTCGTTGTCTTGATGGATGGAGTATCATGCGGTTTTCGTTGTCATATCTTTCCTTGAAAAACCTCTATCAGAATAACGTATGCCATTCGAATCAGTTCGGGAAACTACATTAAATAAATCGAGAAAATATAAATGCATAAAATATAAATTCGGCGCCCTATAAAATTTAAAATGACGTTCCAACACGGACACTTATATGACATTCATTTCGAGGAAGAAACAGTTCGTCCATCACGAGGGCATTTTTTGAGACCTCGTAATTTAATTGACGGTGATTCGTTCCTTAAAATTTATCGGGGACGTCGATGAGTTTATGAAAGTTAACGCGGGCTGCTGAAGAGGCATGGACTTTGCTTTTAATTTCAATACATCGCATCATAACATCTGACTACATTTATAACGAATATGCTGCTGGATTTATACGTGATACAAACTACGTTCGTATATTATATATCATTACAGTTGTTTCAGATCTAACGATAGATTATATGTTAAAGAAAACGAACAATCGCTCGTCTGTTCTGTTTACAGAAATCTATTTTTTTAACTCGCGATCGAAGCAAGGCCCAAATTGCGGATATCTTATCCTCAATTCCCAAAACATGCTCGTTTCATTCAATCATCCGAAACAAAAAAAATACGAAAATAATCCGCCAGTGCGAGATAAAACTGTCGCGACGAAAGAAAGAAACCTTTTGTAACTGTCGCCATTTGTGGAATTAATTACTATTTTTTAATCGATCCGAAAAAAACGTGCGGTAATTGACGCGGCCCTGAAAGAGCGAAGCAAATTTGAAAAAAAGTTTAGGCGAAACGAAAAAGAAAACTCCAATCTTTTCCCCGCGAACCAGCATCCTGCTTCATTCTCTAGCCAGACCGCGGTTTTTCCCCCCCAACCCAGAACGAGAGGTGGTAGAAAGTGGCGTCCTGGTGATTTAAGGGCGGATCAGCTGGAAACGACCGCTTGTTATCCGGATAGAGAAGAAAGAGGAATACAGCGCAAAGTTCTAAAACCGCCAACTTTAAGACATAATGAGGCTGCTGGTTTTTGGATTTGTCCAGGTTTCCGGACAAAATACACGTCTATAGCATAACTGTAAATTATCAAATGAAGTTCATACAGAATTAGGAAAACAAAATAAATATGATATACCTAGAATAATAGTGTATAATTCATTCACTACAACTTATTCTTTTTTCTCCGCTTACAAATGAGATATGTATACAGGAAAGGACTTTTAGTCGTAAAAGATTGAGCTTCTAGCGATTCTACTTTCGATAGGGGATATATTTATATGAGAAAAAGGAGACTACGGTGAAAAATTGAGAATTTACAACAAACTCCTAGACCGTAAGAATCTCAAAAAAAATATTTGGAGGTAATTTTCAATTGTTTACTTCAAATTTTTTTTGAGATTCTTACGGTTTATGAGTTTGTTGTAAATTCTCTTCTTAGAGGGTATATTTGTTCTACTTTGATAAGGCTTTTTTCTTATAAACGTCATGTAATTTTCATTTGTTTTGCGGACTTGTAAATATGTTCACCTTGAATCTAATGAATAGAAAACGTCCCGTCCTTTTTCTAAACTCCGATTTTCGGCAAATTCCGGTTTTCTGACAGCCGGTTACTGGATGATATTTAGGAGAGAAAGGAAGAGATGAAAAAAGGCGTGGAAAATATGCGAGAGAACGGAGAAAAATAGAGGGTACGAAGTGAGAGTTAAAGAGAGAGAGAGAGAGTGAGACAGCGACAGAGTGAGCGAGAGAGACAGAGAGAGCGAGAAGGGAATATTTTTCGGAACGAGTGGGCGGAAGAGGTCGTAAGCGAGCGGGAAGTAAGGAAAGAGGCTCCGGCCACTCCCATCGATTTTCTCGGCGCTAAAAGGGTGAATCGGCGTCGAGAAGAGTGCGAAGGAGGGGAAAGAGAGGGAGGGAGGAAGAGAGAGAGAGGAGGGAGGAAGTGAAGAAGAGGAGGAGAAAGGGAGGAACACAGCCGAGATAGGAAGAAAGGGAGGTTGAGAGAGAATTTGATCGCGGAGATTCCCTTTCTTCCTTCTCCCCTAAAAAAAAAAACTCCTTCCCCACTCCCATTCTCTTCCAAAAACCGTTCGCTTCCGAACCTCCTCCACGACCGAACCGAAACTCTTGTGTAAGGGCCCGTCTCCGTAAAGGTTTTTTCTTCTTTTTTTATACCTCCACCGTCTTTTGTTCTTTTTTTGCCCGTTTTTATTCCTCATCGCGCCTTCGTCCTCACCTCATCTCCTCCTCCCCTCCTCTTCCTCGGATTCCTCCTCCGCGACGCCATCTCGAGCTCTCTCTCCTCCGGTAGTAGTACCATGTGAGACGGCCCGGGAGCCCCATAACGACACACATTCCCTTCGTCTCCTCCTACACGTCTCCTCGCATAACCCTTTATAACGTTAAAAAATTCCTCTTCCTTTACCCCGCGCCCTTTTTTCCCTTCCTTTTTTTACCCCTTTATTTCACCCCATACTCCCACCCCGAACAAACACATTGCCTCTCTATCCCTCCCTCTCTTTACCCTCCCCCTCTCTCTCGACGGCTCCGGGCGATGCGAAGACGCCTGCCGTCGGGGCGGACTACGGACGGAAAAAAACCACACGCCGCCTGGGCGTCGGGTTCGGGAGACGGGAGTTTTAGTCCGCCTGCGGCCGGGACCAGGGGAGGACGCGGCGACGGCGACGTCGGCACGGCGGATCGGATACCAGGGGTTCCAACCTTTATATAACGGACTCGTTGTTTCTCCCTTTTGCCTAGGAAATCGTTTTAATCGGTGAGTAAGATGGTCGTGTGCGTCTCTCGACGTTGTGTGCGGAATCTTGGTGTGTGCTTTCTTACGGGAGGGTGGGGGTGGGGAGGGATTCTACGCTTCAATAGGTCAGTGGGACGGGTCGGTGGTGGGAGGGGAGGGGGGGATGGGGGAGTGGGTGGGGGGGGGGGAGGAGACGTGGAATGAAGAGGTGCCTCCTCTCCCTACGAGATCCCTATTCCCTCAAAACTGATCGTCGTAGGAAAAGAAGGAGTTATACGTCTATATAGAGTAAGGTCGAAAAACGATAAAGCTGGCTGCATGCAACAAAAAAAACTTGAACTGTGGACCTAAATATATGTACGTATATGTATACGTGATCTGTATATTCTCTTCGTTCCCGTAAGGATATAATTCCTACCCCTTTTCTTCTCTCCCTTGATTTTATATGTATATATTTCCGAGCTTCGTATCGATCCGCCACTTATATACACACAAACACATACGCGCGCGCCCTCCCTGGCTTCTCTCTCCCCCCCCCCCCTCCACCTCTGACCAGAGACCTAACCACGCTCCCAGAAAAGGAATCCCAAGCTCTCGACTCGGCCGAGTAAAAATGTGAACTCCTCGCTGACGAGACGCCATTATTCTTCTCTCGATATTTTTCGGCGTCTTGAAGGACGAGGACGAGGATTTTTTGAACGGCGGTACAAATAAGAGAAAGAGCTAAACTACCTGCCTCGTGTGTGTATGTGCGTGATCGCTGCTGGTGACTACGATCCGGGATACTTCTCGAGTGCCTGCATCGCCGTGTGTGCGCGTGTTACACGACTCGTCGCGACAGCAACCTGGAAAAGTATGCACTCATCCCGGGGCATCACCGGGTGTTGTTTACGTTTCTCGTTTCCCTGACACGGTGAGTGCGTGTGTGCGTAAAATAGAAAGAGAGAGAGAGAGAATAAAGAGGGAACGCGTGTAGCGGGAAGTGTGTTCCGTCGGGTCGTCGCGGGTGAAATGAGAAAATGGCCGGATGGCGGGATGTGAAAACGCAGGAATTCTTGGAATGAGACGGATATGACGGCGAGGAGGAGGTAGGGAAAGGAGGGAGAGAGAGAGAGATGAGTGGGAGTTGGCTGAAAAACCCCAGAGAAGGGAATGGGTGAGAGAGAGAGAGGGGAGGGAATCTGTACTTGTGTGTGTGTAACGTGCAGCTGGTGGAATGCCGTGCATGTGTGTGCAGAATGGAAGAGGGAGGGAGAGAGAGAGAGGGCAGAGGGAGTTCCCAGATCTTTTGCAGCGAGTAAGCCGGAGAGAAAGAGAGAGGCACTAGGATTATGTGGGAGTGGTTGGGTTTTTTTTCGCTCGCTAGAGTGAGAGGTGAGGGTTATTTGGAGGTGAGGCGAGAGAGAGAGGAAAGAGGTTTTTACAGATGGTAACGAGATGGAGAAGAAAGAAGAGGAGGAGGGAGAAGTGTGTAGTGAGAGTGTGCAAGGGAGACAGAAGCGCCAAAAATCAATCGGTACAGTTGTGGCAAGAGAGAGAGAGGGAAGGGCATTATGGGAAGGAAGAGGGAAAAGCGAGGATGAGGGGGAGGGGGTCGGACGAGGAAGGATGGAAAGAGAGGGGAGGGGAAGAGAGAGAGAGAGAGTGTGAGAGAGGAGTGTGCTGGATACGGAACGGTGGTATGAGGAACGCGTTTTCAAGATGGCTGCCCCATGCAGTCACATGCCTTTCGCGTGTATTCCCGGTGTAGTGTTTTTCCACGGAGTGCGTGTGGTGTGCGTGAGAGGGATGGAGAGGGGGGGGGGGGGGGGAGGACGGGAAGGGATAGAACGTGGGGAGAGCAGTGTAGTACAGACAGGAGGGTTTTGGAGGAAGAGGTATAGCGAGAGGGGAGTACGGGGATAGGAGGGGGGAGGCAGAGGGGATGGGCAGATAGGCACGGAACCGGGGTCGCTTGTTTTTCTACGGTCCTGTGGCCCTCTTCCTCCCCTCTTCCCTCTCCTCCCTCCCCTTCCCGTCCTCTATTTCTTCCCAGTCCATACAACTGACCTCCGCACAGGTTACCTCACCCCTCTGACTCCCCCGCAAAGAACCCTCCCCCTCTCAATTTTCTGCCCTCCCAACCTCCCTGTCCTCTCTCTCCATCCATCTCCCCACCTCCATCCGGCGGCAGCGGCCATGCTGGCTGGCGGAAAAGAAGGAACAGAGGCACGAGGCAGGCGACCGACCGACCACCGGGCCAACATTAAAGTTCAGTTTTTGGCCATTCTCGGACTGTGCGATTCTCTTTCTTTCTTTCTCTCTCTCTCTTTATCTCTCCCCCTCCCTCGATGACGGAAGACCGCAATACGGGCTCTATCGAATGCCTTATTTCTGTCAGAATCGGAGTTTTTTGTTTTGTTTTTTTCGTCGTCGAGGGAGAGAGGAGTTGAAGACTGGTGGTGGAGGAGAAGAGGGAGAGAAAGAGGGGAGCGATGGATTTTGGTTGGACGAGGCGCGATGTGGCGGGAAATATTTGATTATTCGAAAAACTGGAGTGAAAGAAAGGGAAGGGTTCCGAGGGTTTTGTTATATTATATCTCATATAATAATGTGGCGTGATGGCTTGAGAGGAATTTTACTTTAAACTTAGATTGTCAGGTGAAATCTATTGTGTTAAAAATTTCATTTTGTCGATTCGGATCGATTTATTCAGAATATACGCATAATTCTACAGAAAGCAGAAAACTCGGATACGGAGGGTAACATTATATAGGTGCGAGACATGGAAAATGAGAAAAGAAGATGTGAGCAGATTAGAGGCGTTTGAGATGTGGGCGTAGACTACAAAAAATCAGTTGGACAGAGAGAAACCGAATAAAATAGTTTTGAATACAGCAAGGGAAGAGAGGACCTAAATTAGATAAATCAGATAAGGACAAGGAATGGGGGAGTCGAATTATGATTGGAAGCGGTCTGCTGAAAGAAGTCATAGATGGAAGAATGTTAAGAAAGAGGGTGAGAAGCAGGAGGATGAACGGCACATTCGATGCATTGAAAGAAGTAATTGGTATGAAAACATGAAGAGAAAGTTCAGGTTGAGTTGAGTGTGTATAAAACCTTATAACCAGTATTTAGTTGCTTAGAAACTACGAGATGGTAACAGGGTTTTCTCCAAGTAGTTTAGATCAGGGACTTTTTAAAAATTCACGGACCATCCGTCAGAACAGAATGTAACGATGGACCTCTAGCAATCATATTTCTTTTGTTAGGAACTATTATCGTTTCCAGCTATTGGCATTTTGAGGTTGCTGGTACAGTTATGCCTTCATCTCTGTACCTTAACCTTTGTCTAACATGATTTTATAATCATTAACGGCAGCTTTGTGTACCGCAGGTTTAGATCCGCTGGTTTAGATGACTGCTATTCGACTATTGTTCGATAAAGCTATGCAAAAAATAACGGCATGAAATTTAAGTGAAGGTCTGAGCAATTTATGTAAAAAAACTAAGATATAATCTCATTGAATTATACAATATTTTTTGTGACTAGATGTAGTGGTATAAGCGTAAACTTCTTCAGGTCTATAAGAGACTATTATTTTGCTTAAAAGCACAGTTGAATGCCACCCGAAGCGAAAGATGGATGGTATTTCTTCATAAAAAATAAATGCTATTATCGGATTAATTAATTCACACGGCAGACATTTTTCGAAATTGATAAAACCATTTAATGATTCGATAAACATTGCGATATAAATTTGAAAATAATTAATTTAATTGAGGTTGAACCTCCTTGTTCTTCTTTCAAAGCAGGTAAACGAAACAAACTCACCACGCACTCAAAATAAATAATAATATGTATATACATTATGCATTAAATATGTGTGAATTCGTAATTTACTTTAGTTTGAATTAGATTGTGATTAAAGCAATACTATGAAATAAAATATTTAATAATATTATAATGACCGTGTGAAATGAGATTATTTTAGTTTCAAAGCCTACGCAAAAATACCAATTACGGGGGTATTTGTTTAAATTTTTAACATTTAACGTAGGTTTCCAATTTTCATTTAAGAATGTGAGGTGATAATTTTTCTTTATTAAAGGTTGCTTTTAACGTAACTTAATTCATAACATAATCTACCGCAATGATTTTCTCAATTGAAATCGATTGGAAAATGTTATATCTTTGAAGAGAAAAATAACCTTCAAGAGGCTATTACATTTCCAAACTTAAACTTTCACGAGAAGAAACGATTATTTACAGATTGAATGGCATTGCTTTTCAATATTTATTCAAACGCAAGTACACCAATTGTCTTAACTAATCCGACTATTGCAATTGATTAGCCGTACAAATATTCTCTCTAAAGCGTAAATTTCTTTTTATAAAGACTTTCAAAACAGAGTAAAGTGAAGGTGCCATGGCATTAATCACAATAAAATAAAAACAGTATCGAGTATTCGTAATACTCATTCGAACTCAGATAAAAACAAATGACTAGATTTTTGAGCGTGAATATAACTCAATTATTATTAACAACAGAAGCATATATTTTCCACTAAACTAGTATAAAAGCCCGTCAATATAACAGGCGGGAATATATAATTTATTGTTTAACTTAAAATCTCCTACTGAGACAATAATGGGGCCTCTATCTCGACAATGGCATGGTTGCCAAGGCAAATTCTCACGAAATCGCCAAATCTGTCAAAAATAAGTCACTTAAACGGGAAATTAGACCGTTTCTGGACCGAAGGAGACAATCGTCGATAAGGCTAAATAACGTTGTTTATTTTCCTTTCAAACAGTCCCGGTTTGAATATCGAGGGTCAATTTTACAAATTTTTATGAGCGAAAGAATGAAAGCTAGCACGTCGCTAAATTGATTTTTACGCGTTATCTTATGGGAAAGAGAAATTATCTACTGGAGTCGAACCCGGGTCTTTTTTGGGGAACTTTTTTCGCGGACGGCTCCCTGAGAAAAAATGAGTAACCTATACAAAATTTGGTTGACCTGGCTGAAGAAACGGCTGAGATATTGAGCGTTATGTACAAAGTGACCAAGAGAATAAGGCTTTTATAGTTGGTTGATGATGCACGATTACCGTTACACTGCAGCGCCACAGAATGAAGCTTATGAATTACGTTTTTGAATAGATTTAATTCTGCATTATATATTGTGGAGGGAACTTTACCGTAATTTCTTTGGTGTCACAAATTCTTTCTTCCGGCAATGATTTTGTGGATTTCTTGAAACTGCCACGAAGATTTTTAATATTCACTTAGGAGAGTCTCATGACAAATCACCTTGTTTGAAATCTATAGATATTAATAAAGGGCAATGTATGTGTGTGTGGATAGCATATCTCGAAAACCAAGAAACTTAGAGACTTTAAACTTTGTGCATTACTAATGGGACCTTGAGGATGTGCACCTCGGGGCTAGAATTTTTATTTTTGGGGAAGGGGGGTAGCGGAGGGGGGTGCCATTTCCCATAAGATAACACGTAAAAATCGATATTTCGACTTACAGGCTTTTACTCTTTTGCAAATTAAAATAAGGAAGAATTGAGGACCTAGACCGTTTTAAAGAAAAATAAATGTTTCTTTTTCTTATCGTCACATTTTGCATACGATACAAAGTCGCTTAAGTTCTACGTTTAAATCATATTTATTTAAAGAGTTTGTTTTTTAACGATATGATGGCTTGCCGACCGAGTCACTGTTAAACCTCGATATTTTATTGTTGCCTTAATCCTTAATGCTATATGTGTAAGGAATGCGTGCTTTGATTGCTTTAATATGAGAGAGAGAGAGAGAGGAAGAAAGAAAGAAGAGCGACAGAGAGGGAGATAGAGACAAAATTAAATGTTCCATAAATTAAAAATAATTTTGGGCGTATAAGAATTGTATAGCGTAATGTATTTCTTTGTCATACAATTTATATTCGCCCAAAACTATTTTTACTCTCTGGAACACTCAATTATGTGAATTTTATATTTATTGCTTTTTTACTGCATTTAAAAGTTGGTTTCATTAATTTTTATTTCAATTTTAACTTCATACTTAATTCACGCATGCCCGTCATATTTGACGAGAAATTATGCTAGTATGTTAATAACCAACTCCTGGTAAAAATTATTTTACCATGAAAATGTTGAAAAGTTAATTATTATATATTTTCAGAAAATTTTAACCTTAACGACGTTTGTTTACACAAGGCAAATTTGTTGTAGCCAGATAAATTTGTTCAACTAATTTATGTAAATTACCACCTCAGAATACTTTCTGTACTTCATGAGTTTTGTAGAGAACCAACAGTAAGCTTTAACCATTACTGGGAAAAGGGATTTATTCTCGAGGAACGTTTGGTAGAAAAAATAGGAAAAGTCTCGAATCCCACCGCAGACTTGGATTTTCGGGATCGTAGCCGTTGGTGTGAATGAACTCAATGTAATTGGATTGAGTGCCTTTTGTAGGATGATGGTGAATAAATAAGTCCGAGGAGGTCGAAGGTGAAGCAAAAGCAATCGAGAAATACGACGTTGTAAACGAAGAGCCCCTCCCAGAGCGCTAAATTAAAAACGCAAGAGCATCATTGGCCGCGCCAACCGATCACGAGTAGGAAATCAATTTTCGCCATGGGACCGTAGCTTTCCTCAACCGGGATAGTGTGGTATCCCGGGATGTGGCCAGCGATCGCTAAGAATGCCGCGAAAAATGTCGTCGAACGGGTAAACCCTCTGATCGAACATGTGTACAAGGCAATTATTTTTGCTCTACGTACTATTCGGTAAAGCTGTATCGTGACCAGCTAAACGCGTCAAATTCGTTGCATAAGTTTTGTGTCTATATGCATTAATTACTTTCGAGATTCAAGAATAAGCAGTTTGATATACAAGTTGAAAAGATAAAGAGTTCTTTTTAGTATCTATTTTTGGTGAGTCACCACTGAAGACGGCTACTTATTTGTTTGTTTGTATGGAATTTCTGACTAATCAACCTCTTGGATTATTACAGCCGTTACTCGTTCCTCACCGAACGCACACACTCACAAGGGAGGAGGGAAACCCGGTGCCGGCATTAGCCTACTCTTTACGAAGAGCACCAAGGGGACCAACTACTTAACGTCCCTTCCGAAGGACGGAGCGCTGACTTGCGCGGACTCCTCAAATCAAACAAGTAGGGAACGGGACGATCCCAGGTTGAAAAATCCGACCTCCGCCGGATTCGAACCTGGGACTCCTGCGTGAAAAGCCAACGCTCTAACCACTCTGAAGACGGCTACGTTGTAGTAAAAATGTGCATCTAATTTTTCATAACCATGTTATGGCTATTGGAGATACCTGAGATAAGCACTTACTCGTTCTTTTTTTGTTATTGGAGTATTTATTCTCGAATTTGTTCTCAGTCATATGACGAGCTCGATAATTATCTAGATTAATGGTTCTCAAACTTTTTTGAGCCGCGGCACACTTTCAAAGATAAAGAGGGTTTCGCGGCACCCCAGCCTTGTGACAAGCTTTATATATTATTAGATACGGGTATTACAACCATTGGACACATCCATTTGTTGATACTACTACATAATCAATTTATTAGAAGTAAAATTATTGCCCTAATTCAGGGGTCACCAAACCTTTTAATGAAAGGGCCACATGAGGCTTCATGATCCACAGACGGCATTTCAAATGACTGATCGGGCCGTGTGAAAATTTCAACGAGCAAGTTTTGAGAATTTTTTCGATTCGGTAATATGTAATTCGCTTATATTAAAATTAGAATTCACCCAAGCGCTCGGAAAATGTCGTTTAGTTATCATAAATGATATCTAATGAATACTGTTGCTGATAATGCGGGCCGGATCAAATCGCTGCGCGGGCCGGATGTGGCCCGCGGGCTGTAGTTTGGGGACCCCTGCCTAATTACCCATCAACACATGCATATCGTTGGTTTATTTACTAAAGAAAGTTTTGGCGGCACCCCTAAATATCTACTGTGGCACCTCAGTGTGCCGCAGCGCACAGTTTGAGAATCACTGCTCTAGTGAATTACTATTAGATGTAGAATGCGACAAAATTTTGTCTCGTTGGAAGGATGACGCACTTTAAATATTGCAGGGAATCGCTGCCAAAGAGTTTATAGAATGAAAGCTTTTATTTCTATGGCCAAAGAAGTGAAGTAAGGTTCAAGTTAATTTTGAAATTCGATGTGATGACGAACTGTGCAAAGTTTATTTATCCGATTCATCAACCTACCGCTAACAATAAGCCAAACTAAAACACTTCGGCAATTGCATATATTTCCAATATTGATAACTATTAAAAGTTAACTTTGGTCTAATTAATGTAATTACATCCAACAATAGAATCAACCAAAATATTGGTATAAATAGGGATATTTTTTAAAAGTTACTTTAATAGTTTCAAATGTATTGGGGAACATTTATTTTCATTTCCGTGACTATGAAAGTTTTCCATTTATTTAACGTGGTACGATCATATTAAAATAGCTATGCTAATAAAATATTAAAGATAAAATTACTAACACTTTCTATCACTATCCTTATATCTTGAATACGAGATAAGATCAATCCCTTTTTATTAAAATATATTCACTATGAAAAAGATTTTAATTTTAAAAAATATTACTTCCACAAAAAACAGATGGTGACCTAGGTAACGGAGATTTAAAAGGAAACAAAAGTATTTTACTTTATCAGCACAGACGTATGTTGAAACATAAATTGCCACTGGCCCACAAACGTGTTCCACCGGCTGAATCCAAGGTGCCCAAGACGAATGTAATAGTTTCTGATGCTTGATTTTACTTTAACTCTCTTACAAGAATTGGGGCTATATGCGGCACTCAGCTAAGGTCCAAAATTCAACAACGCAGTCCTAGTTCTATTATATTCCCCCCCTTCCCTTGAGTTCCAGTTTTGTGCAGAACCTCCTATTAGTTATTTTCATAGTAATTTAAGTATTTATTTTTCTTTTCGGTCAAGTTCTTGTGAAAGGATATAAATAAATATTTACTTTTTCATCATCGCAGTTAGAATTATTATTTTCATCGGACACCTGCCTGAATCGGTGCAAAATTTTCTGGAATTATTTACAGCAATTTCAGTTTTTTTAATAGAGATGTAACGTGAAAACATCAGATATTAGTTTTTCGTTGAATATATACCTCAAATAAAGATTATAGCTATTTTAAGATAATGTCATTGATTTTAGGTATATATAAGTATGGAGATATAAGGAAAAAACTCTGGATGATTAATCTCTGGTGTTATGACATAAGCACCGTTAGGTTCCCATAATACATGTGTACATTGTGGGCTCATCTGTGCATTTCTTAATTGTAAATGTTTAACATTTGTTTAAAAATTTTATTACACAAGTTTGTTTTTCAATAGCGATTACTGAACTCTATATAGTTAGAATGAAAATCGTCCTTCTTTAACTCTGATTAATAAGTGCCTATAACGGGTTGATACTCAGTTAATTTTAAATAGAAAGGTTAAAATCTACCTCTAGTGTTACTAAATGTTTTTGCTATTATACCCACATAAAATAGTTGAATTGCCTATAACGGAATGATACTCAGTTGATTTTAAATAGAAAGGTTTAAATCTACCGCTAGTGTTATTAAATGTTTTTGCTAATTTACTCACATAAAATAATAGTGTTTGATTTGATGCATAACATTTATTATAATAATAAAGTCTACCTATATAAAGCTTTTTAATCAAACGCATTTCCTCGTAGGTCGATCTGTTTATGCTCTTAAATTGTAGCCATTTTAATGGGTCAACAATAAATCCTTTTCTTTCATAGGAATGTTGATTCGTGATTTGTTAATAGGCGCATTGACACTTTTATCATTAACGCCCGATGAGAATGCCTCTACCTCATTTAATGTAAAGGTTGGTGGCTTGGTTAACTTATGGCTCGATTTTTATCGGTGAGACAACTCCTTCAGCCATCAAATTTATTAAAACCAGTTGCATTTCGCCCACTAAGTGGGCATCTTCAGGGGCGAACTTGAATCGACAGTGAATGAATGTCAACTGTAATGTAATTGGATTTTATCCGATGACGACCATGTGAGCCATTATAAACACTAGTTACTAATTTTAAAATTAGAAAAAAGCGATGAGTATAAATTTTAAGCAACAAAATGGATATGATTTCCTCAAGATTTATTGAGTGAATTATTATCAACCATCGCGAGCGATTTTCAGCGAAAATTAAATAAAAAACTATTTCTGAAAAGTTTGCGCACTTCAAATAATAAGCAGTAATCGGTAATCTAATTGTGCAATTGTAATTGTATTTCCTTCAGTTAACTTAATGCCATCGGTCCGACACTATAGAACATGATCATAATCGGTATAGTCCATGTAAGCGATGAAAGAGCGGACGTAATGATTCAGTATATGAAAATGAAAGCAGTAAGAACCATGTGATAACAAATAAGATGAACAAAAACAAAAGCGCTTCAAGTCTTCTTTAAAATTCACGGATGCGATACTAATGAGCTCATTGAGATTTATTTCTGTAACAAGAGCACAACGTCAGTTTGTCCTGACGATAATCGGTTAATGGCCGATCAAAACTTTCAGTACATTTCATTACATTTCTCCCGAGATCTTAATGTTTTAAATTTAGCAATTTTAATAAAACTACTTCTTTTCGGTATCGTTATTGGGGCGGCTTCCATTTTATTCGCGACATAAAATGGCTGCAATGTGTCTAAAGCTGAAAGAGCATTTATTAAAATATTTAATTAAACGTTTATTAGCGAGTAACTCGGTGGAAGAACGGTAAGAAACTGAGATGGTAAATAGCCACAGAAACGACCACCTCTAACAGCTACACTCTAAATCGGAACCTAAGTCGTGATTTTCTGCACCGAGGCCAACTGAGGTGTCAATTCCTTTTTAAAGAAATTACAAACTTTAGTTTTAAAAGGAAGTCATTTTTCAGAAAAAAATAATTCCTAATGGATTTTAATTAGTAAGTTTCTTTCCCGTAAACCAATTCCTCCTGGACAGGCGGCTCCTTAGATGATTTCCTGCGAACATTCTGTTGAAGCAAAGTGGCACGGTCTGTCACATATTTTATCAATCCTTTTCCCTAAGTCCCAATTATAAAAAGATTACCGATCTTTCTAGTGGAGTGATTAAGAAAAGAGGAAGGAGGGCGGGGGGGTTAACCCCTTTAAGCAAAGGAAGGGATGTCGAATTTCTTCTTGGCTAATGAAAACTATTCGTTAAGCTCGGACTAATTACCCGCTTCAGGCGCCGAACATCACCTTCCCCCAATCCTCATTTTAAACATTACAAATCCGTTCGGAAGATATTAGAGCGAATTTATCTATACTACTTAAGCGGAAAACATACATTACTGCTCTAACGAAATGTGTCTCCCCCTGTGCCCCGGAAACCGTAATGCGGCTCCCGAGTGTCTCCCAGTTGGGGGTTCTATAGAGGAACAGCTACGAAAGGAAAAATAAAAAAGAACCCTTTCTCATTTCCGGAGTAGTCCTTTAGTCCTTGCCTCTCCCCTTCTCCCTATTTCTTCCCCCTCTCCTCCTTCTCCCTCTCCTTCTTCCCCCCTCCTTCTCCCTCCCCTACCTCATATTTCTATTCTAAAATAACGCGGAAGGACGCGTATTTTTATTGCCGTGCCGCATTCCAGATCCGGATCTTAAGAAAAGGGGAACGAAAGAGGGAAAGCGCAAATTAAAAAAAAATGAATCGCGAAACTGCTGCTATTATCGCGAAGTATTCCCGTCCTCATAACCGCTATGAGGGAGTCGAGTCGCGTGTTCCCGCCTTTGTGTCGGTACCTATCCTTCTGCAGTCCCGAAAAATCCCCAAGAAATTAACCCGCCTTATATCCCTCGACGGACCGCAGTCCAACAAAACAGAAAAATCTGAAATACGTGCATACGCCTCGTTCGAACCGCACTCGTTTTTTCAAAACTGTCGGTTTTTTATCTTCGAAGAGCCACGTAGTTTTTCGTGCACGAGTAAAAGGGGAGTTTTCGAAAAAAACGCCGTTGCGAAAACGAAGAACAGAAAATTGAAAAAAAACGACAAGTTAGAATAGGTGCTCCGCCCTCATCGATGCATGAAACTCAAGCGGTGCATGCGGGATGAATAGTAAAAAAACAAAAGAGATACGAAAAAAAAACATTATTCGAAGGATTCCATATGTAAGAGATTTATATCTATATACCGAGAGAGAGAAAGAGTTGGAGATGCACATGCGTATTGATATGTGTGTTCGCGCATCATATTCCAACTCTTGCATGGAAAACGCGAGTTATTCAGTTTTTTTTATTTCTTGCCAAGGAAGAGGGAAGTTTTCTTTTATTTTTTTATCCCGTTCCTACTTCCGCCGGTAAGCAACCCAGAGAGAAACGGGGCCACGGAATAAAGAGATCAGGCAGGAAGAAGAAAATTTTCCGAAAAAGAAAGGAAACGGCGATCGGGACGAAAACAAAGTCAATCCCCAACTCCTTCCCACGTCCCTTCTCTCACTATCTCCCTCTTTCCCTCTCTCTCGCTCTCCCTCTGTCTCGCTCTATTCTCTGCCGACGTTCTTCTTAGAAAGTGGTAATCAATGTCCTCTTTGTCCTTGCCCTTGATGGAGAGAGGGAGGGAGGAAAAGAGAGAGGAAGAGAAGAGGGACAGAAAGGGAGAGAAAGAGAGGGAGGGCGAGATGGAGAAATAGAGATGGAGAGAGAGAGATAGGCAGAGATGGAAAGAAAGGGAAAGGAGATAGATGGGGATGAGAGATATAGGATAGAAAAAGGATGAAAGAGAAAGAGGATAATGTGAAGAAAGTGGTTGCAAAAGGAGAGATAGGAAGAGAAAGGGAGAGAGATGGGAAGAGAGAAGGGAGGAAAGAGAAATGGGAAGAGGGATGGGAGAGAGAAAGATAGGAAGTGACAGAAAAAGATATAGAGGAAGATGATGAGAGAAATAGGGAGAGAGATAGAGGGAGATGAGGAGAGAAAGAGATGAGGAGAAAGGGAGAGAGGAAAACGGAGAGTGACGGAGAAAGATGATGGAAGAGAAAGAGATAAATAGAGAGAAATGGAGGAGAAAATGGAGAGATAAATGGGGAGGGAGAAAGAGATGAGGAGAAAGGGAGAGAAGACGGAGAGTGACAGAGAAAGAGTTGGAGGGAGACGGAGAAATGGAGGGAGAAAGAAAGAGATGTGGTGAAAGGGAGAGGGGAAAACGGAGAGAGGAAGAGTGACAGAGAAAGAGATAAAGGGAAAGGAAGAGATAAATGGGGAGATAGAGAAAGGGAGGGAGACAGATGGAGAGATAAATGGAAAGAGAGAAAGAGGGGGGAGAGGGAGAGTGACAGGGAGAAAGATATGGAGGTAGAGGAAGGGAGAATTTGTGGGAGAGGAGGAGGGAGAGACAACGAAGGAGTGAGCGATTGAGAGAGGGAGGAAGGGAGAGACAAAGACCGAGAGGATGACGGAGGATTCGTACGTCCGACTGCATGAATAAGAAAACCCCCTCTCTCTCCCTCTTCCCTCTCTCCTATTCTCTCCTCCCACCATCTCTCTTCCTTTCCTCCGCCTCAGGATGAGGCGATGCTTCAAGGGCGACGCGGAATCAGTCAACGGCTAGAGGGTGCGCGGGAGTGGCGATGACCGCCTTATTCCACCGGCGGCGGATAA
Organism: Tanypteryx hageni; assembly: GCA_028673005.1. Lineage (NCBI taxonomy): Eukaryota > Metazoa > Arthropoda > Insecta > Odonata > Petaluridae > Tanypteryx > Tanypteryx hageni. The sequence continues at coordinate 193,435,652 of CM054112.1, forward strand.
TGAAGGGAATGGGAGGTTGCGAAGATGGGAAAGTAAGAAGAGGGAGCGAGAGCGGGGGAGATAATGCTTCGAGGAGGGAGTGAGAGGATGGGTGCATGTGAGGGCTAGAGGAGGGAGAGAGCGCGGACCTCGCGGAGGCCAGGAGGAGCCTTTTGGGGAAGAGTAAGAAGGTATCGGTGTTTTCCTCCTCCTCCCTCTCCCCCCTCTCTCTTTCCGGAGGGGAAGAGGAGGGTGGAGGAGAGGTAAGGAGGAGGAGGCGAGGTGTGTTTGAGAGATTTGAATTCATCCCTTTTGTCTACGGCGGGAGTTATTACGGAGAGAGCTCGAGCCATTTCTCCCGAGATCATGTCAAACCCGTTTGATAATGGTGTGATTAATGAGTCGCTCGTTACCATGTTGTCGGATTACTTCGTCTTTGAGAGCGAGAGTGTTGAGGAGAAATACATATTCGCCGCAATCGTGGAGTCTCTATAGTTTTCATTCCCTTAACCGGTTGAATTATCCTTTTTTTATTGAGACGCGGTTCTATTGACGGTAAATTTAGAGGATTGTTTTCGGAGTACCGATTTGACATATCGCCGAGTCTTCTTCTATTTCTCAGCACGACAGTTGTTATAATGGCAATTTTTTGCAAAAACTCGGTTTCTGATAATATTTCGAGGAGTCTTTCGTAGACATCATATCGGATAAAAAGTTTTCTCGCGCTTCACATTTTTGTGCAATAAGTAGAAAAAATAAATTCAGTTCGTCGTATTTTGCGAATGGATACAGCATATCTTGAAAAAAATTTTTTTTTCGATGGTATTTATAAAGTTTGCGAACACAAGATGCGCGTGTCGACTAAAAAGCAGTTGCCACCGATGGTTATTCTCAGACAGTAAATTATGAAAAAGAACGTCATTTCTTGGAATCGGCTATTGGTGAAATATCATTTATGACGGCTACTTAGTAGCCAAAATGCGCATCTGGTTTTCTTAACTTTTTTATGGATAACGGACAGACATAGTTTGTGCATTCGATTTTAGCCATGAGGTGAGCTCGATGATTCTCTTTTGAACAGCGTATTTTATCGAAGATGGAAAATAATTACGATGGAATCGTTAGAGACTAAACGATACTTTTTCGTATTAACCATGGAATTAATTATAAAGGAAGTGACATTTTAAATTAATACTACGCCGATCAATTATGAAAGGATAGAACGAGCGAGGTTGAAAAAGACAAATTTCGTACCCGCATAACATAACACTGAAGTATGGGATTTCTCCGAAAATACATTCCATTTTTTGTACTAAAATGTCTTGTTCTGGCTACAATTATCAGTTGAATTTTGGATTTTGTACCCTATTCTTAGCTCAGCGTAATGTTATGCTATAGAATAAGCAGCTGCCAAAAATGTATCAAACAGGCAAGTTATTCGCAAATGGCATTGTGAAACTTTCTACACAATAAAGATTCAGTGGATTTTTGCTGAGCTAAACTTTAGATAGTACCAAAGCAACCACACATCTCAAAATGCTTTGAAATTCAAAGCAGAATAAATGAGATCGAATTATATAGAATGACATAATACTCTTCCATAATCGTAATAGGGAAGATTGAATGGGTATTTCAGTTACCAAGAAAGCCTTCATCAGTGGCAGTCCACAGGATGAAAGTTAGCGCCGAAAAGTTATTCTAGCCTTTTAAAGTTTTCTCTCGGCTATAGTTTTTCAAACATCAAATAGTTTCAATTACCTGCGGAACACGTCTTTCTAAAAAGGTTTGTTTTCTGCGGCGTCATATCTTTAACAAGTTTTTGCGATAGTCTGAATGAGGTCAACCTGCCAAACAGGATGCATTTTATTAGGCATGAGTTACATATTCCAACAGAGTGATGCAAGATCTATGACACACACTGTCAAACTTGGCGTCTGCTTGACTAATTCATTGTGATTCGGGCTGTATATCATTAGAGAACGCGGTCACGCCTTTGTTTTCAGTCAGCAAAATGTTTTACAGCTCTCCGATTAGTTGAAAAAGAAAGTGGTTTTCTATTTTTAGGAGGCAATGTACTTAAAATAGAAAAATGTAGGATTAATTTTGTTTTCGAAGCGTTTGAAATTAATTTCGATGAACTGAAATAGTTATGCACATGTTCCGCCATTATCTTAAATATTAATGTACTACTTGCAAATTTGCATGAATCCGCATAAGTATATGTAAATGTATACATTTACATAAATCTAAATCATACTGGATAACATCGGAGGCAGCGATCTATAATTTTCTATGCGACCGATTTTAAACACCGGAAATTGCTCAGCGGCGCTTGTTTTGTCGTGGAAGATTTGACTAACGAATCCAGAGTATTGGAATTTCAACATTGTAAGGAAGATCCCTGCAGCCCTCGGAAAAACGAGGGCCATGCGATCCATATGTATCGCATTTACCATACTTTTGTATTATTTCCGTCGGGAGATTCTTATATAATATTTTCCGCTACGCCACTGCAATGACAACATGGTATATCTAACTCCTGTAACAAAATACAATTGAATGCGCGCGTGTAATCTACGAAGTATGCCTCCCTCAGTGGTAATAATCCGATTTATGATTCTAATAGGAAGCTAACAAATGCGTATATACTTCAATCGGGCGTTTTTATGGTGACAGGAGTCACCAAGATCCTTGGATTAATTCGAAAAGGGAGCTCGATAATTCATTTGTTGAAATATTTATTTTTTGAAAATGCACGCCGTAGTTATTTGGATCTTTTGTCGCACGTACTCTCCAAGGTTTAGCCAAAATGAAACATATTTTTCGAGAAAGAGTATCAGTTATGAGTTTGATGGTTGTTCAGACATTTTCCGGATGCTTTACCACAGGTACGCAACCGATTTACATTAAAGAGGAATACAGATCTCTGAGCGTTACTGTAATGAAAGACATACTATATGCGTATTCAAGTATCAGTAAAAATCTGTCATTCTATCTATTTACTTCCATTTTCATGTAATATGATTTATAATTATTCGAAACAAAAATAACGGTGCAATATTAATAACAATGCTCATTCATAGCGCTTACAGTTCATGAAAACGAGAATAATTTTATTGCCTATTACATCTCATTCGACGAAATCACTTTATTTTTAGTACCAATTTTTCTGTCTTTATCAAAAATCGTATGATTATGATAACCTGTTTGGTCAATATCTCCAAGTCGGTAAACGAGCGTTTTCCAAACTGGGTGCTGCGACACGCTGGGATGCCATAATTTATTTTTAGGGGTGCCGAGAAAAACTTGGCTGAGTAAATAAATCAACGGTTTTGAAATGTTGGCAGGTCATTAGAGCGATAATATTTCCCCTAATAAATTTCTCACGGTGTATAGCACCAACAAATTTACGCGTCCAAATGTTGCGATTCACGTATGTATGAATATAAAACCTTGTTCCGAGGAGGGGGAGCCGCGAAATTCTATCTTTGAAAAGGTGTCGCGCCAACAAAAAGTTTAGGAACCACTGCGCTGAACTATCGCATTATACATTAGTTTTTATTAGTAGATGGTTTAACACCAAACTTCCTAAGCATTACAAACCTTTCTTTTTGCAAGCAAATGGATCATATTCAAATGAAGATGAATTCGCGCAAATTCTCACGCGCAGCCATGGGAATATTTTTCGAGTCTACCGAGCTAGTTTTAACTTGGGAACGTAATGAAAGGGCGTCACATCATTCGATCAATAAACGCGCCATGTCCGCGTAAACATTGATCTGAGGTACTGACTTTTGTCATATCGATTACAATTATGCCCAAGTTCACAGATTGTTTAAGAGTACTGCGGTGATCAAATGGTTGGATGATGCTTCCGCAGCGAACTCGTCCAGTAAAAATAGATTAGCGATTTTTCCGTTAAAAAAAATTGTTTTAGAGATCTTGTTATCCAAATGGTCCTTTCGCTGCAAAAAATTAGGAATTTCCACATTATTTTTATCTCATGTTGAACGAATACGGATGTGAATGCAAAAAAGGCTGATCTAAACCCGATTTTCCATCTTCTTGACTGATTTTCTATTCACAAAACTATCATGGTAAACCTAGTTCCCTGTTTTTCTTTGTTTGTGGCTTTTTTTTTTCGTGCATTTCAATGCTCTATGAAAACCGTACTAAATGCGAACCTTATCTCCTTAGAAAATGCTCTTCTATCACAAAATAGTTACTCTATAGCATAATGACAAATTGAATCATGGTTTGCAGGAGGTTTTAATTCTTTACGGCATTTATAGACGCATTTCAGTGGGTTAATTAGCTCCTCAGTAACTTGGGTACCAAAGCAAGATTACTGCTACAAACTGACGTAATTAAGGCCCCCGAAACCTCCACGATGCGGGAGACCCCGAAAATTCTCATAATAGTATTCGTCGCAATTTTATAGCGGGGATTCTATTTTTTTGACGGGGTGAGGGGAGACGCATATTTCCCATCGCGCCACCCTCTACAAAGTAAAAGTTTTCGAGCGAAAGAAACTATCAAGGTAAAAGTCATCACGATACACATCGTTTCAATATAAACCATTTAAAAAGTTCATCTCTTATCGACGCTGTTGCGTTATCGTTTACTACCATTATTACTTTCTCCATACGTAGTATAGGGGAAAGTATTGTTTTCGTGAAAAAAATTGATTTCGAGATTTCATCGGAAATACACGTTTTGAGGTCCCCTGAACACGTTTTGACCATTTTATCGATGATGTCTCTGTGTGTGTGTTAATGTGATAGCTTTTTTTGTGGTTGATCTAACTCAAAAACTATTAATCAGGTCAATGCGAAATTTTATATTTAGCATTTTAATAAAAGTCACAAGAACAGATTAGTTTTTGGTAAAAATCGGTCAACCGGAAGTGGGTGTTTACTCTTGTCACATTCGTTATTTTGAAATATTTGCTTTAATATTTGATACTTATATGTAAAAATGTATTGGAATAAAAGTAGAAATTTTAATTTTCTACTACCTTTGTTTGAAACATTTCCCCATATAATGCATTGTTTAAGAGATATCTTATATTTTTAGCTGCCACCACCACGCCACCTACCGACTATTGTTAACAATTGGCGCTTAGTTACGTCTTGTTAGTAACGCTCCTTTTTCTTTTCTTAATTGTTGGAGCTTTGCGGCTATTTCCAATATCAGAAGGCTATGGGTTGAGTTTATTTCTGTTCTTTGTAAAGTCTATAATTTTTTCGCAGTTTCTTAAAATATTCATTTTTATGTAACCTATTTGGAATTTTTAGAAATATTACAGGTATGGAGAAAGTCATGTGGTGGCCACGTCAGATTTTTACGACTATTGTTTTATCAAACGCTGCGGAATTCGGAACTCCGAAACTAACGTGACTGTTATATTTTCCCGTGAACTACTGTATTGAGATCTGAAAACTCCTAAACCTGTTATAGATCAATCGGGATAGTTTTTCATCGCGTTAGTATTTATCATTGCCACTTGACACGATGGCTAACTTGCAGGATTTCGGAAATTATACATATGTATAGATCAATTTGGTACTTGCTTATCAGCCCAGGGCGTTCTTGCTTTAACCTCCTCGTTTTATTCTCCGAGAATTCATTAGTAACCTCTCAAACGTATAATTTGACTTCCTTAAAGACACCGAACTACCCCCCCCCCCCCAAATAAATCTCTACCTGAAAACACTGCGAAAATCGAAAGAAACTAAAAATTCGATCGACCGTCTCAACGCTCCTCGAAAAAATAATATATATATATTTCTCTTTTGACATTCGCAAGGACCCGAAAGCAACAAATTCGGAAGGGATTTACGGCCCTTCCATTTTTCTGGGTTTTAAGCGGGATGCGGTCGAGCGACGCTTTTCAGCCGGCGAGGAAAATTACACGTTGTTGTTGGATTTTTCGGGGGGCGTGCAGGTTAAAAACTACGGCCCGGCCGCAGCCCGCTTCGGAGCCGGGGCCGGCGCCGCTATCTCGGCCTCCCCGCCGATGGCCTCACGGCTCCGAAAAAACCGGTCCTTCGAAAAGAGCTTCCCTCGCTCCGTACTCTCTCGCGCGCTCGGCTGGCGTCTCCCGACCTCCGCCCGTTTCTTCGGGAGGAAGTTTTCGCATTCCATTCTCGAACAATTGACGCCCGGCTCATCAATCGGGGGCTGAGTTCGGGGAGGGCAGGGGAGGGGGAGAAAGGGGGGAGGGCAGGGGAGGGGGAGAAAGGGGGGAAGGCGCCACTTATTTTATTTTTTCGACAAAAAATGTTTTGTTTTTTTTTCCTTCATCCTCCCCTTCCTCGCGCCCTCCTCGTTTGTTCGAAACTTCTGATTCATCACTGTTCGGAGCGAAGGGATTGGCTGAATCGAACGGGATGGCATCCGAATGCAGAGTTGAGATTAGAGGCGCCGCCCTTTTGGGAAGCGCCGAGGTTCGGGAGGAGGTGGAGTTTCCTGGAATTTGCGATTGTAGAGTCCGGCGAACCCGTCGCCAAAAACTAAATCCCTTCGGTATTTTAATAAATTTTTATAGTTTATAGACAGACATGACGATAAAAATAAACTGTAGGAGGCGAATCGCCAATACTTCGCTATTCGATGGCATGAAATTTGACTTAGATTTGGAATATGTTGGTAGTTTTATTTAGGCATTAACTTGAATCAGGATGGTGGAATAACTGTATGGATCAAGGATGAAAGGAGGAAATTAGATGTTCAGACGGGAGTTTATGATTAGTTTAAAAATAAATTATCGAGCTCAACTTAAAAAGTGAATCCATTAGACGATAAACACAAATCCGACATCCATGAAACGATCGAATAAACAACATGCTTGTTTCAGTTACACAGTAGTAGCGGTACTCTATGCAGTGGCGTAGCGTACTAATAACAAACCGGGGACGCAGTCAAAGGGGGCCTTACAACAGAGAACCATTTCATCAAAAATTGCTTTGTCATATTAATATCTTGACTAGCTATTTTCTGAAAATTATTTTCTCGGATACAAACTCGTAGGTCGGGGTCTCTCCGACACTGATTTCTCCGTTTGTCAGGAGAGCGCAACATGCAATCATTTTCAATTATCCCAATATTTCTGGTGAGATTCGTCAAAATAATTGAAAATTATTTTTGCAACCGCCGTATCATATTAAAAACTGCATAGTCTTGGTCTTATCGATGGATAGTATGTGGGTTTCTCATTGAAAGGTTGATATTTTTACTTTCTCCATATACAAACTATAGAGAATGTATTGTTTTTATGAAAAAAACGAATTCGAGATTTCAACGGAAATACATGCCCCCTGAACACATTTTGACTATTTTCTTGATGTCTGTGGGTGTGTCTGTGACTGGAATTTTGTGGGCGCTGTAACTCAAAAACTAATAATCCGATCAGCTTAAAATTTCATATTTAGGATTTGTATAAGAAAGTTAGGAACTGATTAGATTTTAGCTAAAATCGGTCAACCGAAAGTGGACGTTTATTCTTTTCATTTTCCCGTTTGTGTCAAATATCTCCTGCAGTTCTTCATTAACGTAATCGTATTTAATAACCTAAGTAATAAATAATTTTATTCTCTCTTTTGTATTTAATAATTTTTCGTAGAGCCAATTTTTAAGGAAATATTTCAGCCCAATATTGACAGCTATTTCAGCGCCGCCAACTCGTAAATTGCCAACTACATTTAGAGAGTCATGTGTTGGCCAGATAAGATATTTTAAATAAAAAATAATTACATGACGCACCATAAAGGCTTTTGCACAGGGATCTCCAAAAAGTTTGCTACTTCACTGACTCAATGGTAATTTTAGTGTAAATTATTCTAATTATTTTAATGGCTAATCTTTATCATCAATTCATAGTTGATGACTGGGAAAAATGTACGTATGTATATGTATACATAACGTTCGAAACTATTACATGGAGCCTAATATCATTAGGTTGATAATGGTGCGATGTTTACAGGTGCATCGACATTACTGTCATTAACGTTCAGCATTTAGGTTTGAAACCTACTCGAGATGATTGTATGTGAATGGGAGAAAGAGTGCGATTGACTATGATTAAATTCTGAAAATAGTTCTTAAGATTATAATCAGTGACCTATTCTTTTTAACTTACAGAGAAATGTTGTGAGATTCTAAGGAAGACAGGAGTGCTTTCTATGCGAAACCGTTTGATGGGACTGATAAAATCAGCGGAGGGAGGAAAAATTTAAAATTAGGTGTGAAAGAGATAAAGTTTGAATTTGATCGGAGGAGTGAGGGAAGATTTACTGCATATAACTGATTCATAACAGAAAAGAGAGTGTTGAGGATGACATTAAAAAATTATATGAGAGCAGAAGAGGATGAGGATTCCTGAGAAAGAACAACTAGGAAGGCGGATGTATTTGGGACTGTTGAACCGTGGCCGTCCCGATAACTTAACGACGACGATTGGCTGAAATCGCCCCATTTCAACGAGGCCGCGAATTATTTCTTAGCAAAAATACGACGATTTCATCTAAAAACGCGATCGAGGACAATTACGGGCGATGGCTAAATACATGCGCGACGTCCCAGTAGGCTGTTACTGACAACTTGAACGGCGGTCTGAACGAAGAAATTGGCCGCCGTCGTAGAGAATTGACTATGGAGAGCGGAACAGGTGAGCTAGACGAGGGTTCAACGCTCTCTTTACTGCCTCTCCTCCTCCAACCCACTGCACGCCCATTACTCTCCGCACCTGTGAAATTGACCTCCGGTTAGACATCAGTCTGTTCATTGGACGCATTTGGTTTAGATGTTGCAACGGGAGACTATAATTCCGAGATTTTGAACAGCGCGTTTTCGTGACAGATATAATCGCGACTGTTTTTCTCGAATCGTCTTGATAAGAGAAACGAAAGGGGTGGCGTGTTCTCGTTCTTTCGGAGATTTTCTGCGACGATCTCAGAAAACAAAGAAGTCCTTTGGATTAAGTTCTCAATAGTGCCTGACGATTGCGTAAGTAGCATGCGCGCGTTATTTAAACAATTTTAACTGAATGGACGGATTTTCTGCTAAGTCACTGTATATTTTATAAGGCATTTCCATCATTAGTTATTGTTGTAATTTTAGCAAATAAGAGATCACCTTTACAGAGTAGTTTGATGGGAATTACTTTGAAACAGAAAAAATTCTGCTATGACCGGGAATCTAACCCGGGTCTTCCACTTGCCGGGAGGATATTCTACCACTGAACTACCTTAGCAGATAATCTTTCCTGTTTCTGTACGCGGGTGTTTTTCTAAGTTGGGTCCGGGCTAGCCAAGCTAGTATCAACCAGCCCCAACGGACGTCTTCCAAGAGAATGTCAAAGAAAACCCCGATTCCCGGTCATAGCAGAATTTTTTCTGTTTCAAAGTAATTCCCAAAATTACAGCTTATGCCTTTCTGCATAGTTTCTATTATTCCATCAATTTCTGGCTTTGGCAATCTCACCATTTGAGAGGGAGGGGTTTTCTTTGACATTCTCTTGGAAGACGTCCGTTGGGGCTGGTTGATACTAGCTTGGCTAGCCCGGACCCAACTAAGAAAAACACCCGCGTTCAGAAACAGGAAAGATTATCTGCTAAGGTAGTTCAGTAGTAGAAGATCCGCCCGGCAAGTGGAAGACCCGGGTTCGATTCCCGGTCATAGCAGAATTTTTTCTGTTTCAAAGTAATTCCCAAAATTACAGCTTATGCCTTTCTGCATAGTTTCTATTATTCCATCAATTTTCAGAGTAGTTTGATGTTGCAGGGAAAATTTAGAAGGATTAAAATGTATGCGTTGATATTCTTGGAAAAACTAGCGTTTTACCGAAAATAATTTGTGGATCAGATATTTTTTTTCAATTATTGCAAAATATTTTTTTTCCTGAAAACATGCAATCATTCTGTTAATTGAGAATGCTTAAATGGAAATTCTGAAATGGATAACTCGCTAGATTTTGGTAGAGATAAACAAACGTTAATGCTACGTTTCACTAATTTCAGGAGGGAAGAGATCTACGAATAGTATGTAGGTACACAATGCGACTGATTATCTTCGACGGGTAATTATTAGCGTGTCTTTAGCCACTCTAATACTCGATCCAAAGGTGACGTGGCAGTTAAGAATGCTCTTTTAAAGGTCGGGACCTCTTCTTACAATTAGAGAAGTGCTCGATGCTCATTTGGTTCTGAATTATCTAACATTAAGTACCAGCCAGCTAATTTTGCATAGTAAAATTGTAAAATTTTCCATTTCGGTGCGCAATCTCACCTTAATTGAAGATAAACATTAAACCTACCGTCCTCTAACTCTCGTCTGGTAATTCCGCAACATCGATTGTAAAGCCGCGGAATTATGTTGCGACGGAAACGTTTACGGGGATCTTGATTGATTCAAACTTTTGTGTCGGGGAAGATTTCTCCCGCGACAGTCAATTATTTTCGGTTTTGCCAAAAATCCTCTACCTGCGACATTCCTCGCATCGGTGGTTTTTTATTAATCAAATGTCTTTACCTTTTAAATAAGAGGGGCGGCGAAGAAACTTTCTTCCTTTGTTTCGTTTATATTAAATCATCGTCCATTAGAGCTGCGTTTCCCAAACTAAGGGCCGCGGCCCATCAGAGACCGCACAATTATTTTGAATGTAAGGTGAAGTTCCAAAAAATAAAATTTTCACGAATAATTCCATTTTATCAGGACATTTTCAGAAATACGATGCTATTAGAAATATTAATAGTTACATAAAATGAATAAATTTGCATTAAAGTTTCTTATTTTTACTATTTTCCTTTCAAAGGGGGTCGCGTGATATTCAAGGGAGCCGCGACAAGTTTAAGTTTAAGAACCACTGCAATTGCGTCCCACCAACCATTTTGCCAAAAAATCTTGGTCCCACGATGATAGAAACAAACCCCTCCTTTTCCAAGAAGTGGATTTTTACGCCAACTGTATTTCAGTATGACATTCATTAATGGAAATTTTTGAAGACGTTAAATATTGTAGTGATTATGCTGCGAAAAAGTTTTATAATAATTGTCTTCGAAGCTTCGCGTCCAACTGGCTGAGAAACACTGCACTACAGCAGCATGAGCATTTACAAATTGATGATTTATTTTATAACTTTTTTGCGGCATCCCTAACCATTAGCTGCGGCACTCCATTTGAGAAACACGTTTAGGAGAAGAGTAATACCACTGTGCACTGCTAAAACATTGAAAGCACCGTAGAATATTATGAGAGTGAATTTATTTAGAAGCACATGTTTAAGAGTCCACTAGAGAATTATCGAATTCATCTTATGGCTGAAAAGACATTCAAGAACAAGCGCTTGAGCATCGAAAATTGAAAAACAAGTATGTATTTATATCAGGTATCTCCAATAGCCATAACAATTTAAAATCTACCTTCGGTGGATCATCGCCGAAATGCGCGCATGGTTTTTATAATCTTGTTATTTTTTTCAAATGCTTCACCTTGAACCTTTTTCGTCGATACGTAAAATATGACTCCTAATCTCTTATTTCGTCTTCTACAAACCAAACTCCGTAGTCACTCTCAATACGTTTTCTCAGTTTTCTCCTTCGAAACGTTTTCTTCATTTCTTCGGGCCGCCGACTAAAATGAGCGAGACGAGACGAGAACAGCGTTGCTCGTTAATCGGCGCATCGCGCGCTTATTTTTCGGTACGCAACGCGATCGATCTACGCGCAACTAATTGTTTAATCGGATCGTCGCGATTTATATTCAAGGAGCTCGCCCTCGGCAGCACAACGCAGCGAAAACTCCGGATCTCATTCTCAGCACGTTGAAGCGGACGTCGGCCAAAAAATGGGAGCTCCCGAAAAACATCCACCCGATTCTCCTCCCGTGTTCTCCCAGGCGCCCGCTGGGCGTCGCTTCGATCGCCTCTCCCAGACTCCCCGCCAGGCGGCGCCACTTCGCGGGGATCGCGTTCGGCGGGTTGCCCGCCTTCCCCGGGGCTGCTCGCGCAGAGAATAAACCTGGGTTCTGCGCCTGGTCTTCAAAAAACGGCCACGCCAGAGCCGTGATTGCGTGGACCTTTAGAGTTTTATGGACCGGATTTTCCCAACGGATCAGTCGGGCAGTAAAAACATTATCGAATGGCTAGAGGGAAAGAGAGAAAGAGAGCGGAGGAGGCCGTAACCGAATAATAAAAGTACGAAGAGGTGGAGTAGTAAGTGGTAAAAGGAACTAACGACTGGCGCCCGGATGATGCGCTTTGTGGGATTTCGGACGGGACTAGAGAAGATGGCGAAGGGGGAGAGACGTGTCAGGGAGGAGGGAGTGACTTTTTGGGAGTTCGTATATCAGTCACCCAACCAAGACGCGGTACGCCTTGTCCAAATCCCATCTCCGCCAGCCCGTAAGTAAGGAAAAGACCTCGATGGAAAATAATACCTGCCATAATTATAAAAATAAAAGCTAGCGTCTCTTTCGGTCCTTTTGGCGCGCGATTTTTTCCAGCCGTTTGTGGCTAATGCGTGCATTGCATCACGGTAATTACCACATCGACTCTCCTCCCAAATTTGCCGAATAATTTTTCCGGAGACTCGTTTCGAAAAAAAGGGGGAAAATCGGCAGCGAGAAATGGCACGCTCGCATTATTGGTGAGATGGCTTTCATCGGAGCCATCGCCGAAAAAAATCGCGATGGAAAAATGGGCTATTTTTATAGTGCCCCATCACTTACAGCATTGCATTGGAACTTGGCCAGTGGTGTACGTTTTTTTTATCGAAGCCTCCCTTCCTCTTTGTCCTTGTTTTCGATATGTTTCACTAACGTTTTTAATATAGCTTCGGTTGTTTTCCTATGTTGTCGAGATTCCGTTTCATAAAATTCGGGAAGTGCTAATGCACATAATGCTTTTCGTCGGTGATTCTAGGAGGATGTGGGTTGCTTTTGCAGTTGGCCTACGCATATGTAAATCCCACGTATCACCTTCATGCTAACTCTTTTCGATCGTGGAAAAAACATATTTTGTATAATATTTTTGACACGATCTTTTGCGGCCATAAATTCCTCATGCTGTCTGCGAAACTGCTAATATTTTGTCTACACTTACACCTGTAAGTTAAAATTTTTGGGCACTATGTGTTTAATATCATTTCACAACTATATCATGTTTAAATTTCGGACCCAATGCTTCGTAAGTGCATGTAGAAACGGCAAAATATTGCCAATCAGGCTCGCCATCTTCGCTTTTGTATCATGCCATTTCCTTTTATATCATGAGTAATAATAATTATACCTGATTGAAAATATTTTTTGTCTATCGTTTATCGTGTGACATATTGGATGAAACCAATCAAAAAAGCAAACATCAGTGAAACAATATTGTGTTCAAAAACTGTGTATCCAGAAGAAATTTTATGTAATGGTTTTCTGCTGAACGTGTTAAGTTGTTAATGTTTTCTCAAATATGATTACTGAAAATCATCAGACTCAACAAAATAATTGACAGTAAGTAATGATAAAGTCCATTAAATTTAATTGAGGCTGTTGTTGTCTCGCTTTCATACGTTCCATAAGGAATTTAAATAATAAGAATTCAAAGTAACTTGTACTATTTTGGAAGGTTAATACAATTGGAATCGTTTTTACACTGCAGTGTGTTTTTTATCTTCGTGGTATTTACAGCCATCATTTGTGATTCAGCAAATTGTTATTGGCAATAATACTGCTTAACACTTTCAGCCAATTAATCAAAAGATGTGGTGATATTTTATGAAATGAAAAATATTAAAATTGAATGTTTAGAGCAATAATGGCGGGCATCCATCCAAATTTAAAATTAATTCAACTTTTATTTTGAAAGAGTAAATGAAACCATTGATTGACGTCTATAAGTACACCTTCGAGAAAACATATGAACAATTAAACGACGCTACTCCTGGAGCCAATAAAGCAAACTACGCAACCTTAACGCGGTAGGCTTTAAAATGTTATCGTGAGTTGCCCATTCACTTTTACTGTTTCTATTTTACTTTTATCAGCGGTATAAAGCGAGCACTTGGGTTGATAACACCGCCACGAATAGCTTCGAAGACAATTTCCCCACTCAGAAAGATCCTCGACTAAATATTTTGTTTTTCCTACTCTCTCAGATCTCGGGCGCGGAAACTATGCTGTTCTTTCGGGACAATTCCCTTCCCGCACGCGTGATGGGGATCGACGCAGCCGCCCGCACTCGATGCAGTGCCCCGTCGACGCCGCCGCCGCTCCTGCCCCTGGCGGGCTTCTTGCGATGCATGAAAAACAACCGAGGGAGAGAGAGTCCTCTGAGACGGGAGACCTAACTGCGGGTATATCCTAAGGTGATTAGTCCGTACGAAGGAGGAGAAGACCTTTACGAGTTTTCGGAATCAAAAACTGCGCTATCGCACGGACATGCATACACACGCCGTTGCGGTAAAAGGCGATGATGACGAGGTTAGGGAGGTGAAGTGGGGGAGGGGGAGTGATAGGGATTGGTGGTGGTGCTGGGGGGGGGGGGAGTGTATGGGCATCACCACAAATGAGTTTCCCTCTCGTTTATCTAATTAGTGACGGAATAAAGCATGCGTGATCAATGGGACACGGTCGAAGATTCCAAGAAATCTCTCGAAACGGTACGCGGGTTGTTTTATTTATGTTGCCGTGACTGCGACGGAGTTGACTCAGCTTTCAGCAATGAGGAGACACGCTCGGTGTTGTTTTTCGGCCGAATTTTTCCGAGGATGATGGTGGAGGCCGGTCCGTGGTACCGGTTAGGGGGCGCTATCCCGACCATCGGGATTGTAAATGAATAAATGTTTGATACCAATTTATATCGCGAAACAGATGGGAATCTTGGTGAAATTGCCAATATTTTATGGAGCGATTAATAGACTAACAAGTTCATCTTAACAAAAATTTACGGAAGGGGACGCTGGAGAGCCAATAAATACCTTGGGGCCGCTCCTGGTTGTAATCGTTCCGGAAAAAACAAGCGACATCTCCCTCGCGTGTCGGGTACATCTACATGATACCCTTCAATTTACCAATCTGGCGGTTGGCAGGGGTGCAATGCACCGAGACCTATCTTGCAGTTTTTATCCACAAATTTGACTTTCCTGTTATGGTCTCGTATTGTTCTCGGAAAGAATGGACCTCTATAACGCTCTGTTCTACAATTAAAGGCTGTTTACGAAGGTCTATATAGATAAGAGATGTAACCGCAAATAACAATCTGCTCTTCTAATGTACAGATCTTTTAATAAAAATATGCTAAAATTAGGCAGTTTTGATTTTGGTATTCAATCGCATGATAAAATAAACATATAAGTACTAAATTGCATCACATAATAACTTTCAAGCAACATATTCCTACTCCTATAAATTCATCAAAATGTTTGCCAGAATATCTTTATCTGTTCCTAGCTGAAAAATTGTTGTTAAGTAATATTAAAATTCTCGGAACGAATATATTCATTATAAGGATAAAATTTGGAGGGAGACCAAATGAGATTCTCTGAGAGCGTTCTTGAGACGGAATAGCGGACTCGTTTTCTTGCGAGCAATGTTTTCATTTGAATTTCATCCATTGCCCTCGGTCGTATTTTCAAGTGTCTCTCTAGTTTCTCCATCTCTTTTCAGTACTTTTTTCCTAAATAAATTAATTTTTCTGTTTGTTCATTCACGTTTGTGCATACCAGATTTCCAAAACAATGTTAACTGGAGCAACAAAAAGTCATGTTGTGCAACGGACAATGCAATACTTTTCTCGATTGCTGTATTTAATATTAAACGCGTCCTTCCTTGCCGAACAGTTACTTCGGTAGTCTGCAAAATTCTTTTTCTTTTCTCATCTCATTTGCTTCTTCCCCGGCGAAGGCTATGTTTCCTTTTGCAAGTCTGAATCCACCCTTCGCAAGGAATCGTTCTCATTGAAGAAAGAACTTTCCTTACTTTTCTTTTTTAATTAGCATTTGGCGCTTTAATGCCTAGTGATTAATTTATCTGGATGTTTCTAGATTAACAATTCTATACCGGAAATTACCACCAAGGCAGTTTTTGCTTGCTTAGAAAAATTTTGAATCATTACGGACTATTTTTTTGCGAGAAAACATAATTAGTTGTGCTGCTAACTCAACGGTTACTCGGTAAGCAGTGTAAATTATCTGCGATAATCAATTTCCTATTTAGATTTTCAAATGTAGAAAATCTAGAAAAATAACATTTAATTAGATTCATTTGATCATTATTATACAGACGTGCGATAATCAATTTTCTATTTCGATTTTCAGAAGTAGAAATTCCAGAAAATACAACGCTTAATTACATTAATTTGATCTTTATTATTAACAGGCATTAGATACCACTTTTAGCTGGTGCCTTTTCATCGCACACAGATGTCCCTCATGAGTGTGCTGGATATAATCATTCGCGATCAATGCTGTAAGATTTATGCATAAGCGTTTTCTTATCCAAACCAATTACCATTTGTGTACAGTCGGTTGTAAGAAATTCAGAATAGAGTGCGATGCGCTTCCAATCGTTGGTATTCAATGTAAAATTTGGAAAGATTATTTGAAAAGTGAGTATAGTCTAAAACATTTCACCTAAAGAGGAGAAACAAAAGAGCTCATTCACCTGCAAATCAAGTTTGTTCGCTTAAGGTTCAAATGTTAACCGCCCCGTTAGAGCCAAAAATTTAACTGCAGGCGCTAAAACAATAATTCGATGCTATTCAACAAATTTTAGCGATAAAGGTCCCATTTATTAATGTATTAATATGCTAACCAGAAAAGTCAGCAAATAATAATTTTGGGCCAAAATCGATAGAGCCGTCCCACCGTTTCTTGCTGAAAAATTACAAAAAACGTCAATTAACCGTTGAAATGAGTGAAAGTTTGTTTTGAAATGTGCCTTTTTGAGTTGCATCAACCTTTCGTGAACATGCACTTCTGTTAAAAGCGCATCGACTGCATTCGTTTCGACTGTTTTCTCTCGAAAAATCGTCGGCCTCAGAATATTTCCCTGCCACCCAATTAATTTTTCAACCACCATTTCGTTTTGAGCGAGAAACTTCGTGGTTGCCAACACTTAAAAACCTGCGTTCGAGCGTATTATTTTTTACTATATCTTAAGAGCATAAATGAAAGTTCGACTCGTTGCGAATATAACCCGCGTATAATCATAAAAAGGTTCCGACGGTGTATCCCACTCGAAAACAGATCGCACTCACGTAGCTTTCACCTCTTGCAAAATTTTTACAATTTTAAATTGCTCAATTTACTTTAAATGAATACGAGTTTCGTTAATAAAATATAACAGTCACGGGACGGAGATTAAAATGCGCACGTCTTTTCCCATTGTCGTCCGGGAAGCCACCAAGGACCCCAAAAAGGGCCTTAATTTAAAAAAAAATTAATAACCAAAAAATTATCTGTTTCTTATCGAAATGCATGCTATAATATGAGATTCTTTCGGCAGTGCCAAGTTTTAGAGCCTCATTATGTATTTTTTGGAAGAAAAAAGCAAGTATTGAATGGACCTCCTACTAACTAAGGGGCACAATATACGATCATTCCCCCAAAGTATCCTAAACGTTAAGATGCCCCACTGTCTCCGACTCTCTCTCTCTCTATTTCTCTCTTTCTCCCTCTATCTCTATTTCTCTCTCTACTATCTCTCTCTCATATCTCTATTTCTCTCTATCTCTATCTCTATTTCTCTCTATCTCTTTCTCTCCTATCTCTATTTCTTTCTCTCCCTCTATCTCTATTTCTCTCTCTCCCTCTATCTACATTTCTCTCTCTCCCTCTATCTCTATTTCTCTCTCTCCCTCTATCTATCTCTATTTCTCTCTCTCCCTATATCTCCATTTCTCTCTCTCCCTCTATTTCTCTCTCCCTTGATCTCTTTTCCTCTTCATCTCCCTCTATCTCTACTTTTCTCTATCTGTATTTCTCTCTCTCCCACTATCTCTATTTCTCTCTCCCTTTATCTCTATTTATCTTTATCTCCCTTTATCTCTATTTCTCTCTATCTGTATTTTACTTTCACCCTCTATCTCTGTTTCTCTATCTCGATCAGTCTCCATTTCTCTTTCTCCCTCTATCTCTATTTCTCTCTTCCTTTATCTCTGTCTCTCTATATATACAGCTATATCTCAGTATATGGTTCTTCCACCTCTTTCTCTCTCGATCTCATTCCATTTGTATCTTCCTTTTCTGTCTTTCTCTCTACAAGCTTTTCTATTTCTTTCTCTCCCCCTTTCCCTCTTCTCTCTCACACCCTCATCTCCCTCCTTCCCCCATTTCTCCCCCTCTCAGTCGTCTTTCTCGCACTCTAGAGTAGGATCTCCTCGCCTTTTGTTGTCGCTATTAATTACGCGAAATATTCCCAGAAGGCGCTGGAGGTGAAGGGGCCCACGAGACGCTGCCGAACTACTTTTGGGCGCGCGCGGCTCCCCCTCTCTCACACAACTTCTCCCCTTCCCCCATTTCCCGCCTACTACCATCTTATTCCCTCTACTCGTTCCCCTCCACTCTCGCACCTCCTCGTCGTGAGAATATTCGTCCCCTCTCCCTCCTATCCGTTGCGCCCTCGCTGCATCTTCGTCCCCGGCGTAGTTTCGTAAACCGAGCCATTCGCGGTCCCCATCATTTTCTCTCTCTCACTGTTCTCCCCTCTTCCGCGGCACCATTCCGACGATTCAACTTATTCCATTCACACAAACACACATACACACCCGCTTATAAGCTGAGGTACGGAATGGAGGAGGATATAGGAGGGGAAAGAAGAGGGTGGTAAAACGGGAAAAACGAGCGAAATTCGCGCAGTTACGGGTATGCAAAAAATAATATGTATAAACTACCGAGGTTTTTTCCTTTTCATTTTGCTCGAAACACTTTTTTACTACCAATCCTTCCATATACATAAGTAAGTTCTTCTGGTCTTCTTTTCTCGCGGTTATATATATATATATATATATATAACAACTTACGGAAAAGGAAAGGTAAAATGAATATATGGATGTCAACAAGGTGTTGGGATGAGGAAACCCAGTGAGCACTCACCAATCAGACGACTTCAGGTTGGCGAGGCCCCGGGGATGTCGAAGCGACACACGTAAAATAACACAAAAACACAGAAACATCACAAACGTAAAGCTTTCGGAACTTCGGAGTTCTCTCTCTGTAGCTGAAGAAGGAGTAGTTCCGAAAGCTTTACGTTTGTGATGTTTCTGTGTTTTTGTGTTATTTTACGTGTGTCGCTTCGACATCCCCGGGGCCTCGCCAACCTGAAGTCGTCTGATTGGTGAGTGCTCACTGGGTTTCCTCATCCCAACACCTTGTTGACATCCATATATATATATATATATATATATATATATATATATGTGTGTGTGTGTGTGTGTGTGTGTGTGTGTGTGTATAATGAAGAAAGAGAAGCAAGGATATATATGTATCTCCTTTTATTTTCTCCTTCATTTCCCTCGCTTTCCATCTCATCTGTTATTACCTCTCCATCTCTTGAATGAGAGAAATGAGGAAAATATAAACACGTGAACGCGGGACTCTCAGAGAATTTCGCGTACGATTTGATAAATGGAATCTGATAGATGAAATCGTCCCGTTATTTAATATTTTCGACTAAATATTTCCTCCTTCTCTCACTATATTCCCGTCTGTCTTACTTCGCATTCGTACTCTTTCACTTTTCCTCCACGTCAGTCATTTTAAAACTTTTTTTACCCCCTTACTTATTACGCCGCTTCGCTTTTGTTCGAGGCTGCTGCCATGTACTCGTAACTCGTCATTCTTTCGTTCGATTCGAAGGTTTTTGCAGTCGATAGACGACAGCGATCGGTCTTTCGCGAAGAAAGTGTATGGAGGAGGTGTGATAATTTTCCTTTACGGCAGGGATGTGAAATTGGCGTCCCGCGGACCACATGAGGCCCTTTTTGCACCTCAGTGCAGCCCGAATGCGAATGTGTCTCAACCAAATAGTTACTTTAACGTCAATGTCAGTGACGGACAAATGGTGGCCCTAAATCGGGGTTTGATTATATTTATGTCTGAGGGCTAGGCATGGTCAAAATGGTGGATCTATAGGATCAGCTTATGGAGAGTAATCGGTGTCGGGGGACCCGGGTTTGATTCCCGGTCTAGTACAGGATTTTTTCTTCTTCTCAAATGTCAAATTTCTTTTGCATTTTTAAATTAGTTAAATATTAAGATATGAGATCAAGACATGAACAGATCTATAGTTGAAAGATTGAAGTTTATATTTTTAGAAACCAGAATTTAATGAGAGCGAACATCTGCTTTTTATCCAAAGAAGACGGAAAATTTTCCAGTTTTTAACAAATTGAAATATAAACTGCCATTTATTTATTTATTTTATTTATTTAATTAAAAATTTCACATAGAGCATTCGCCATTTTAGAGTGAAATATATGTATAACATCATGAGTATAAATAAAAGCGAATAAAAAACAGGAAAAATACAGAGAATAATAATAAGAATACAACACGAAAGAGAAAAGGGAAAATAACACCGCGGATAGAGCACAAAGAAATCAGAGGTGAGAATGAGGTAAATGAGCTCTAGAATCTTTGATAAATGATTTACAGGAAAGGATAAACGGATCTATGTGGGAAGGTAGATAATTAAATAGGGTAGGAAGACGGATAAAAAGAGAGCGCCTAACAATAGATAACCTTGTGGTTGGAATGTGGAGTAAATCCATAGAGCGTGTTGTTCTAGAGGGTACTCGTAAACCGAAAGAGGCCAAGAGTTCTGGACTGTCCATATTAGAGTTTAAAATGTTATAACATAAGGAGAGGTCAGATTTTTGTCGAGATACCGAAGTCTGCTACTTTTAAACGGGAAACATATTATGGGAGACCGTGGCTAGTTACAATTTGTTTCTTTGGCGTTTTATCGCGTAACCTGTGAAGGTTACCCGAGAAAAGTTCAACACTGTGAAGGTAATATTAATCAAATGGCAGTTTCTCGGTGGAAAATTTCGTCTGGAATCCCGAAAAAATAGTTTTAAAAATGTGCCCAAAACAGTTTTTTGACAATAAATTCTTTTTTAGAAGAAGTCACGTCGCAACGACTTGCCCCAACTTTCTAGAACAGGGGTTCTCAACGCGGTGCCCGAGGGCGCCATGGCGCCCGCAAAGGTACGCCGTGGCGCCCGCCGAGGTTTGTTCAGGTGTCCTCCCTAAAAAAATTAGTTCTTTTGACGTATAGTGATGAGCGCCCACAGACACTAGAAAATACTAATCTAAAAAGACTTCATGACTTAGGGGCATAGAGATTATCAGGTGTAGTCGAGATTAAAGACAGAGTGCAATAAAATGATAATATTGTTTTGTCCCGTGCCCGTGTCAGGTCAGTATGGGTCCTTAAGACATAAGGTATCTTAGAAAAGGTATGGAATACCGAATGAAGTGTGGCTGTCTGGCACGACGAATGCCAATTTTCTCCTTTGTTTTGGACGTTTGGCGCTAAAATATATTAAATTTAAGTGTGACAAAGCAAATTCAATAATCCCGATGAATAATTTCATAGAAAATGTAATAGTGAAAAATCGACGACAATTCGTTTTCGTCGATTTTAAAATTTTTACGAATTCGATGTTTATCGACATTCATCGGTTTAAATCAAATACTACCAAACCTGATAGTAAATAAACATATAGCTACGAGGGGTAAAATATCGGCGCCCGCCGCTTTCGCTTTTTAAGTCGAAGGCGCCCTTGCCCACATAAGAGGTTGGGAACGAAAGATCAAATTAAAAAAATGTAAAAAAGTGGCGCTAATCATTGGACAATTAAAAAAAACCTCTAAATCCATGTCTGCGCCGCAAATGATGCAAGCATAAAACTTAATGTCGGAGCCACAAGCAACATGAACCCATCTTTTACATTCAATGCACTGTATCCACCTTTTGCTAGATTTTGACTTAAACCACAGTTGCAGGCAAAAAATACAGAGATATTCTTCATTTTCATCATCCGAATTCGATGATTCGGTAATTCTTCTTGTGCGCTTTCTATTTTTCGTCTTTTCAGTCTCGTATTGACATCCTTCCCGATCGTACAGCTTCTGCCGTCTTATGAAAAATGTCTGCAGGTTTTTTCCCCCTGTCCGTCTTCCTTATGTATGTTCCAGTCATTGTTGGTAGGCTAAAAGAGACTAAAGAAGTACAACTAATCCATTAATTTTCAAAATTCTAAACCTTTCATCCTTCAGGGCATGTTGTTATCAACATACCCCGCCTACAAGTGTAACAACTGCACCGTCCGAGGCATTTTGTTTTTTCTCTTGTTTAACCACAGGGGTAAAATGCAGGACAATCAACAAGAACGCAAAACAAAGCCTACACAAAAAGCTATTCAAAATTACATTAGTGAGCGGCTTACCAAGAAGAGTAACTGTGCCAGAAGGATTCAAAATCAAACCAAAAGTTTTAATTTTCACTACAGAAGACATTTTTTTTATCGCCACATACAAACAACGCGTCGGTTCAGAGTAACGTCCCGTCTGGTACTAAAGGTCATGTTTGCCCACAATTCCTTCACATCAAGCGCTCCGTCCTTCGGAAGGGACGTTAAGCAGTTGGTCCCCTTGCTACTCTTCGTAAAGAGGAGACTAATGCCGGCACCGGGTTTCCCTCCTCCCTTCTGTGTGTGTTCGGTTTGGGAGGAGTTATGGTTATAATAATCCAAGGGGTAGATTAGCTAGAAACACAAACCAACCAACCAACCATCCTTCACATCAATTAGGTGTTGTCACCAATGATACTTCTTAAAATTACGATGTAACAACACGCCCCGTGTAACAACTAGCCCTGGTCTCCACTATCACATAGCATTAATTTAATGCTTTTATAGGGAATTTATAGTCTATATTATGTGGCCGTCGATATAAGATGTAATCTTATGATGACGTCATAATCCTAAAACAAGAAAAAAGCGCCTTATGTAACTTGATTTTCAATTCTTCCCTCAATTGTTTTTTTTTTTTAAACAGGCATCCGATCTTTTTAAAGAAGTCTATTTTTTCAACTCTGGCCCCCATTAAACAAATGTAATCTTAATACGGCCCTTCCATAACATCCATTACTTAAATTCAGCCCTGATGGCTCTTCGATTTTGACATGCCTGCTTTAGGGCGAACTGTCTTTTTTAAGAAGGGCCAAGAGAAATATTGGCTGAATCTTCGCTGGGATGGTTTCAATCGAGGATAGTGCAGAGGAGTATTGTGGTTCAACTCAGCGGGGAAAGCTGAAAATGTTATTTCGGTTCGTCATTCGCCATTATGAGAGGCATTTTTAAAATTTTACAATAACCTTTCTTAATGGAAGTTTTAGTCAAAAAAATTCGTTTAAATCATTTTTGATCCTCATTCAAGTATGAAAGATGAGGCGATAACATATACCGTGGGGCAAAGACTCGAACAATATTCTTTAACATGAGGTGAATTAGGACTCATCGCTTTAATCATTGAAAAAAAATCATGTTTGTATTTTACTCCTGAATTGCAAGGATGTGTTTAATAATTACCAGATATTGAGCAACTACAGATATACTATCAATTGTTTCGCCGCGGTGTATGGCATTGTTTCATTTGACACGTTTGAGACAAAAAGTTGTTTACCTATAGTTTAAAATTTCAGGCATATCTCATAATTTTTATTCTGGGAGTAGAGCAATTTTATATTCTAAATTGGCAATTACTCAGCCAGAAAACGTACATGAAAGGAATAATATAAATCGAACTTCAAAATCTTTGATGAGAAAAATTTGCTTTGAGAAAGCCTAACTTTATTTTCCATCCTACAATATAATTAATATGTATATGGGAATACTCATTCACAAGAAATACTTTTCGTCATTATTTGGGATAACGATATCCAAAATTTTAATAGTAGTAAAATTCTCTCTGCTCTCTATTCCTGCATCTCCCGGTCGCCGCTTTCTTCCTCTGCGCACCACTTAACTCCTCCCTCTCTCTCTCTCTCCATCTCTTCACCGAAAATTTCCTTCTGGACAGTTTCTTCCCTTTTATTCAATCCACCTCCCCACCTCCATTTCCCCTCCTCGACCTCTCTCCCCTCTCACGCTCCCAAACACGCCAGGAAAGCTGCGCTGGCGCTGTGTGCGTGTGTGTGCGCGCCTGCACAAGTGAGCGAGTTTCTTGAAGGAAAGAACAAAGGAAATCCAAGCAATTCTTTTCCTCATCAATACAATCCATCTCTTTCTCTCTTCTTTCCCCCCTCTCTCCATCTCCATTTCTCCTCTTAGTTTACTCTCTCTCTCTCATGTCCATCTTCTGTCTCCACCACCTGCTCGCCTCCTTTCCCCCACCCCCAAAACCTCTCTCCCTCCCCGTCGCCCTCACCTCACGTCGTCATCTGACCTCTCTCGGAGGACCCCTCTCTCGCCCTCACCCGCTCCCTCCCCCTCTCCACCATCATCCACACCTCCAAAAAACTCCTTTCTTATCACTCGCTCCAAAGTTCCCTTCCTCCTCCGTCCCTTCTAGGCTTCGTGCGCCCTCACCCATTCCCCCTTCCCATCCTCCCTCCTTTCTTAACGGTCCCCCTTCTCCTAAACTCCCTTCTCTCCTGGGCTGTGGCCTTACCTATTCCCTCCTTTCCCCACGACCGTTCCTCCCCCTACCTCCTCCCTATATCTACGTCCGTGCAGGCCCTGGCCAACTTCATCAACGGGGAAAGACTTCTTTTATTTCCGCCGAGAGAAAGGTGTGCAGCCTCTCATTTGGCCACCTATATCTTTTCCTTCGCCTCCTTCGTTCCTCCCCCTTCTCTCTCTCGCGTTCTTTTTCTCTTCCGCACTCGAAGTTTCTCATTCTATATCTTCCTTCCCATTCCTTCTCTTCTGACATTATTCCACTTCATCCACGTAAAAAAAATCGCGGTCGTATTTTTTCCTCTCCTCCGGATTTCCTCGGCACGCAGGATATGTATATTTTTTCGGTTCTTAAAACGTATTCTTCTGAAATCTCGACCGAACACCCGGATCCTCTCTTTCCCCGCTGCACCGCTGCTTCATTGTTCGCGACGGCGGATCCCCCTAGCGGCCGCTCCCGGAAGGTATTCTCTTCCGAAAGCTGTGCGCGTTTTCCTTTTATTATAATTATTTATTTTTATACGGTAAGGAGAAACGTGTCCATGTGTACGTATGCTAGTATATAAATTACATACACATATCCGTCCACGTGCTTATAGATGAAGGTAAATTCGCCAAAGGACGAAGATGGTAGCGAGTTTCAATTTTTTTCTAAAAATGGCGGATTAATAAGGAGGGGAGATGGAAGTAAATCCCTTTTAATTAAAAAATATCCGATATCTACTTCTTTTCCTGCTAGAAAGCGGCCGTCTAAGCGGAGAAGAAGCAGAATTAACGGAGGGAAGGCAGCGGAGAAAAAGAGGAGTTTTGCACTTTGAGAATTGTTATTTCCTTTGCTGGCAGAAAGAAGGAGAGTCGGATATTTGGCGCAGCTTTTTAATTTTTCTTCAAAGTTCTTAAGAGGATTAGCTTTATAAAATATCCTGCCAATTATAGTTGCGTTAAATATTCTTTTGAAGTTCATCCTTTGGTTTCTTGTCCGATTAATATGCGGAGAAATTTCTCTATTGGAGCGGGTAATTATTTTAAAAGATATTTTCATTTAATTTAAACGTCCGTTTATTTGGAAAGCTTAAATAAGTCTTTCTTGGGTGGTATATAACTATACTAACTAAAATTAGCATCAATGTCTGATCTTTTCCAATATATTGGTCTGGTCTGTTTTTATAAATATATTACGTTGTTTTTGTGGTCGCTCATTTCTTTCGCTGAGAAACAGACAATCGACGCATTCAGATATTCATATAAATTCAGCCATCGAAATCATTAACATCTTCCAATGTGTGGATAGTAAAATATATTTTGGTGTATCATCTATATCAGGGATCAGTAACCTTATCTGCACGGTGGGCCACATTCGCAGTTGTGAATGCTTCGGAGGGCCACATTGGAAGTCAAGAAAGCCTTGGCGGACCTGATGAGTGAATAAATAAGAAGTTATCTAGAGTTTCTGTGGTCTCGTATAAGTGAAAATAAGGCCTAAATAATTTACTAGCGTCAAAACTTCACAACTTGCTGAAAAAATGGGAAATTTCCCATGTGAAATTTTCCCGATAACTTTTTCATTACAACTTCGCGGGCCTCATGTGGCTCAAGGGTCGTAGCTTTCCGATCCCCGGTCTAGACTGATGTTTGTTATTAACTAGACGAGGAGTCGGACCTAATTAAAATTCTCACGAAGGTTGTACGTAAAACACCGAGCCTCCCGCAAAAATTTTTAAGGCCTATTTGCAAAAATAATTTTGCTGTGAAACGAGTCTGAAACTGAGATTTTAAAAGCGAAGCTTCTCACGTCCGCCCTCCCAAGGCATGCTGTTTATATCTTACTTACTTACTTACAATTAGTTTCAAAATAACTCGACCGAAGGCGCTTATATTATTATGAATGGTTTAACTTAAGGATTTGGGCGGAGTGTCATATAGGGCGGTTTGAAATCCATGTGAAAGCCGGATATTGTTCCCGGGCTATAATTGAGGATCTCTGTTTAAGATCATTGCAATCGGCGCTACCATCGATGGCAGGGACGGATACAGATAATTCCCAAGGAGGGGCGATCACCCACCTCGCCCTCCCCCCTTTGAATCCGCCTCTGCCGACGATCCTATATTTTGAAAATCTCCACCTCTATCAGAATATTTCTTTCATTTGCCACAGAGGTCTAATTTGAGTGGTAGAGTCGAGGATATATATATATAATATATTATATATATATTATATATATATATTATATATAAATACACACACACACGCACACAATTAAAACGATTAACTAAATTGCGATCATTATTTTCGTTTCTCAGAGAGGTCGCACTTAACGCCGAAGTATTTTCTATTAATTGTTGTTAATTATTATTAATTATTCAAGCGCTTTCTTCAGATGGTTGTATTCTTTGAAACTTGACTATCCATTATATTACTAGCGACCTATTGAACTTCGGTTTTAGTTTCACCCGTACAATAAAATCCCGCTTCGACTTGTACGCTTCGTGCATGCTCTTTGTTATGAATTTCATTTTTAAAAATACCCCCCCGAGTTTTGAGACGAGTGAACCTCCTCTCGAAGATCGCCCGCCTTCCAAATGCACTGCAGCCATCACGGAGAGGATAAGAAAGCGTCACGCTAATTACCTTTCTCCAAAGAGAGCATTGTCGCCTGGAGAACTCTCCGAGCTCGGATCGCAAAAAGCGGCTGACTCAGTGTTTAAGAAACAATTGAACATCGGAAACGAAGATATCCTTCGCCCTCTCTCCCTCTCTCTGCAATCGCCATTGTCTCTCGGATGAAAGCAAACCGAAAGGTGATTGAGTGATGGAAGTTTGTATGTGTGCGTGTGTGCGCGCGCGTTCTCTTTAGGCTCGGAGAAGCATCGAACAATGAATCCATCCGCGAGGGGGAGGAAAGGGGAGGTGAAGAGGGATAAGGGAAGGAGGGAATGAAAGAGAGAGGAGAGAGAAGGAAAGATTCATTTCTCAAACTCTCACTTTCATCCAGAAGGGTCCTTACGACTTTAGCCATCCTCACGGAACTTCCCCCCTTCTTTCTCCCCCTCTTTCCTCCTCCTTCCCCTCTTCCTTTCCCACTCCCCCCCTTCCCCCCTCCTTCCCCCTTCTTCCCTCCTATCTCCCCTCCAATCTCCCCTCCTTTCTCCACCTCCTTGTCCTACCTCCTCAACCTCCTCCACACCCTTTTTCCCTCTCTCCCACTGCCCCCGCTACGGCTTGAGAGAGCGAGAGAGGAGACCCGATCGAGGACCATTACGGCAACAATCACGATTGCGACCTAAGAATGGAGAAAATTCTACAGCGCTGATATTGGAAAAGGAGGAGAGGCGAGGACCAAACTCCAATTTTTTTGGGAGCAAGGAGAAGAAGAGGGGGGGGGGAGTGAGGGAGAGGTGAAGAGTCGAGATAGAACTATGAAGGGAAAGGGGGAAAATGTGCGAGAGAGAGAGAGTGAGCAAGGGAGAAGGAGGTATTGCATTGAAGGAAGGTGCGTGTGAGAAGGGAGTGTGAGAAGTGAGCGAATGAGGGCAGACATGACGGAAATGGTGACGAGATTAGGGTGTTAAGTGAGGAAAAAAATGTGAGGGAGGTGATTTAAGGAGGGAGATGGCGGGCGAGGGGACAATAGGAAGTCTAGACCGAGGCGGAATTCGAGGAATTTGGTGATTATGAGGAGTGAAATAGACGCTGCCGATGGATGCACGTACGTTATCCGTACGCGTACGAAGGACTAAGACCGCGGGATCCGGGATTGTTTCAACTTTTCCCCGGGATTGTAAAATTCAGCCCGAGTGAAATGGAAGAGATTAAGTCCTGAGGTCGTCTCAGAGTACGGAGCTTGCTCTCTTATCCCAGGAGCGGTTGTCCGCACGCGTGTACTGGCCCTGACTTCACTTTACTAAAACCTAAATCTAGATTTCACCTTTCCCTCAACCAAAATTTTTCTTGAATTCGTAATGCGTGCATGGCATATTGTTGTTACCATAAACTAATTACCAGATTGAGGGTTTAATGCTCTTTTTTATAGCCTCGAACTTCTAAGTTTTTCAACTCGATACTTTCCATTCAAGTGAGCATTCGATCATTGAACGTTGAAATAGACGTTTCGAATTGCAAACATAAAAAATGGTATTTATAATGTTAAAACGTGACAAAACTTAACATTGAAGATATTTCTTATCGTTTATATATGGAAGATTACATTGTATTAGTCAAAAATGTGCTTGTTTCAATAAAATATTAACGTAACTGGCATTTACTGAATACAAGAAATTTCATTGCATAATCCATCTAGTTGTTGCGATAAAATATCTTCATTTTTTATGTTCTTCCTAGTCTTAAAAAAAGCGCAGCTTTCCGACAAAAAAGAAAAGACTACTCAAAACTTTTGTCACTTTTTAAGTTCAAAATCCTGCCAAATATTTCACCGTTAGCGTCATCTCTCTTGACACTTCTGCCATTGTTGTTGACCGTCGCGAAACAATGTCCTCTTCAGTAGATGCAAGGGAAGAATGCGAAGTTAGCCTAGCATTCAGAATTTTTAAAACGGCATTCCAAATTAGCCGAAACAAAACAGGAAAAAAATAATCGTAGGATGAACTGAAGTAGTATAATGGAAGATCACCTTGAGGGTGTCTTGCATAGTGAACTGAGCGGTGCCTGGGAGAAGTTCAAGCCAGGGAGAGAGAGAGAGATAGATGTAGGGAAAGGGTGAGAGAGAGCAATGAGAAGGTTCCATAGCCCCGAGAAAGGGTGAAGAGAGCGGAAGGGTGGAGGAGATGGGAAAGAGAAAATGAGGAGAATGCTGAGGAGGAGATGGGAATAGAGAACGCTGTGCAATATCTCGCTGCTGACGATTGCATGTTTAAATCGGAATTCCGCCTTCCTCTCTCTCTATCTATCTTTTCCCTCTCCCTCGCGAGGATAGGGGTGAAGATGAGTGGTTTTTGCGGGGGAGTTGCCCGGATCGGAAGAATGAGAACCTCGGTTGACACGGCTCTTGTGAAGGGAATGTGTGCGTGAGAGAGGGAATAAGAAAGACAAACACACACACATCTGATCCAAAGGGAGAAAACCCCTTTTCGATCGTAATCGAGCAAGCAATCAAAAGACGCCTACACAAGGACGTTTGTACTACTACTACCAAACCA
The DNA here is from genome assembly GCA_028673005.1 of Tanypteryx hageni. NCBI lineage: Eukaryota > Metazoa > Arthropoda > Insecta > Odonata > Petaluridae > Tanypteryx > Tanypteryx hageni. The sequence continues at coordinate 193,465,455 of CM054112.1, forward strand.
CTCTCCCTCCATCCTTCCACCTTGTTCCTACCTAACGCGACCCCTGAAAATTCTCCACTCGCGGTCTTTTGTCTCCAAACACACACACACAAGCACGAACATCCATTTAGTGGATCTAAATTTCCTCCTTAAAAGAGAGAGGGGGTGTTATGTTTCCAGCTTCCTCGATACCCTCCTCCCATTTCGAAGGATGACTTTACGTGAGGAATACTTACTTCACTTGCTTTTTATTTCCCTCGCGACTTTGCCACTGCCTTGGACGGGGATGAGAGAGGCATTTTCGTCGAATTTAATTACACCTAGTTCTTCTTCTCATGACGCCCTAATCTTCCCTCGCTCTCCTTCATTCCTCGTTCCCTTCATTCAATCTTTCGGCGTAATTTTCGATCTCCATGAAGCTCAAGGAGTCCTACTGCTATATTTATGCATCCAATGCCGTCCGTGATCGAGGTGTAACGAATCCATAGCCGCCGCACGCTATCCGCAAAAATTTCCGAAAATATCTTTTCTTATAAATAAACATTTTTATTCGCGTAATGTGCTGATTCTATTAATTTTATCATAAACAGTTCGTAAATAGCACTTAAAGGGCTTTTATAATGACAGCTAAAATAATATCACAGACGAACATGTACCTCCGTGCCCTCGGGAGGATTCAAAACCCGGACACTGGAAGCTAGACACGCTAATAAAATAATCATTCAAGTTAGAATCAGATTGTTTTTATCACAACTCCATTTGAAAGAACTATACTCCACAAAGCATTTTTGTCTGGGAGACGCTTGCTTAAACTTTGCCATAGGAGCTGAATTTTCTAATTGCAGCTCTACATATCTCTACACATCTACCCTTAAGTTATTCGAGCAAAATCTCCTCCGCGAGATTCCAAGCAATTTTGTTAAGCCCGTATTTCTCTGTTTTTTTTTGGCATTCCGCCTTTCTTTCACGCGCTCTTCGACCTCCTCGTTCCCGCAAAGACTCGGGAAGTCTCGAATCATGACAACGACCGGTTTCGCCTCTCGCCGGCGAAGCGCCGGGCGCCCGGCGCGTCGGCGCCTCGCATTCCGGGGGACCGGATGCGCCTTAAGCTCGGCTTAGTCCGTCTTCTAGGCATCTGCTTTCGTGGAGGGAGGGGGGGGGGAAGGAGGACGCTAAAAGTACGAGTGACCTCGTGAAAATTTTGCGTTATTCTCCACCTCCTAAACTTACATAAGGTGAAAAGCGAACTCACACTATATTTACTTCGAAATCCTCCATTTATTCAAAAATGAAAAATTCTGAAACGAAACCGATGATGAAAATAACTTCTATGGCCATAAAACTTTTAAGACAATTAGACGGACATATCGACAACAATGCAGCCGTCTTCAACGGTAATCCGCTTATCGCTGATACCAAAATATAAAGCGTGTCGTGTAGTTTTTCTTTCTTATATGAGCGAAGGGTTGGAGGTTTAGCAATGAGGGAGGCGTTTTTGGAATATTTTGAAATGAGCTATTTAAAAAGGCTTGAGTTCGAACTGCAGGAAGGGCGGTAGAGTGATTTGTACTAAGATACAATTTTTTAATAAAAATTGAACATTTGACTAATATTATGGTTTGAATCGCTTGAGATTTTTGTAAATCATGTAGCTATGAAATTGATGAGTAAACCGTAAGCGATTTTCATATGTAGCGGTAATTCAGGTACGGCTTATTCTAAAACCGCTTCCAATATGCTCGTGTTCGTGCTCGGGATGCTTGCGGCGCTCGTCGCGATCGTAGTTGCTCTGTCCAGACTGCTCGTGATGTTCCGTGTTCGCAACCTTTGCCTAGTTCGTGGTGTTCGTATCGACTGTATCTAGTACATTTCCTTTTGTGCAATAGTGCGGAAAGCGTTCAAAATGATTGACGAAGACGTGAAAATCGCGAGTGATGCTTTCATTGCGATCCGTTCGCTAAAAAGAGAAAAAGCAGAGACCTTCTTTGGTGTATGCTCTCGGTTTTAAAAAATAGGAATTGTTATAGTGTAGAGATCAATATTATAATGATATAATTGGAACCAGTTAACAGAAAATACAATAATTGCATGGAAGTTACAAAGTAGCACAAATGTTTGTTTGTATGGAATTTCTAGCTAATCAACCTATTGGATTATTATAGCCATTACCCCTTCCACACCGAACGCACACACTCACAAGGGAGGAGGGAAACCCGGTGCCGGCATTAGCCTACTCGTTACAAAGAGCACCAAGGGTACCAACCGCTTAACGTCCCTTCCGAAGACGGAGCGCTGAGTTGCGCGGTCTCTTCAAGTAGGGGATGGGACGATCCCAGGTTGATAAATCCGATCTCCGCCGGCTTCGAACCTGAGACCGCTGCGTGGAAGGCCAACGTTCAAAACACTCCGCCACCCCCCAAAGTAGCACAAATATTTAGCTATTAATTCAATTATGGATTCATTCATTATCCTAAGTGATTAATTAGACTACGACCATACTGGTTTTTTAGACGCAGCGACGAAGTCGCGGCGGGAAAGCACTCTGTTGCGGTACAAATTTTGTGTGGTCATACAGGGTGCGATTTTGATACTGCGGCAAGCTCTGACCTTACTCACCCGCAGAGCTTATTTCTGTGCATTCAGTATAGCGATAGCTTTGTTTGATGATTTATGCCTTGTCCTCGTGGTTTTGCGGTACTTGAAGAAGAGAACGACGAGAATCAAGTATTCAATACACCCGCTTAATACCCAATCCTTGTCATTTGGCCAATTTCACACCATATTTCGAACGTTAAGAAATCACCCGGATAATTATTTTCTTATTTCTGGTTGTCATGCCCTTCTTTTGACGAAGTGTGTGCTTTTGTAAGAGGAGACAAAGAAACAAACCACAAACTTTGGAAATCCCATTTCACCATAGAAAAGAGTTGCTGTTACAATCATATAGAAAATTATTTAAACATTACTTAAGAATTATAAAAATAATATATTTATTTCTGCTTATCAGATTCTGTATTGGAGGTGGGTAGAGCAGAAAAGTCGCCCAGAATGGCCATGCGCATTTGAAACTAGGGAGAGCGACATTGCTGCTTTGACAGAAAGTCGCTCACGCTGTCGCCGAAAATTAAACGCCTTGTGTGGCCGCTTGCATAAGAACCTATGTATTACGAGCCAGCGTCGTGAACGCTGCGACTAAAAACCCCCGTTATGACCGTACCCTAAAACTTATAACTAAAAAAAGACGAGCACAGGGAACACCTCGAACGTCAACGAAAACCGTCTAAACCAATGGTTTCGAACACACATCGGTGTGCGTGCCGCATGATGGCTCTCCGCCAAATCCGCGGGCCGCATTAATGCACCGCGCCAAATTCCCCGGGCCGCATTCAATACTTTCCCAGTCCTCACACGTTTTCGTATCATTTGGAGATTCACTCTCTCCTTCCACATGGAAGGACGCCCTATAACACGATCTTAAACCCAGTCATTACAAAAATGCTAGATTCGGCGTCGAAGGTTAGGTCCTTCGCAGTGGCGGATCCAAGGGAGGGGCGATCGCCCTCCCCTTGGAGGACCTCATTGCCCTCCACTAGGTGCATTCTTAAATTCATTCTGCGCAACATCCATTGTTTCTACACCGAAGATTAAGTCTGTATGACAAGGGAAAGAAAGATTCTGATGGGGTAGGGATTTTTAAAATGTATGGTTGTCGGCAGAGGAGGAATCAAGACGGGGGAGGGGTAATTGGGGCGATCGCCCCCTCCTTCGGAAGGTTCTGGATCCGCCCCTGGTCCTTCGGATACGCAAGAAACGCACTGGGAGTGAGATGAACATTCTTCTGTAACCAGAATTGGAATGAGAAATAAACCCCGGATATTTGAAAAGTGCTGATTACACTTCTTAGAGTATTTACAAATATTTACGTGAAATATTTTACAAGAAATGCATTTGAGTTTGAGTAGTGTAGTATAAAGTAAATTATTTCGCGGGCCGCATAAATTCCCCCGCGAGTTTCAGATGCATAGTGTAAACTGTTAGTGGTGCTTGCGAGCATGCTCGTAGCGCCCATGGTCGCGTTCGCTCTGACAGCGAACACTCGAAACATGCGTTCGGGCTGTTCGTCACTGTTCGTGGTCCCGTCCGCACTGCTCGGAGTTTTCGTTTTACCCATGCACGAGGTGCTCGTTCGCCAGTGTTCGTCGTAGTCTGGACGCGGTTTAACAGTAGCCGTCGATAAATTGTGATATGTCTATAATCGTGATTATTTTGTAGGCGAAATATGCTTGTGGATTACTCAACCGTTATATATCTGCATGCGTCATCTAGATCAGCGGTTCTCAACCGGGGGGACATGTACCCCTGTGGGTACAAAATATCTTCCATGGGGTACAGAGTGGCAAGGGTGCTGAAAGTGCCAACATTGCGTCGATGCAGACCCGGGAAAATTTTTGGGAGAGAAGGGGAAAGTAAAAAAATAGCTTAAAATGAATGTACATAGAGTGAGTATCAATACGCAAGACGTTCTTAGTATACAAAGTTTTAACATTGTAGGCAAGGACTGGGGCGGTGAATACGAGGAAAGAGAAAGGCATAAATCGCCGATTTATGTAATTGTCCTTAGATCTGACGGGTGCAATTTAATTAAATATCTAGAGAGGTTAACCAATGCTAGGACAGGATTCTCAACTTTGACAGCAATAAAGACGCGGAACCGCAAACGTCTGACCTCCAAACACGATCTCATCCTTGCAGTGATCAAAATTCGACCGCACATCGAGAAGATTATGTCTGGAAATCAGGTGCAAAAATCGCACTAATTTTAAGTAATTAAAATATAATGTAACTTGGTAAAATTTCTACGAAGTAACCGTCGAAACAGTTGACTATAATGTAGGTAACTTTTTACGTCTCATGCAAAATTGCACGTTGATTGTTTAGCCTTACAAATTTTAGATATTATTGTTATTCCCCTTGTTAGTGTTTTAGGAAACGTAGTATAAGCAAGGCAATTGAAGGCAGTGAATATGTCGCGCTATTTGAAGATAGTGAAAGTTACTTCATATCACAAGTGTTTAGGACATAACACCAAAACCCCGTTAAATCTACCCCATCAGGCTCAAAAATTGCATGAGCATCCTCGGCGCAATTTACATTATCTTCAGATTATGATGTGAATCACGTTGAAACCACCCATGCAAGACTTGACTTCGACAAAATTTATCCGACAAAGTTTTTAGTGTTTCTTCTTTAACATTGTAATTCTACAAAGTGACAACCTCAACTGTAAATTGCATACATATTATTGAGTGTGACAGCGGTAATGAGACTTTTTGGGTTTCTTATGATGAGTAAGAACAATTGAAATTTTGTGCTGTATTGCTGTTCTGCTTCATTTTTGCTTTTACATACAAGTAAATGTAAAAAACAATGAGATTCTGTTTCCTAGATTTTTAAATTCATAGCCTTGGCGCTCCTTATAGTCCGAAATGTCTTATAGTCCGATAGATATGGTAAATAAATCAATAAATCGTTTTTATAAATTACATGGCTGGTTTTTGAAAAGGCGGTTAAAATATATTTCATTAAATAATTTAATGTAAATTTTACAATCGTTATTTTGTTATATAAGAAAACCTTGATAATAAAATGCAAGTAGGAAGAGGGGGTGGAGTGGGGGTACACGACAATGTTGAAAATTAACACGGGGTACATTACAGGAAAAGGTTGAGAACCGCTGATCTAGATCAGTAATTTCCAGCGTTTTGCATTCTAATACCTCTAAACGCTTTGTTAAGAAACTGTTGTCCCGCCTCGATGGTAATATATGAACACTCCATCTCCTGAAATTTTACGTTTATATATACAGTAGAATCCCGATTATCCGACCTAATCGGGACCGAGAGGACGTCGGATAGTCAAAAATGTCGGATAATACGGAAGGTTAATAAAAATATCGAAAATAATTACATATTAACAAAATATATATTTTTCATCTTTTTGTTCATTATAAATACAATATGAAAGAATGTAAACAGAAATAAGAAATAAAAAACACAAGATACACTGTATGAAAAATATGCACATAAATGAAAATTTTTGAATGTTTTTTTTTTAAACTGGTAATAGATAATTGTTTTAAATTCTCCTTACTTTTCTTTGTGGCAAGATCTCGCCAACGCCTGAAGAGTAGTATATCCGTAACGGACGCCTCTTCTTTTTGTTCAACGTAAGTAAGTGCGATTTCGATAGATCTCAATCCGTCATTATGACTAATTTTGGGGACATTTTCTGCTTCTTCACTATCGCCATCTGAATTATTTTCGCCAACACAATTCACAAGATCTACTATGTTATTATCGGTCAACTCCTGTTCCTCATCTTGATGCATCCATTATCTTATGTCATCGTTATTCGCCTCTTCACAGCCTGGGATTGACCGTAATAAAGGAGCAAAATCATCGCGGATTTCTTCTGCGATTTCCTCCGCTGATGTACTTGGGTTTTCTCTTTGCTTTTCTTCATTAAGTAATTTTCTCCATGAAAGAATTAGTGTTTCTGCTGAACTTCCTCCCAAGCTTGAGCCACCCAATAAACGACATCTTTGAGGTTTATTTTCTTCAAATATTCTAATATTTCTTTTCCATCGTCGAGCACCTTCACCAGTGAAGTAAGAAGAATACGCCGATATCTCTTCTTAAATGTTTCCAGAACACCTGTCCATGGGTTGACATAATGAAGTGACATTTGGTGGTAAAAGCATCACCCTTATATCCCCACATTTTAGTTCGTTAGAATGAGCAGGCGCATTATCAACAATAAGAGTTGCTTTTCTTTCAAGATTTTTTATTTTAAAAAAATTTCTACTGAAGGGACAAATTGTGTGAAAAACCAGTTCTGGAAAATTTCAGAGTCCATCCAGACGAGACGTCGGATAACACGGAATGTCGGATAATCGGGATTCTACTGTATAGGTATATATCTTAGAAATAAGGACCTGAATACAGAAAGCAGATTATTGACGGAAATAACAAAAGTGTACTCAAAAAGTTGATAAAATGTTACGTATGGAGTATAACTTTGTATGGGGCAGAAATATGGCCGCTAAGGAAAAATGATATAAAATACTTGGAAAGCTTCGAAATGCAAACATGGAAAAAGATGGCTGAAGATAAAATGGATAGATAGGATGGAAAACGAGAAAGTACTAAGAAGAATTGGAGAGAAGAGAATGATTATACAGACTACAAAAAAGAGGACATTACCCAGGGAGAAATAAAATCCGTGTTAGAAGGAAAACTGAACGGAAAAAAGAATGAGGTAGCGAAAGGTTTCAGCTGATAGACGACTTGGAAGGGAAAGAGAGCTATCAAGACATAAGAAGACTGCGGAAAATAGAAGCATGCGGAGGACAAGGTTTAACCATGAATAATCACGGACCTGTCTACAAACTGACTATCTATGACGATGATATATCTTAGTGTTATAGTGTTTAAAAAATTTCGAAGTTTCAAGTCCTCCCCCTTCTAGCAACGAGACACTGGTCGAGAAGCAATGTGCACCATCCATATACCATCTAGATTTATTCAAGAATACTAAACGGAAAGTATGGTCGACGGAAACGGACATATTGGAGGATTTATTTGACTCAATAAATTAGTTGTTTTCCTTACTTCGACCGAGTTTATCGAACGGCGCTAAGTACACACACATTCATTTTTAATTAAAAACGTTTATTTTTTAATTACATTATTATCGCCTGTTTTCTTTTTACGCCCAAATTTTTTCAAGGAAATCATAGTTAAAACATTATCGGCGATAAAAAAATGAGCGAAAGGAACTGTTTTTCTTTTTAATTATTGTGTTTACATTCCTTTCTCTTATAACATACGGACGTTTTTTTCGGCGCGGAAGACAAAACAAAAAACATTTATAACTCACATGTTTTCATTTCTGCCTTTGCCCCTTGCTTTTCAACTAAACACTCCAATTTAAAAATATTCATTGTAAAAATAGTACGGGCCGACATTTACTAGTGGATTTCGGGAATTTTCTCTCAACTTGCGAAGCATGCAGACTCCATGATACAAAAAAATAGATGACTGAAACACTTATCTCGTTTGAAACTGCGGGGAATTTTTCACCTGATTACTGCCTTGGTGAAAATCGTCATTTAGAAACCTAGTTCGCATTTAAAAAGGAAGATTGGGAGGCCGATTCGTCGAAAACAATTCCGCAGAAAAATCTCCATTTATAAGCCGAGAGGGTTAATAATGCAATACGACTACAGTCAATGGATTGCTCGGTGTTCGAGTAGGCGTTAATTATAACCTCTCATAATTACCATATATTGCGCTGCGATATCTCACTATGATACGTTGCCGCGGAAATAATACTCGTCTTATTTTTTAGCGTCCATTAAACCTATTTCGATTCGTTAGACCATTCTATTGAAAATTTTAAAAACGGCTAAAATCATCAGGAGGGAAGGGAAAAAATGGCACTTCATCCAATTTTCGCTTGTGTGAGTTCGCTCGCTCGTGTGTGTGAGTAAAATTTTGATACATTTTTATTTTAACTGCAGGGACGAAACGAAAAATCTAATAAAAATCCTCCCGTTTTCTCTCTCTCTCTCTCTTCCCATCGATGCTTTGTATTCATAAGCACTCAAATGCATAATTAATTATTTGAATGCATTAATATTTCCATAAACTACCGAAGGGTGGCGCTTTTTTTCGTTCGGGTCGATAGAGCCACATTTTCGCCATTTTCGCTCGAATCGCTAGCAAACGACGCGTGCGTCAAAAAGAGTGATACAAAAAAGAACGGGCGACATCTGTCGCAATGCGTTTAGCGTGGCAGAGGCTACAAATGTTAAAATCGCTGGTACTTATGCGTTTGTTTATGCTCCACCCCCACCCTCTTATACGTTCCCCCTTTCCCTCGCCATCCGTCTTCCCCTTCTGCCTCCTCTTCGCCCAAACCTCAACAAATACGGAGATTTTTTTATATATATTGTATACCCTTTCCCCCATCCCCTTCCCCCGAATATGCGCCATTGGAAAATGTTAAAATTTGACCACCAAAAGATTTTTTTTCCGACTCGTTGCATAGAGATTTCTCTCACAAAATTGGAGGAGAGTATTTTTATAAGAGGCGTGGCCATTAAGCGAATGAATTCCAAATCGATTCGGAATTTGGTGAAAATTTTTGTCGGAGCTCTAAGCGAACGCAAAATGATCGCTTTATTTTCATAAGGATTCTATGGAGAATACTAAGAGTTATTAATTTATACTATTCTAATTGGCAAATAATTTCGGCTCAAATAACAAGTCTTAACAACCGAATGTGGGAACATTTTTTACTTTTAATGGCGCAGTGAGAATATTTTTATAAACACTTAGGAACTATGACAATTGAACGGAAAATGAAATACTATGTTAGGATTACTGTTTATTTATTTAAAATGTGTTAAGATTGATATTTCATTAGAACGGAAATGTGCATAAATTCTTCCCTGTTCTTTCCACAAAAAAGTTATGGATCACTAAGTATAGTGCACTACGAAATAGGATGGGAGAAACTCGATCGTACAGCTGAGACAAGAAAAAATATGTTATTAAGATAGAATTATAAAATAGAACGAGAAATCGAATTACTTTTATACTAGCTTAGAGGACGGCCATAATAAACAGGACTAAGAGTGATAGATTATTGGTAATGAAAACAAATAGTTAATCAAAGTTCAATATGTGAGACTAACGTGGAATTTATCCATAAAAATCGTAAAAAATAACTATCCTTTAAGCTTAGGAGAAATTGCATTAATTTATGTCTTTGTGAAATTTAACTGAATTTGGGAGGACAGTATTTTATATTACCATTTGCTGTGAGCAGTTAGAAATATAATGCTATTCTGTTATTAATTAATATTAGAAAACCGAATGTGCGATAATACGACCCACAATAACAATGGATATAAGCTATACGATCATTATATTTATATCGGATTCGTTCAAGTACAGTTTAACATGTGGAGTGACTAGTAATTACAGAGAACAATTTCTTTTTTCTAATTTTGTTATGAAAATAGCGACAAATGAATTGATATTATTTGTGTGGGACAATTAGCATAAGCTATTCATTTTTTCCTGACTGGTGGTGATAAAAATGATACGCAATATACTTTATGAATACACTCATTAGTGCGTTTTATTTAAAATCGGGCTTATGTTTTCGCCCTGCCTGTCCGTCTGTGCAATCAACTGAATCCAAATAGCGAATAAACGGTAAGACCGAAATTTACAGCGTGTTCGTGGTCCATAATGCCATTTATTACGCTGCCAAAGAATTAATTCAGAGAAATGGGAGGGCGGCACGGGAGGTGTGTGTGTGTATTTTTGCCTAGTGAACCTCTTGGATTATTATAATCATAGCTCCTTCCACACCGAACACACTCAGACAAGGGAAAAAGGAAACCCGGTGCCGGGATTATCCTACTCTTATCGAAGAGCACCAAGGGGGTCAACGGCTTAATGTCCCTTCCGAAGGACGGAACGCTGACTTTGCGCGGTCTCCTCAAACCACACAAACAGGGGGCCGGGAGACCTTGAAAAAAAATCCTACTTTCGCAGGGTTCGTGCCCGCTGCCCTTTAGAGCAGCAGGCGGGTAGCAGCCAGCGTCCTAACCACTACACCACCTGTATCCCCGCGGCAGAGGAGGCCTTCAAAATTTCCAAATTAAGATTATGAGCAAATTAATTAATTATTGAATGAATCATTTAATGTCATATAATTATATAACTAAATTCATAAAGAATTTTAAGTTTATAACTCTAAATTAACCTCAATAAACAAAGCTTTTACGAACGCATGAGCATGGCATATAAAATAACCTACGCCCTTCTATAATAACATCTGATGATTTTCTGCCGGAAAAAGAGATATTGCCAAAACGATCATAATTCGAACGGGATTGTCAGAATTTTGATTCTCCTCTCATTAACTTCAGTAATTTCACTAAAACTCCCTCCTTCTTTCCAGAGAGTCAAGATATCCAGTGCCATACGAACGGATACCTCAATTACGCATATCATATGTGTTTATATTTTTTTTATAATACTTTACCCCGGAGAAAATTCTTCCTCACTTCTCCCGTCAATTGCCGCGGTTTCTCGTTACGGAGCTGACAATGCTCTATTTCAGCCCGATCACTTCCAATCTTGGCGTTGGCGGACAAACAATAATCGCCAACCGAAACGAAACTCCTTCCCCTCCTTCTCCCCCCCCCACAACCGTCACTCACTTTCTTTACCCCTGGAAGAAGATAAGAGCGGAAATTCTGAGCCCTCGGAGAAAAAATTCTCGGGCGATGTGGGGAGAGGAGGGGTTCGCTGTTTCCATAGCAGCTCAACAGCGGAAGATCCCCTCGAGTAAATGAAGGCACGATCCATAGCACGTCTCCATTTCCTTCCCGGATGATTCCTGTTCCTTACTTACTCCCCCTCCCCTCTCTCCACTCCTCACTTCTCTTATCCATCCGCATCTTCCTCAATCGGAGGCTGCTTATTCAGTCGGCTTGCCTCCTTCCCCCTCCATATCCTCCATCCCCTCCACCTCCGCCACCCCCTCCACCCCCCTCCGCACCCTCTCCAATATCTCTCCACCCTCCCTCCCTCCCCTCCCCATCGTACTCTCCCCACTCCCTTCCTCCTCCTCCGATTTCATTCCAACTCCTCCTCTTCCCTCTCTTTTCCATTATATCCTCCTTTCAACCCATCCCCGCCATTCTCGCTCTCGTGCCCTCTGGTTCTTTCCCTCTATCTCTCTCCCTAACGCACGCACGTGCGTTTATTACGCGTTTCCGGCGCCGAACAATGCGGACCTTTCCGAGAGGAGCCGGCGCCGGATCGGCCGGTTTCGGTCGTCTTGTACGGAATTGAGGGGATTTTTCGAAGCGTGCTAAGAGAGGAGGCGTGCGGTGACGAAGGGTTTGAAGGGGGGGGGGGGGACCTATTATAATACCTCGAATATATATATATATATATATATATATATATATATATATATATATATATATATATATATATATATATCATCATAGGTAGTCTGTCCGTAGACAGGTCCGTGATTATTCATGGTTAAACCTGGTTCTCCATATACTCCTATTTTCCGCTGTCCTCTTTATATCTTGATAACTCTCTTTCCCTTTCAGATCGTCTATCAGCTGAAACCTTTTCCTACCTCTTTCCCTTTTCCCATCTAGTTTTCCTTCTAACACGTCTTTAATCATACTCTCTCTCCTCAGGTAATGTCCAACCCAGTTAGCCTTCCTCTTTCTGATAGTCTGTATAATCATTCGCTTCTCTCCTATTCTTCGTAGCACTTCATCGTTTTTCATCCTATCTGTCCATTTTATCTTCAGCATTCTCCTCCAAGTCCACATTTCAAAGCTTTCCAAGTATTTGATGTCATTTTTCCTTAGCGTCCATGTTTCTGCCCCATACAATGCTATACTCCATACGTAGCATTTTATCAACTTCTTGCGGATATCTTCCCTTATATTCCCTGTAAGTAGTTGTTTCTTTCTCCTGAAAGCCGCTTTTGCTTTTCCTATTCTAGTTTTGATCTCATCCGTACATTTTGCCTCTCGTGTTATGATACTTCCAAGGTATTTATATTCTGAAACTTGTTCTAATGGCTTTCCCCCAATAGTTATGTTCAGATTCTCTTCTTTACCCGATATTCGAATGACCTTGGATTTTTCTGTATTTATTTCCATACCATATTTTCTACCTGTTATCACTAGTCTATTTATCATTTTTTGTAGCTCCTCTTCCTTTCTTGCTAGAAGTACTTGATCATCTGCGTATTTTACTGTTCTTATAATCCTTCCTCCAATTTTGAAATCCCCTGTGCCTTCTAAAGCTTCTTGCATTAGACTTTCTCCATATATATTGAATAGGGTTGGCGATAGGCAGCATCCTTGTCTTACTCCTCTACCGATATTTATTCCGCAGGTGTCCACATTCTCAAACCTGACCTTTACAACTTGATTCTCATATAGATTCCTAATCAGTCTCCTGTCTTTCCAGTCTACACCTATATCCTTTAATATCTTCATCAACTTTACCCAATTTACTCTATCAAAGGCCTTCTGCCAGTCTACGAAACATGCGCAGATATCTTGACTGTATTCTATTGCCCTTTCTGATATGATTCTAACTACTCCTATAGCATCTCTAGTTCCTCGTCCTTTTCTGAAACCGAATTGATCTTCCCCTATTATTTCTTCTGCCTTTTTCTCCAGCCTTTTATTAAGAATCCTCGTGATGATCTTCGATGTGTGTGACAGAAGGCTTATAGTTCTGTAATCTTTACACTGCGTTGCCTTTGGCTTCTTCTTTAGAGGGATCATTGTTACTTCTAGGAAATCCTGAGGCCACTCTCCCGTGTCGTAAATCTTATTAATTAATTTCGTGATCGCTTTTAGTCCTTCTGATCCTATGACTTTAAGTATCTCAGCCGGTATTCCATCGCTGCCCGTGGCTTTCCCCTTCTTAAGTTCCACTATTGCTTTTTCTACTTCGCTCTCCATAATACTTGGTCCTAAGTTATCTTCTTCAATGTTTTCCTCATTTTCCAGTTCTATTTTTGCCGCTCCTGTCTGTTTGCTGTATAATTCCTTAATGTATTCTTCCCATACCTGTGCTACATCCTTTGTTTCTGAGACTATCTTCCCATCCGTATTCATAATTCCTTTACCACAAATTCCATTAGACTTCTTGTCTTCTAATTCCAGTGCCCTAGCGTACATCATATCGTACCGTCCTAATTTCTCCATTTGTTCTATTTCATCACATTTTCCTTTTAGCCAATTTTCTCTAGCTTTATCTGTTACCCTTCTCAACTCATTGTTTATACGCCTATAGTTGGCTCTACCTTCTTCACTGTTAACGTTTTTCCATTTTCGTCTCTCATCCATTTTCTCCAGCATTTCCTTCGTGATCCATGGTTTTCTGATTTTCTTCTCTTGTTTTCCAATCTCTTTATCCAAGGTATCCTTGATACTGGTTTTAATTTCATTCCATTCTATATCGACGGTCTTCGGTTTGTTTTCCAACTTTCTTAGGTTATTTTCCAACTTCATGCTGACTACATCCTGCCTTTCTTTCAGTTTTTCTAGGTCCCAGGTCTGTCTTTCTCTTCTCGTTTTTCTTATTTGTTTGAGCTTTGTACTCACGTCAAGTATTAGAAGGCTGTGATCTGAATCAATGTCTGCTCCTTGCAATGCCTTGGCGTTCTTTATGCTGTTCCTAAATCTTTGTTTTACAAGGATGTAATCTATTTGGCATCTCATTCTATCTCCTGGGCTTTTCCATGTGTATAACCTTCGTTTATGGTTTTTGAACCATGTATTAGTCACTACAAGGTCATTATTGATGCAGAATTCTACCAGTTTCTCCCCTCCTCGATTTCTCTTCCCAAGTCCGTATTGCCCGACAACATTTTCTTCCTGTCCTTCTCCGACTATGCTGTTCCAATCTCCCATTATTATGCAGTTTACCTTTCCTCTTCCGTCTTCTTCGTAAATTTCATTAATTTGCTCATAGATCTCATCTATTTCTTCATCGTCATGAGCTGACGTTGGCATATATACCTGGATTATCAGCATGTCCACTGGGACTGCTTTTAGCTTTATTGCCATCAGTCTATCGTTCGTTGCTATTATCTTTGTCACGCTTTTCATCATATCTTTCCTAAGTACCAGAGCTACTCCCCTTTCCCCACTATTTCCTCCAGAATAAACTACCGTGAATTCTTCCGAGTCGAACTATATATATATATATATATATGTGTGTGAACCTTCTGCCTACTTGTTCTGTCATTTGTAAATATCTTTTCAAATCCACCTTCGAACCACGATGAGGGGTCCGATAGAGAATTATCGAGCTCGCCTAGTGTACATCGAAATAAATATTTACTCGAGTAACTCTCAATGGCCACAAAAAATAATTAAATATAATTTCCGCTACCGAGCAGCCGTCGTCAGTGGTATTCACCGATACTCGTCCAGGATCTACTATTACCGCTACCACTGATGAAGGGTTACTGGTAGCCTAAATGTTCAAATGGGTTTCCGTAATGCTTTGTTATAATTATTAGACATAATTGAATACTTATATTGTATTATACTTATAATGAAAATTGAGGCAAAAATGGGATCAAAGTAAATACAATGAATAAATGACGCTATATTCAGTGAAACTTAAATTAAACAACCGACGCCGGTTCCAAGGAAAATTGATCACTGAAAAAATAGAAAATAACACAACTTTGTTCAATTTTCATCGTTCTTTTAAATTCATCAGTATTAGAAGTGGCCGCCGGGGGAAATAATCACATTATTCTTATGGAATCCGTTCTGAGAAAATTCGTAGTTGACTATTTATCCGTAATTCCACTTCTACAAATGCGTATGTTTCCTATGTTTATGTTGATATGTTCAATTTCATAATGGAAACATTACGACACAAGGTGCAAAAATGGAATTAGGACAAGGAGCACGAAAGCGAATGTTGAATTCGGTAAAATGAATTCCTTTTAACGAGCAAAATGAAGGAAATTTCGAGGAAAAATTTTGTGATATGTTATGCCTGGGAGCAGAAGCATGGCAGATTAAGAAACATTATGTGAAATACGTGGGTATCTCGGAAATGCGGACGTTGAGAATATTGCAAAAATGAGGCGATGTTGAGTAGAATAGTAGTGAAGGGAACGATAATTAAATTGATAAGATGGAGGAGAGATAAGCGGATAGGGAGTTCCTTG
The DNA here is from genome assembly GCA_028673005.1 of Tanypteryx hageni. Lineage (NCBI taxonomy): Eukaryota > Metazoa > Arthropoda > Insecta > Odonata > Petaluridae > Tanypteryx > Tanypteryx hageni. The sequence goes on from CM054112.1 coordinate 193,481,262, forward strand.
AGAAAAGACTAACACGAAAGAGAATTATCAGGAAATTAAGAAAGTTGTGGAGAAAAGGAAAATGAGGAGAACGCGTTTTAACCGATTATCAGTTGCCTGTCTCCGGAGAGACTTCACATTTTAATGGTACGCTGTAATTTAGAAGTATATTTTCAATTTTCACACCGCAAAATATTACCGACTTTCAACGAAATGCAAATTTAGTAGCCTTATAATGTGGTTTGAAATCCCGAGTCTGATCTGTTTAATCACCAGGTGCTCATACAGTTTCCAGAAGTGGTGTGACCACGTCTGATTGATAGTAAGCTTCTTCAATCACACTCCAGATCATTTATACTCTAATTCCGTTAAAAGATAAAATGATCATGGCTTTTAGCCCAGCGATGTTCGTCGGTTAAATAGCTGGTTAATCCTATTCTTCATGCAAGTCAAGAACAACAAAATGTTTTATCTTTTCTCTAATTTATAGAACCTAGAACTTTACAGGATAATTTTTAATCACCATGTACGTTACACATACGTTTAATTTTAAGAAGAGCTAATGAAAGGATGGAGAAATAAGAGAAAGTAAGATTGCCAGCATGAACAGAAATGAAAACGAGCGTCTTTGTCCTTGGCAGGATTCGAGCCCACGCACTTATCATTCAACCTCCTACAAAGGCTGTTTTTAGAGCCTTACATTCTTAAATCAAAAGAGGAATTCCTGTTATTTATTACACCCTAAAGGCATGATATGTTTCTATTGTGAGCATTAATATTCTTAAGCAAATTACACAATGATAGATTACTGATCGTACGCAGTACTAAATAAAACTCTTTATAAATTGAATTCGGCCTTGTAATATAATGTTATTTAGCGGCCGTGAGTAAAGTCCATCATATTGTAATTATATAGGAAATATTTTCTTCCGTTTTATTTATTATGTATCGATACATCAAATTTGTCTGAAATGATACTAATTTATGATCGAAACATCGAGAGATTACGCTTGAAGAAAATTTGATATGATATTCTCGTCTATTTCTTTTTCTTTTCAAAGAAAATGTCTATCAAATGAGATATTTAGTTCCTAATAAGTTGAATTGGCTGTCTAAAAATATAAGGTGCTGATTTTGTTCGATTGTTTCGTGTCAGGTCGGCGTTAAGTAATTAGTCATGATCGAACGATTCTATTTAACAATTAGTCTCAATGGACAGTAAAATATTTGCGGGTCCAGAAGAAATAAGGTCGAGTGATTGCGCCGCCCTACTCAGACCCAAACACATAACACACAAACGAAGAGGTACATATAAACCCAGAGATAAAAACGCAGAGGAAAAAAAAGAATCCTCTCGTGTCCTCGCTGTAAGGGAAAGGAAGGAAAGGAATCCATTTCTTGTGGTTTACTCCCAATTCCGTTAATGGACGCGCCGTATTTCCTGAAAACTACGGAATAAGGTGTTCCGCTGAGAGAGGGGATGAGAGTGAACGAGAGTGAGTAAGAAATAGGATGGGTGGAAGAGAAGAAGTGAGATTGGGAGGAGAGAGAGAGAAAATGGGCGAAAAAATCGGAAGATATAGAGCGCGCTATGTCGATGAGAAGACACAGACAGAAGGGTGTGTTTGTGTGTGAAAGAGGTGAGTGAGCGGGGAAGAGCGTGTATGTAAGGAAGTTGTACCTTCCTCTCATGGGGAATAAATAATCTCTTGCGAAAATAGGGAAAGAGAGAGAGAAATGTGCGAATAGATATATATATATATATATTGAGAGAGAGAGAGAGATTAAGGATTGAAAGTGCGGGAAAAAGAGAAAAAGCTGGAGTGAAAAATGGTTTCTCGGTGTATTTTCCAGGAGAATGTAAGGAAAAAGAAACTGCGAGAGATGTACAGTAGGTTCCTCTAATGTTTGACACCATTAGGAATTTATCATTTATATGACGTAGGTATCCATCCTGATCAGCTAGTTCATTTTTGCTGGATCAAGAGGACAATTGAAAGGCGAGCCAAGTTGTACAGAATGGAAATCGAAGCTCTAAACAAATGCAGGAATTCGAAAAAGAATTGTCGAGCTCATTTTATGGCTAAAATCAAATTGGAAAACTATACCTCTTATCTGTCGGATGAGGTGCGGTTAGCGTGTCTAGTTCGCAATGCTGTAGTCGCGAGTTCGAACTCTGCTGAGAGCATAGTCGCATGTGTTCGACTTTGTTATTTTTGTGGAGTTCATTATAAAAGCCCGTAAAATGCTGTTTATGAACTAGGTTAAAGTAAACAGCAAATAAAATAGCCATAAAAACTTGTCTAGGTACCGGATGTGCAGTTCGGGTACTAGGCAGCCGCCATCTGTGGTGTTTCGCCGATAGTAGATTCTGAAATTTTCAAGCTTATCGGATAGACAGATAAGAGCAGTAAAAAAACGAATAATTGGTGACCGAGACGGCATTACAGTGTATCCTATACTTGACAGTAAGGCTTACTAAGATAAAGTAGATGGGTCGCGGAAGGAAAAAACAAACACACGCAAAGTAAGATGAGAGAGGGACAAGAACGAAAGAGTAAGAGAGAAGGATAAAAGATTGGAAGGAGATCGGTAGAGGGAAAAATGCGAAGGAGGCGAAGCGAGGATGGAAGAAGATGAAGAAGACGAGCGAGCATGAAGAAATATTACGCCGAGAAGATATGTGGCTCGGGGAAGGGAGAGGAAGGAGGAGGTGGCGCGATGAGAAGGAAAAGGTTTAAGGGAATGGATTTATTTATGGATAGAGAGAGAGATAGAGGGAGAAATGGAGATAAAAAACAGGAATTACCTGGTGCTGTGGAGTATAGAGGGAGATGGAAAGAAAATGTGAGAACGATGGACCCTGCTGCTAGAATTAATGCTGGACCCGCATCGGGAAAATAGAATGAATAATTTATGCAAAAATATCGTAACACGCAGTTTTATTGGTTATTATTTCATTGCCATGAGCAAGTGAAAAGTATTGTTTGGTATGTAAATATGAACATAAATGAGAATTGACGACTTTGGTGTCTGTCTGTGAGCCCCCTCCCACGCACCGCGTGTAGGCTCGGTAGGCATAGTTACACCATTAGATGAATCCCAGAATAAGAATTTGAGTATAAAATTTTTTAAAGTTAATCACTTATCTAAGGTATTGTTTCTCAAAAACTTATTCGCAATGAAACAATTGCCGTATATAATGTCCTTAAAATTTCTATTAATATTTATCACAATACAAAATCTTTAAAAAATCCCTTTCTCCGAAAAGTGAGGTTTTGTTTATATCATAGTGGGATCCGGGTTTTTCGACAAAATGGTTGGTGAGACGGGAGGTGCGAAAGGTTGAGAACAGCTGATCTCCAAAACCATGACAAATTTATAAAAAAACAGATGCGCATTTCGGCTACAAAGCAGCCGTCTTCAGTGATGGTTCACCGAAAGTAGATTTTTGTCAATTTTTTATACTTAATTGCTTATTCTATAATTTATTTTTAACCACAAGAAGAGCTCGATAATTCTCTAGTGTATCACTGGGTGAGACAAAAATGCAGGGTAAGGGATCAGGTAAAGGTAAAGAAAGGAGAGGATTGAGAAGGAGAGAGAGGAAAGGAAGAAAGGAGATGAGAGAAGGTGAAGAGGAGTGGACGGAAAGGAAAAGACATTTCTCGATGGCGGCGTGTGACAGAGACAGAGGTTTCAAAGATCTTTTGAACCAGTAAACACGTGATTCTTGGGATGCTCCTGGATTTTCGTTAAAACAATCGTCGGTGCTAAAACGGGGTGAATCTCGAGGGAAGATTTCAGACTGGGACAGGGATTAGGAGAAAATGAGAGCCGAGGGACTTAAACGTTCTGAGAATACAAATCCTAAACTATACCATTATGTGGATGGGTTTTGTATCTTACTTTTAGAGGGAAACGCCTTCGGCCGGAAAATTAAAGTCAAAGGGGTTCGTGCCCCATTTGCTTCTACTTTCAATTCTTTAATTCAGATTTATGGTAAAAATAGATTAGCAAATTCCTGGTTGATGTAATGAGATTCAACTTTGCGACTCATAACTTGCATTTGGTTATCATTTATGACAGGAGTGTAGTAAATTTTTCTTGCGAAAGCAGTAATATGAATAATCATCTCAATTAAAAAATGTTTCAGTATGTGCTCTAAATGTCTTTAACTTATGCTGCGAGAAAAGTGATAAAATGTCTGATAAAACATAGAAAAAATGATATTAATTCTAGTAAATCGACAATAATTTTTTAAGTAATATGTTCTCGTAATGAAAGGATCACACTCTGTTGTTATTCATATCAAAATGAGAAATACATCGTTACTGATCTTATATGTAAATAAACCACTTTAAATGAAAAAGATCAAGATAAAAAGAATACCTACATAATTTGAAAAAGGAATAGCTAGAGGAAATTTATTCCTGCATAAATATCAGCTAATCAATTACACATTCTTAATTAAAATGCTACGGAATTAAATTTCAATGGCTGGAAATTTAAGGGGAGTTTTTGTGGCATAAATATTTGGGAGAAAAAGAAACACCTGCCTAAGTATGGAAACGCTAAAGACTATCAGTTTATGAGCAAACACCTGTATTGTCACTGTCCAAGTGTTTGATTATTAGACGATTATAGTCATATTGCCGTAAATCACCATCCGTGTATTTACGAAACACTTTTGAAATACGTACGCATTCCATATGATAAAAATGATGCGGATGACATTGTTGAAAGAACGGCGCTATTTTTAGCCGACGCAAGTTTACATTTTGAGCATGATTCTAAAATATGAGGTCACGCGCACTTTCTTAAAATCAAGGGACTGCCATAATAAAACTGTCCCAAGGGCAATCGATTTTTACTTTGCAAAACCAAGTGACTTAAGTCTCTTAGCTAATGAGTCATATGTTTTCTCTGTGTTCAGTGTATCATTGGGAGAGATGGAGCTGCGTAGTAGATAAGGGATGTCCCTGCCATTCCATTCCTATTGCTTACTACTCCCTCCCCCAATCTCTCTCTCACACACGCACTCCAAACGTCAAGGAACTATGCGCTTCGATTCCTGTTTGATGAGTGGCTCACTTATATATTTTTATCGGTTCCTAAGATCGAAACCCCTTCATACTCGGACACGGGCAGTAGCATTCCTCCTTTAACATATTCCATAATAGAGTTTCTTATATTTTTCGATCGCTCTGGTCTAAGACGTCGTTAGAAAAGGAAGGGAAGAAAGCGCTCGGTAATGGACTCGTATCACCGGACGAGTCAGTCAAGGAAGTTTTTATTCCCGATCTCTTATTTTCTCCTCTCCTGTTGGAGTAAAAGTCGCTCGGAGATCAGATCTGATTCTCCGCCACTAATGGTGCGAGGGGGGTTTAAAAATCTTGCCTACCAATGCTACTGCCCTAACAGCCAAACAGTTTCGGAGATATTATATTATTGCCAAAGCTAAAAACCAATTATCGGGGAAAAGTTTTCATCTTGATATTCATTCGTCGGGAGTCGAAGGTACAAACATAATGCTAGTTTGAAAAAGTGGGAATTATTTTAATTGCAAACAGGTAAAACAGCCTTAAAGAATGTAAGATCACTAACCACTACAACGAAGATGACCAACGGTCTAGGCTTAAAATAACCAAGATGGAGCGCGCAAATAAACGCTATGGGAGATATGTTTTTAAGCTGATCTATTTTCTAAGCTTCAAAATTTAAGCAGAAGAGAGAAAAAATCGTTTGTTGGTGAACTTAAATTTTAAATAACAATCATTTTTTCTACGATGAGAACTTTCTACGTTACCTTTAACACCCATCGATTTATTTTGAGTATAAGGTTACTCGTCAAAACGAAAGTAAACTAATGGAGTACGTATTTTTCATTCAAATGACTTTTAATATCTTCGGAACCCTTTCTAAAAAATTCCATCACACATTCTCCATCCCTTATGACGTAAGAAAAAGCGCATCGCTTTCAACGTCACAACTCATCTTTTCTTGCATTCTAAATCGCGGTAGGCTTCGAAAAATCTAAGCGCTTTGTTTCTCGTCATTTTGAAGTGTTTTTGTTATCATTTCGGAGAAGGCGAAAAAATTAACAGCAAAATTTACGCGTGAATTCGTCTTACGAAGCACGAGAAACATAAAATGACGCGCGTCTCAACGTTCCCGTTTATATATTTTATAACTGTAGAGTTGTTCATTGTTCGCAGAAACTCTTCCGCTAGTGCACTCCTAAGCGTTTCTTTATCGTATTGTTTGGGCGCAACGTGGACCTTGGGCGGTATTTCGCGGCGCACCGTTTCCAAACTCCGCGGATAACTAAAATTTTGGGAGCAAGGAGAGGGAGAAACAGGATCCGAGGAAAAAAAGAGATAGATCCTCTCGTAAGCGACACTCTTCGTCCCACGCCATACTTGCTTCGGAGAGGGCGCCATCTCGCGGAACGTTCGAAAAACAAAAACAAGAGAAAAATCCCATTGCCTCCTTGCTGCGTTATCTTTTACGTAGGCGGATGATGTGATAATGGAAATTGAGAGGGCGAGCGAGGGTTATGGAAAACACATCACGCCCACACACAAACACATGCGATCGAATTTATGGAACTCAAACGTTTGTAATTCGAATTTCCGATTACGCGAAGAAATTTTATTCAGGAAAAATTCTCATGATTCGACCTTAAAATGTTTCAACCGAACATTTCCAAATTACAAAACATTTTGTCTTCCACCAAGATTCGAGTCGTACTGGTTGCGCTGTTTATTTGGAGTCAGCTATCAAGTTAAACAACATCCTATAACTAAATAACAGAAATATGAGAACGAATACGCGAGAGCGTATGCAATCTTTTCCGAGTTATTAAGGGGCTAGCGGATGAAAAATATGAGTGTTTGTACACACGCGCACAAACGAGAGGGGACACACCTTTCGCTAATTGGAGAGATGAGGTCTGGATTTCTTTCGGAGAGTTGGAAAGAATGAGGTACGCAGAGGGAGATATGTGTATATATATAGAACCGTGAGAGAGAGATAGAGGGGAAAAAAGTCACCTCTTGCGCGAGAACCTTCTTCCCTCTTTGCTGGCTGTTGTACCTGTCTCCTTCTCGGCCCATGACACGTGAGGGAAAGAAGGGTCCCGAAAGACTAGACAGAAGAGAAGGTTATATCGGATAGAGGGAGAGAGAAAGAGAAAAGAGGAGGGAGGGAGCAGGGTGAGATGGGATGCGAGCAGGATGGGAGCAGTAGATTGGATGGGAATGGAAGGGAGGAGGCGGTCTAGAACGGGATTTAAGATGTGCGAAGAGAAGAAGGCACGAGGACAGGAGACGCCTAGGACAGCGGGGAAGATGATGCGAATCTAAAATTTCTCTTCCAACGCGAGTTTGGACGTTGGACTGATGCAGAGGGAATTCTGGGGCGGGCGGCCTGTCTTCACCCGATCGTCCAGGGAATGAAGTATAAATATCTTTTAAACCTTAAAATATGATGTTGAAAACAAAATTATGAATGTGTGTGTGTGAGGTCTAATCAAATACAACAATCTCTCGCTTTGAACCGAGTGTGTGGACCTAGAAAAGACCGTGTAAAGCGAATCGTCCAAAAAGAGGTAGGTTTCCCCACAGGAATACATGAGATTACATTTTTTTGTTGTCTTATACAACAAATTAGTTGAAATGTGATCAGTATTGTGTCATATCTTATAGCGGATAAGTCGAACTGAAATATTTTATGCTTTATGATGCTCGTAGGCTGATGCAAAACCGTGCTAAAGTGGAATCGATGCCCGCGCAATTCGTGGTAGTTCTCGAAAAAAAAACTTTGCCAGGCCGAAAATGTGTAGAGTAAAATCGTGTAAATAGAGGGATGAGTGGACATCGTTTTATTTTGGCGCAGTTTCTTTAAAACGTCAAGAAAGAAATTTTAATTCTTCAGAGTCTCTTTTACTAATGACCTCACCAATAACATAATTGATAGTAGCTCAATAACTTTGGCTAAGATTAATAAAGGTGAAGTACTCCTTTAGCCAAACAATTAGAGGGTTTGTAACCCTCTAATTGTTTGGCTAAAGGAGTACTTCACCTTTATTCACCAATAACATGACAACAAGGCACATATTTACAACAATGTACGTAAAATAACTGTAGGTATATGTATCGTATCAACAGTTTATTAACAACAAGGAAATCATTCCACTGTTCCAAAATTTGTCGATATCGTATTCGGCACAATACATTTCAATTCAGCTGTCATCCTTGATATATAAAGCGGCTTCCCATTTCCGTTTGATCAAATGAGTCGTGGATGCTGAGGAAGAATTTAACCACTTGACGTCTTCTAGCGAACTCGCAGGAAGTTTCGGACAGTTTGTGGTCGGAAGAAGACAGAATGAAGAGCGATTTGCGAACGTTTCCCTAAAATGGTAGTAGATCACTCCGAATGGTCTTTACGACCTTGTGTTGGAGTCTGCGACGTAAAATTTACGTCTTTCGCTTCGACAAAAAGCCCTGTTAGGAGCAATGGCGCCGTGCGTCAAGATTTCCTTTCTTCTCTTTCATATTACTATCTCATACATGGCGTCTGCGAGAAATTATTTCGATGGTGACTTTTATGTCAATCGTCACGAAGCCAACTTAGCGACTTTTTCACGAAAGTTTGGTCGCATTTGTACCAAAACGTTTAGCGTTAAGACTATATATTATCATTTCAGGAACTATTTATAGGGCATAGCTTTTACATTCTTTCGATGGACATGCTTGACGATTAGAATAAAAATATTTGGGCCGCATGCAACGAGAAAAGGGCCGAGTAGTGCTTCTTTGCAAATATAATCGTTTGTTACGATGTAATTTCCATCGACAATACAAGGTTAAGAGACTTAATATATTGACTCACATAAGTTTACATGAAATTTTCCTAGGAAAGGTTGCTACAACAGAGGAAATTCCTAATTCTGAAAATAATCTCGTATGAAAACCAAGTCGGAAATGTTACGTTTTTAAATTAAATACTATGATGGCCCTGCCATAAGTAAAGCTCCAAATCTTATCACTCACTGGCTTTTAAAGTCATATTTGGTTTCATAGGCAAGTATAATCCCTCACGATTGGGTTTACTTATAGTTGTTTTTACATCATATCTTTACTTTGAATGCATGATATAAATACCAATGAATGTCTGTCTACTTGTGGCAACATATTACATCAAATAAATGATTTCACATTTCAAAACATTGCCTGTCATAAAGAGATGCACTTTCAACAATAGAATGGAAATATGTGACTTAGGGACAACATACTGTGAAGAATAAGACCATCTGAGTAGAATTTATATTGTTTTGTACATTCATGAGGTGATCGTCAATTATGATATTGATTTGTTACTTCGCTGTTGACACTCGGGAATTTGTCTATAATTAATTCAGAGGAGATAATCAATAAACTTTAAATCGCGTTGATCAGAATCGATAAAGATGTACGGCAATGCCCTCGTCCCTCCTCGGAATAAATGCAACGCAGCGAACGTCAATAAATTTTCGACGGATGCGAATACCAGAAACACGCCCAGCAGACAATCGAGACAGTACAAAAATACGGCGTTTAAAATTCACGATACCCTCCGTAAATCAAAAGTAAAACAAAAAGAAGAGCTTTCCCTTTCGTACGTCACCCGTACCTCGCACGCTTCGGCCTTCAGGAATTCTCATTCTCGTAAAATCGCAAGGAAAGAGATGCGCCCTCAGGGAAATATATAAATATAAGAGTGTCAGAAGTAGACGTTGCTCGGAAAAATATGTTATCACGAAAGGTACGGAAGGAGAAGAAATGTGTTGCGTGCTTATACAACTAATATCGGAGGAATTTTCACGAATAAAAGACCCATCCCTCGCTTTGCACGATACAAGCATTCTTGGAAAAAAGACCGTGTAAAACGAAACCGCGAAAGGGGAAGTGTATTTCACCATAAGAGTAAATGACGTTACATTCGAGCGCCGTCTTGAGTTCAGCAATTTTGTTGTATTGGAATCAGTACAGCGTACATTATTCTTTATTAACCTCTGAGTCGAATTGAAACATATTATGATTTTTTTAATGTTTGAAGAAGGTTCCGAAACCGTGCTAATGCGAGTTCGATGGCCGTGAAATTCGAGGTATTCCTTTGAAATGAAAACGGTGCTAAACCAAAAACATATCAAGCAAAACCGCGCAAAGCGAGGGATGGGTGTGCGTAAAAAAATAAGCTCTTTGGATGAGTAGTAACCAAATGCTTATACATCCTGTCGCCACGTACATTTGCAAGATCCGTTCCAGTTTGTCAAAAACAACATTAGGCCTGTAGTTCCTCCAACCTACAATCCTCACGGAATAAACTGCAGAGCCTCTTAATGACCACGAACGAGCCATCCGTTCCCTTTTGTCGTCACGCGAAGTCGGAAAAGCGAGACTCCGTTCGCGCTTACGACGATTCTGTTACGCGGGAGGTTCCCCATGACATCGAGATAGAAGAAGAAAATACGCACGCGTTATACATACACAAACGCATTTATACACACGCATGTATTATCTTCCGTCCTTCCTTCCTCCCCTTTGACCCATCTCGTGCCCATCTCTAGGGCTCCTTTCATGCCATCTGGCGTGCGGGTGTCGTTTCCCTTAAGTGAGGCAAGTAGGTGCGTGAGAGAACGTCCGCTCTCTTTCGGGTGTGGGAAAGACTTGTTCGAGGGAGCCTAGGAGGAGGAGGAGCGGCTGCCTGATGGTAGCAGAGGAGTGAGGGAGAGATAGAGAGAGAGGGAGAGGTGGGTTGTGGTGCGGACAGACGCGGTGGGTGGGAAGCCGGACGCTCGCTCTCTCTAGTTCATAATCCCGACCACGCCGCATCCTCCGGGGAATTCTTATTTTCCCGGCACGCACGAGGGCGCGGGTCCGTTTGCGCGGAGCGCGGCAACTGCTGCGGTAAGAGGGAATCGTGATGGGACGCCGTTATGCAGAACTAAAGGGGGGTTTGTGGGAAGGAAATGGCGGGTGGGGGAGGCAAGAGAGACGAACGCGAAGGAAGAGAAGGGAGAGAAAAAGAGAGGAGAAAGATGGGTGTGGAAGAATGGACGACGGAGAAGGCAAACACGAAAATAATCCAAGGAAGCGTTAGTAAAGGGAAGGAACGGGAGAGGCGCCTTTATTCGGAGAAAATTGGGACTATAAAGTCTAATATCGTCTGTGCGATATTAACCGCATCAATAACAAAGCATGCATTCATTCGTGGTCTATAAAGAAGGATTTGCTGAAAGAGAAAATTTATCGAGGAAAAACTCTTTGAGTAGAAACTGAAAAAAGACGAAGCCAAGGAGGATGAGGCGTTGCTTCAAAATAGTGACGTACGAGAAAATGAGAGAGGAAGAGAAGTAAAAGTGGGGAAGAAGATGAGGTCATTTGTTTTTTATAGTGTATGAATGTTATCCACACATTATTAATCTAGGAATGATAGCAAAATTTGCCTTCTTTGGCGAGAGTATCCGAATCCGTGAACCTAGTGCAGAGTTTCGTGGCGAAAGCGCTGTCATAAACTTGGGTAAAAGAAATATCGTAGAAAAACGTAAATACTGTGTGAAGCAAAGAATAAATTTGGAGAGAGACGGAATAGAAGGTAATGAAGATGCGATGAAGGGAGACAGAAAGAAGAGATAAGAGAAAGAAAAGGGAAAAGAGAGATAGGGTAGACAAGGGAGAGGGGAAATGGAGAATAACAAGGAAGAAAGGGAAGAGGGAAACTAGATACTGAAGGGAGAGAGAAAGGATATAAAGAGAAGCAATTAAAAGAGAAGGTATAAAAAGAGAAGGGAGAAAGAGAAAATAGAGAGAGAAGAGAAGGAAGAAGAAGAAAATAAAGTAGGAAGAAGATAGGGAGAAAGAGAAGAGATAAAAAGAAGGGAGAAAGGCGAGGGAAGAGAGAAGAGCAGAAGGAGAAAAGAGATAGATAAATGTCTTTATTCGGGCAAAATTTAGACCATAAGGTCCACTATGACATTTAACCCTTCGTAAATGTTGTTAAATTATATTAAAATACCTTAAATTACATAAAAAATGATAAGATGATAAAATACTAATACAGACAGAGAGAGAGAGAGATAGATAGATAGGTACATATTCAAGAAAACTTCTAAGAAAGACAAGGTATTTGTGGGAAAAACCTAGGAAGGATCTGGCTTAGCCAACCTAGTAAAAACCAATGCAGGAAAACACCCATGATGTGAATGGGGTGGAAAAAACCTGAGAAAATCCTAGATACGTAAAGGAACAATATGAACAATACAATAACACAATAAAGTGAAAAATCAAAAATTATATGTTAATAACATAGCACGTTAAAATACAATAATAATGATAAATAAATAAACAAGAAAAATATTTAACATAAAATGACAATGAATATATAAGAGACCTACCTATTTATCAAGAGAAAAAGAAGGGGAGAGATTATAGAGAGAAAGAGAAGAAAAGAGAAATGCGAAGGTAGACGGGAGAAGAGAGAGAGTAGTAAATGTGGAGGATAGAGTAGGATGTGGTAGAAGAGACAGAGGGACCCGTAAGACCCCCGAAGGACCCTTGCACGTGAGGTGTTCTCGGGAGTTCTTCCGGGGTGATGGAGGTGAGGCGGAGGAGGAGGGGTAGCGAAGGAGAAGAGGAGGGGCTTAGGGGTGTGGTTTTGTGGGTGGGAGAGGATAGAGAGAGTGACAGAGAGGAAGGGAGGGTAGAAGGAAAAAGAGGAAGGGAGGGAGGGAGGTTTTGGGACGAAGAGTAGGAACCTTGGTCGTGGGTGGAGGAAGGAAGAGCTAAGGAGGGAGGGGGAAAGAGGGAGATGGGGGTTGAGTATTTCGGGAACCTTCTCAAGGGGCTAAGAAGGAAAGGAAAGAGAGATAGAAGGGGAAACTCGGATCGAGAAGGGGGAATAAGAAAGCGAATGAGCCCAGGTGATTGATCGAAGCGGCTGTGGCTTTCCTTAGTATCTCCCTCTTCTGCGACTCCTCCCCATCTCTCTTATCTCTCCTTCTGCCTTTCTCCTTTTTCTCAAACACGTTTCCACTCTCCCCTCTCTCACGTTTTCTTCACCTCCTTTTCTTCTTTCTGCCTTTATACTTTACAGTTCTCCCTACCTCTCTCCTGAATTTTTTGCTGATTCTGCCTTCTCTTGCTTTCTATCCTTGTAGTCTTTCCCTCTTTCCCACCCACTCTCTCTCCTAACATTAGATTTTCCTTTCCCACGTCAAATTGCCTCAGCCTTCACAAACTTCCTACTCCCCCTCTTCTGACCCTCCGTTCCTAAGACCCTCTCCGCCACAATGGTCTACCTCTCTATGTCCCCCTCACTCTTTGTCCCACTGTTCTCGGCCCTTTTCCTCATCCCTCGTCCTGCCCTCGGTCGACCATCGCACTATGGTCTTCCGAATACCTTCACCTCAACCTTGAGGTCCTCTTTCGTTTTGGACTGCGAATCTTCTGCTGGGGAGAGCGGTCTTTCCCGGAGTTGGAGCAATTTAGGCACTTGGCGTTTTAAGTGCTTCCAGAGCGGTCTGTAATTATCTCTTAATTTTTTGAGGCCTCTAGCGCCCTCGGAAAATATGATCATGATGATAATTATTAAGGAATCCGTTTCTTTTTAACGAGAACGTCTTTTCAGATTGATGTTTGTTTTTGTTTTGCCGACGCTTGCTTCATAGCTATTCTTGAAAGAATAAGGAAATCTTTCCGAAATCACTTTTAACAATAGACTAGATTCTGGGATGGCCCTAACGTTTTTCCTTTTTTCTATTCGCTCCATAAGATGGGGGTCGTTTTACTACGTAGGATAGTGGTCGTTTAACTCCATTAGATGGCGGTCGTTTTACTCCATAAGATGGCGGTCGTCTAACTCCATAAGATGGCGGTCGTTTTATTTCATAAAATGGCACCTATAGTTAGTTCTACGAATCGGGGAAATCTCGTTAGTCGAAGGGGAGGAAATGATGGTTTGCGCAAAAGGCAAGCAGGATCGAAGGGTTCTATCCGTTCCGGTTCACGAGAAAAAGCAAAATGAAAATATCCGAAAAGTTCTCGAAGCGATTTTCGAATCCTCATTCCACCGCCGCAACCTTGACCGACCATTAGTGACTTTTTTTTACCATCTGAAGAAAACGAGATCCGCGAAGTCGGTTGGGTTGTTTGGCGCCGTACTATTCCTCCCGCGAAAGAAGCGTTTATCAAAACGTCGCTCATAATTCCTTTCCGACGTGACAGCGAAAGTTAAAGAGGAATGTCATTCCGGACGACTTGATGTATTATATACGTCTCAGGGGCGACCTCGGACGGAGGAATTCCAGAAATTTCCCGAGATTTCGGCGACTCGCGGGATTTCATTTCGTGTCGCGGTATAGACGAGGGAATCTCGCGACGCCGTAGAAGGGGAGAGAGGGGCGCAGAAAGTGGAGAGAGAGAGAGAGCGGGTGAGGGGTAGGGAGAAAAGGGAGGAAAAAGAAGCGAAAGAGAGGGGAGAGGGAGAAAGAAGAATTTGAAGGAGGAAAAGAAAAGGATGTAGAAGGAGTATGAAAGGTGAAAAAGAAGCGATAGAGGAGTGAGTGAAGAAGGAGAAAAGGATATGAAAAGAGAAGCGATGAGGAAAAGCGAGGTAAGGAGAGAAAAGACAGAAAGAAAATTAGAAGATAGACAAAGAGAGTAGGGAATAAAAGTAGATATCGGTAGTGATTGTAAATGAGAGCGCAATCTTGGCCGAGCTCTATCTTATTTCAGTTTCAGATATGTGGAAAACATATGTGAGATGGCTTTTACAAAGCAATATGTCTGCAGCATGTCGCTATTAGAATATTGTTTGTGTTTGGTCCTAGCGGCTATACCGTTCAACAGAATCTGAAGAAATATTGACTTATTATATGGGGTATCAACTGAATATGAATCTTCGTTGTGATAAACTACATCGTGCAACAATTGAGGATTACTTATTCTATTCGATTTTAACGAGATATCAATTTTCTCGAAAACTGTGCAAAAGATATTGAACAAAATTCATCCTTTTATGCGGCTTGATGTCATCAATCAGGGATCGGCGACTTGCGGGTCTCCGAAGCATTCACAACTCACCATGCAGAAAAGTTTACCGATTCATGTCACAAACAGTGATTCATAAGCTATATGCTTAAAAATAACTATAAAATGTCCGGTGGCATCATAACAATGCTAGTTATACGCCAAACTACCGCTAAGCTCTCCCCACTCCTTTGACGTCATGCGACCAGCCCCATGGTCAGAAGATCCTTTCCTGTCAAAAATATAAAGAAGTTTGTCCAATTGCATCCACGTTTCTCTCTAAATACCTATAGATATACAAAATGAAGGCGGTATCCTTTCTCTGGCCCTACCCTCCACGTCCTTTTGCATTTTGATCAAACTTTCCTAAAGCGATTATGCATAAGTTTCTTATATTCTGAACGCATGGCTTTTGGTTTGTACTCGCTACAGTAATGATTCGGAATCCGCTAAGCTGCCATATATGCATTCCGTTCTCTCGAGGAAGGCATAGTATGATAAGAGAGAGAGAAAGAGAGAGAGAGAGGGAAAGGTTTCGAGAACATCTCGGCTCACTTAAGAATCCCTCGCGTCTATTCTTTCCAATAAGAACTGCAAAGTTTACGAACAATTTTCTTCCCAACGTCTGGAGAGATAGAGGGGGAGTGAAAAAATTCCACCTCCTCCCATTCTTTCCTTCTTATACCCCTATTCCGAAATTCCCTTTCGGACGAGTAAAGGATGAAGGGATGTTGAAAATTCTTCATCGAACGATTCCCTACGTTTCGACCCACTTTATCCACCTCTGTCGCGTTGCGTACCAGCATTTCTGCCGATGACATGTGCGACGGATATCACGCGAAACGGCAAAAAAAGACAACGTTTCCCGGAGGAAATATTACGAGCCATTTTGCAATAAGCGGAGAGGGCTGGAGGGACGTCTCTTCTTTAAAAGTGTGGAAAAAGGATCATCCGAGAGGGAGAGAGAGAGAGAGAGTAAAGATGAAGAGATGCGACGGCCAATGCGATGATGGGTTTATTAAAGCTTGCACCGACCTCATAGCTTTATATAAATGAGAAGACGGCCTTCGAGCGAAATCCCAGCGGAGAGAGGGGTTTTCGTATCAAGTGTGAGTCTCTCGTCGTCGTCGTCTCTCGACTATTTTTTAATTATTGCGTGACGTTTGAGTCGAAATATCACTTTTCACCTTCGCTATTTTGTTTATGTTCGAATCGTTTCAGTGGCTGAATAATATCTCATACCGGTGTAGATGGATTATTTTTTAAGTGGTGCATTATTGGTTGTGGTATTAACCCTGACATCCAAAGAGTTGAATTGGCGGCATGCAGGCAACCTCACTGAGATTTTTAAGAGGTCATATACAGTCTAAAAATATTGTCAAAAACGAAAAAATTCTTCAGTAAAAAACTAATATTGTTTAAAGAAACACATTTAATGCAAATTGCATGTAACATTTAGTACTCATGTTTCTGTTCAGTAATATCTGTTCGCAAAAAACAATATAAGAAATATAAGTTATTTTAAACGAAAATGATAGCACAAGAAAACGAATGGCTGGAGTTGAATTAAATTACAGATATTATAAATATTATTTATATGTGCAATTTGCCTCGATTCGATCCGGCGAAGAGCTCAGTGTTTTTATCGAGAGTGAATTGATCAATCTGAATTACAGTAATTAAACTATTCATTACAAGAGTAAAGAATGACGTTTTTACCCATAGAGTTTTACTGTTTTCTGTACGCGGGTATATGTTGGATTATTTCATTAGCCCAGGGCATTTGTAAGAAGCCACGAAATAAAACTATTGCTTTCGGTTTCTATTGCTATCTCCTCCGAGAAAGAACTCGAACAAATGTTTCAACTAATATTTCGTGGTCGCCATGGGATAATGGCCATATTAAATTCGAAAACGATAATTAGAACTCAATAATTATGAAAAGTTGGTAACAAGACTACCTCGGTTTCTCTTCCTGAATATCCTGCATGAGAATAAGTTTCCGGATACGCAACCTTTTCCCTCCGTTACAGCGCCATTATTATTCCGGGATAAGTAACTTTCTTCCGAGGAAAAACCACTGAAGAATTCCAAAACCTTTCGGAACTCGCACGATAAGAAAGGAACGATAGCGAAGGTCGCCGTGTTTAATGATACCAATGATCTCGAACAGAATGGGAAAGAGAAAGAGAGAGACGGAGAATGCTGTATGGAAATATTCGCGTTGATTTAATGTTCGAAGCTACCGGGAAAAAATATGCGAAGGAGGAAGGAGCCGGCGAAGTTGAAAAGAAAAGAATAGTTACTGACGTCGGAAGGGTCGAAGGGCGGGCGGGCCTTCCCTGAGGATTCGAACAAGGGCATGCGGAGCAGGGAGGAAATTGGGGTGTAGGAGCGAGTCGAGAGAGAGGGAGAGACAGATGATATGGAAAGCAGGAAAGGAGGGAGGAAGGAAGAGTAAAGGATGGACAGCGACGTCAAGAAAGTTGGCAGAATGGGAGAAATGGAAGAGCTGGAGGATACGGAAGAGGGAGTGAGGGCGGTTGCGTGGGAGGGATCGGAAAAGTGGATTGGCGAAGGGAGACATCGATGGAAGAGGAGACGAGAGAGGGGGAGGAGTGAAAGGGAAGCCCATGGTGAGACCATGGAATCGAGAGGTGGGGAAAGAGGGAGGGAAATATAGCGGTCTACGGAGGAGGGAAAGACAGGAAGATGGAAGAAGGGAGTTTAGGAAAGAAGTAGTCGGTTTCTGCTTACGGCAGAAAAAGGAAGGACCGGAGGGAAAGTGGCGAATCGGGAATTTTAGTTTCGAGATCAACGGTGGAAGAATGGGTAAGGGAGAAGGAGTAAGAGAATGTCTGGAGATTTAGAAAAGAGGAATGAAACACGGGAGGCTGAGAGAAAAAAGATTGGAGATGAGACAGGGAGAGGGAAATGGAAAGAGGAATGAAAAGAGCGTTTGTACGTTCAGCAATTTCCCTCTCACAGATATATCGAAAATTTGGAAGGAGAGAAGGAGCAGAAAAAAGGGGAAGAGGGAATCAGGGAGAATCGCGAGGGTTCCTACCAGATTAGACCTACGAACGGGCCCCGGTGGTCGAAGGGCTCCTGTTTGAGAAAAAAAATATGCTAAACATAGGATTGAAAAATAATTCTTCCGCTTTTGGTGAGGTTTTTAAGTATGCTATAATGATATTATTAATATCATTTGCTTAGGGCCGCCGGATAATTTTAATCCTGGGTCTACAAAATTCACTATCCTCCACAAGATCATATAAAATACATGTACGTACATATCGCTTTTAGTTTCATTTGAAATTTCAGCCCCCCCCCTCGCGTTCCGTGGATCCGAAACGGCGTCTAAAGCAAAATATTCCTGCGTCTCCAAAATTTAGCAGCTCTGGACCTTAGCCTATGCAGTCGGCGCGATGGACGTCTCTTCGTTCAAACGCCGTGCGTTATTTCGCTTCCAGAAATGGAAGACGACTCCTGGGACCATCCGAATATTTTCTCATCCGTCGAATAAAAAGAGCTGTGCAAGAATCAAAGGATTTTGGAACATTTACTGGTGCGTTCTCCGTCGCATTTGACTGTTTTTTTGCATGCCTTTTTCGCTGATTGAGGGAGAGAGATGGGAATATCTTTCCCTCACGTTACGGTAACACGGAATAAAGAAACGGGTGCTCCTGCATAGCAAAACCCTTGGACTATTTCTCGCCAAAAAGGCGTTGGAAAGCGTACATAATGATTTCGCTCCGCAATTAGTAAAGTCTGTAAGCGATGATTCTTTACAGAAACCAAAAAAATGTCTTCAGGGTTACAAGTTTGTTCAGTAGAGAAAATTCATTACTGTAGTTTCGGAAAATATACGCAGCAAAATTAAAATAAAATATTGTTAAGCATAGGTACATATATTCATCATCTAAAAACTATGTATTACAGGATTCAGAGAATTCTTTTTCAAACGACTGAAAATATTTTTTGAATGCTATATAGAAATGTCAGCTTGCTATTTAGGTACTTTCAGCAACACCTACTTTTAATCGCAACTGCGTTCCTTAGATTAAAATTCATTACATTTATTAATTGTTAATCATCATCATCATCATAGGTGGTCTGTCCGTAGACAGGTCCGTGATTACTCATGTTTAAACCTGGTTCGCCATATACTCCTATTTTCCGCTGTCCTCTTCATATCTTGATAACTCTCTTTCCCTTTCAAATCGTCTATCAACTGAAACCTTTTCCTACCTCTTTCCCTTTTTTCATCTAGTTTATAATTGTTAATATGACTCATATTTATCTTTAATCAGTTAAAAAACATTCTACAAATTTTCATTTTATCCAAAAATAAATGTACAGATTTTTACTTTTAGCTTTCACAGAGATTTAGATCCATAAATACGTATTAACAAATTACCTGCATATAAGAGAACCTTTTTTATTATTAACGTAGTTTAGTTATAGTTATTTCCTTGTTAAAATACTCATGAGAGGCTGTTTTCGCTAAAGACTTCGAAGCGCTTTGGCCGAAGAACTGCTAAAGCAATTACTCATCGACATATTCATTCTTACCTCAGATCTTAATGCGTACTTTTATTTACTAACGCGCTCCTCTTAAGTCGAAAGATGAACGTAATTTCGTGACTCGCTCCGAAGGGAACTAGAAAAAACAACGTCGTATCTTTCGAGGAAACGGAAAAAAACGCCAACATAATCGGTCTCCGTGACAAGGTCGGACAATGTTGCGGCCGACGCGTCCAATTCCGTCACTGTCCCAGACCGGTCCGTCACATAATCGCTCTTTCCTCCACGTCACAATACTTTGAAGCCGCCATTAGCCTAGCCCTCAATCAAAAGGGAGATGGCCTCAAGTACGAACACCTGTCGTCAATGTCAAATCGCTTATCCTCCGGAATCCAAACCGACGGCCAGTTATGGGACGAGACGCTAGGCCGTCCGGTAAGATGGCGATCCTCTCGTTTATTTCTGTCTTCCTCCCGAGATCGCGTACTTTCAGTCCCTCTCCTTCGGCCACCCCACCCTCTCCCCCCGCGCCTTCGTTTCCTTTCTCGCGGAAGGAGACTGCAACGGCAGAATAGGAGAGGCGGAGTGCTTTGAGGGTTGCCGGAATCCGCGGGGCAAGAGATGCGACGGCGGCGCAAGGGGTTTTAAAAGGGTGGAGGGAGGGAAGCAATGCCAATCCCCCCTTCGCCGTACGCAACATGTCCGTCCTCGCACTTTGAGCGGATTTTAAAGATGGCGGCGGCCGACCGGGGGACGAGCGGCGACCGGTCAGGTCGGGAGTCGGTCCAAAATGGAGGACCCGCCATGTTCCCAAAGGACGGCGAAGTCGGCTCGGGCGGATCCGTCGGTTCGCTCCCGATTCGTCGCTATTATTCACAAATCGAGATTCTTTACGACTCCCACTTCTCCAGAAATGCTTTTTGCGGTTTAACATCAGCTCGAAGAAAATTATGTTGTGCGCATAAAAAAAATACAATTTCTTGCCCTGTTGATTCGAAACAAGAAGTAACCCATGCGAAAAATGAAACAACGGCCGAAAACATGATACAGAAAATGATAACTGGAAACTGAGTTGCCGAACTTACCTTGTAATCTTAAACGACTGAGTAAGCCAGATAGACATTGCAGCTACAAATTAGCCATCATCATTGGTTATTCATGAATCACTGGTCGGTGAGATACCGCTGAGGATGGATACTTCCTAGCTGGAATGTGTATGCCACCCATTCCGTTTTAATGGCTACCAGGATTTATGTTTAGTATAAATTGGCTGAAATGGCGGCAAGGCAAATATAAGCAGATGTTATTTTTAACGATTCATCAAAACATTTTCTTGGTGGATGGAGCCAGTGATATGTTAAATGAAATCATAGGAGTAAGCGGAATATCTTATTGATAAACATTGCAGAAAAACAAATAATTCAAATCGCACTTGCCATGAATTGCAGAAATTGGGTAACTCTTCTGTTAATTATAAACTGACACACAGTTGTTTAGCTTGGTTATATTAAAAAATAATGAGTGCAATTTTTAAGAGTTGAGAGGAGCTTAATGATTAGAAAATAAACAAGGGGAGAAAATTTTTCTCCAAATGTACGACCATTTGTTTATTTTTGCAATTTTTTGAGCGACGGATGACCGAAACAAATATTTTGAATCGAATACACGCTGGTAGTGGATTATTTTAATTAACTGTAGCTGAAATTACATTTTAGAACTTAATTTACTTCCAGTATCAATTTATTCAGAAAGGATTATTTTCTCTCTTCAACTGTTAATCTCCAAATGTAGAATAAGGGAATAGCGTTATTTTGTATTGATGGAATAAACTAGTTTTACCCTCCTATAAGTGTTTAATAATAAAGTTTCATTTGAAAGGAGAACATGCTTTACTGAGTAATTTTCAAAATTAAACGAAATCAATTTGCTTCTCCAAAAATTAAACGGGAAACATAAAGTCTATTTTAAATTTGAAGCAATATATTTAGAGTAATTTATGTAGACCTAAAATTCAGAAATTTAACTATTTCGCAATTCAAATTTTTAAATATTACGCGACAGTAAAATAAAATAATATACCATTGCAAACATGAAGATTATGTCATTTGACAAAGCCGAGAGAAATATATGATCGAAAGTTCATTTTATAGACATATGTTTGAACAAATGCTGAGGACATAACATAATCACTGTTTAACTTTTATCACACCTTGAAAATGTTGATGTCGTTAAATTTAATTATTCAGAATCATTATGGTGGAATATATATTTCGGTCTAAAAACTTATCCTTCTTTCACATTATAATCTTGCTAATAAGTTGAATGATACAATATTTATTGAATGTCACGCTAATGAAGAACTAATTAATAAAAATATATAAATGAAAAATTATCTTTTGCCAATTTTTAAATAGCTTGAATTATATAATAATATTTGAAAATTTTATATGAATATTTGAAATAAAGATTAATGATACTCACGATTCGAAATTTAATGGAAGTATTTTCTAGGTCATTGTCATACCTGAAAATGGAAAAGAAAGAGAATTAATTAACTAATTTTTTTAAAATTAAAAGTATAATTAAATAATCTATAGCAGAGTGTATTTTCTTATAAAAATAAACATACAATGCTCACAATCACCTCTTTCCCAAGCTTTAGGCTAGCTATGATAATGTTTTTCTCCTCATATAAATAAAATACTTTCCATAAAAGAAAATACTGTGCTGTTACCAAAGTTGCTGAGAAAAACATTATTATAACTTGAAATTTCGATATTATAAAAGAATAAAGAATGAAAATGTTAAAATATTGGCTTTAATTAAAAAAGCTATTTCTTTAATTTAAGGTTTTAGCGGATATCATCAAATGGAATATCAAGAATAGAATCTGCTTACGAAGGCTCATACACTTCGCATCGAAAGAATTTGAAGGACTGAAGCCAAATGGCAGCTAAGGAAACAAAGACCATACAAATACAAGACGAGGAATGGAAATTTTAAAAATGGGTAAAATAATGAGTCCCGATGAAAAGATGGCCTCCTTTGCTCTCTTGCTGATGAATGCAAACTAATGAATACCATTAAACCTAAATTCGAAATAAAATATTTAGCTTTCTATAGAATAACAAATATTTTTTCATGCTCATTTCGAGTAAGGTAAATGAAAAATAAAATAATGCATGGAGCTATGCGGAAGGAGTTGTTAAATTTTTTTGAATAGGGTTATCTGAATGAATGAATATATTTTTTTCTGAAAACCAATGTTGAATTTAATTAAGAAATTGGCTACTCTCAAGAGTACGTTCTCTAGAATCCAAAGAATATGCCATGATACATAGTTCTGTATATTGTGATATCAACTTTCATGGGTGAATAAATTATTTTAAGTAACGTTTCTTTTTGATTGTTTGAATAAACCAGGTCACCTCCTACAAATCATGTATATCAAATGACAATTCTAAGAAATTTTATTGAGTACCAGAAGTTATTTTAAGAAAAGAAGACAATTAATTTGGGTTCTCCAAATAATATATATCACAAATTGGAAGACATTTTGAATGACATTCTTCTTTTAATCTAATTTTGTAATACATCTAGCTAAACGAAATTATTAAATCATAAATGAGAATAAGTCGGAGAGCATTTGGCAACAGTATAATAATAGTAAAATAAAGACATGACCGAATATTTCAAATATAAAAACAAGTTTTGTCCTACAGAGTATGAGCAATAACTACATCTGAAATGCTATGGAATCTTGCATTCGCTACAATTATTACATATTCCCATATAATCAAACCCCTTGAAAACTGAAAAAAAACAATACAGGTAGAAGAGCTCCAGACAAGATTGGAAAAAACTCGCAAGATTATTAAATTCGACAAAAACAAAAAAATAACAGCTCCAGCAATATTTACAGCGGAGAAATTAATTTTTTATCCTCTTTCGGAAACCGTACGGAATCGGATCGGATTGAAAAATGAAAACCTACACACGCTCCTCCCGATCAGACGAAACTGAATTAAAAAGATAATAATGCTACACCTTCTGCAGGTCTTGATGCCCCTCCCCCCTCCCACATTTACCTTCAAACCACCTTCTCCCCTCCCCCCTCCTATCACCCATTCTCTCCCCCCTCATCTCCCACCCTCATCCCCCCCCTATCCCCAAACCCTTCAATCCACTCACACTGCGTAACTCCTAAAAACAGAATGTCACAGTGTTCCGCACTCACTCATCAATTTATGATATCCCTTCAAAAAAATTTATACAACTCTACCCATCCTCCACCCACCTCATCTCATCGATACTTCGTACCTCTCCTTCCACCTTCTTCCTTCCTCCCTCTCTCTACTCTTTCGCCTCTTCCACTCCACCCATCTGCCCTCCCTGCCTCCCTCCCGCCCTGTGACCTCTCCTCTCCTCTCGGGAAAAAAATAATAATAAATAAAATCCTCTCACGACTGCAATTCACCGGCGAGACAATGCATCCGTAGGATCGGAACCTGTCTCCGACCAACGATTCCAGAAGGGCCGCACGAGTGGTGGTCACCAACCATTGACAGGATGCCAACTATTCAAACCCGTTATTATTATTTTTATGTATTTTTCGAGGGAGCGAGGAAAAAAAACGACGATTTTTTTGTTTCGGTCGCGAAAGGGGGATATTTTGTAGGAAGGGCGTGAGGAAAAGATTTGAAGGGAGAGAGAGAGAGGGCGGGGAGGGAGGGAGGGAGTAGACAGAGGACGCGAGTCAAGTCGGTAGGAGGGCGAGGAGGAGGCAGCGGCCAAAAACGCGGGAAAGGACTTCGGGAGGAAGGGGACGGAGGAGGGTGAGAGGTCGTGGAAGGGTTGGGGCCGAAGGGGGTGTGGCAAATCCTCCCCTGCACTTTGGACGGCAAATCTCGATCATCGTTCGACCTGTACTATAACACGTATGGCCTCCCGATGTCGTTTGTAAGCATTTTTTCCCCCCAACGCGGAAACACTTCTCATTTTTTTATCACTCTCGAACACACTCCAAAACTCCGCCCACCGAAAAAAAAAATTTAAAAGGGATTTTTGAAAAAAAAGAAAGGGTTAGAGGGAGGATGTGGGGGAGTAGTTGGAGGGGAGGGAGGGATTTTTAAAGACTGCGAAGGAGGGAGGAGGAAGAAGAAGGCATGAACGAAAAAAAATTAAACAAAAATGGGCGGGAGGGAATGATGCGGGGAGGGGAGCAGGGTGGGGGGGAGGATGGCTCATTACGGGTATGGACCACCCCTTTTGGCATTCTTGCCGCGGAACCACCCCCATCAAAATTTCCAAACCCTCCCCAATACCTTTAAAAACCCCTCTCTCCTCCTTCCCCCTTTCTCTCATCCCTTTTCTCCGTCTCTCCGCATCCCTTTCCCCTCCCACGCTCTGCCTTCCTTCCACCTCTCCCCTTCCTCCTCGCTCTCTCCCACAGCGTAATTTCCGATGTGGACTAAACTGTTGCTCTACGGGAATACTATGGGTGAGGGGAATGGCCGGGGGAGGGGAGGAGGAAAGGAGGGAGAGAGAGGGGGAGGGTTCCGACGCCGGCCCCGTCAGCCAATGAGAGCGAAGACGGGGGTGGCGATGTGACGGCGGAGAGGGAGAGGGTGGAGACAGGTGGGGCGGGGTCGGGAGGGAGGAGGTAGCGGGGGTGGGGGAGGAGAGAGGGCAGAGCAGCCATGGGCATGTGCCTCGCCTTTTTACCCTCCTCCCCACCCGCTAAAATTCCCTCTCCACGCCCCTCCTGAAACCCACGCGGTCTCTATACTCACATCTCGCTGTCATGGCAACGAGAGAAAACTCCGCCCCCTTTATATCTATTTTTTTCGCTTTCCTCCTCCCCCTCGAGAGGGTATGGGGGCGGAGGAAATGGCGGGGTGAGAGGGAGGGAAGAAAGCAGTATTATCACCGAGAGGTTCTATACCTTCCCTCCCTCTCTCTCCCTCACACTCACAAACCCCTCCTCTCTCTCTTGCTACCTAATTACATCAAATTTATCTCTCTCCGGCGAGCGAGCCACATCACGTGGGTCGGGAAGCATGGAAGTGACAGAGGGCCCGACCTTCCCTCCCCCTCACTCCTTATTTCTCCTCTCTCTCTGTCTCCCTCGCCTCGCTCACCTTACTCAAGTCGCCCAAGACTCCCTCTCATCTTCTGCCTCTCGTGGGGATTCCCTCTTACCTCTTTCTCCCGTACCTCTTCATCTCACTCCTTGCATCTTGGGAGGCATAAGAGGTCCTAAGTAACTCGTATTCCCTTTCTCTCTTTCTTCCCATTTTCCCCTCTTCTTAGCATTACTCTCCTCTCTTCTTTTTCATCCTCAACTAACTTCATTTTCTCTCTTCACCAACTACCTCTCATGTCTTGGGTAGAAATCAGCGAGCACAATTAAAATATGGTGGATTTTTGTAAGAATTGCAAAAGTCATATCCGAAAGATAGTGTTCATGCCTGGTTTTGCAAAAAAGGTGGTGTTTTTACACATTTTCATAATTGAATATCTTAATTCGAAGGAAAATCATCAAGCTCGCCTTTTGGCTAAAATAAAATTGACACAATTACACATCTTGTTTTCCTTACATACTATTTATGGTTATTGGAGTGATGTAGTACTTCTATTGATATGTCCTTATTTAAACCATCCCAGATCTAGATCTGAACATTTCCAGGACATTTCTTTTTTTTTGTCTCTTAACTTAACACATTAATTCTCTCTCTCTTTCCCTAGGGTGCCTTTAACCCTTTCTCCTCCGACGTCACATCTCCCACAGACCCTTAATTATCACCGAAGGACTTTCTCCTACAATCCATCCCCGAGGAACCACTCAGGGATTCAACGCGTTAATTACAGCCGCACACGTTAGCACAACTTCTTCATCTTATATTCCCCTAGTATCTCCACCGTATCCTCTATTGTGTTTCCAACATTCCGTTCCCGCACTCTTTGAGCAATTTAGAGAATATTGCGATGAAATTTACACAATATGTCTCTCAAATAGCCATAACGACCTAATAAATTATTAGAATCTGCTACTGGTGAATCAGCACAGATGACAGCTACTTTGCAGCCGAGATGTACATCTGTTTTCCTAACATTTTTATCACTAATGCAGAGATGTCATTTGTCAATTTGATTTTAGCTGTAAGAGTAGTTGGACAACATGTTAAAACATTTCTGTTGAACAGGAAGGATTAAATACGTCTGTGTTGTTTAATAAGATTGGTACTAGGATTATAAAGGTACATAATTTTGAAGTATTGATAGTCGTATTTTTAGAATCTCGAAATTACATTTAATTTATCATTATCTGTTTTCTACATGACCGGTATCAGAACCAACCATAATGTGATTTTTATCTTGTAAAACGAAGTTATAAGAACAGGAAAAATACTACATATGTTATGTATCGCGGTGCAAACACATGCCGTATGACACGGATGTGCTGATCAGATAACCACCCGTTTGGTGTGCATAGAAATCTTATTGGACGCCGATGCACTAAAAGATTGGATTACACAGAACAGACACGGTCACTGATATACTTTCAAGTACGATTTTCGCTCATGGCCGTAAATTATTTTATTAATAGGAATAGAGTGACTTTTAATTTCGCCATCCCGATGTTATTGGAGTATAAATAAATCAAGGAGCGGAAAGAAGTCAGTTTTAATTTACCCGCGTGCATTATTAAACCGAAAGACCGTCCTCATGGTCCAGGATCCGAAATGGACAGGTATTATTCATCCTTGTGGTAGCTCGGAGCAATCGGCAAAATTGGCTGGGGAGGGGGGAGAAAGGGAGATCGGCATCGCATCTCTGGAGCCATGCGACGGAAAGCAAAAATTTCGAATCCAAAGATCTGCATCGCCAATAAAATTAAGCCGCTGCGTTTATTTTTCGTCGAGAAAATTGTTCCCCGATGCGCGTTCGAAGGTTGTAGATACGGAAACTCGAGGGAAAAAATAACATCAGAACTCTATGCACCGAGTCACCTCCTCCCCATCGCTCTCCATCTCAACATGTTACACAACGACGAGGCGATTCGAAGGCGCCACCAGTATCGCCATAAGGACTGAGCGCATTCCTTCCTCCCTCCTTGGGTCTCCTCCACCCTCCCTCCACCTGCCTCCTCCTTCCTTCTCCACCCTTTTCCTTCCTCCCATCTCCCTCCTCACTCCATCTTTCCCTTTCGAAATTATTCCCATGGTTACGCTTCCTGTATCGTAGGCACGCGCGATCCTCCCTCCCTCCCGTCCTCCCCTCCTCGCCCAACCTTCCTCAGACGGTCGCGTTCGAAACCCCTTCCTCCTCCACCGACTTGCTCCTTTTATCCCGCAACTTCCCCTTTCCCACCTCCAGCCGCCCATCCTATTTATATATCTCTCTCTCTCATTCTCTCACTATCGCGAGCGATAAAAAAGAAAAAGAGAGGAAACAAAACTCAAAGAGTGGGGCGCACATCGTCTCCGTTCGCCGGATCACGAATGACTCCGATTCGAGAGAGAGAGAGGCCGACTGTTATCTCGTGAGGCGCCTCGGGAGTGCGCAACCAGACGCCGTCGCGACGACGCTTGCGGAGGGAGGAAAAGTATTACGCGTGCCAAAGAGGAGTCGAATCGTCGTTCGGGGAAGCCCGGAGTGAAAGGAAGGAGAGTGGGGAGGAGAGAGGGAGAGTCGGAGGGGACTGATGGGAGAAAACAAGGGGAGAGAGGAAGGACTTCGGGGCGCCTTCCAAATGGAGGAGACGCGTAACTGCGAGGTCCAGAAGGAGCGATAGGCGATGGGAAAGAAACGAGGTAACGAAAGCAAGGAAACTTGAGGAAAGCAACGAAAGGAAAGGAAGCTAAAAGTGGAACGTGAGAAAGAAAGGAAACGAACTAAAATAAAGTAACGAAGGAAAGGAACGAAAGAAAATTGACAAAAGGAAAGGAACGAAAAGAAAAGGAACGAAAGAAAATAAACGAAAACGAGGAATGAAAAGGAACGAAAGGAAATTGACAAAAGGAAAGGAACGAAAAGAAAATGAACGAAAGAATGAAAGGAGAGAAAGGTACGGGGGTGAAACAGTAGAGAAAAAACGAATGATGGCAAAAAAGGAACGACAGAAAAATGTAAATAAGAGAACTAAAGAATGAACGAGAGTAAAAGGGAAGAAGGAAAGGAGAGGAAGGGAAGAGACAAAAGATAGAAGGGAAGGAACCAAATGTAAAAAGGGACTGGTAAAAAGTTGGGAAAGAGTTGAAGAGATCGAGGGTGAAGGAGAGTAGGGAACAACAACAAGGGAAATAGAAAGAGCGGAATGAAAGAAAGGGAGCGGGAAAGAACCGATAAATAAAACGTTGGGAAAGGAGAGAGCGACACGAACGAGAGCAGGGAGGGAACAAACGAAGAAACACGGACAATCGAACCGAGAGGAATATAACAAAGGACCGATGGGAGAGACAAATACCAGCAAAAGGCGGAAGATACGAGAGGGAAGGAGCGGCTTCGCAGATAAGAAATACCGATGCAAATCAGGAGACGGGAAAATATGGAACGGCTGCATTGGTTTTTATACGACTTTTATTCTTCTTTCATTCTTTCAATCCTTTTTTCGTGCATCTTGAAAGACATCGATGCAAACGACGTTTTTTAAATTAATATTTTTCTTCCCTCGAGATTGTCCCAGAACCGATGAGAAACTCGAATATTCGTAAAATATTTTGTCCGTTTTTCTCCGAGTGCACATCGTTGCCAAGTATTTCGCTCTTTCTGTATCCACCCGGGAAAACTAATTATTATAATTGTTATTTTCCATTAAGCGTACGATTATTCTTAGAGAATAAGCATCGGAGACTACTATTAATACATATATTATATTTTAGTCATGATAAGCAGATCGATCTGTTGCTCTTTCCGCTGAGTCTGTCGTCATTTTCGAATCAGTGTAATTCATTAAAATAAAACGCGATGAATAACGGCGGTGGATCCGGAGGGAGAGAAAGGATTGAAGATGCGAATAACGAACTGCGCACTCATCATAAAAATTCGCATCGTTATTCAAAGGATTATCCGTTCAAAAAAATGCTCGCGAGTTTCGACCATTTTTTCGCCCATAAAGATTAAGTTAATGAAGTCGAGGCCTGATAAATACTTGGCTATTAAAAACGGGCTCGGAGAATAAATTAATCACTATGGTATCGATTGGAGAGTACGTTGAGGATGTATGTATATTTAAGGGAGTGGTGCTCAACCTCGTCCCTATCATGTGGAACTTTTTCTAGGAAAAAAGCGCGATGTGCCACCATGCCAAGTCATTTAACATAGCTTCTTAAGGCATTAGAAGCAAATAATTTACAAGTTAGTTGCTGCATTACCGAATCTTTTGTGTACGCTTCGTCCCAGCCAATCTGTCGACGTCAGGTTTTAGTTTTGTCGTTCGAAGAACCAGCGGGTTTTTAAGGTTACGACCACTATTTGTTCTTGATTTGTTTCATCGATGAATAGGTTTGCTCAGACAGACAAGTGCTTGCAAAACGGCAGAGATGTATCGCTGTGCAAATTTTCTGAGGTTTAGAAAGTTTTCACGAGGGAAATTTTTCAGAATTGAATCATCGCGTCATCAGCTGTAGGAATTGCAGGAAGTTCCTCAAGTCTCATTTTTTAATATCGAATTTCATTTTAACTCAATCACTTCCATCTATATATTTGCATCCACTGCATCTATGTTCTCTTCGTATATAGAA
This sequence comes from Tanypteryx hageni, assembly GCA_028673005.1. Taxonomy (NCBI): domain Eukaryota; kingdom Metazoa; phylum Arthropoda; class Insecta; order Odonata; family Petaluridae; genus Tanypteryx; species Tanypteryx hageni. Next base: position 193,511,587 of record CM054112.1, read on the forward strand.
AACAGATAAGATAACAGTGAGCTGTTATTTTGTTCTTCTGAAAATTCTCTAAAACGAGAATCAAACGCTTTTTACAAAGTATTTGTTTTGAAAATATAGTTTGAAAAGATAATATTATAATTTCATTTTGTAGTTTTAAGTGTTCGAAATGATTCACTGTTCCTTCTCTTAATTGCATACAAAGTAATTTTAATTTAATTTTAAATGATGATATGTCATTTACTAAGTCGGAAAATTATTTATTGCTGACTTATAATTTAACATTCATTGTATTTGAATAAGTAGTAGTATCAACTAAAAAAGCAAGACCACGAAGTCATTCCTTGCATTGTAACAGCAATATATGCTCAAGTAATTCGCCCTTGTTTTCCAAAAATTGTAAAACACTTTCAATTGGCTAGAATTGCGAAACTATTCCTCTGGAAAGCCATCACGTATCACAGTGAAGAATCAGTTATCCATATTCTTCTTCCAAGTTTTTACAATACTCTTTTGATTATTGGTGAAACGAACCGCGTGCTCTAATTGTTTTCACATATTTTACTACTGTATCCATAACGTTATTGAGATTTTAATGTTTCCCAGATTATGACTCTTGAAGCATAATACAGTGATATGCACTTGAGAAGAGAACAATTTAAATTTTACCAACCATAGCAGGTGCACCATTAAAGCACAAACTTTCAAGTTAATGCCAGTTAAGTTGGAATTTTCTATACATGGTTTTAATTTTTTGAAAGATCTATATCCTTTGTTGTACCATGAAGCGATTCAAGACTAATGACTTCTTCTATAACGTCGAAATTTAGTCAATTTTTCTAATAAATATGCATAACTGAACAGTATCAAAAGTGTCCACAAATCCATCGAGTTTAAGAAAAAAATGTTTCCATATACATAGGGATAACTTTGATATTTTTTCTAAAGTGTAGTCGCCAAGACGTTTCGTTACTATTTCCAAATCCGACTTGATTAATTCCTCACTATCATAATTTTTACTTTCTCATATACCTAGTATATAGAAAGTATTGTAATCGCGAAAAAAAATCGATTACGAGATTTTTACGGAAATAAACGTTTAGGTTTCCTTGAGCCCAAAAATGTGGTTTTCGCAATGCTGTTTGTCTGTGCGCGACCCTAGAGCCTTTAAAATTCAACAAAATCAAATCATATTTCGTATTTAGGCATAAAGTTATTTACAATAGAAACTATGAAGAAATGAACGATATAGGGCAACAATGAAGGTGAGTTTATTCTAGTTGATTTTCACAAAATGTCTATTTATTCAAAAATGGCTCTTAACGATTTTGATTAAAATTCACTCAGTTATAGAGCTTATAGTCATAAACAATACTACATGAACCATATTTCTAAAAAAATAACTACATAGCGTCCAGCGACATTAAAATATGTAGATTTTGACGCCCAGCTACCATCCAGCTCTCTAGTTCTCTCAACAATCTTCGTCCAGCAATAATGCTTCAGCTCTTAAGTGGCTTCGCCAATCCGCATAAACTCTACCATAAATATTTTGAAGAATTTGTGTTGTTTGTTTGTGCATTTATAATGCAATAACTAAAGAAAGGAGAAGCAAGAAGAAGGTGCCATTTTAACCGCAATAAAAAGTTAAGCAAGGCTTTTTAAAGCGATTTTCATTTTAAAAATGTTTTTCTCTTTTAATTTTTCCCATTTAAATAACACGGGAATGAGCGTTGTGCTGGACTAACAATCTACGTGATAGCCGTTATAAACAATATCTAATATTAACTAAAAGAAATAATATATACCTAATATAATCTAAAGTAGGAAAGAAAGAAACACTAAGCTTATTCAAAAAAGGACAATCACCAAAAAAACTATAAATCTGGCTAATTATTTCAAAAGGTAAGTGGAAGACAGTTTTAATGTGCAATTTTAAGTGCTTTCGTTCTCTAAAAACTTTTTATGTATTCTGCATATTCTCTATACTTAGTAGACAGTGAAATACGTTTTTCATTAACACTAAAAATGAATAAAGTGAGATATATCTCAGAAGGTAAAATAAGACAACTTCTATAACAATTCTTTAATTTAGACCAAAATTTATAATCGTTAACTCTTCCACCCTTGAACATCTATATGTACATTTTGCGTATGGTTAAGCTTAATTTGAATATATCTTAAAATGTGTTTTCACTGGTTGCATCCTTAGAGCTTTCAGTTTCTGCCCAAGTTTTTAATGTTTTTGAGATTCATGACCACATAATATCATGCAATTTCTTCCACTGGAACTTAATTTGAGTGAAATAACTATATTTTAAAAGTGATTCCATCGATTGTTTATTACGATTATTTGATAAAAAATACATTCACCAAATTTATCGATAAAGGATGCAGGAAAAATTTATTTATTTGGGCAAAAGATGGGAAGACAAGAAATATTGCATACAATTAAGCACTACAATAAAAATTAACCTGGTTTCATTACTTTGAATTTATTCTCAAATCGTCCTTAATATTTTTTGTTTTGATATAAAAACCCGAGCAACGCCGGGTAATTTCAGCTAGTCTAATATATAAAAATGACTTTGTCGTCGTCGGTGGGTGGGAAAGCGGAATTGTAATGCTATTTTTAACAAACTTTCCGAGTAGCTAGAAGATTGACAGTTGGTGGGAATATTCAATTTTTAAAGTAAAAGTCATTTTCGAAAATTTTTTCCAAAATCATTCCTGAGAATGATTTCCATTCCCCATAAGATAACATGGAGAAATCGATATTTTGACCTGCAAGCTTATTTTATTTTGCTTATTAAAATTCACATATTTGACCTTCGATCTCCGGACTAAGACTGCATTAAAGAAAAATGACAATAGTTTCTTATTCTTATCGTCTTTTATCGCCTTCGAATCGAAATCTCTCGAACTTAACATTTTAATATCATATTTTGACAAAATTTAGCGTTTTTAAGGAGAAGTCGCCTTGCCAACCGATTGCAATGTTGAACTCGAAATCCTATTACTCTCACATATGCTTCCGTTCCCCCCGGACCTCCATGGACCATCCCGGCCCAATTCATAGGTATCAGAGATATCTCAGAATTAGTTTTTACTTTCTCCATACACGTAGTAGGTATACAGAAAGTATTGTTTTCATGAAAAAAATCGAATTCGAGATTTCACTATTTTGTGTCTGTCGGTCTGTCTGTCTGTATGTGATAGGATTTTTACTTTCTCCATATGTAGTATAGGGGAAAGTAATGTTTTCATGAACATGAAAAAATGCGCAAAAGTTGAAATGATTGTTACCATATGACATAATTTTATTCGCCGAAGACGTCTGGCGTAGTCCGGGCATAGCCGGGTACTTTCAGCTAGTACTTTATATTTATGTATGGTACAACTATTTATCAGGTTATATTTTCGAATATATGAGGTAATCAATGTTTTCATACAATTTACGTGCAGAAGACATTTTACGCGCTTTTGTTGTTTTTTTAGCAGTAGAGGCCGATTCACACTGTAGTCGGGGGAAGGGACATTCGGGGGACGGCACAGTCGGGGTAGAGTCTGCCCCTGAGCTGTGCATTCACATTACGAAGTCCACAGTCCGCAGTCTGCTACCGTTTGACGAGTGGTTAATTACATTTTTTAAGGGTTTAATAAGAAGAAAACATTGTACATCATGGATTCTGACAGAAGTTCCGAAGAAGTTGTAGTACTCGCTGCCCTGTGTTAACAGGAGGAAAAGAAGGAGAAAGAGAAAAGAATATGGATGGAAGAAATATTTACTGTCAGACATCAAGAAAGTGAATTTCATACACTCTTTATGCGACTTAGTAAGAACTCCAGGAATCATCATCAATACTTCTGTATGTCTCATGAGAAATTCGACGAACTACTCGAGTACATTAGGACGGCTATTGAGAAGAGGAACACAATTTTCAGACAGGAGAGTGCAGGAGAGGGGGGTACAGTCTGCCGCAGTCTGAGTTGCCTTGCCGAGTGACTGCGACCGTCCCCCGACTGTCTTCTCTAGTGTGAATACTCCTATTTGAATTACGTTGAATCAATTCGAGGCAGTCTTTTTAGACTGCGACTGTCCCGTCCCCCGACTGCATTGTGTGAATCGGCCTTGAGTTGCCTTGCCGAGATACTGCGACCGTCCCCCGACTGTCCTCTCTAGTGTGAATATTTCCATTTGAATTACGTTGAATTAATTCGAGGCAGCCTTTTTAGACTGCGACTGTCTCGTCTGCCGACTGCATAGTTGAATCTAGTAAGAGTTCCTTTCAGTCAAGAAAGAGTGTAGTGAGACCAGATGCGAAGGTTTGTGCAATGTATATTATTCCGATTTCTCTCTTTGCGATTACTAGGGCAATATCATGTGATGTTGCGGTCATAGATGACGGATTTTCAAAACTCCGTTGAAAACACATTTTTATGTCCACGACAGATCCTTTGTGATTTACGGCAGAATTTTTCCTTAGCTCTGTTCCCCGCATCAATTTCTGTTTTCCTTCCATTCCTTCTTCATACTGCTACCTATAATGTCGGTTGCAATGCAACTTACTCTTATTTGTTAATACAAAGTCCAAAAACGACACATTTCGGTTTTCCACTTGGACCTCTAGTAGACAGAAACTCGTTTTCCCAGTCTTCATTTAAGTCGCGATTGCCGGGTTAGTAAGTGACAGCTTCTCTTTTGGGTGGTTGACTGTGAGACGTATTATGGGTATTTAATGTTCTTATTTAAATAAAGAAGCACCAAACACTTTTGATGTCTTGAACAAATACACCGGTAGCACGCTTTTGCCCCCACACCAAAAATTTTAGACATAATAGTATAAAAATATTATTTCTAATAAGGAGCGGTCCGGCACGATAATATACACAGCAAAAATAAGCAAACTAGGCTCTTGAAACGACTTCGAGATTGTGGCGCCGTCTAGTCTAGCGGCATGATGGAGGGTACTTAACACATGGCTAGATTCTGCCGCTAGAAGACTCATACAATCAAGTATGAAGAATATTTAATTTGACATGGAGACCATGCGAGAATGACTTCAGAGCTCCGTCCAATGAATTGTTTTAGATCCAAGTATGTACATTTAAGTGCGATGATTTTCTCGCTAAGGTGCAGCGTCGTTGCTTAATAATGTCATTTCATCTTTGAGTAAATGCTGCTTGTATATCAAAGAATTTCACAAAATTTTCCAAAATTCGAGGACTCAACATCATCGCTAAAGGAGATTTTCAATTTCCTTAATGGAAACGCGATACTGCAAAGATGGAAAATGTTTGCGCTCATTTTATATTTCGTTTCCTTCTAACAATGAGAGTCCTCCGTTCCTTCGACGAAGAAAACAAGCGACAATTCCGAAATGAAAGAAAGGTTGTTTTCATGCGGAAGACCCCGCTGACCCATCATTTAACTCGTATAACCAGAGAGAGATAGGGCGTCCCATTATTGAAGGGATATTAAAAGAAAAGCGCGGAATCAAATCCATGGGATTGGTTGATATAGCGTCTCTCTCCGCGGGTCATTTGTCTGGGGGAGTTAAGAAAGGGCTCTTATCGGCGCCTACGAGGAGCAGTGGCGCCATCCATAAACTGCCGGAGAAACCTTCGGAGGACAACAAAAAATCCTCTTTAATATGTTCAAGGGGAATTCATCAGGCCACAGACCAATTTTAATTTCTTAATTAAAATTACTAAAATCTTCTTCCGATTCAATGTTTTTTGTGCCAATCTTCCAAAGGTTCCCTGATTTAATTATAAAGATAGATCTGTTGATATGTTGGCGATTAATACAAGGATTGTATGAAAATCTATTTTGAGAAATAAAAGTAATTTTATAAAAGGTTCATTTATTCGGAATTTGATTTTACTTGTAGACTAAGATCAACAATTTAAAAAAATAATCGTTGAGCTTTCTGGAAGTACGCAGATATAATTAGAAATAAATTGGATTTATCTGCGACTTACGGTACTCAGTAAAGGGGAACCTTTCAACTGTAAATACGTTTCATTTTGAACCTTTTGAAAAACTTGAGTTAAAAAATTATAACAGTGCCGATAATATAAATAAAATTGAATATTTACTCGAGTAAAATCTTCCTGGAATGGCTTAATTAATAAATATTTTGCTAAAGAATTATCGGACACACATAAAGGGAATTTTGATTTCTTTCAGTTAATTTTAATTTTAAGATTCAAAATATGAATTTTATATCTTTGGCTGGACGATCAAAATAAAAACATTATTTTTTAACTTCTCATATATTCCTATTATAGATGATTTTCGTAAAAGCCATAAAATAATCCTTTTACTGCCATTTTTTCCCCAGTAATGAAAGCCTCCGCAGCCTCGCAATTTATTAATTTCTTGTTAGCCCAACGAACAAGATAAGCATTTTGATTTTTAGCTTCATCTTTTTTCCTCTGTATTAATTTTTGAAAAAGTATCAACGATAATTTCTACTTGGCAAGCGAATTGTTTGAAAGACTTTTACATATTCAGTATATTTCTCCTGTATCAGCACGCTTTCCTATTCTGCTAATATATCGATTAATTTTATAACAATGAACATCCTTCAGCAGCGTTTTTAATTTCAGTGGCATTACGGACCCTCTGTAGACAATTTCATATGCAGTAATTTTCTACCCAAAGCGTAACGTCAAAACTTATAAGAAGTTCCTCGTTTAACTATATTCACTTCTTATAAAATTTTACTTCAAGTGGTATGGTATGTCTCCATCCAATTTGTTCAATTTTATGCGTGTAGTAAAAATGGAACTTCATCGGCAGTGTAAACAGTAGAGTACTTTTCATAGTTAAATGATATAGGTAATCATTTCACCCATACAGTCAAACCCCGTTTGTGCACCACCGTTATTCCATCGCTGATATTGGCATTAAAGCGGGGGGTGGCGGTAAGTCTTGCTCCATGTTAATCGTAAGATGGAAGTTCTCTTCATTCGATCCATGGGTGGTATGCGGAGACGGCATTATATAGCGGTCTGACTGTAGTTAAAAAATTAATGATTATGTTCGTTGCAGTAGCATTTAACAAAAGAATAATCTTAACAAATAAACGAATGACACGTTTGTGAACCACATGCAGGGCCAAAAATAGGAAGAAAACTACTTTTCCTCAAATTTGTCCATTGGTTCTTTAAAACATGACTATGATACCAAATGTCTCATTTTTATTGCTAGAACTAATGATTGTGAGAGTGAGAACAATGCAGCAAAAAATAAATTAATTTTCTTCCCTTCCGCCAAAAAATAACGAAGACTCATAAAACATCACAGGAATTGGAGCGACTTTCTTTTAAAGCGCATCGCATTGGATTTTTAGAGCGCCGTAAAATTCTCCACCTTTCTTCGCATGGACGTGATTTAAAAAAGACGCAATTTCATTAAACATCCACGCATAATTATATGAGTAAATTTCTATAAACATAAAATGAAAATGAAATGTGAAAACTGAATCATTCACTTCTTCGGACTATAGGCTGGGAGTCAACTGATGCTCGTATGAGTTCATAAATAAATAAATAAAAATAAGTTTTTATCTTTACTGGGGGGGGGGGGGGGGCAAAAAGGCCGGTAGAATCCTTTAAACTTAACCTTAACTATTTTTTAAATAGCTCAATTGAGATAGAATCAGGATTTGAACTATTGGATGTCAGAAATTTTGTTTGTTGTTTTGGCAGAAATTCAAAATTAGGCAAAAACAATTTTTTTATGTAAAAAACGCTTTCTTATTTGGAATTGTATTAATTATGTTTATAAAAATAAAGCACACTTTACAGAAAAAACTTTGTATTAATTGCACATATAAATGCATAAACACTCATGTTTCCATGAATAATCATCATCAGGTGGCCAGTATTAACCTAAATCAATATACATAAATGCCATCCAACACACACGCGCGCATTATAAATGTGTCAGGAGAGGAGGATGTAGACCAATGAGGAGGAAGTTAGGCAAGATAAATGTGGCTACTAGGAGAAGAACTTATTGAAAATGAAGCGGAGGTACGTTTATTATTATTGATTAATTCTTATCAACCCAATTTCCACCTAAATCTTTTTTCCTGAATACTATCCGTTTAGTCAGAAACTACGTCAAACCCTTCCTTTTATAGTTTTCTTTTTGTCTAAAAACTTAATACATTCTCCATTTAGAAAAAATCCCGCGAGAGTCTTTTTTTAAACACTTACGGATGAAAACAACGTACATCACTTACGTGGAGTAAAATGCAATTTTTGAGTGGCCAGCGCTGCACTTTGCGTCTTCGCAACTTATCGGAAAAAGCGCCTTAGTGTACTATATCCAAACCATCACGTTTCTCGGCGGGTTGCCTTTTCCTCTCTTGGGAGAGAAAAGGTGGCTTGGGGACGACGCAGCATGAGAGAAAAAGAGAAGGGGAGGTGGATGGACTTAAGACGAAGGGACGAGCGAAGTAGGGAGGCGGAAAATGTAAAAACGTTGCCCGCGTGACGTCGATCACGGCACGAAACCTAACCCAGGGTTTTTCATAATAAGGGTCCATCTGTGACCCGCGAAGCATTCTAAATGGGCGGAGAGACTCCAAGAACTTTTCCTTCGCCGGAAACATTAAAATGTCGCCCGGAATATATAAATACTGTATACTTCCGATTTACCTAGCCTATTCCGGTAAATCGGATATACCGGTCGAACCATGTTCCTATTTACACGTACGCATAAATTACGAACTATGTAATCACAAATGTGACAACTCAAGTGAGGAAAACTCTTAAAGAAGACTATCATTTGAGTAACTCAAGTACTTTGTATTAACACTTTTATTAAGCATACGGGCAAGCAAATATGTTTTTCTAAATTCAGGTTAATCCAAATTTCGCTCATTCAATATCCGGTTAACCGAAAGGTAACCGCTTTACAAACATTATAAATTTTAAAAACAATACTCCGAGGGTGATTAGCGTGTTTTGCTCTTCGTGTCGCGGGCGTTCATTGCAAAAGGTCGTAAACGACTGCTTATGAGCTTGTTAAAATGGGGAAAAATATCAAAATAATTATTAACGCGTCGCATGCTTAATATTTTTATTAAATACTGGCGGGCCGAAAAGGAGCTGTTTTCCCGTTTTCTGGGTATTAGAGAAAACATACTGAAAATACCCTACCCTAACCTCCATTCCCACTGCCATAACTTACACCCACGAATATATAAGGAAAAATAGCGTCTATGTGAATGCGTGTGCTCGTTGGCGTTTTTCTGCCCTTTTGCCCAAAACCTTATTACTTCGACGTATCCTTGATCCAAATTTAAGTCAAGCTGAAGAGAATAAGAAATAAAGAGGAATAAAAAGAGGAAGGGAGAGGAACAGAGTTAGAGAGGGAGGGAGAGGTAGAGAGATGAAGTGGGAGTGAGAGAGAAAGCACCACTTTCCTTAATCCTCTCTCTCTCCTTAACTTTCTTTGTACTCCTCCTCTCCAACTTAGGCATTCCTACAATATTAAACGCCTCCAAAGCGAGCTAATCTTTCTTCCCACCCAACCTCCGTCCCCATACCTCTCCCTCGCGATTTCCTCTGACTATTCCTTCCCCACTCCTCCTCCTCCCTCAACCTCGGCACCGCCCCTTCGCCGAGAGACGCATCACATGCGTGATCTTCAGCTTCCTCCTTCTTATCTCTATCTCGACACATCTTGATGCGTGTGCGTGCGTGTGCCTGTTTCGGTGTTCGCCTGAGGAGAAGAGTGGTTGGTATGCGACGCATAAGGAAAGAAAGAGGGAGAAGAGAGGAGAGAGGAAGAAGAGAGAGGGGAGGAGGGAGAAAAGAGAGGGAAGAGGGAAGGAGGAGAAAAAAGGAGAGAAGAGGGGGTGGGGAGAGGGAGTGAAGAGAGGGAGGAAGGAGAGCGAGGAAGTAGAGGAAGGAAGGAGAGGGAGGAAGGAGAGAAGAGGGAGGAGAGAGAAGAGGGAGGAGAATGAAGAGGGAGAAAAGAGAAGGAGAGAGGATAGATAGATAGATAGATAATCGTCTTTATTCGGGCGAAATTTAGACCATAAGGTCCATTCTTACATTTAACCCTTCGTCAATATAATAAATATAAAAAATGGTAAAGTAAGATATTACAATACGCATTACATAAACAGTATATACCTAAATCATACAGAGAGGAGGGAGGAGAGAGGAGGGAGGAGAGAGGGGGGAGGAGAGAGGAGGGAGGAGAGAGAGGGGAGGAGAGAGGAGAGAGAAGAGGGAGGAGAGAGAAGAGGGAGGAGAGAGAAGAGGGAGTGAGGAGGGAAGGAGGAGGAGGAACGCAATAGCGAGACGAGTTCAGATAAGGAGGCAGAGAGAGAGATAGTAATTTTTCTTCCGCGATGCGCAAAACGCATATAAGCGAATCGTTTCCGAGATGCGAGCGAAGAAACGACATTCCTCGGGCGAGAGAACTACGCGAGCTCCCTTCCACCCCCTCCCTTCTCCACTCCCACACGGTTCTGTCTGTTTTACGAGCAGCAGGAGGAGACAATCTTGAGGAAGGCGCGCACGCAAGATAAACTATTAGCGCAATCCCTTTGAGCGATAAGGTATTGGGTACTGATATAATGAAAGCAGCAATTTGCCAAGCGTCGCGAAATACGAGATCTCTTGTCTCTGAGGGGGCGTTGGGGGAGGGAGGGTGAAAGTGGGAGTTCGGTTTGCGGCGGCGGAGGTGTAATGGGTGCCGCGGGGTAGGGGGGAGAGGAGGAGGGAGGAGGAAGGAAGGGGGTGAAGGAGGTAAGGAAGGTAAGAGAGGCATACATTAGACCGGTTTCTCGAAGAAGCATTGGGATAACTGAATTAGTATTCCATTGGCGGGGGCGATCGTTGGGATTAATATTGCTACGGGCGCGCGTTCTCTCTCATTTTAAGGAGAACGCGAGTGAGTATCTTTGCTCCTCCTCGCGAAGGGTGACGTCACAAGAAATCTCCCAGATCCGTAGCAAATAGGTTTCGGGGCGAATGACGATGATTGATCGCGAGCGGAGCGAAATGTAAAAAAAAGTCGCGGAGGAATGGTCGGAACTGCTCCGGTATGCGCGTAGTTTATTTTTTTTGCTCCTTCTTCAAATAGGCTCATGAAATATTAATGGGGTGCCGCGTGCGTGTGTGGGAGAGAGCGTTTGAGATGAAGATATTCATTCGTTCGGTTATAATGAACAGAGAGTTGAGGATGCTCTTGCGGGCGACGCCGCTTTCTCACGCGGCCCCTGCCTCTGGGATTTTGCGGTAAGAAACGCGAAATGAGCCGTTGGAAACAGAAAGCGACATTTTCTAACAAATTTTACAAAAAGTATCGTCGATTGGCACTGTCGAGCAATTCATTCGCGAGTACATTCAACTCTGGCGCGATACTCTTCGTTCTTAGGCATACGAAACAGTTTTATCGCTCGTGCAAATGCAATATTTCAAAGCCGTTACCACATACTAACGAAAAAAGGTATTATGCCTTGGCATTACAGCACTTTCTGAAACAGGTCGCGTGCATACGGAGATATTAAATATATAACACAATTTCTCGTATTTGATAAGCAAACAAACCTTCCATTTTCGTGGCGTTTTCTTCTTTCGACAAGAAATCGCGAGGTAAGTGGAAATCGCGCATAATTTTAATGACTTGATCAGTTAAGGAAAAACTTTACTTATTTATAAATACGATTGATAACCCGTTTCGGGAAAAATGGATGAAAATGCATTGTCGGATTTATAAGTGACGCTCGAACAGTGATTTGTTTTTAACTCTACGAAAAGTGAGTCTTGTGTAAACGCATTTATGATTTTTTTAATGATAAGAAATGAAAAATTGCAATCAAGGAGGTTCGAATAAATTTTTATAATGCTGAAAGGATGTCACGCTGTGATACATTTATTATCAATCTGATTTATTAAAAATCCATTTCCGATAATTTCCAAAAATTCGCTGAACTTGGGCGTATGTAATTCTATAAGCGGCAGACGTAGAGTCTAACGATGGGTTTCACAAAATTACGAATAAAATTAATTGGCCCAACGTAGTGGATGGTAATAATTACAACGTACGAAGAGATTTTGTCATTTAATGTTTGAAACCTATATCTTGCGTGCCCTCGATCAATAGCTCCAACTGAGATATGAAATCAATCACAGAGAGAATGCTGAAAGAGGCTTTGAAATGGCGTGAAATATTACGAGTTATTGTGCTTAAAACAAATGTGTAGGCACGCTTGGTAAACGTTAACCATGTGATTTACTCAATATCATATGACTATGGTGGCTCATAATTTTAATGATCATATAAATATTGGGCTTTTAACATTCTCCATTTATAATTCAAAATTTATCGGAAGTAAAAGAACATCGTTTCCAAAAAATACAAAAATTTTCAATCACTGACATTAGTCAAATATAGCCAATATTTGGACATTTTATGTATTAGATAGGACGCGTAAGTTTATATTTTCATCCGTATTAATTTAAGATGCATAACACATCTAAGATACGGACATTGAAGTTGACAGAAATGCAGGTGTTTGCAGCAAAATCGATTTAGAGGCATAAATAAATTGTCACCTAGTAAATCATTCCACTATGGATGTATATTCAAAATTTAAATGTCATATAAAGGATCTTAACTTTAACAATGTAGGAAATGCCGTCGTTTAAGTTAAGTTTGTCTTTCCCTTGAATATTATAAGTAAGAGTCGCTAGGATTAAAGACTATGAAATATGCACATATAGCTATAAGCTTCCCAGCAATTTTGTTTCAAAGACTGAAGAGTGACTTACTGATTCTATCAAATTGGTAATAACTTAAGCTTTTATGACGAGAAAATAAAACCTGTCTTTTAAGTTACTCCTTAATGAGGTAATCGTCTTATTGATTTAGGCACGTGAGTTTTCAACTTATAAATCCTAGATTAACAGTTTTTATTATCTTTTTAGCACATAATGGAAATTTTTAACTTATAAATTCTTCGAATTCACCCTCAAACAAGTTCTGATAAGCACATAGTATAGGCATGCATCATTCTAAAATTTATCAGAATTTTTTAAATAAACGTGGTCCTTCACTGACCTGGAGATATTAAGGACTAAGCAATTTTAAAACGCCTTCAAGATGGAAGAGAGGAATTTTTTCCTTCCCCCAAATATACTCCAATCTAACTGAACGAATAACAAAAGAAAACTGCCACATGTACAAATATTTTCAAGTCGGACGAGGATTGACAAATTTAATCCATTCACGAAAAATATCGATAGTAAAATAATAATTCGATTCCATTCTTCATTTACAAAACCATTGTCGGTCCATCGAAGTATCGAACTACTGTTTACTCAGACTAAAAACCAACTTCCGCAGCGGGAGATACTAATCCTGGCCAAGTTCCAGGAAGTATTTGTCCGAAGAAAAAGAGGATTCTTCTGAGATGGCCGCGATGGTAGGGATGGAAAATATAGGATCTATAAAACGAGGGAATCATTCAAACGCCTTACAATTCATTCAATTCAAAAAGAAAAAATTTCCCCAAGGATCCCGCAAGGAACACTCCTTTTACCCCTCCGTTTTCTCTCTCACTCTCCTTCCCCTCCTCTCTCTCTCTCCCCATCAATCCTCAGAAGGCAGAAGCAAAGACCGGCCCGAAAAACTTATTCAAACTCCCTCTGCCGAGATCATTAAAAAGTCCAAAGTCAGAAGAAAGACAAGATGGGGATCTCCTCCACCGCAGCCGCCGTCACCGCACCGCCTCCTCAACCTCTTCCTCCTCGGTCCGAAAACACCGCTCAGAATAATTACCGACAGAGAAGCGAGAGAAAGAGATAAAGAAAGAGCCTCGCAAACACATACACCAAAGTAAAGAAAATTTCGGCGTTCACATGCATGTATTTATGTCATCTTGCGACGAAGACTATTCTCGAGATACTTCTCACGTTTTTAAGGTAGAACGAGTGATCTAAATGAACGTTTATTTTTTAAAAAAGGGTTATCTCTTTAAACTTCAAGAAAATACACACAGAGCTCCGCCGGGTTAGAACGAGCTCGTCTCTCAAAACCGACCCTGATGGTTTTTCTCAGGCAGCGATTTGCTCTTCACTCACATGGCGGTCACTTCAGGGTTTTCTGAAAAATCTCACGATAACGAATCCTTTGCGCGGATATTGAAAGAGGCGAGGCGGACAGGGTGAAGCTTTGCCTCAAACTGACCCGAGCGTTTTGTCTGGGTCTCTCCTGAAGCGATGGAGGGTGAGGTGGAAAAGGACCTCTCTCCCTACCCCTCACCGTACGAAACGCCTTCGATCCTTGTCCTCTCTCCCTTTCCTTATCGCCCACCTCCTCCTCCTCCCTCTCTCCCGACGCTCACTTTCCCCCTGCCCCCACACCCCCTCTTGTCGGGACCTCCTGTGCCCACCGCGCACTCTCCTTTACCCTCGCATTCCCTATCTCCTCCCCCCTTCCTTTCCTTCCCCTTACCCTCTAGTTCCCTCTAGCCAGGCAAAAGGTTGGGTAGCGTCGCTCAGAAAACTCTCCTTCTCTTCCTCACGAAGGTCGCGGGTTCCGAGTCCTTCTACGGAACGCGGGACTTATCCAGCATGCTAATTGGCGTATCCCTCGTTAGGAATTCCAGCTGATCTCCACTAAATTGGTCTTAATCTGGCATAAAAGTCTTGCTTAGCCTCTGGAGGCCTGGAGTCATGAGAACGACCATGTTAGGTCTACTCCTCCCTCATCTCTTACCCCTCCTCCTCCTTTCATTCCCCTCCCTCCCATCCCCTCCGGATGTCCTCCCTTCCATTCCCCGCGTACCTTCATATCCCTTTTTCTCCCTTCCCCTTGTTCAAGAAGCCCTCCCTCCCATGAGACTTCAATCTCTCTGCGAGAGCATTCCTTTCCTCCTCTGCCTCTCCCTCCTCACTTTTCCTCCCTCGTTCCCTTTCTCCCTTCCACATTCTCTCTATCTCTACTTCCATGCTGACAATACCAAATAAAGACGCTTGCTCTCTGCTCAGCCTTCTCTCTCTCTCTCTCCTCCACTTCTCCGCTTCTGCCTTGCTATCGCTAATTCCCTCTCTTCCATTTTCAACTCATGCACATTACTTTCAATGTAGTGAAATAGTCTGTCGAATTCAAGCTAATATTTTAAATTGAGCATTAACCCAAGATTCATTTTACATACTTGGGAATAGCCCATTCCTTAAAAATCAAAAGCTTATCTCACTATAATCCATCCATTTCTTGGAATTGCGAAACGTATTGTCCACAAAAAAGGTGCTGAATTTCCACCCTACGTCTAGCATTTGATTGAATCGAATTAAAGTCCGTGGTTCAAGAGGAATTGGATGTAAAGCTAATTCTCGGCTAAGATAAACATGTCCTTCTTGTCAATTATTCCCACACTGATGTGATTATCTATCTAAATTTCAAAAGGCACTCTTCTTATCTACATTTATCTGAGAAGCACCAATGACTCAGCCGTTAATTTACTTTTCATATGAGCAAGGAAACGCGAATAAGTTATGACAACGATTAATTCAACATTAACAAAATTTACTGTACGAGTCCTCTTTTGTAAATAATTTAAAATTTAAACGATGAACTGCTTTCATTATACAGATTACTTCTTTTTCTTCTGCTTTTCTCCTTGCCACCAGAGCTTCGGGGTGCTTCTAACTACTGCCCATCTTCCCCATTTGGTCCAATCCTGGGCTAATCTTTTCATCTCTACCACCATCTTTCCTCTCTTGCCTACAATCTGCTCTGTGAAGTTTTTTCCTCTTTATTCTTGGCCTCCCTCTTCTCCTTTTCCCTTCAGTCCTTGCCTCCCACACCCTCTTCAACAATCTTTCCCGGCCCATTCTTTGGACTTGACTAAACCACTCTTCTATTTTTTCTTTCAGTGCCCTTTCCTGGATCCCTTCCATAATTATTTCATTTCACCATCCATCTCTTTTTGTTTTACAATCATACGTCTCAAGTATTGCCGTTATTCTGTTCATTTGTTTAACTAAAAACTCCAAGACTTCACACACATATGATAATGTGGGAGCAAATACGGCATCCATTATATATTTGTTTTTTTTTGTTTTTTGACTAACCTCTCATTTTCCGGTGTTGGTATTATTCACTTGGAAGTATACATGTGCTGCCTTTTTAATTACAGAATTTTCCCCATTATAAGACGATGTTTTTTCCTAAAATGTAAGTCGAAAATTTTCATACTCGTCTTATAATCTAGACTAAAGATATCTTCTATTCCTCCTCTCTCTCTCTCTCATTCCATTAAAATTCAATCCTCCATGTTCTATAGTCTATTCCACCCTTAGAAGACATTATTACGCTTATGGCGCGCGCAGCTGCCAAATTTCTCCTTCATAGAGATTGTGTCTTTGTCCCGCGTTAAACGTTTTAAGAAATAAAACTAATAATTTAATATAGATCACTGGAAGCCAATAAATGCACGTTTTATCGAAATTATTTATTAATTGCGTCGCATAGTTGTGTTTACACTGGAAATTAGTAGTAACTGATAAAATAAAAATTTAGTAGCAATAGCTTGAATTTTTTTTTCGCGTGACTTATAAAATAGGGGATCGCCTTATATTCGAGGTCGTCCTATAATCGGGCATATATGGTATATTTTGAATTTATACGTCTATTTTCTCATCATGGCTTGTCATCATTTCTAAATATTCATACAACCCTTGTCCATCACGTCACTGTCCATTCTACATTCTCAGCATTTAAAGCAATCCTCATCACTTTGCTTTTTCCATATTTATTTGCATTTCCTTTCTTTCTAATGCCCGTTTCCACACTTTCACATAGCCCTTAAGCCTAACGTCATCATCAGAAAGATATCATCTGCAAATATTAGCGACTGGATAAACATCGGTCTCATTGTCAGATTCCAATTTCCTACTTTTGACTCTTTCATTCTTCCTTTACACGCTTTTACTGCACTATTCATAAATATAGCAAATACAAGTGGACTCAAACAGACGTTTTGTTTCATTCCATTTTCCACACTGAACTGGTCAAACATCAATCGATTCATTCTTACCACTCCTTTCATATTCTTATATAAACGTTTAACAACTCTCCTTACTTTAGGGCTTACCTCCAACTCATGCAGGGCTTTCCAGATTTATTTTCTTGATACCTCAGGTCCAAGACTGCCAAATATTATCCTTTTTCTTTTCTATGATATTTCTTAGAATAAATATATGATCTCGGGTCTGTCTTTACGGCCCTTCCGATTTTTCTTCTACTCTTTGGCGTAATTGTAGTAAGCATATTTAGCACCGCATTTGAGAGACTAACTGCTCTATAATTGCCACAATCGGTCGTTTCTCCCTTCTAATGAGTTTATTCGTGCAATTACATTTATCTCTGTCTCTCGGTATCACTTCCTCTCGCCAGGTTTGTCTACATTACTACATCCTTAACTTTTCACCACCTGCATTCACCTCTTCAGGAGATAGGTCGCCATAACCAGCAGCCTTTTCTTATCTCATTCTTTTTATGACATTGTTAATATCCTCCATGGTTATGTGCTGTTCAGTTTCATTTTCTCTCTCACTCCTCACATATTGTTCAATTTCCTCTTCCTTTTCATTTTCCTTTAAAATTTGTCTCCCTTCATGTGCCCAGTACCTTCTCCGTTTTTATACAAGTTTATTTCTTTCGTCCATTATATTCCGTACCAGTTTCCTTGTTTTTCTCCTTAACCTTTCCATTATACCCCGAAAATTTATTTATATTAGATTTTAAAAATTTCCACTTCATTCTCAAAGTCTTACCGCTTCGTATTTTTGCTTCTATAACGATTCTCTTTGCAAAATTCCACCCTTCTTTTCCTTAACCTTCTCCGTTTCCTCATCCCACGACCTAGTCTGTTTCCTTCTTTTATTGACTACTTTCTTGCCATATTGCATTCTTCATCTTATCCCCCTTTTTATTCACATCCTATCTTCTCTCTTCAAACTCTTCCCAGGTCTCTAATTCATTCAATCTCCTTTCCACTATTGTTTGGCATACTTCTGCTGTCTCTTCTCCGTTAATTCCTCCATTTTTACTTTCACATACCTCTTGTCCAAACCTTTCCTTGATACTGAAAATTTCATATCTTCAATGAACAGCCTCTGGTCGGTATCAAGTTCAGATCCTCTGATAACTTTTACATCGTTCTCGGCACATCTCATATTTTGAGGGTATTATACCTTTGGTCTCTTTACCTTCTGCTTCGGTTATCTGGTGGATTTTCTTATGCTCATAAAAAGTGTCCTTAAAGGCTGGTTCGCACTAGAGGGACGGTCGGAGTACGGCCAGTTGTTTTCGTTACAAGTTTTTTGCCCTCTATCCATTTTCATTCCAAATCCTTTCTTCTCCTGAAAACCGCCCCATACACCCTCTCCTACTGTCCGTTACCTATTCTTCCATTCCAATCCCCTAAGCAATACAGGCTTACTTCTATCCTTTCCTCGATCCAATTCTTTTAGGCAAATCTCTAAAAAAATCTTTTCTAATATTTCCATATCTTACGTAGGGGATATATCTACACGGCGGGGCTTACATCACTCTATAACCCACAACTTTCCAGTTCAACATCTTATCATCCAGTTCTTTACATAACATAACACCCCGCTTGTTTGGCTCCCTCCCTCTTTCAACTCTTGAAATTTTGGGTTGATACTCCTTTTCTAAATACATTTCTCCTTTTCGTATTTTATTCACTTATTCCAAGTCATTTTAGGTAATATTTTTGCATCTCTTTCATAATTTCAATTTTTTTAATTCGTTAACCGTTTTAATATTCATGCGGATGATTAGCCCAGCGCTAAAGGTGTCGAACCACGAGACAAAGGGGTACAACAGATTACTTAAAAATAAAATCTCAAAATCAGTAAAAGCGACTAAAGGTGATATATCATTAACTTTTGTTCTACAATTGTCTTGATGCTGAGAATTGGAAAATCTTATCTTCGACAACATTTTTTAGACAGATACTGTTATATGAAGTCTATCATTAGATACGTACTTTCCAAAAAAGTTAGGTACTCTCTTTTGGTTTCTTTAATACTAAAAATCAAGAAATACCGCACCAGCTGTGTTGTGTGCCCTTGTTTATTTCGAGTTAGGTATGGAACTTGTGAAGTTAAAACGTATGCACTGTGTGACAGAATTTTCAAAGATAATTTATATAAATAAAATCACTGTGTAAGTCTTAATATTCTTCAACTGTAAGTAAGATATTCAGCTTCAATGTGCAGCTTTATCCTATCTGACAATTAAAAATCTGGTAATAACAATCCATTCACTGCAAAACTTTTCATTGCTATCTCCGGCGATGTTTTTTCTGGATTTTCTATGATTTTAAATTATATATATGCTTACGGAAGAGAAAATGTAAATAGAATAAATGGATAGCAACAAGTTGTTGGGATAAGGAAGCTCAGTGAGCACTTACCAATAAGACGTCTTCAAGTAGGCCAGCTGTTGGGGGTGTCGAAGTGACATCCGCATATATATATATATATCTTAAGGTTTTCATTTTATTTTAACACCAACCCCGGCCGATCTGCGAAAGCTCATAATCTGTTAGCAAAGTTGACAGAATTATCATTTTATGAAGAAATTGTTTCTCATCTCAAAAGTTGCTCAAATATATCGTACATAAATTGTGAACAAACACGTATATTTTCCCTCTAACATTGATAAAATGAATACAGATCGGTTATCAACATAAAATTTGATTGACGGAAGTTCCATTGGAATAAATTATCAATTAACGGGCTTCGCTCACTGAAGTGTTTTCTGCCTCGCTCATTCCTCACTCTGACGGACTATCAAGATTTTCTTCCTAATGCCGACTCTGAAATTTAAAGGAATCAATTATCCGTACTATATTCATCTATGACTTCAATAATCAGTTACTCATTTTTCTTTCCTCCAGAGAGAAACAGCATGTACAGGAATATCTCTACCACGTTATGAAATCTTGCTCAGTACTCCACACAATGGACATACTTAGCAAAAATTGACGCAAGAGTTTCTCAAAGAGAACGTATGGAGTGATCCACCGGAAGAGATAGGAGAGTTAACGAACGGTCAGGAGCCAAGGTAGGATCTGTGACAGGAGGGGATAGAGAGAGAATGACATCGCGTCAGAAACGTGGCCAGATAAAATATTTATAACAAGACCATGATTTATGGGACGACAGCAAGAAAAGGTCAAACGTAGGATGAGACAGCAGAAAAATACGCAGGTATGACCTGGAATAGGATAGAATGAACTGACCCACGCAATAGTAAACCGAGAAATAGCTTCTCAATACAAATTTTTACCTCCTAATATCTTTCGTTCACGCCGACTACTTTTATTTCAGAGAATTAGCAATGTTATTCAATTTTAACTTAGATATTTTCAGCTAAATCATACCTCCTTTGTTTACCCTCCTCCAGTTTTGTTCTGCGGTGATCAATCTTCCAAGTAATTTTGTGCCAAAATGCAATGCATTCTCGTCGCCTTCATTGACAGAATATGTCTTTCCGATCAATAGGTTAGGAAGATCAGACGAGCATTTCTGCCACAAAACAGCTATGATTAGCGGCGATTCATCGATAGTAGATTGTAACAAAAAATCTACTAGCTGGTTTTTATCCAATTATTTACAACTAACGGAGGGACATAGATAGTTTGTCAAATTAATTTTAGCCATCAGGTGAGCTCATTAATTCTCAGTCGAGTTACATTGATCGTT
The DNA here is from genome assembly GCA_028673005.1 of Tanypteryx hageni. Lineage (NCBI taxonomy): Eukaryota > Metazoa > Arthropoda > Insecta > Odonata > Petaluridae > Tanypteryx > Tanypteryx hageni. The sequence continues at coordinate 193,532,347 of CM054112.1, forward strand.
AATTAGTAAAAAGATTAAAGCGATCTGAATTTCTATCTAAGATTGATTCAACTTATTTCACTATTTCTTTCAGCACCTCCTCCCTATACTCTCTATTCCCTCTCCCCTTTCTTCCTCTGTCCCTTTCTGCTCCACCTCCTCCCTCACTCTCATCATCTCCCAGACTCATCTACTCCCACCTCTTCTCCTTTCATCCAAATTTGAAATTCCTTATCATATTTCCCATTCAATCCTCCCTCAGTATTCCTTCCCTTTTCAAGTATTCGTACCTGCTCCTCCTCATCCCTCCCTTCTCTCGTTCTCCTAACGCCGTCGAATCATTTTAAGAGCGACAGTCGTCGCAAGAGATTGAGAGGGAGTATTTCAAGGATCTCTTCCTTCGTCTACCCATTTCCCCTTCTCTCTCTCTCTCTCACTCTGGAACTCTTCTACTCTTTCAAATCTCTTCCCAATAGAGTCAATACTCAACTCCCTGGAGAGATCGATAATCCCTGTTGCTAAGCCTCTTTTTATGTACTACTCCTTCATCCGTCTTTCCTAAGACTTCGCCATCATCTTTTTTGCTTTTCTCTCTCTCTCTCTCTCTCACGCACGCACTCACGCACACGCGCACACGCACTGTTCATACTTCTTCCCTGCTCCTCGCATCCATCCTTCCCAATCCTTCCATTTATCATGTATACCGTCTTTGCCCTCCCCCTTGGTTCTCCTTCTTACAAAATATCTCGTTTTTTATTCATACGCTTCTCATGCTCGTTTATTAAAGATCTCATGACGGTCGAGGGACCGAGAATATCATATCTAAAAACAGGGATGGCAGAAACGGGCCTCGTGTAAAGACGGGAGAGTATAAATAGGGAATCGACAGAGAATCGCCTAGCTCGCCTTGTGGCTAAAATCAAACAAAGATTTATAATCGACTATCGCTTTGCGGCCAAAATTTGCATCTGGTTTTTCTCTCCTTTTTATAGCTCCTGGAGGGACATTCGTCAGTTTCATAAATAGAGATAATAAAAAAGTATGGTATAAATGTGGAAATGGAACGTAAAGGATTCAAAGGAGAGGGCGGAGAAAATGGGACTGGATAGTGATTCGGGTTGTGTGAAATAAGGAGATGGTTATGAGAGAGCCATTACACTTATTTAATTATGAATTAATAATAACCGACCGCCAAAATGAGTTGTCGAGTTCACCCTATGGCTGGAACAATAATAAATAGATTTGCGCGTCCTTTTACAATGTTTGTTATTTCAACAAAGAATTGCACGTACTTGCACCCCAGAGCAGGATTCGATTCCGCGACTGTTATCACTGGGAGTCGCGCACTCGACCTGTCCCTATCAAGCTCGGCGAGAGTACCTAAGCTCTTGATTAAGAAGTTGAGAGATCTGAGCCACGGACCTTCCAAAAAAACATCGTGAGAACGATCCTTTCCCTTCCCTGTCATTTTACCATTTCTAATCCAATGCCTATTCCAGCAGTTATCACTTCGTCCGTTTCCATCCCACATCATTTTTATAGTTTCTTCGCACCTTCCATTTATACTCCTCATTTGATCTTCTTTGTTCCACTTTCCAAGTTTACGACTCAGTCAGTTTTTTATTTCATCCCTTCTCTCGCGCTTCTCTATCGCTTTTCTTCTTCGACTCTATTTCGTTTTATACTCATCTGAGATATAAGACCACGCCCCCTCGTTTGTCTCCATATTTTCCTTCCTTCCCTTCCCAAGGAATGACGAGCCTTTTTGCGTTGGTCTATAAAACTCTATTCTGTGATCAACTTCTCTGACAGCAGGGGTCTTAAATCCATAGTGTAAAAATTCTATAAATATATATGGCGGCCTACAAGGAATTTCACGCAATGAGTTTAATTACTCTGTTCATACCGCTAACAACTGAGAGTTTTCCATGCACTTACAATTAATAAATATTTTATGTCTGTCCATCCGTCCCCTCTTTTATCTCTTAAACAGTTTGCCATAGAGAAATGCTGTAAACGCCATTATGTTTCCGCGAAGTAGGAAACCTTGAGAAAACTATTTTCGTTTACATAAGTGTCCCAGGTTCGACCCCAGGAAATGATTATATTTTTCCATATGTTTACGCAGGAGTTTCGATTTTTCAAGGTGCAAGGTTTATTTCCTTCATTCATTAAAATATGTAAATATGGACCAAATTTCTCCTTTTTTGCTTTATTCGACGGCTGACACTATATAATATCTTATTCTTGCAATGTTTAGATGTTGCACGGAAAAATCTGTCAGAAATACACATTTATTTTCGAAATTTTATGGCTTTTTCGTCCTCTTTCCAAGTGTTGCCAAGGCGACCCGCATTGTTGCCTCCGATTGAATTAGCGTATATAAACCTTCAAATAGACGAAAGAATTGCGTTATTCACTTCGAGCTTTTTATGAAGCATCGAAATTATAGTTATAGCAACGTCAACCTTAATGGATTGCAACATTAATAATTGCAGATTATTATTTTTCAATAAACTGCGTGTGGACTGGGCATTTTTAACGATTGACCAAAAGAAAATTTTCTTTCTTTATTTCAATACTGGAATGTACCTTTTTTCGTAAGGGAGAAGCAATTAAAATTGCACATATAAATTATAGAAAAACAAACATGAAATTCAAAATGTCAGTAATCTAAGTTTATGAGGAGAAATGGGATATTATTACTTTTAAACATGCAGATTTCTGACTGACTTCGCAAAAGTTTTTGCAGGTACCACTAGTAATGATTAAATTATCACGAAATTCTTGAATCGGTTTGATATTTCCCGTGTCACTTTGTCACCTCATCACCATATTTTTCACGCCCACTTTCCCACCTAATTGCAGTCGAACCATAGCAAAGAGACGACTACTGCGTAATATGAGCTGGCTGGTTGCGCGTTTGAGATCCTGTGTAACAGTAACCTTTATTGCTACCTACAGATAAAGCCAACTTACACGAAAACAACGTTTTAACATACAAATTATTTTCCGGCGTCAACTTTTACATAGTTCTTAGTGGTCGTTTCTCTGAGGTGAGGTGGATTTGATAAAATGGTTATTTTCCCGGTTACAGTTTCCTCTTTTCGCTACCTCCTTCACTTAAGATCACTTGTTAAAATACTCGACTAGTTTTGTTAAATTCATAAGAACGTACCTTGTGTAAAAAGTGTTTGTTAGATTCGGGAATAACAATTCCTCTCGATTAGCGGCGATCTTTATATCCCATAAAAAGCGTGCATCAGGGACGAGAAGAGCCTTTACTTACTATATAGATGGGAAGATGTAATTAATTATCTGTCCGGATGATGAAGAATTTTAATAAAATGTCACTTCGTAGACTCGTTTCCCCTTAAAGAGTCACATTCGAGCATCCTGTCCTAAGGAGAGGCAATAATACATCCTTCGCGACCTCCTTCCCTTTCATTTTTTGTCTCGTAAGCCTTGATTCGACAGAGTCGCGATTTCTCCCTAATAAATACGTTTTCTTTTTCCCCTTTGAAATTCCCGGCGATTAACATCTCGCCTCCAATATTACATCCTCTTTCCTCTCTCTCTCTCTTTTCCACCTCCTTTTGATTTTCCTTACGTCATCAGCTTCTCCCTCCTCGTTTGCCTGAATTTCTTTTTCTCTTCAAAATTTGTCTCCTCCTCTCCCTGCAGCGTTTCGTACGTCACACGCTAGATGGAGTCTGAGAGCGAGGGAGAGGGATGCCAGAAGAAGGGAGGGAGGGTCGGGTGCGGAGGAAGGGACGGCAATCTTCATCTTCCTCCTTCCCTTAAAGGCGGCGGAGCGTGTTATTAAGGGAGCGGAATGAGGCGAGACTGATAAATGACCTTGAAATGGGGAAGGGGGAGTGATATATATTTTCCGTCCTCCTCATTGCACGCCGCACTGGCTGTTGTATTGAATTGTGCGGACCGTTTCTCGCAAAAATTCTCTCGCGATATGCCGTTCCGAGACTCGAACACCTGTTTGCATCGCAATTTCTTGAGGAATTCCTCAGATTGCGATCCAGGATGCTGAGGAGGAACGAAACCTCCCGATTCGAACACGGCAAAAGTAAATTATGCGAAGCGATTACGACTTGGGACCGAAACGAAATCACCGTAAAAAATCGCAATCCAGCGTAATTATACATGCACCAAGGCAAGCACCATGCTAATGATGGACCTGATATTATTTTCGTTAACCTTGAGACCACTTCTCTTGAGATAAAGTTTGATTTTTTTCATATAATCTGCGGGTTCTTTTTTCCAAGAATTAATCGAGGGGAATTAGTAAAACTTTTATTTTTGGGTTGAGCGCAACATTTAAAAATGGGAAGAACTGGATTATAACTCGAAAATGTTTATTATTGAATGCCTACTCTACGAATAGGACAGATTTCAGCTCAAATATATTTTCATTGTAACAGCGTTAGTTAGCTCACCAATAAAAATAAATTGATGAGGGCAACACATGACTTTCTCCATATTTATATGGCAAATTGTCGTTGTCAATATTTACTTCCGGTTGACAATTAAGAAAAGAAAAAGGAGCGTTACTAAGACGTAACTAAGCGTCAATTGTTAACAATAATCTTAGGTAGGTGGCGTGGTGGTGGCAGCTAAAAATTTAAGATATCTCTTAAACAGTGCATTATATGGAAAAATGTATCAAACAAAGTTTGTAGAAAATAAAATTTCCTACAACTTATATTCCAATACATTTTTACATTTATCGAATATTAAAGCAACTATTTCAAAATAACGGATAAGTGACAAGAGTAAAGGCCCACTTCCGGTAGACAGATTTTTACCAAAAACTAGTCAGATCTTCCACGAGTAACTTTTATAAAAATGTTAAATATAAAATTTTGCGTTGACCTGATTAATAGCTTTTGAGTTAGAGCGCCCACAAAAATCTACCACAGACACACAGACATCATCGAGAAAACAGTCAAAACGTTTTCAGGGGACCTTAAAACATGTATTTCCGTTGAAATCTCGAATTAGATTTTTTTAATGAAAACAATACTTTCTCTATACTTCGTATATGGAGAAAGTAATAATGAGTCAGGGTCGAAGGGCCGACAGCCAAAGGGCCGAAGTACGCCGAAGAGACGAAAGGACCGAAGGGCCGACAAGGGCCATAGGGCCGACAATGTTATATAGAGTCGAAATGATGAAGGGCCGAAAGTACCAAAGGGACGGCAATACGAAAAGGCCGAAATATTTACTACACTCTTCGGTTACTTCTCATATTGTTGTTATTATGGCGTTTATAGGAATAATAACAAATTAATTAATTTTGGTAAAGAGTCGTAATGTTCTTTATCTCTTTATCTAATCGCCTAAAACTTACTTTTTAGCGATCTAGATCAGTGGAGCCCAACCTTTTCACATGGCGGGCCGCATTCGTAGTTGTGAATGCTTCGGAGGGCCGCATTGGAAGTAGCGAGGGCTTCGGCGAACCGGATGAATGTTTACATTAGAAGTTACCAAGGGATTCTGTGGTCTCTCATATTAGCGAAAACCAAGTCTAAATTAATTACTAGTGTTCAAGCTCCACCAGAAAAGGTTTTGGGACGATTATTATACTGAAAAGATATGAAATATATCAAATTTTATCGATCACCTTTTCATCAAAGCTATGCGGGGCGCATAGAGAGCTCTCAGGGGTCGCGGGTTGGGGACCTCTGGTCTAGATAATTGTGTCCTAAACACTTCAATTTTTTGCAATTTAATTATTTATGCTTTAAAGTTTTATACAAATCTATTTGGATCTTGTGTAAGTAAGCATGACCCAACCCAACCCATATCTAATATACTTACATATATTAAAGAGAATTCTGTCCTGTGTTTTTGCACGGTTTGCACAGTTGCAGCACATTTTTCATTTGCATTTTAAAATCACTTAGAATTGCGATATGGATACGGGACTTGCACCAAACGACGCCTAAAAGAACGGACATTCATTTTACAACCATCGATTTTCGAATACGCGTAGAATCGCTCCACAAATATGTTATTAACACGAAAAGTTGGCTAAATTTTAGACGAAAAAATTCCGTCAAGGGCGACGGCATTGTTGCTGATCCAGCAAAATTACGTCTATATCTAAAAGCAATGAAATGAACTTTGATATTGTATTTGAAATCAATTGTGAGAACTCCTCTTATATATTTTGAATGTATTTTAATCGAAAGGGATCATGGCTCAATTTGAACGATACGCTTGTTTACTGCAGTGCCATTTCTAAGGCGTGGAAGAAATGCGAACGAACATACGATCGCTAATATTTTAATTAGCTTTTTGTTTTGTTTACCTGGACGACGAAAGAACTTAGTGAGTAGCTTTGTTAATTCACACATTTTTTTGTAATCACTATAAATGCACAGGCCATGCGTCAAAAATATTGTTTAATTATCGAAAAAAATTAATCATAATCATTGTCAATATAGTAATATGCTTTAAAATTTGCAAACGAAAAGATATTTTCAATGTACGCGTGAAGTATCTTCCTATTTTAAATATTGAGTTGTCCATCATTACAATGCATTGGGGTCATTTCCGACTTAATGTTTTTATGCTACGTGTTTATATGTTTTTAAATTTACATGAAAATTTTCAATCGGTTTTTGTCCTTCATGATTTTGTTTCATTGTAAGCTGCGTAAATGCACTTTAAAGCCCGAGTCCAATAATGAAAAAATCCGAGATCAACAACAGCTACTATAGAAACCTCTTTATGAAATGTCGAAAAATCGGAAAAAATCGAATATAAACTTAAAATATGAAGGAGGAGAATGGAAGAGAGAAAAGGAGGAAGAATGGGAAGTGCCTTAAATTTAATATTTAATCCACGCATACCCGTCATATTGACGGGCTTTATACTAGTAATTATAATAAAAGCCTAGATTGTGGGGTTTGGGTGTAACGCTTACGTCATTAGTGGCACTTTTTAACGCGTTTTTAACAAACTTCCCGATTAGATTTGCAGAAATGTTCGATACAGGTATAAAAATTAAATGATCAAAAAAAAACATGAATAAAGACCCGGGTTCAACTCCAGGGGGGCGATTTCCGTTTCACGTAAGATAACACGTAAACTCGACTTTTTAAAATTAGAAAAAATTGACGTATGATCTTCGAATTTAAACTGTTTTATGAAAAATAATGAGGTTTCTTATTCTATTAATCTTTTCCCGCCTACCGTTCGAAATCTCTCATATTTAACATTTAAATCACATATTTTGAGAAAATATCGGCTTTTAAACGGGATGTTGCCTTGCCAACCACGTCAATGTTAAACTTCGAGAATTGATTGTTGTCTCAATTTATACGAGTGCATAGATTGCCTTAAATTATCGTAAGATTTTTCGCGAAAATACGTAATCCTAATGGGACTGGGATTCAGTTTGGATTCTTTTGCATATTTATACGACTTTATAGATGGACAGTAAGAGAGAAGGGGATGTGGGAAGAGAGATAGGAAGGAAGGGATATAGAATGGAAGGTACATAGAGAGTAAGGGAGGTATAGAATTAGAAAAGGACGGGAGGAAAGAGATAAAGAGGGATACGGAGAAAAAGAGAGTAGAGCTATGGATTGGGACAGGAGGGAATGAGATAGGGGGGAGGTGGGAGAAAAGAGAGGCAGAGAGAGGGGGAGAGAGGGAGGGAGGGAGAGAGAGAGGGAGGGATGGAGAGTGAGAGGGAGGGATGGAGAGAGAGCGGGATGAAGAGAGAGGGAGGGAGAGAGAGGGAGGGAGAGAGAGGGAGCGAGAGAGACGGAGGGAGAGAGACGGAGGGAGAGAGAGGGATGGAGAGAGAGGGAGGGAGAGAGGGGGAGGGAGAGAGAGGGAGGGAGAGAGAGGGATGGAGAGAGAGGGAGGGAGAGAGAGGGAGGGAGAGAGAGGGAGGGAGAGAGATGGAGGGAGAGAGGGAGGGAGAGAGGGAGGGAGGGAGAGAGAGAGAGAGAGGGAGGGAGATGGAGGGAGGGAGAGAGAGGGAAGGAAAGAGAGAGGAAGGTAGGGAGACTGAGGGAGGGAGAGAGGGACGGCGGGACTATTATTATTTATTTATTATTATAACTTCATTTTTGACAAGGGGCTCATCATTGGAGAAAACAAGAATGAGAATGAAATTCTCCCGAATCTCAATTTTGACAAATTTTATACCGGCTCATACTCAATAATTACAGCTGTTATTATTCATTTCTAAGTTCCCCGTTGAATTTCAACGGGCAATTACACTATAAAAATAAACTAATTTTGTGATTATCCATAATAATGAGGGATTTTCTACCATATAGTAACTAACACCCGTCATATAACGGGCAATAAACTGGTTATAAAATAATATAACAATAGGGCCATATGTTTAGTTTTGTTAGTTATATCCTGGTATATCTTCTATCAAATGCGTAAGTCTGTTTAATTAAGTTATTGATTTATCTATTTCTGCAAATTTGATGTTACCGGCCTTTTGACTGTCGGTCCTTATTTTCTACTCGATGGTATTCGGCCCTTTGGCAGTTGGTCCTTTGACTGTCGGCCTTTCGATTTTCGGCTCTTCGACTGGGTCCCAAAAATAATATATACTCTAAATTATATCACATGCTTTTGGATATGATTTTAGATAAAAAATATAAAGGCAGTTATATTTTTTTCATAACCATATATAGGTATGTATTTTCTGAGCGCCAAGAGAAACGACGAGTAGTGTAATTTGATTATCTGGCAAAATTTTGGCATGCAGGGGATCATATGGATGGTCTCCGAATGTACACACACCGTATTTAACATTTTTGTGAAGCATTTTCCCAAATTATCTTCAATTTCAAATGAAAAAAATTATAAAAATTTACAGATATTTTTTTGCAAACAATCTCATTTTAAGGCTGTGTTTTGCCATCAACTTCTAGCATGTAAGTTAATAGGTTTTAGCTTTCTTCCTTTCACTATATTTCCAACATCCTCCCTATTTCGGAAATTAGATACTACTTTAATTAAACTACAATGCTTTGATAGGGATTATAAACAAATTCATTATATCCTAAATCTTGAAATATATTTAATAAATATTTCAAGGCAGCGTTTTAGAAAGCAGTTATCCCCATACAATTTAGATTTCTCCATGTATATAAATATTGGAAAATAACACATTTTATACATTCCAAGTATCTCACATTTATATCCACTTTTAAAACAAAACTTCAGGTGCAATTTTTCCACAAGTTGATATAAAAGGAAATGCCAAGAAATAAATGGCAGGTAGGTTAAACACTGCAATATTTCAAAAACGTATTGACACAAAGCTAGATCATGATATTCAAACTCAATAAAAAGAAAGAAAAACTGCGCCTTGATTCTTACCAATATGTACTTATATAAGAGCTATCACAATATTTTTGGAAACGGCTGGAAAAATTGTAGTGGCGCAGTTATAGTTTTATTTGCGTAGTTATGATAAAAAATATCCGGCTGTTTACTTGTCAATGAAAAACTTCGACTACTTAATTTAATCGTTGATTGAATACTTCCACTAAATTTGCTTTCATAAAATAATATAAAGGTATCTCAAGATTGGACTACATAATGAGAAAAAATGGAAAATATATCTCGCAGCATCTAATAAAAATATCTCTTATGAGATTCACAATTATAGAAATAGTATCAAAGAAAATGTATACCATAAATACCATTTCTAAGGAAAGAATTGTTAATAAAATATATCTCTTCTTTGGCCGCGTCATTGGTAAAATTTTGGCCGAACCCAATTTTTTGGGCCAACACCCAAAATAATGATACAAATTAATAGTTTTTATTTACCGTAGCTCCAATGGTTATAAAAAGGTGAGGAAACAAGATGCGCAAGTCAGCTAAAAGAGGACCCATTCTCAAGAGCTCATTCACCAACTTAACCCCTTCAGACCTGGTGTCCACAATTATGCACATGATATCAATTCCATTTTTCTATGAAATAAATGTACCAAATTTCATTTCAAATACATTATACATACATTATTATGTGCATCTTCAATGTAAACCGAAGGGATCTGTGCAGCAACTTAATGCTTCCAAAGTTAACTGTTCGGGGAAAAATGCAGTATGGCTGCTATTGCAAGATATAATTCAGGTCTGAAAGGGTTAAGATTCTCAAAAGTTCCCCACGAATCGCCACTGACGACGGCTGAAATACGCAACCAGTTTTACGTATAAGGGACCTATCTAAATGATCAATCGGAACCCATCCGTAAGTCGAGTTCTATAACTCAAGAGACGATCATAAACGTAGGGACTACCATAACATAACCGATTTCGAAGCATATTGCATCTCGACATCGGAGGAAAATTCGACTGCGAAGGAAGTAAACTACGAATTTTATGTACGAGTATTAAAGCCTAAGTCCGAGAAACGACTTCGTAACAAATGGGACGATCCGAGACGGAATCAACCGTCTCGCTCAGATTTATTGCTCTAATTTCATTCCAAATTCTTCGGGCGCTGCCGGTTTTCTTACATTTTGTTTTTGCATTCTATGCACGGCCCCTTTCTCTCTTCCGAGCACCACCACCTATAAGCAGCACACATAACGCCCTCCCTCCTTCCTGCTCCTCCGACGGCTGGACTTTTCCCCCTTCTTCTCCTTTTCGAAAAATTTCCCCAAACCATACCATAAAAGAAGAGGGGGACAGAGAGAGAGAGAGAGCTTAAAATATTCTCGGTAGCTCCTCCGGAAAATGCTTGGACTTCCTTTGAAACATTCATAGGGATCGACCAAACGGTGCAACATCCCAAAAACCTTCTACTTCCAAAGGAAGAGAAACAATGTCTGTGTCTCACGCCCTTCCACTCCCTCTCTCTCTTCCTCCCTTTTCCTTGCCTCCTCTCTCTCTCTTCCTTCCACAGACCCTCTTCGCAAACGGCACTATTCCCGGAATCCATCCAAACCGAATCGAGCTCGACTTATGGGAAAAAGCCGACCACGCCCGCTTCACTTTCTTGCCCTTTTCCAGTCCACTCGTATACCTCATCGGTTTTCTTTATATTTTTCTTTTCCTCCCTGGCTATGACATTACCCTGGGATGCAGCGGCTGTGTCGACCGCTGGGACCATTTCTGTCCATTATGATGGGAAAGGGATGGTTTAACGCAATGGGTCTCGAACTCAAATCGCATGGAGGCCATATAGATAATCTCAAAATATGCGGAGACTTCGAAATATTTGGCGGCCCGCATGACATAATAATGAGCGTTAGAATTTTGTTGAAACTAAACGGCTAAAAACTATCTGTAGTTTAATGGCTGAACAATTCGACTATTTCCAAAATATTAAACGTTCTACTGATTTCTTTCTCTTGGCTAATCTGAGATAGATTCATTCGCGCTGTACCTTCTACCTAATTACAGTGCAAGAAAGGTAATGAGAGGGCCGCAAATTTGGAATCGGCTGACCGCGTGTGGCTAGGAGGCCACATTGCTGATACCTCTGATTTAACATATCTAGCAGCGAGGCAATATCCCTCTTTGAATTAGAATGCGAACAACCTAGCTTGTAAAACCATGGTTGGGTAACCTAGAGATATTTCATGCGGTCCCTGCACAGCTGCGATAAGAAAATGCGGTCCGTGAAATTTAGCACAGATAATTTTATCTTCGTTGATTAGCACCAAGGTCGTAAAATCTTGTTCGTTGATATTTTATTACTCAAGAATTGTTTTGATGTTATCCCCCCAATATTTATGGTGATACAGTATCTTTTCTTAAGTAACTTCCGATGCTAACTTTTTTCGAACCGCGGAAGCACTAGCAACTTTCAGTACCAAAGGGTTGAGCCTATTCGTGAGGTAGGCACAATAAATTACCTTGTAAAAATTTACAGAGACAAACGCTTGAATGAAATCTTATATCTATCCAAATGTGAACATTTCAAAAATTGTCTAACGAGCTACTATTTTGGCAAGAATCCAATACAGGATTAGATATTTCCTATATCCTAAAAAGAGTTGAGTCAAACCGATGCGAATATCAGCCTCAAAATACGATTCCTCGGTGGTAATTTAAAAAATAATCAACTGTGAATTATCACTCAGGACGGCTGCTTTGTGGCTGAAACGTAAATCTGCATTATTCGACCGTTTTATGGCGGCTGGAGTTACATATGACATTGTTTCTCAACCGGTGGGACGCGAAGGTCGTCTAGGTGGGACGTGAAGTTTCGAAAATTATTATTATAAAAGGTTTTCTCAAAATTACTGCAACATTTAAGATCGTTCAAAATTTTCGTTAATGATTAATATAATACTGAAATGCAACTGACGTAAAAAATCCACTTCTTGGAAAAGGTGGGGCTTGTTCTTATCATGGTGGAACCAAGGTTTTTTTTACAAAATGGTAGGTTGGACGCAAGATTCAGCATTTTGAGAACTACTGATCTATGACGTCAACTGAATTAAAGCCATAAAAAGAGCTTGATAAATATCGTTTGAAATCTACCTATCTCTATTATATGCGGGGAATAATTCTGAAACGAGAAAAAAGTCTGCTATGACTACTGAACTATCGTAGCAGATCATTTTCCTCGTTTCTTAACGCGGATGTTTTCTTGGTTGGGACCGAACTAGCCAAGCTAGTATCAAACTGCCCCAACGGATGTCCTCGAAGAGATACACCAAAGAAAACTCCTCCCTCTCAAATAGTGAGATTGCCAAGCAAGAAATTGATGAAATAAAGCGAGAAAATTGATCTGCTACGATAGTTCATTGGTAGAATATCCGCCCGGCAAGTGGAAGATCCGGGTTCGATTCCCGGTCATAGCATACTTTTTTGTTTCAAAATTATTTCCAACATTACAGCTTATGGCTGTCTGCATAGGATCTTTAGATCGCTTTATTCCATCAATTTCTATTATATGTGAAAATTCATGTTAAATATGATAGCTATGTGGAAGGTTCGTTAAATTTTCTAAAAATCTAGGCGCCAGCTCCAAAACTTAGGCGCCATCTACAAAACCTAGGAGCCAACGCATATAACTACAGCACGCATATACTACAATATCTAGGCGCCAGCATAAAAATCTTAGGCGCCATGGCGCCCGGGATTTGTCCAGCCTTGGCTACGCGTATGTCTCTTGATCAACCGTTTTGCGGTACCTATATCATATACCTACTCATGTAGATGTAGATGTACTCCTAAATTGCATCCTGTTTCTCGGTTGTTTTATTCCTAGTCACAGAATCCTTATATTGCGCTCAGATGTTACACTAAGGAGTTGATGTTATGACGGCATAGTGAAAATCTTAAATTCCACCTCCGAACATGAGCGAAAATACCTGATACCGTGGACACCGCGCATAGAATAGCCATGCTAAATGTATCTTGGGAAGACGATACAAGAAGAACAGGATCTGCTGATCAAGACGGAGAGGTGCACAGAATGTAAACAACTGACCAGGGGAATAGGGAAAAGGAGAGAATGAAGAAAAAAGGGAAGAAAGAAGCAGGATGAGAAAGAGGTGGAGGAATAGAAGGTTAAAGAGATGAGAGCATGGAAAAATGTGCAGAGGGAAAATGAGAGAAAGAGAGGAAAGAAAGTTTGGAGAAGAGAAAGTTACAGAGGGAGAGAGTAAACAAGGTGGGATTGAGAGGCAAAAAAAAGGAAGTTATGAGAAAAAGATAGATAGATAGATAATCGTCTTTATTCGGGCGAAATTTAGACCAGAAGGTCCATTCTTACATTTAACCCTTCGTCAATATAATAAATACAAGAAAATGAATAAAATAAGGTATAACAAGATACATTATATAAACATTATGTACCTAAATCATACTAATTAAAAAGATAAAATTGAATACAGATTTGTGTTTGTGGGGAAAATCTAGGTAAAAACAGACATGTCCTCCCTAGCAAAACCCACGCAGGAAAACACCCACTAAGAAGGGGGGTGTGAAAAACCTGCGAAAACTCTATATAGTGTACATATGGTAATACAAAACTACAACATTAAATAGGAAGGAGTATGTACAGTGGGAGAGTTCGTATATACAGCGTAATTATATACCGTCATAAAAAAGTACACGTAAAGGTAATAGCGTAATGTAAACAAGAAATATACAAGTATGCAGAATGAGATGAAATATACATGAAATATATACAATGAATGAATATAAAGAATGTTGTTGGGGCATGCATATTATAAGAAAGCAGGAAAAGATATAAAATACATAAATAATATAATACAATACAAAATAATATAAAACAATAGAAAAAAATAAAAAAAATAAAAGCAACACAAAAATATACATAAACAATAGAAAAAAATATATATATAAAAACAATACATAATTAAATTAAGAAATACAAAGTAATATAAGACAATACAAGAAAACGGAGGGAGAGAGAAAGTGATAGGCAAAGAGAAGAAGGGAGAAAGTAGGAAGGAGAGGGTCTGAGGAATCCAGGAGGAGGAGGTGAAAAGTTTTTAAGGGGGGAACATCCTCTGGGAAAGGGTCAGCTTCACATAGCGATGCCAAAAGAAGAATAAGGGAAAAGGGAAAAAGGGGCGGGAAGGGAGGAGGCAAGCCGTCCTGCGTTTGGGTCCCAACAGTGAGGCCTCTAAACGAGCGTAGGCAAGCAAGCAGGCACGCATGCCCACGAGAGGACCATTCGGTTCCCTCTCGCACAGAACTACTCCAATTTTTCGTCTCTTATTTCTTTCGCTCTATCCAGTGCTCGGATCGGGCGAGAACGTCGCTCCACTTGATACACATAGCGTTCCCGTAGTTTTAAAAATCGGATAAAAATGTTACGGATGTTAAAATATTAAAAAAATCGTTTACGCGCTCATGGATGTGAAAAGTTACGATGACTATTTTAAGTTAGACCACATTAGTAAGTAATCGCATTGTCCGAATATCAGAACCAATAAGACTTGGGGTTTGCATGTGTCACTTGTGTCAGTTTCAGTTTACAGTAGTTTACTCGTGTATTATTAGTAGGTAAGTTTTGCTAAAGTAATTGTATATATTAGAGTTGTCTGAAATTATATATATATATATATATATATATATATATATATATATATATATATATATATATATATATACATACACACGCACACACAAACATACATATATAAGTTATTGGGGTAAGGAAGCCCAGTGAGCAATTACCTGGGGTGTCGGAGAAACACATTTACACACGTACATTGGAGCTTTCGGGGGTGATTCCTTCGTCAGCACAAGAGAGACAACTCCCACCCCGACTATATATATATATATATATATTGTGCGTGTTTTCTGTGTCTCTTCGACGCCCCCAGCATCCTGCCAACTTGGTCCTCAACTTGGTAAGTGTCCGCTGGTCTTCCTTCAACACCTTGTTGCCACCCTCATCACTGCCTTTCCTTTTCCTTAAGTCAATATATATATATCATCATCATCATAGGTAGTCTGTCCGTAGACAGGTCCGTGATTATTCATGGTTAAACCTGGTTCTCCATATACTCCTATTTTCCGCTGTCCTCTTCATATCTTGATAACTCTCTTTCCCTTTCAAATCGTCTATCAGCTGATACCTTTTCCTACCTCTTTCCCTTTTCCCATCTAGTTTTCCTTCTAACACATCTTTAATCATACTCTCTCTCCTCATGTAATGTCCAACCCAGTTAGCCTTCCTCTTTCTGATAGTCTGTATAATCATTCGCTTCTCTCCTATTCTTCGTAGCACTTCATCGTTTTTCATCCTATCTGTCCATTTTATCTTCAGCATTCTCCTCCAAGTCCACATTTCAAAGCTTTCCAAGTATTTGATGTCATTTTTCCTTAGCGTCCATGTTTCTGCCCCATACAATGCTATACTCCATACGTAGCATTTTATCAACTTCTTGCGGATATCTTCCCTTATATTCCCTGTAAGTAGTTGTTTCTTTCTCCTGAAAGCCGCTTTTGCTTTTCCTATTCTAGTTTTGATCTCATCCGTACATTTTGCCTCTCGTGTTATGATACTTCCAAGGTATTTATATTCTGAAACTTGTTCTAATGGCTTTCCCCCAATAGTTATGTTCAGATTCTCTTCTTTACCCGATATTCGAATGACCTTGGATTTTTCTGTATTTATTTCCATACCGTATTTTCTACCTGTTATCACTAGTCTATTTATCATTTTTTGTAGTTCCTCTTCCTTTCTTGCTAGAAGTACTTGATCATCTGCGTATTTTACTGTTCTTATAATCCTTCCTCCAATTTTGAAATCCCCTGTGCCTTCTAAAGCTTCTTGCATTAGACTTTCTCCATATATATTGAATAGGGTTGGCGATAGGCAGCAGCCTTGTCTTACTCCTCTACCGATATTTATTCCGCAGGTGTCCACATTCTCAAACCTAACCTTTACAACTTGATTCTCATATAGATTCCTAATCAATCTCCTGTCTTTCCAGTCTACACCTATATCCTTTAATATCTTCATCAACTTTACCCAATTTACTCAATTTACTCTATCTATATATATATATATATATATATATATATATATATATATATATATATATGTATGTGTGTGTGTATGTGGTGTCCCGCAATAGAATGTACATAACTACGTGCTCATGGGATCATTTTGAGTCGATAAGTTCGAATTAACATGGGACCGATCTGCAACGGTTTGTCAAGAAAATGAAAATTATCATTTTATTGCATTTGTAATTTGTACAAGTACAATTCCATTAAAATTTAGGTCACATGATTACACTAATACTACATTCTAAATTGATTGTCAATTAAGTGCCTCGAAATGGCCACCCTGATTGTCGATGCACCGTTGACCCCTTCCTGTAAGTAAATTAACAGCCTTCATCACAGTGTCCTAATCATTTTTGTTGTTGTTTTATTTCACAGCATACACCAGGGATATCATGTGACCCTAGAGGAAGTAGTCCAAAGGCGAAAGATCTGGTGATCTCGCTGGTCATACAATTGGACCACCTCGACCAATCCAACGATCTGGAAAGTGTTGATTCAGAAATGCAGTCACCTTCCTACCAAAATAAGGAGGTGCAGCCACATCTCTTGCCTGGTTAGAAGAGGAACATCTTCCAACAGCAATGGCAGCTCTTCCTGTAGGAAACGCAAGTAGCGCTGAGATGTCAGGCGGTCTTCAAACAAACGGTCCGATGAGTAGGTTTTCAATAATACCACACCAAATGTTCACCGAGAAACGGGTTTGAAAATGTGTTTCCTGGGTCGCATGAGGATTATCGTAGGACCAAACATGTGTATTTCTTGTGTTTGTGATGCCATCTCTGCTGAAGTTAGCTTCATCTGTGAATAAAATCTTTGTGCACAGCTCCCGGTTTTGAAGCAGCCAATTGCAGAAGTTTTCACGTGCAAAGTAATCATTCGGTTGCAGAGCGTGAACATTTTGGATGTAAAGCGGGTACAAACCAAAGTCATGCAAGGTTCTCCAAACTGTCATCCGGCTGGCCCCTACTCGATTGGAAACTCTTCGGACGCTCGTGGTTGGACTGCGCTCTACCATTTCCAGTACATCATCTTCCACATCGTCACTGCGTCGTCGTGGTCTTTCACGCCTTGGTTGTGGGACTGTACCTGTTTCTCTGATAGACCGATAAACATTACTGCAGACTTGACTATCTGGGACTCTACGATCAGGAAACCGCCGATGGTACTCCGGGACTGCTGCTCTTGCATTACCATTCGAGTAACCATACACGAAAATGATATCGGCATACTCTTCATTAGATAATGTAGCCATTGTTACGTCTAAGAGTAAACAAACACTACGCTCACTCAGTGTTCAACTGACAATCACTGACTGCCCTCTCTGTTTTGCCTACGTCATGTGCGCGCATTCTCGTGGCAGCTTAGTGAACTAAATTTTCAAACAACCAATGCATAGTGAATGCTAATTCTCATTTTCTTGACAAACCATTACAGATCGGACCCATGTTAATTAGAACTTTTCGATTCAAATGATCCCAAGAGCACGTAGTTAAGCTATGCACATCCTATTGCGGGACACCCTGTATATAATGTGTGTATATATGTCAAATAAAAATTTTCAGCCTTAAATCTGATATAGGTATTGAAATTTAAATAAATAATAATAAATAAATAAATCTCAAATAGCTAAAAGCTAGCGTTCCCGTTGTTAAAATTTTCCAATCAGAGCATTGGCTCTATCCGACAGGAGCCGTACGAGTAAAAAAGAGCAAGATAGAGAAAGACGCGAAAGAAACCCAAGAGGACTTCTCTCTTTATCTTTTCTAAACGCTCGTAACTAAGTTCTACCGACGGCTTTTTATATGGTCATGGTTCGACGCCAAATGGAGATTTCTTCCATTTCCTTGTGCAAATGATTAGGCGCGCAGCATGCTAGGAAGAGGCCTTACCTCCTTAGAGGATAATATATAAATATATATAACGGAAATGCAATGGGAGCGTCTCGAATCGAGGATTAATTAAAGATTCATCGTCGTGTTTGGTAGGAGGGAGGAAAAAGGAACTAGATTTTTTCCTTCGGGGAGCCGAAATTTAATCGTTTTGTTATTTTTTCTTTTAGCGACGCTCGGAATATATTTTAAAACGGACGGGTTTCCCAAAGAGATGCGAAATGAGTGCTTTTTATTAAGAGAAGGGCAAAGTTAACCTCGTTAAAGGCGGAATTACTCATTTCCCTCTTAATTTTGCTCCGGTCGTTAAAAAAAGACGGCGAGATGAATATTTTCGAGAGTTCCTCCGCCTTACGGCGAGTTTAAAGGAACTTTTCTTTTCTTTTTGGTTTTACCGATGATCGACTAATCAACGTTATCCGACTGGCGGTCGGTCCAGATTCCGCGGGTCCTTATCGCATGAAACACAGGGCGAGAAGTAAGTCTAATTAGGCAGGCAAATTCCGAAGACAAGATGCGTAAAGCGAAGAGGATTCTTCATTACCTTCGCTTCGAAATGACAATCGGCATTTCGTTTTCTTTTTCGGAAACAAAAAGGGATGCGTCGACGATTCAAACCTAGTGTAATTTTCTTAAATATCAGGAATGCACGATTAAGTTTTCAGGTTTTCCGTCGAGATGTCGTTTTTGCGAAAATGTTTCTTCTCCTTGTGCGTGCGTTCGCGAAAACTTTAAAGATCTCGAGCCGAGAAAATAATAAATCTTAGCATTATCTCTAGATTAAAAAAAAACATTTTTCAAAATGTATGACCGGATGCTCGGCTGGATTTGGCAAAGTGACAGACTTTCCAACTGCGGGTCATAGGTTGCATCCGCTTTTTGCGCCTATAAGTTTCTATTGCATGCGAGAATGCAGTTATTCACGATGATTCACTATGAAAGAATAAAAGAGTCCCTTGATTCATGGATGAAAAGCCGACCGTTGGATAAGGGCAGCGAAAAAGTGGGATTGATTTACGCCCGAGTGTTTGACGGAAGGAATATGTCTATGTCGCATTAAAGCCGCCGTAAACCAAAAGCTAGGTTGGTAGAATAAGAAATCGTTTAATGTTCGCGTCGTAATGAACTATGGCGGCAGTAAAAACCGTGAGAGGTTTCCATTTACGCGCATGCGCGTAAAAATTTACCGCTCTCTATATCTTCGTCAAAACAGTGGCTCAATGTTGGCACGTGTAACGCTTTTCTATTCTGACGCTATTCTGCTGAATATTTGATGTTTTGGCCCCCGAAGTAATTCGAAAGGTAAAAATATCGCGATAACGATTCCAGTGATCATTCCGCTCTTTTTATTTTTTTTCGAATTTCGTTTAAAATTGAAAAAATTATGTATTCATATCAATGTGTCACGACATTCTTTGTTCCTTCAAAAACGGATTTTTTTGGCTCTCTTTTAATATTTAATGAACAACAAATATATTTTGTCTCGCTATCATTCACCCATTAATTAAACCTATATTTCCGGCAAATGAGGGAACTAACGAATAACGAAATTCGTATTTCTCTCAATCTAAAATCCGATACCGTTGACAATTTGTTATGCAACAAGCGCACACAAAAGGAACGGAGTCAGTTTATCCTTAAGAAATTATTGAAATTTCTCAGTTTAATAAGCTAGTCTCGATAATAATAGCAACAGGTTTTTTAATTCAAGCTTAATTAAAACATTCCAATGCCTTCGCCGTTTAAATATTCCACCACAAAAGATTTTATCCGCTTTGACCAAAGAGGTTTCACGAGATGTTCTCCAAAAAAACCGATTTCCGGAAATTAAGTGACCCATAGAATAATGCCCAAAATCAAGCAGCAATGCCATTTTTGAAATGGATGTTTGAGTTCTTGAAACGTAACATTTTCAATGGATATTCAGTGTGAAAATGCCAGAAGCGATAACTGTCACCATTACTGCGCGTGTAAATATTATAATTATATCGGAAAACGTTAAAAACACGACAGAAATACAAGAAGTTTAAATTTCATTGATATTCCACGTTTTTCTAATAGCTGTAATAAGGTTGGGAAAACCAGATGCACATATCGGTTACAAAGCATCCGTCATCAAGATAAACTCAAGCTAGTAAAGAGAAACAGTGGCAAAAATCACTTAAGTTTATCGGGTTTAATTAATTAAGATCTTTCTAGCAACATGTTTCCCAAAAAGGTCATTTTAAAGCTAAATGGAGAATTTTATAATTTAAATGTTCAATCTAATGAATATTATTCAACGTCTGACAATTGAATTAACAGTACAGATTTTTAATTTACTTTGACAATTTAAACGGAATACGTAGATGGACAAATCAAGTATATAAATAAAAAATTGATCAAAGGAATATATAAAATTTGGGAAGAATTAACTAAGTGTGAATACATTTTTCCATGTAATATCTCATGTCGAAAAAATCGATGGTACAAAAAACTACACCGGTGTATATATATAAGTTATCTTTACTTATTTTCATTGTGATGGACTCATTTTGTGAGCAAGTAATTAGGTCCAAATTTGATAGAGGGGGGGAACGTTCTTGACCAATTTAATGAATATCGCAAGATACTTTATTTAGAACATGAATTCAGAACACAAAACGTATTGATAAAGATGCACAATTTAACTGAAATAATATTTGAAGTTCTCGATTAAAATTGAAATTTTCAAATGATTTCACTAAATGTCTACCCCAATCATCTTCGTATTAATATTTAAAAAACATCCAAGTGAAACGCGACATGTCTGTTTTTTGTGAACATCTTGACGGAATGGTGGTACACCTCCCAACCACTAGATCCGATCACTCAAATCACACCGTGGGAAGAGGTATCTACGCTCGTCTCTGTTGTTCTAATTAAGCTCACAGTAAAAGACCTCGATGTGTTGTTTATGGGATAAAGATAAATAACTAAATCATTGTGTTACTTTAACTTTTTTAAATTAAAATGTGCGTCTGGATTGACATTTGAGAGGTATTTACGGTGAATGAACAAATGAGTTATATGCATTCACGGTTAGAATGCTGTGTATGATCTAGATCACTCCTATAGTCATAGAAAGATTAATAAGACGAGCATCTCATCTACAATGTTAGCATCTTCAGTGTTAGTACAGCGAACACTGAGTTGAACAGGAAAGCGAATTTCGCCTGTCTATTCTTCCTAATTATGAAGGGTATGTTGGGGAAAGGATTTGAATCCTTGAGTGGATATCCGTAATGGCTGAGCGTCAAGGGAAAGAGAGACTAGGTTTGGCATATTCTGTGCGAACCGATGATAAAAATCTAGATATTATCTGATCTAGCGGGTATTAGATGAAATGAGAGATGAAACCAAGATCTCTTTTCGTAGCTTGTTTTTTTTCAGAACGCAAAGGCGATCCAAATCGTTTAATTTGCTGTTTGGTTCTTAGTCATTGGATACCGTTTATGGTCGCTATTGAGTGTGTTCAATATACCGTCCTTGAAGTGTTCCAGCATTTTTATTGCTAAGGAGCTAGCTACCTTGGCAGAGAAATTACTGGTAATAAATTAAAACATGATCCCTGTGTAAACACATGACTTTGTGAATTAATTTCATAATCGCAGTTTACAATCGGGATTACTATTTTGCTAGGGGTCCCATTGGAGAGATGTAAAGGATTTTAGTCATCTCTCTATGTTTAAATGTTAAAACAAAAACCGTTCCATTCGTTTGGATACAAAATTATATCACAGGATGAAAATATTACATCAGGTTCCTGTATTTATCGAAATAAATACATGATCTTTATTTCACTTTCTTAATATACGATATATTTAATTCAATATTAAAATATTAATGGCAACAGTTGTAAATAATCGTATGAGCTACTTACGTCCTTTCCGTAGCAAACAAATTAATATTTTAGTAAGTAACATCTGAAAAAAATTATATGAAAATATGTGAACTTTGAAAGTAATTTCTCTAAGAAAACATTGTATTCGGTCGCTAAACGGAAGAGACTGAAAAATAAGAGGAATTCAGTAAGTATAAATAGATAACTTGAGTTTTAACTTTTGCGTCCCCAAATAATTTAAAGAATATGTTAAGAGCGTGATATGCATTTTAAGACTATCCTACAACAGTTAGCTTTTCCGTTGCTACTGACATTAATTTGATCCGCGATCAAGTTCAATGAAGTGTAAGTGTACGGGCATTTTCCCATCAAATGAAAGATTTTTTTCTGCTTGTCTAATTTAATAATAGTCTTTGCCAATAAATACAAAGGAAATTAATCGATGCGCAACAGTCTGCACAATAGGTAATTAGCGATCAAAATGATCTGTAAAACTGCACAAAACCATGTGAGGTGGAATAGCTTCAAAATATCGTTTTCGGTATTTTACGCTCGATTGTTTTTTGAATTGATTAGTACCTAAAGATTTCATGATTGTTTTTGGGTTAAATCGTTACTAGATATTAAATAGGCTACATAAAAATGAGCTGCAATCGTAGCAGAAAATTAAAATCTTCATTACGATTAACAAATACATGCTGATGGTGCGTGCTATATCTTAATTATATTAATCTGTGGGCCAGTACCGAAGAAGTGATAATTTTGTCTTTAATTTGACTAATATCGACAGACGATATTTATCATTACGTCAAAGCAGAATTTAGCCAAGCTATTAAGATAGTGCAAAACAATTTTGTTGAGAATAAAAGGCGAAAGGTTGCATGTACTTTTTTTGGGATATGTACTGTAAGGCGTATCTGCTGAACCCGTGGATCGGCTGAAACGTAACTGCAATAACTTTAACAGTGTTAAATTTTGCGCGATCTGTAATTTTAAACAATTGTAAGGTTATTGCGAAAAATATCCTTCGCCGAAGGAAAATTTAATAACGGTAGAAAAAAACGACACTTCTGATACTCTCTCTTGGATAGCTAATTTTAGAAGCGAGACGAACTAATCGAATCATGAGTGTAAATACCTTTCATCTGCTACAGCTCGAAATATAATTACTGAATCAATACGCTTGCTTTCCCTCCACGTAGCTGTGTTTACAAGTTGTAATTGTACGTCGACTCTTCTTTTAATTTAAAAAAAGCTATAAATGAACTGCCGCTTTCTACAGCATACACCTCGGCCATATTTTCGAGATACACGTGCAAGACAAAACCGAATTCAACTATTCAACTACGGAAGATAAAAAAACAAACTCAACGCCGCCCAGAGGCGGATTCGTGCACAGGCGCAGGAGGCGCTATCCGGGGACCTTGTCTAAAAGGAAGCCTCGAAAACGGGCCCTCGTCGAAAAAAGGTCTTCACCAAAGGTCAGGTTTAGGCATGAGCGAATTGGCACTGGAGGCTGTTCTTTTATGATGGTGCTATACACGCAATTTCTATATATTTAAGTGGTCTAGTCAATGTTATAACATGAAATGCATAAAATGTAACCTGTTCTTAGATAAATAAAAAACTTTTGAATTGTGGAAGAAGCAGTCTCACCGCTTCGTTTTTTTTACGCTCTGATTCTACACTTAGCTGACGCCAGACTCGTCGTTTTCAAGATCTTCATGACACTTATTCTTTGCGTCCATTTAGCCGACCACTTGGCCTAATTAATGTATACATCCTTCCTCGAGATCCATCTGGATCTATGTCATCTTTTTGGAAGACATTAGGGCCAACCGCACTCATAATGCGTGAAAAAGTTTATGCAAGAAGTCTGAGCTAAGGAAAAAATTGAAAGCTTGAAGACAAAGATAGGCATACCATTTTGATAATATAAACTACCCCGATGATATTGCTATGTGTCTGAGTAATACCAATGTTAACGATGAAATGATAGAATATTATTTAATAAACAAACCTTGTAATGTAGGAAATGTTGAAAACCTAAAGGTAACATATGCAGAGCGTGATGGAATATATTACAAAAATCTTCACGAGTCTAATTTTTACTGAATTAATACAAACAGGAAAAAAGAAATGCGTGAATGGTTAACTTTTTGCTGATATAAGTAAATGAATTTATTGCTTCATTTGTAAAATATTTTATAAACTGTCTAATAACCTGGTTAATGGGTTTAATGAATGGACAATGTCTGCAGAGCATTAACAGAACATGAGCGTTCTAAAGATCATATGGAGTAATGTGTGCTTACCAAAGAAGAACGTCAACAATAGGGCGAATTAATACTGACAATGAGTGACTGAAGCAAATACAGAGTGAACAAAATTACTGGCGTGAAGTCTGAAAGAAAATCATTGCTATAGTTAAATTATTCGCTAGTCTTGGTTTGGCATTTAGATGACTTGACGAACACGCATCCAAAGATCGAAAAGGTAACTTTTTAAGCTGTTTGGAATATCTTAGTGAGTTTGGTGGTTTTAAAAATGTCATTTAGAAATGTACGGCAAT
Organism: Tanypteryx hageni; assembly: GCA_028673005.1. Classification (NCBI taxonomy): domain Eukaryota; kingdom Metazoa; phylum Arthropoda; class Insecta; order Odonata; family Petaluridae; genus Tanypteryx; species Tanypteryx hageni. Next base: position 193,557,173 of record CM054112.1, read on the forward strand.
TGTGGATGAGGATACACACATTATCTCTCACACCAAACATGTGATGTGTTTATAACTATTATGAGAACCAAAATAAAGGAAAAATTAATATTTAAAGTTAAGGAAGCAACGTATTATTCAATAATTATTGACTCTACACCCGAAGTACGTTTATTTTCATTTTCGCACGCTAAATCAATGAGTCGCATTCTGAAGAGGGCCTCAAATTAATCTTTGCGCATCGGGTCTCTGAATGCCTAAAGCCGCCACATATAACTCCATTGCTTGTATAAAATAAAAGTCCCATTTCTTATGATAATAAGTCCGAATGATTATTCTAGAGTGTAGCTTTATAAGTTAGTTCTTTTAAAAATTATACTCTTGGGTTGACTGTGACTGCTGGTCAAGATAAGAATGGTAAAAAATAAATACATAAATTACGAATCGTGATATTACATGCCATTTGTCCATTAAACTAGATATCGAAGATCCGCGAATTTTACGTATAAATATATCGAAATAAATACATCATATTAATTTTAAGCGTATAACTCAAAGTTAAATTTTTACGTTTTCAACTTTAAATGTGCCATTCTATGCGTCTATTTTATAAAAACCTTGGTAATAGTTTATCAATTAATTTTTTATTAATCTATTTACATGTCTATAGCCTATAGCTGACGTATTTTTGGTGCTTCAGTAGTGGATATGGATGTAAGAGTTGGCGGGCGACCTTTGCCATTACCGAGGACGCAGAAGAGTGAGAGAGTTTCTTTCTAACGATTGCGAGAGTGGAATTGCCCTACGGAAATTATGGGTCACGCAAGATAAGCAGCGGAGAATGGTCATGGCTGAGACATTCCGTATCCTTCCATGGATAAAGTTAATTACGTTTTTACCATAGGAAGAAACGAACTTCCATGAACCGCTAAATGGAATCTAAATTTAACGCCGAACTAATAAGCGTAATTCTTAGGTTTCAGGAGGTCGTATTATTTGCAATGAATAACAAAATATAATTAACCGCACATGTTTTTGTAATGAGCGTCTAAAATATCCTATGAGTAGATGTGGTCGGTCGATAGCGCAGTTCAATTTAAAACAATATAATTGGCAGTTCTTTGCAAATAAAATGAGTTAAACTGGTGTTGATTTGAATTTATGGAACTTTTTTACCTTAAAAGATTAGCGAAACCTTATTAGTTTTAGAGGTAAATCGAATGTCTTTCTGACAAGTAGTTTTCCCTATCCTTCCAAATACATCAGTCCAAATATAGAAAATGGTTGATGGATTCTTAATCTATTTTCCAAAAACGATGGGATAAATATCGAATTTCACATTATAAACGCAAGGATTTCCATTCCAAAGATTAATTTAATCTTTCTAAACATCAAAACATTCTGTGTGAACAAGGACAGATATATTTATGTCTACATAATGTATATGAAAAAGTAAATTTGCAAGAGGAATGAAAATGAAACACTCAATGAATAATATAGGATAAAAGAGTTTAATAACATGAAACGAGACAATAATTTATGACAGCCTAAATATGGCAGTACGAGAACGAACGTAGCTCACTCAAGACCGACAATAATAAATCACTTATCATGCTTTTGAATTGTGTGATTGAAAATAGTTTAAACTTCTCCCGAGAAAACTTCCCCGTTCTAGACCGAACCACTTAAGGCGAATTAAAGACGCCATTGGCCATTGCTCCCTTACAATGGCGGCACCTTCTTTAACAGGTAATAACGGAATCGTAAAAATAAACTCATATTAACCGTGAAAAAAAGAAGAAAAGCTTTCTCGGAAGTTCACTGCATCCTTGTCTCCAGTCGAGAACTTCCCTATTTCGGGTACAAACAATAACAAAGACTTCCGGCCTTGAATGAAACATCCGTGGAAGGGAAAATCCCTTTCCCGCTCCTCTCTTCTTCTCACCTCCCTCCATTCAAACCCCACCCCCTCTTTTTCCATATCCCTTTCCTCTCTCTCTCTCTTTCAGCCAGACTCCCATTTTCCAGGCAAATCGTTTACCTCTGCGGTCTCATCCCCAACGGCCAAAAGGAGAGCCACACGGAAGGAACGCACGCGCACACACACAACAACCCTTTCCAGTAGTCCACCCTTATCCTCCTCAACCCACCTCCCACACCCACCACCTCATCCCTTCTCCGACACCCAAGAACCGCACCATCTCCTCCGCCGCCGCCACCACCACCCAAGGCGACCGACCACCCATCCCACACACCCACTCACACACACACTCACACATACTCACACATACATTCACACGGAGGCACACACATACACAGAGCACATCGGCCGACATGAATGAATACTCCCACGGCTGTGTCATTCCCTCCCTCCCAGTCTTAAAGTCCTCCCCGACCTCCTTTTTCCTACCTCCCTAACTCCTCTTCCCCCTCCATCCGTGTCTTCTTCGATTCCTTCCCCTCTCTCAGTCTCCTCCTTCCCCTCTCTCAGCCTCCTCCTTCCCCTCTCTCAGCCTCCTCCTTCTTCCTCCCACTCTTCCACCCATCCCGCCCTTTCTCACATGTCGAACGCCGCTACTTTCCTCTCGCTCCTTCCATCGTTCCCACCCCAGACTCCCTCCCACTCTATCTCTCCCTCACTCACTCCATCACCTCCTCCTCGTACCGAAAGCATCCTTCCTCTTCTCTTTCCCCTCCTCCTCATCCCTCCTCCTGTCTCTCTCTCTCTCGCGGAATCTCTTTTTCCTCATCCTCCCACTCCTGACTCGAACCGCCATCCTCTACGCTACTACATTTCAAATTCTATCTCACTCCATTTCTCCTCTCTCTCGCTGCCTCTCACTCTTCTTCTCTCTCTCTTTCTCTCTTCCTCTCTCGCTCTCCGTCTCTCTTCTTCTCCCTCTCCCACTATATACATCTCTTAAAATACCTCCGCTACTCAGTCTGCCTTCGGAGGCCGAATGGAATGGAGCCCACTTTGTCTTTTATGCGCACACACGCACCCTACGTCGTCCGTCCGAAAATCTCACTCACGTTTCTTTAACACTTTTACGATTTTTGCTTATTGTTAACTTTACCATACGTCAAGCATGTTAAAAATTTCATTTGAAAATACGTTAAAGGGTACTCGCGTATATTTGATTTTTCTGCAGGTAGTATATACTTCGAAACAAAAATCTATCTATGCGAAATTCGGGAAACAACGGCCGATCCGTTGTTGTCAACAATAAAACATTCAATGAGAAGAAATAATTTATCGAATGAGACAAATTGAAAATGAATAGTAAAAAAAACGCTCCGTTGAAACAGAAAGAATTACCATATTTTAGAAATGCTGTTTAAAAGAAAGAACTATAAATCAAGTATGAAACTTTCACAACTGATTTAAAGTAGTCTTTGCTACTGAACTGGGAATTTCCTGAAATGGGATGGAATTTCCTACCAAGACAACGACTGGCAGCAAAGTAATATGTCTTGCAATTGTCGCGCATATACCAGCATCTCGTTCATTCAAAACCTACATAGTTTAATAGCGTTCTTAAACGTAAATCTAGATGTTAGGCTGATCTTTTACCCATGGCATAATTTTTCTCCTGTTTCAAAATTATTCCCAAAACTCTCAAGTCTAATATGAAGCTTTTCAAACGATTCATGTGGTCTCTACTAAATATTTCTAGTACTGAGAGTAAATATGAGTGAACATGAGACGAATTAATGTTGCCACTCAAATATAAGAGGCATTAATCGATTTGAATTTTGTTATCGGAACAAAACAAAATTCAGAAAAAAGCATCAATGAGCTTAAACAGAAAGTCAATTTATTACGACATATTGCACTTCAACTCACGTTATCTAATATTATCACACTACGCAGTCCAAAATAATTCACTGCTGCCAATACTGTGCGAGGTGAGGGGAAAATTTTAGGCAATTCATGAATTAATATGGACGTATTAAAATCATTTTTGTAATAATACCGGGCATAAATTATCGTGCCAATAAAAAAAACGAGTATTTGCTAATGAATATATTTAACTGAAAGGATAAATATTTTCATTCGCTACATTAAATTTATTTATTTTTAGTCATCCATTTATGGAAAGGAACATAGTGAGAGACACGCTACATTATTATTTTTAGGATTTATTCTAATCTCACGAAACCAGATACACGAACAATGAAAAGTTAACTTTCCCTCGAGTTCAATAATATCCTTGAATTCCTTGTCTTGGGAAAAAAATTTGAAATATGTGGAAGGTAGAAGCCACCTAGTATATTAATGACAGGAATGAGACGCATTTAATCTATGTTGCTATCGCGCATCAAATATCCCAAATTATGAAGAACATTCACCGTTTATAATGATTGTTTAAAGGTGCAGGTACCTTTCTTTGTACTAAATATACCAGTTTGTTTTGCGTTTCGCAACATCGTGAACGGAATACCGGTAGAAAACTGAAGTCTTAAACCAGTCCTGTCCAACCTTTTACAGTCAGCGGGCAACTTCAACTAAAAATTGCAAGAAGCGGGAAACACATGCTGTACTTGTTAATTTCAACTTATTAATAGTGTTAAAAATTAAATGTATCTAAAAATAAGAATATTCTTACGAAAAGACAAAGGTTATTTCAGTTTACGGAATCTTTATGTGAGATCTGATATTTAATTTTATCAGCTAGCTCGGTGTATGAAGAAACATATTTCGTCAATGCTATTCTCATACTGTCATTAAAATATATATATCCGTCAATTAAAACCTTCATTTAATAATTTTCATACTATAAGAAATTCATATTTAATAAGATGGAAAGTTGAGAAATGACGTTTTGTGCATAAAGCTTAAACTGAAAATTGACATTTGTGAAGGAGAAATAATCCTGTACTTGACCGGTCAAGTTCAAGATTTTTTTCTCTTTCTCAAATGTCAACATTCAATTTATGTTTACTTAAATGAATTGAAACGAAGCACGAGTGCTAAGAGAGGTGTATTGTAGAAGTGGTATTTCTTATTGGGTATTAAAGAGCAAACATTCGACTGAGAAGATCCTGATTTCAATGGAATTTATGTTCTAAATTCAGTGATTTATATTTTATAACAAGGAGCACCTTGCTTGAAAACATTCGACATCTGACTGTCGGTATCGCAACATCATCATCTTGGGAAATCTCTGATTACTATACGTTAGTACTTGGAACTTGACCCGCCTCGCGGGCAACATTGAGGTCTCTCATCGGCAGCATGTTGTCCGCGAGCTATGGATTGAACAGGCCTGTCTTAAACTCGCAAAGGATTTTAAAATAGAAGTAAGTCGATGATCGTTATACTGTACAATTGAAAATGGTTATAGTTTTCTTCCTGGCCATTTCAGTCTAAATTTCTACAAATATTGTTCAAAGAAGTTGCTTATGGGATTAAAACTCGTCGACGCAGCATGCATAATCTAAATTATATTTCATATTTCTTCCATTTTTCACTAATTACAAGATATAATTTTGATATAAATATGTATAAACCCGCGGGACTTTTATCTTATCCTTCTGTATCTCATATCACTCATATTATGTATACCTACCCTTTCTCCTTTCTTTGTAAATTACTTCATTTTTCTTCCTGGTCCTCTGGTTAGTACCAATTATATACATAACATCCTTATTCTGTTGGTCCGTCCGTCCGTTGGTCCGCCGGAACGCTCTATAGAAATCCCCATAAGAGAACACTTAAAAATACCTTTTTTCACTTGCAGGCTTTTTCTCTTTTGCAAAATTAAATTAGAAGTAATTGAAATGCGATCTTCGGACCTAGACCAATTTAAATAAAAATAAACATAGGTTCCTATTCTTATCGTTGACTTTTCCCTTCGGTTCGAAATCGCTCAAGTTATACGTTTAAATCACATTTATTGGAAAATTTTAAGCTTTTTAAAGATATGTTGTCTTGCCGACCGTGTCATTGTCAAACCTCGAGATTATATTGTCGTCCTTATACTATATGCGTAAGGAAAGGGTGTTTTGAATGCTTTAGTAGGAGAGAGAGAGAGAGAAGGCGCCCGAATTATTTATAATTAAAATCGTGTTCTTCATTAATTTCTTTTCAGTTAACTTCCTATTGAAAGTTTTGGGAATTAACTATTTTTATAGTTACTTTCATAGTTTTTTTTTGCAGTGCATCTTATAATTAACCAGAGTTATAAATTCGCATCGCATATATGAATTACGCAAAAAGCCATTCCTTGACATGGAGACCTCTTTAGTTTCATTTTAAAATATTTCAAGGATGAGGTATTTAACTTAGTTATACGAAGAGAAGAATTTAAATCTCATTCGTAAATCTCAAAAAAATACGTTTTAATAAGATTTTTCACGTTTTCACTCATTTTATTTGTATTGGGCCACTGTTGTCTCAATTGTTGACTTCTATTCTTGGCCTCATAATAAATGCACCAATTTAGTGCTTTAATACGGGTCAGACTTTTATACATGGATAAAATATATTTACTTAATCTATTAAGTAATTAGAGAGAGGAAAGAAAAGAGAATGGGAATGAGCAGAAATTAAGAATGAGGACGTAGCATTTGCATAGGATTAAAAGGAACTGCAGTACAAAGATAACAATAATAAATTATAATTGATTATAAAAAATGTTATACTATTGAATCATGTCCCATTGCCAAATGGTGGGAATTCATGAAACTAAATATAGGTCACGTAATTTTCAATGAATTTCTTTAACTGATAATACAGCAAATATTTCAAACCAAATTTCAAATAGAACTGAAAAAATAACATTTTATGACTTTTATTTAAATTTCATTAACTAAAGAGATTTTTCTGGAAAATTTTCAAAACTAATATAGTTAAAGGAAAAGTGCGATCTTAAAATATAGTTAAAACTCATTGCAGTTCATGTAAGTATTTAGTTAATATTGACTAAGTTTCTACACAATTTTCCGTTGATGGCAAATTGACGGTTCGTTCACATTTTATCCTGTTTTTACGAGTTAATAAGAGTAAAATAATTAATTTAGTAAGTTAAATTCTATACGTTTTAAATAACTTGCTTGCTTGCTCAAATATTTCAAGTAAATTTCTTACTTCTTTATGCATTATATCTTATTTCTTATTTTCCTCTTATTTTCAGTAAATGTTTGGATAATCATTTGGCCTCTCTGCTAATAATTACTTAAACAGTATAATTAAAACAAAAATAACTTTCAAAAACACTGATTTGATTGTGCATGAAAGCCAAACCAGATCATAGCATATCTTACTGATTTTTCATAACGAAATTATATATATTTGGATTACTTTTATGATAATCCCGTCATATTTGACGGGCAATTATGCTAGTTAATTTATAATAAATCTAGAATATCTTTGAATGAAGTTACGAACATTCGATACAGACTGAATCTTACAGAATTAGTTAAGAAACTGATTGACTGTAACGCGAATTTAATTAATCTAATATGAGAAGAGATTACATAGATTTTCGATTCGCCGGATTAAATTGACGCGGAAAATGTTGAAAACCAAAATGAAAAAATAAAATAACAGCTTTGTATTTTCCTCTGTTTAATATTTCAACAAGAACCGGGTTTCGATGTGGACAATAGAAAATTGTAATTTTATTCCTTCATCATGGAACGATTCCACAAAGTTACGCCTACCAACGTGAATTTTAGTCGAAAAACAATCCTACTTGTGGATTTTTTCATGCTGAATAATAAATTATTTAAGATCTTGTTTCTTAATCTGCTTTGAGACGCAAAACACGCACATTTTAAAATATCTTGCAAAGAAGACGGCCGAATTTCTCCTAAGATATAAAAGGAGAAAATATTTTGGGATAAAATCATATTTGCTGAACAAACAAATTAAGAATTTCTAAGTTATGAGAAATGTATGAGTGTTAAGATGGGAGATTCGGACATGTAAAGAGGGTACATGAAATAATTCAGAATAACTTAAGATAAAGACAATCGTAAAGGATATTTTAAAAGAATAAAATAGATTTCTGGATGAAATTTTGAAAGTAGTGAATGGAGTTTATTGTCTGTAGATTAAGAACAATTTGAAGGATAGAAATATTAATTAAGCATGTGGCATTTTGGATGCCTTGTTAAAAAATAAATCTCCAATTCTCAAACGACCCTATCCCAATCAATTTTTAAGCTCTCCAATGCCTTCCCTTCGCTATAATAGATATATTTTTATTAAAAATCCATAAATTTCAGCCATCATATTTTTAATATAATTCTTAACAGAATATGTATATTTTATTCTCTACAAATAGAAATATTATCTTTGAAATAGTAAATTTACTGAATAGAGGCTCAAATTTGACATAAGTTTACTCAAAAAGTGGCAAACAAAAATGAAATGTCGGAAAACATAGTGTTTTCTTTGCTCGTTTCCACATTTCTTTTCGAATCATTCTTCATTATAGTTACGTTAACACAGACTGGCCGCTGCGATAGCATTTAATGCCCATAAAATATTCACAGCTAAATACATAATGAAAATATTTTTTGCATACGATTCGTCAGCCTTTATTGCACGATTTTAGCATTCGAATAAATATAAATACAAAAAAATCAGCATATAATTTCCTTTAGTTAAATATTAATTACTTGAAGTTCCAACCCTAGGTTTATGCGCCATATCATTCAACGTGTATTTAGCTTCGTAGCCTGATTTCATCACGTAGCATGTTCTAACCAATATTAATTACTAAATGTCAATCCCACCTAAATGTATTCATGCTTTTAAACTTGATCCTTACCTTAAAAAAACGCTGACCTGGCGCTTTTCCTACTTAATTCCTCTCAAAACAAGTCCAAATAATATCCCTTAAAAAATAGTGCATCTTGCTGCAGGAATTTCACGAGAACCCTAGCAGGAGGAGTTTTCCTAGTTAATCAGTCATCGAATCTCAACACTTAAAAAAAAAAAACGAAAACACACCGAACGTATCCCAGTTCATCTCGCACTAAAAAATTCACTTTACCGTTAGGAGCACATTGGTGGATATTTTAGCTAATACTGCGTGCATAGGTACCGAGACGCTGTATGTTATAATGTTATGGCTGGCGAGTTTTTGTGTGTGGGTAAACCAGTTTGTCTTTCCTTCTTCCTTGTTTTGGGCCGGCTTAGAGATTTGGCCACCCGGCGCCTACTCCTACCGCTCTCGCCCGCCCCAACCAGTATCCGAGATGACCCGTCGGTTGGGTGTGGCCGCCGCCGGTGCCGCCGCTGCGCGTCCGGCTCTGTCCCAAACTACATTTTCACGTCTGGCCACACCTTGCCCTTTTTCCTCGTCCTATGCGACTGCAATGTCCGGATCGGGCCCAATGACACAAAAAACACACGAACTAATCGTGGAAGCTGTTTACGAAAACCGGATGAAATTTAACCGCCCGTCTAACAGACTGGAACCGTTAAAAATTTGAGTTTTTTTCCCCTGTGGCCGGGTAGGATTTGGAGATGTTAACTATGCGGCGATGGTTTCGAGGGAAAAATCTGAGACGGATGTTCGAGTATCTTAGCAGGGAGACAGATAGTATCTGAAGTGTGTGCTAATTGGAAAGTTTATTGCATTGACGATTTAGAGGGCGTCTGTTAGATTTTGCAGGAAGTAATTAAAAGAAGAGATTTTGACCAATTCTTTTTTTTAACAACCAAAGAGAGGGCTATTATCTATGAGTGGGGAAAATTCTATAGTTTCCCCACGATAAAAGAGCATATTTTCTTTCTGATGTCCTTTTTATAAAACTAAGCTTCTTTTAACAGTTGTATATTAGTTGGAAGAAGGTTTACGTGGCAATTAGAATGCAAACTCTCTTGAAAATTGTAAATTCATTCCAGAAAAAGATCGCCAACTGTTGGTTATCTTAATTTTAGTTCTCCATTGGTTAAATAGGTGGAAAGGAGTGGGCATCCAAGCACAGAATTTTATGAAAAAATTTATAACAACGTCGGAAAGATTATATTACTGCCTTGTATCTCAACGGAAAAGAAAGATTCTCGTATTCATTATACCTTTTGGCCCATCTATATAAATTTCAACAAAAAACAATTTTCAATTTTGAAATGTATGCAAGTCACTCAGTGTTCCGTTCCAAGAAATAATAGGGGAATAGGTATAATTTGAATTAAAAAATAAATTAAGTTGCACACGATGTACTTTGTACTATTTTCGCACATTTCTGGAAATGGCACAAATTTTATTGCATCATCGGCAATTTGTTATATTTTTTATTTGGAACCTCACTAATCCCTACATTTTATTGCATCATCGGCAATTTGTTATATTTTTTATTTCGAACCTATTATGAATCTCCACCAAACATCACCCTCTTAAGGCAATTATAAGAAAAATGAAATAAAATTCCAGTCTCATTGCTTCAGTGCTGGGTGGACAAAAAACGAACTTTCGGTTTTTGTTATGCGTTCACAGATGATCATTAAACATCTTACATTTCATCGAAATCGCGCCGCGTTGTAAATATCAAGGCTCATATGGGAGAAAAAGTAATGTAAGATGGAGCAACGAAGGCAGAACGATCGAGTGAAACGAAGAAACGGGGAAGGACGAGGCGAGAGAGAAAAAGGTTTGCACAACTTTCCACAGTCCTTTAAACGGTCGGACTCCATCTACACGCTATTTACGAAGATTTCCGAGATTTCAACGGATAAAAGGGGGAGAAGAGAGAAGACAAGAAAGGCTAGGTTGTCAGATAACACAAGAGCGCGAGAGAAAGAAGGAGGAGAGGAAGAACGAGGAGAGGAAGAAGGAATCCAGCATCAAGAGAGAGAGAGAGAGAGAGAGAGGAGAGAGGATCATTCCGCCGAAGGAGAAGTCGAAAACAATAAAAACCGCGAAGGCACCGCTGAAAGAGGGAAGATGGGGAATTAAATTGGTGGTGAAACGGGGAGAGAGGAATCGCCACGTGGAGGAGGAGGGACGACAAAAATAGTACGTGAGGGAAAAAAGAGAAAAATAACGCGGAAAAAATTCTCTCGTGGGAGAGATGAACGAAAAAAAAGGAAGAGAGAGATAGGGGGAGAGTGAGGGCGCACAAATGGTAAAAGGAGGAGGTCGAGGGAGTTAGGAAGGAGGTTACCATTTGAGTGTTATGGGCTGGAGGGCGCGTTGAGGGAGGAGGTTATTAGAGGTCTCGGAGATCGAGGAGGGTAGGGAGCGAGAGAGAGAGAGAGAGATCGGGAGGGAAAGTGGGGCCAAGGGGGAGATTTAAGAGCTCGGGACGATAGCCGATCCTCTCTCTTAGCCATTCCACCTGTGGCTGCGGCCCCGAAGAAGATCGCGAGCGGGGGAGGGGAGTGGGGGTGGGATTGTGGGGTGGGAGGTGGAGCGGGGCGTGGCGGGGAAGAGGGGAGGGAAGAGACAGAGGATAAGAAGCGAGGTTCATGGAGTAGTTCCCGGAGTTCATGGAAGGGCGGGACCCATGAGGAGTCCCATCTCCTCAACCTCCATCCATTTCGGCATCTCACCTCCCCCTCCTCCCACTCTACCTCCCACGCTCTCCCGCCTCGTGCTCTTTCCCCATCCCACCTCCCCGTCCTCTCACCCGTTTCGCCCCACCCAAAAAAAACTCCATCCCATCTGCCATCCCTCCTCCCTCTCCCCCGCCGGTTTCCTCCCTTTCCTACTCCTCCTCGACCACCATTCCCCTCCGCACGGAGAGAGATAAAGAGAGGAGAGAGAGAAGCATGAATACCGCATGTGCTTCGCAGTGGAAATGGGCGGAGCCTACGGAGGCTGTTGGGTAGGGAGGAGTGCCCGTGGACCAATCCGGGCGCCCCGTTGGACACCCCAGACGGACAGATGAATAACAGGACCCTTCCCTCCCGAAAGCTCCATTCCCTCCGCCCCCTCTACACCCTTCAAATCCCTCCGCCCCGCCCTGCATTACTACCCTTCCACGAACTTCCCATGCACGTCGCGTCAATTTCTTTCGTCCCTCTCCCCCTTTCTCTCTCGGGGGCCGGGTTCTCCTCTTACTCTTCCTACCCTCCCGTGCTCGCAACACGCGAGTTCCTCTCCCTCTTCTTCCCTCCGCCGTCCCCTCCTCCTCCGCTCCTCCCGACTCATCGTGCCAACTTCCGCCTGCCTTAGGAATTGCACCGCCCCCTTTCTCGCCCTCCCCACCACCTCCCCCCCTCTCCCCCTCTTCCCTCCACACAAGACACTCCTCCCCATTTTCGTGCTCTTTCCCGTCGTCATCATCCGCAGCGCGGGAATCCGAGGCGGTGAACGCCGGCAAGAGGGTTCTTCATGTCCTCGGGAAGAGAGGGAGAGCAGTTCGCGAGGCGATATCTCAGCGAGCGAGAGATTCCGGGCGTCTTGAGGGATAGAGATAGATGGAGGACATCTTGCAACCTATCTATATATATATATATATATAACAGCTTACGGAAAAGGAAAGGTAAAATGGATATATAGATGGCAACAAGGTGTTGGGATGAGGAAACCCAGTGAACACTCACCAATTGGACGACTTCAGGTTGGCGAGGCCCCGGGGATGTGGAAGCGACACACGTAAAAGAACACTAAAACACAGAAACATCACAAACGTAGAAGCTTTCGGAATTATTCCTTCATCAGCTACAGAGAGAGTATATATATATATCATCATCATAGGTAGTCTGTCCGTAGACAGGTCCGTGATTATTCTTGGTTAAACCTGGTTCTCCATATACTCCTATTTTCCGCTGTCCTCTTTATATCTTGATAACTCTCTTTCCCTTTCAAATCGTCTATCAGCTGAAACCTTTTCCTACATCTTTCCCTTATATATATATATATATATATATATATATATATATATATATATATATATATATATATATATGAAAAGGGGATGTGGTGGTACAGATGGCAGTAGCGTAGAGGAATAGGATTTTGAAGGGATGGGGAGGTACCTTTGAGAACGCTCTCTCCCTCTCCTCTCATTCTCTCTAGGTCTATTTCCTCTGTCCGGTCGAGAGATAGATAGAGAGATATCCCACGGAGTAATAACAGGAGGGAGGAATGGGAGATTGAAGGGATGGAACGTAGGGAAGAGAATAATACCCAAACGCAGGTATCGAAACCTGGTGCTCGCTAGGAGGGCCGTGTTCTTTGACAGGCTCACCGTGCACTTCTACGATTCTTAAAATCGTCTTTCCTCGCACCATAAATTCGATTTGTTCGTCCGTTTTCTTTCTGAACATACGAAAGGACATTTTTTAACAACTATGACGTTGGTTTGATTTCATTTATGATCATTTCTATTATTTACAAAATAATAATGGTGTTCGCTGGATGTCCTAGAAAGTAACTTGGTGCTTGCCACATCCAAAAGCTAGCGAACCCGTGTCCTAACGTCTGTTGAGAGTTTCTGTCGAGATACAGTTGTCATGCATGAAGGCGAGTTGAGACAAACGCAAAGGACATCAGCTGGGAAGAATAAGGAAGGACTTTTTTCGCTGGCTCGAAATCGAAGCGAAGATTATTCATTACACGCCCACGGACTTTCTGAATCGTCCTTAAGAACCGTAATAGCTATCACTGACGAATTTTTGCAAAACATAATTTCGAAAAAGGCATCCATTCAATGCCGCTTTTGATGAAACGCCCAGCAGGACAATTGTTTACACGAGACAAACTTTTGCACGCCAAAAAAAAAATTAAACGGAGGACAGAAATATCTCCCGCGAAAAACAAACGCTCCCCCTCATTACGCAAACCGTGACGCGCGCATTTTTTTCGGCAACAGATATCGATATTAATTTATTAGAACACAAAAGACAAGTTATGGCAGCAAAAGCGACGGAACAAGGGGTTGAAATAATATATATGGCGTCTGGCCGAGGAGGAATTTGATTGCGTTTGACAGCGGCGGAACGCGGAATGAAATTACGCGATAAGACCCGTGACAACCGACGATGGGAGTTATCGCGTAATCCCGATCGACGCCCCGCGTTCGAACGCTGCGCCCTCTCCGAGAGCAACTTTTGCCCGCCCTTTTGATGCCAAAATGGCCGCCCGTGGGGAGAGCGCATGGAAAAGTGGGTGTAGCCGAATGATTAAACCGCTCCCAAATACTTTCGACGTTTTTACGCCGTTGCGGAAATTTTTGAAAGGGACACGTTCGCGCGCCGCCCATCCGAACGGTCGGTCTCGGAAAGCGGGGCGTAGTGGGGACGAGGTCGACCGGTCGAAGAGCTGGGAGAGCGGGCCGAAATGCGACTGCCGGTGGCCGGCGAAACGATTTTTACCGGGAGGCGGGGAAGGGATGACACCGCGCGACGGTGGCTCTCTCTAGCGGGGAAGAGAGGGGAAACTCGCCGCAGACTGCGATCGAGGGAGCCCGCCGGCGTGGGAAAATGCGCCCGGCGATCGATGGCGTCACAGCCGCCGAAGCTGTTTTCCCTTCTGGGTAATTCTGTCGCCCTTCAGATCAGCTGCTGGGGCAATTAGGAACGTATTTCGCCATCAAACGCTTTCTTACGTGCCCTAATGAGGATTTATCTTCGAAATGATTGAAATAATCCCTGTATTAATCTTCTTATTGAATCCGTCTTTATTTTAACACTTTATTAAGAACAAATATATAGCTTAATTCTTATTTAATAGTGCATACATGTATTCTGAGGTAAAAGTGGAATTTAACTGCCGTGTTTTCTCCCGAATAATCTACAATGCGTAATAATAAGAAGATATTAATTTTGGAATAACGACAATCAATAACCGCTGCGAGATGTAGAGATTTCACGCCAGGTGAAGTCTCGAAAACTTATAATATCTTATTCGAATGGTCAGTATGCTATTGTGGGAACCACCATTGGTCGCTATAAAACTACTATAATAGCTACGATTTATAAATGATATTATTTATAAGACTTAATGAAAATGAACGCAACTCGGTGATATTTTCAAAGCTTCAATCAACATACTATTTAGTCATAGTTTGAGGGTCTAAACACAACAGAAAGTACAGGCATTGTAAAAAATCTTGTTGTAGCGGAAAAAATATCTACGGCGCTGAGTTTGTAGTACCTCGCCTCTCTTCCATGGTAATTTCAGTTTACCTTCGTGAGTGATCATCATTAGCGCCGCTCCGAAATTCACTCTTTGATGGTCAAGACATGGAGGATATTTGGATAATATTGTTATAAAACTATTTAAAAAATCGAATCTAACCAAGTTTCCTATAAATAGTTCAAATGAACACACGAAGGCGATTTACATATTTATATGTTACAGGCTGTCTGTTGAAATAATTCCACGTTGAGTATTGATCTAATTTCGCGCGCGAAATCATTCATCACTATTGTAAAACGAAAGAGAGCTCGTTTGGATTTCCGAGTAGTACTTCTCTAAAATAAATATTTTACGGATGTGAATTTATCTACAACAGGCATGTCAAACTCGAGAAGGTATCGTGGCAGTATTTAAGCAATGGAGGAGGACCCTATTAGGATTGTAATTGTTTAATGAATGCCAGTGTTGGAGAAATAGACTTTAACTAGAAGATTGGACGCCTGTTTTGCCATTAAAAACAATAATTTGGAAAACGCGTTTTGTTGCACCTAACTATGAAAAACTCGCCTCTCCTTTTCACAAAAATAAAATATATAAAATCTCGAGCGATTTAGTTAAGACAAATATTAGCATTCGGGCCGCAGTAAGACGTGAAAAGGGTTCCATGTGACCAGTTTGACATGCCTCACCTATAAGGATATGTAACACTCGAGTACTCCCGACTGGGTCGAATCGACCGAGAGCTACTTTAAAAGTCCACATCTTTTTTTGTTTTTAAATGCAAACTTCATTCGCCTAGTAGCTGGGCTTGATAACATTTTAAACGTGTCACATGCGTCCACGGGTTCGGCACTGAAAATTTAATGATGGATAAGAGCATCATAATAACTTGGATGGGAGGCGCTGGGCACGATAGGAACTCGCGTGTAAAATGGAAAATATCAACCCTAAACTTAAGCGCAGACCAAGAGCAAGTAAAACCATAGAAATTCACTAAGATGGGCCAATTCAATCCAAGGCCGGATTAAGGGGCTCCGGGGCCTTGACACATCATTTTTCGCAGGCCCCTCCCTCCACCCCACACACAGTGTCTGTGGCGTCCGTGGGGCCCCTGTTATCACAGAGTCCTGGCGCAACTGTGCCACTGCGCCTCTGTTAATCCGGCAACCCAACCCAAGGTAACACTAAATATCTACTAACACCAATATTCCCAGTGACTTTTTTCTGTGATTTTTGTATATAAAATCCTAAATGAATTGTTTAAAATAATTAAAATTGTTTTTCTATTAAGATATTTTTAGCGTTTCCAACAATTTTAAAAAATATTTTGAGCAAACCAGCGCTAGTACTTAACGCCAGCTTCTGCAACCGCGCTCCTCTCGCGACAAACACACCAAGTCTTTCAAACATCTATCCCCGACCATCCAGAGCTCTTTTTCCTGTGACCTCCAAACTAATCTCTCTGAAGAACCGCGCGAATCGCCTCCTACAATCTCTCACGCGCCTACGAATAAATTTGCATCGGAAATTGCACCGCGGGCTCCGTTGCAATAGGTTATCCTCATGGGTTAGGCAAGGGAACGAGAAAAAAAAGGCTCCAAGTATCTTGCGTCTCTTTCTCGCGCGCGCGGACGCCCAAATATTCCTCCTCCGTCGAACAATGAGCGCCCTCCCGGTCAAAAAAGTGCCCCGCCTCGCCGAAAAAGGGGAACCATCTGACCAACTTCCGGTGTCGTTCCATTGCGATTCTCGGCCAGCTAACGCGAGAGTGTGTGCGTGCGTGCGCGCGCGCGCGGGTAGAGGATCGGACCTCTTTCCTTCTTTTACCTCCCTCGCCCTCTCTACCTCTCTTTCTCGCGTTCCCTCCCGCGCCTTGCGGCCGAGAGTCCGTGACGAGAGAAGACTTCGTGTATGCACGCCTCACGAAAAGAGTGTATTCCGCGCGCATGCGATGAAAGAAGCACTCCTTAGCGCCTACTCCTCCTCACCCTCTCTTTCTCCCCCTCTTGTTTCACCTGCCAAACCAAAAAGGGGCCGTTGACTGCCTCCTCCCCGGTACCTCTAACCCCTCCCCGTCAATCTCTCCGTGAAGATTTCCCGTTGGTCCGAACGTTGGAAGTTGGTTGTTGGAAGTTGGTGTACAGCAGGCATGTCGAACTGGAGGACCCTTCTGTACCTTACTGCGGCCCGAATGCTAATTTTTGTCTTATCTGAATCGTTCGAGATTTTATATGCATTCTTTATTGTTTTGAAAAGGAGACAGGATTTTTTCACAATTATTACGGTACGATAGAACTATTTTTCTAAATTACTGTATTTCATGAAAAAAGAAACGTCCAATCTTCTAGATCAGAGTTTCTCAACCAATGGCACGCATACCACAAGGGGTACGCGAGAAGCACTCGAGGAGGTGCTTCAATATCTATTTGAAAATTACACTATGCCCTATAACTTGTTCGAAAAACTCGTAAATTCTGTAATAAAATCAGAAGTTCTGGATCATAGCCTACGCTTGTTTAATTTATTCTAGCAAAAATCAAAACATTTGCAAGTAAGGGATAGTAAGTAAGAAGTAAGATGGTACGAAAAGACTGAAAAAGCCTATTCTTAGATAAAGTCTATTTTTCCAACTCCGACCCTCATTAAACAACTATAACTCTAATGCGGCCCTTCTATAACACCAATCGCTTCAATGCGGCCCTTGATACCTCTTCGAGTTTGACATGCCTGGCGTAGAGAGAAGGAAAAAAAAGCCTTCTTCAACAGCCGCCGATACCGGGCGTCGTGGTTCGTCACGTGACTTCCGAAAAAAATAAATAAATCGGAGGAAGGGGAAAAAGCCCCTCTCTCTCTCCTCTCTCTCTCTTCCTCTCGCTTCCCCTACTCTCCTTTTTCCCTCGATTCTTACCCCTTTGAGGTCACTTACCCAAAAAAAATAAAGCAGACTCGAACAAAGTTCTTCCGCAAACATCTGCGCCTTATGAGAAAGTCAAACCGACCGAAATCTTTCTGGAAAGGAATTCGAACTAGAATACACACGAAAGCGCGGCCCTTGCGTTCGTTGGGGAAGGGGGTGACGAGGAAAGGAGAGGAGAGGGAGAGGGGGGTGGGGGAGATACAGCGTGCCTCGAATCCTCTCGCGTAAAGGAGAAGCCTAGAATTTCTTATGTGTTTAACGATCTTCGAGCGAAGAGGCGGAGGAGAGGGAGAAGAAATACTGATTCGGCACAAAGGGACTTGTGCAAAAACAATAGCGTAGAAACCAAATATAAAGAACTGCAGATGTTACTTATGATGCGACTGGGCGTAATAAGGCGAATAATTTAATAGGCTTAATAAGCGCTGGGTAACTAAGTCAGAAAACCACAAACTTTCCTTTTATTTAGTTTTTTTTTAAATTCGCTACTGCCTCGATTCTGATAATTCGACGAGTTCATGGTTAAGACAAGAATGACGTTTTTGGTGTAATGCAATCTGCCTACCTCAAGCCTAAGACAAAGCAAATTTACTTATGATTCGGTTGGATATTTAAAATTATAAATGTGATGGAAAAACTGTACATCGCATTTGAAGCTGAACTCGAATACATTGATTGACCTACGATGAATCCTTCAATTTATTACAGACGACAAATTATACGTCAACTTTGCAATTATTCTCGGTATACATAGGAAAGTTTTCAACCATGAAGTTGTGTGCACAGAATCTATATTTTTATCTGATTTGATAATATGAATAATTTATATTTTTCAAATGACAAATCATGTGCGAGCATGGTTAAAAAAGAGCAAATATTTCTGAACTTCCAAATCAACCTAATTCAAGTCTTCATAAACTAATAACGATCCAAGCAAATTTCAATTATCTGAAATACGTTTTTAGGGGAAAATGCACAAAAATGTCCCTTTCTAACAAGCTTTGATTTCCTATAGCATTATATGTCATTATTATGCAGAAAAGATTGTGTTTTCTAACAACCAAGTCTGATAAAATGGTACAATTGTGCAGAATCGCGTGACACTCCAAAGCGGTTGCAATCGATAGTCAAATTATCTCTTTCAGGTATTCGGTCCAAATAAATACCGCCAGTCGTCTACTTAGATTATATCTCTATTCGCATAAAATCAATAACAGTGCAAAGTATTAAGCTACCTAGTCATATGTATGGATTGGATATCACTGGATAATCATATATTCGCAACATTGCGTCACACATTCCAACACATTAATGTCCGCTATCTTTATTTGTTAATCGCAACGCAGCAGTAAAATTAAACCTAAACGCATTATTTTCAAAATAATGAAGCATGTGTTCCATAAATGCGGTAAAAAAATTTTAGGTAAAGTAAATTTGAAACGAAAAGACCTCTAATTGTAAGAGGCTGTGTTATTTTCGGTCACTTTTAACAGTCAATGTTCTGTCAACCACAAAAACAAAGCTTTTACAGAAATGCTGCCAAATTAAAATTAAAAAAATGTTAAAAATATCAACTCAAACTGATGAAATAATCTTTGGTATTAGCTGAAAAAATAAGATGAAGAATTAAGGTTTCTGATAACGTATCCAAACCAACGATGTTGGTTGGTTGCTCCAAAAATGAGATTCCTCCGTGGTTCTCGAGGCTTCCTCTCCTCGAACGACATTTCTCGACATATCCCTACCTTATATCCCTTTGCCCCTTCTCCTTTCATTCCTTCGCCCGTACATCCTCCTCCCCCCCTCCCTTCCTCGCTCCCCCTCTCCATCCCCTCGCTCTCCCTCATCGTCGACCGTTTCCACGGGCACAAATTCTTCCTTCCTCCTCCGGGTCCTGTTCCCCGCTCGCAGCGCGCGCGCCAAAAGCACTTCCCAACCGTCGCCATAGCGGGGCCTAGATCACCCCGCCTTTCGGCATGCGGGAACCGGCAGGGCCCAGCATGGCTGCCTCGCGGCACTGGAAGCACGAAGTGCCGATCCAAAATGAACGTGAAACGTTCTTCCCACGTGGAATGAGTCTCCCAACTTGTTATAGGTCCCCGAATAGTTAGAAAAGGCTGTGAAATTGGGAGGAATTTTGATCTCGTCAAGCATAGGGGCTATGAGACAACGGTGAGTATAAACAACAACTTCTGTGACTTCACTCCGCATCATCCATTATTATGTAAATTAGGTATGTGTAGATGAAGGTGTACAAAGAAACTATCCTAGGAAAATAGGCATCGTTTAGTTCGATTACGCGGTTATTAATTTTTCTACACTCTTTAAGTATTGCATAGTTGCATTTATAAGTCCACAAAGTTTCGTTTTTCCTCAAATATCCAAAGGATTTCGATAAGATGTCCTACAAACTTTTAGGAAGTTTTAAATAATTTGTGATTAAAAGGATACATAAAAATTCCGGAACTAGGAAGTTGAGGCGTAGAAAAACTCTCAGGCCCACTTTTTCCTGTATTTCCTTTATTACCAGCCCATTACCAAAGCACAAAACATATATAAATATTGATTTTAAAACAACTGAGTAACATTTTGGATGTTATCACCGATTTTCGATTTTTTATGTATTTCGATTACTTATTGCATATCAGTGAATAGATCATAGAGAAACATCTGCTGTCCAAAATATAGCCTAAACAATGGCGATGTTCAATTAGTTCCCTGAATATGGCAGGAGAGGGTTTGCTCTAAGCTCATTTCGTCAAGGGTTCAATTTCGAATGCGATATAGAAGATAAACTATCATTCGTATTAACCCGCTGTTGTAAACATTGTTTTCTACCTCTCGGTTCAACCTTCACATTCTCCCAAACAAAGCGCCCTTCCCTCATCTTCTCATAACTACAACCTTCTTTCAAACTACTCATTTTTTTCTTTGCCTCTTTCCTAACATTCCTAAGACTCTCAAAATCTGACTCCGCCGCTTTTTCTGTCTCCGCCTAATTACTGTAATTATGTTTATTTTTCCCCATAGCTATATTCCATTCAGTCTTATTAGTTTTCTTCTCATTCCAAATTACTGACTCCACGCCATGCATCTCAAAATATCCTTATCTACTCGAATCTTCTATTCTCAGAAACTGTCAACACATGTGACACTCCATATTAATGTTTTCACTAATCCGTTATTAAAATATTTATTCAAAATCCCTGTCATTACTTCTTATCACAAGTTCAATTAATAATGAGTTTTATCATAAACAATGCGCATCTCAGTGTAATTGGTCCAGTTGCATAATAACCCAGACTTGTTGCATAAAAAAAAGCCGAGAGTTATAAATAAAGTCCTGTGGAAATACATAGATCTAGGTATATAGACAGTGGGCAGGCTCACGGGTTCTCCAACCTTCAAAATAAGAGCAAAGTCCCGAAATCTCTCGATATTTTCTTCTAGCGCCGTGACTGCGGTCTCCTCAGTCTCTGCTATCCATCTCTATGCAATACTAGATGAATAATGTCTCCCTCGACAGTTATTAGTTTTTGGTCAAAAGTATACGAACTTTGACAAGTAGGAGAAAAGTTCAACCTCTACCATGGTCTTCCACTTTCCGGCCGGATATTCTACCACTGAATCATCAAGGCAGACTTATCCCTGCCCGGCAAGTGGAAGACCAGGGTTTGATCCCCGGTCACCGCATAGTGTTTCTCCTGTTTCCCAGAATTTCTTGCAGTCCACCAATTTACACATGAAGTTTCCTTTGTATTCGAGTTTTGATGACTGTTTCCTGAAAATTCTAGGTATATATGTATTAGCATACTCTTCTTAGACACTCTTCTCATCCACTGTACATGTTATTTGCATTCCCTCTTAACATCCATTCCGCAACTGCAACCACCGACCACCTACCCGCCGTTTATCCATAATCTCCCCACCCAACGTTTTTCAGCGCTACAGCGCCATCTACATACACCCTATGACTCACGGCCAGACTCCCTCCTCTAGCGGCAGATAGTAGTCGCGGGGAAGGCACTTCCGCCCTGACCGCTTCCAATGTGGATCCCAGATGCTGTTGCCCGTAATCGAGGTTTGGCCTAGATAACGGTCCGATATTATGGCCCCCTTTGACAGGGGAATGGTACACGACTATGGGTGATAACACAAATCATGCAGGCACACATGTACAGCGAGAGAGAGGAGGGAAGGCCGCGTGTGAAATTCTTTGTATTATATATATATATATATATATATATATATATATATATATATATATATATATATATAAAGTTTAGCTAAACGCGGCAGTTATGTTCCTAATAAACGCCGCGCTAAATGAAGTAAATATATCCTATGTAATAATTAGAGCAACTGCCCGTCAAAAATTACGGGTATGTATGAATTAAGTATTAAGTTAAAATAAAATTTACATTAAATAAATTAAAGAAACCAACTTTTATGTGCACTGATAAGGAAACAATAAGTATAGCCGTCCGGCAAGTGAAAGACCCGGGTTCGATTTTCGGTCTAGGCACAATTTTTGTCCGGTTTTTTCAGGAATCTTAATGCCTATCTGCATACAAACTTCACCAAGGCTATCATTTGTGAATAAATATAAAAACTATATAAATGAATGCTTCAGAAAGTAACAATAGTTTTTGGAATACAAATGTTGCGTGACACAGAAGAATATTGATGAAGATTTATTTGTAAAACATTATGCTAGACAACTGGGAAATATATACAAAATAATTTTCACTTTCTGGATCATTAAATTATGCGTATTTTGATTTTTTTTTTTACTTTTAGAGCATATAAAACGTGATTTCATTAAATTAAATTAATATAACTTTTGTTTTACTGTTTTAGTTAAAAATTAAAAAGTTACTCTGCCTTCGTAGAAAATTTCCTCAAAGACTAAATTTTAATCTTTATATCCGACTTCATTAACACAATATCAACAAAAAAACGGAATATTTGATTATTATAGTTACCGTTATATTATTTATCGCAACCAAGACATTGCGTCGAAGTTTCGTAAATATGTCTATATAGATGCTACGCGAAATTATAATTCCGGTCAATCTCTACCATAAATATTGTGAAGAATTTGTTTGCTTGTTTGTGCAGTTATTACGCAACAACTACAAAACGTAGAAACAAGAAGAAGGTGCCATTTTAACCACAATGAAACGTTTAGTAAAATGGGAGAGTTTTTAATGCAATTTGAAATACATTATTTATTTTTTTAATGTTTTTCTCTTCAAGTTTTGCCCATTTAAATTACACGGGAATGAGCGTTTTGCTGGAATCTACGTGATAACCGTTATAAACAATATCTAATATTAACTAAAAGAAATAATATATACCTAATATAATCTAAAGTAGGAAAGAAAGAAACACTAAGCTTATTCAAAAAAGGACAATCACCAAAAAAACTATAAATCTGGCTAATTATTTCAAAAGGTAAGTGGAAGACATTTTTAGTGTGCAATTTTAAGTGCTTTCTTTCTCTAAAAACTTTTTATGTATTCTGCATATTCTCTATACTTAATAGTCAGCGAAATATGTTTTTCATTAGCATTGAAAATGAGTGAAGTGAAATATATCTCAGAAGATAAAATAAGAAAACTTCTATAAAATTCTTTAATTTAGACCAAAATTTATAATCATTAACTCTTCCTTCCTTGAACATTTATATGTACATTTTGCTTTCCTTTCAACTGAACATTTGTAAGCTAAATTTGAACATACCTTCAAACGTATTTCCACCGGTTGCATTCCTAGAGCTTGCAATTCCTGCCCAAGTTTTAAATATTTTTGAGATTCATTACCACATAATATCAGTTTCTTCCACTGGAACTTAATTCGAGTGAAATAACGATATTTTAAAAGTGATTCCATCAATAGTTTATTATGATTGTTTGATAAAAAATACAGTCGCCAAATTTATCGATAAAGGATGCAGGAAAAATTTATTTATTTGGGCAAAAGATGGGAAGACAAGAAATATTGCATACCATTAAGGACTAAAATAAAAATTAACTTTGTTTCATTACTTGGTTTGATTCTCAAATATTCCTCAATATTTTTTGTCTTGACTTAAAAACCCGAGCAACGCCGGGTAATTTCAGCTAGTCATACATAATTACACGAAACCGTCAACAATGTACAACGCCTTGACAACGAAAGATTTTCACGTAAAATTGACGCGTTAAAAACTTATTTGTGGACCGATTCAACTCGTAATCGAAAATCGACGACAGGAAAACAACATTTTGTTCTTTTGGGTGTTCTTTGGTTCAAGTCCCGAGTTTGTGCGATGATTATAAGTAATTTAAATACGCAAATGATTAATGTGCTACAATCATTCCCGTGTTAATCAAATGAAGAAAATAAACGTTTCTGAAATTGAACCCATTTTAATTGTTGATGTTAGGCAGCTTCAAATACAAATTTTATGCTGTCAAGCAATTCCTGAAAGTTGATCCTTAAAGAATGAAAAGATTTGGAGTTATAACGGTTTTCTCGTTATTCCATTCAACTCCATAGACATAGGATAGTAACAGAGATTTAAAGAGAGAAAATGAGATTATATGCTATTAGTCTCCAGATTTTACTGAAGTATAAATCCTCATAAGCTCATATATAAAAAACCTTATTTTTATCAAAGAATACAACTTTATTTCTAGACTTTGAGTCACTTGGATGCAATATCTTGTAGATGGTTGGAAAAATGAAACAGTTGGCATTACTTGGAAGGCTCTGGTTAATTGTGATATTCCTCGAGTTTAGTGAAATTAAAGCGTCGTGGAATTTTTGGATTTTAATCAGGGGTCAGCCGCGTAACATATTAATGAGTCGCGTCGCTAGAAAATTGGAAACAAAGTAAACACCGGACTGAGGCGAAAACGCACTATGAGACTATGCGTTTCAGTAGAGAATACTCTATTTATATTTACAGTGTGTTCCACTAAATGTGATCACATTGGGTCACATATAAATGATTACATTAAGTGGCCAGTAGCGACAAACAGCAAACCTTTCATAACTAGATATTCTCCGACTTTTTCATAAATCTTCATGTCCAACATATGCCTATCTGCATACAAACTTCGCCAACACTTTCATTTGTGTTTATCTGGCCATCTCACTTTTTGGATGTAAACGAGTGGAAACAAGATCTTGTTTTGGAATTCCGCGTTTCGGAACAATAACCGGTTGAAAACAATAACCATTGCCGATAACAATAACCAGTGATAATAACAAGAGACACCTACTGTATTTACTATTTGTCTCTCGAAAGAGAGGCTGGAAGCGAGAAAATAGTGGATTATGTTTGTACATAACAACGCGCGACTTAACAGAACTCGCGCTGTTCCCCAGTCTCCAGCGGTCTTCATCTTTTCCCAGCATCGGTCTGCAAGACCGATGGAGTGTGGCAAAAGCTCCTTCCAAAACCCCTCGCTCTTTCCCTCTCCGCCACTCACACATTCACTCATATGCGCGCCCTCACACACACGTAAACACACACACTCGCCAATGTCTCCACATGTGGTCAGCTTTCACTCTCTTAAAAACTCCGGGAGAATGACCCAATTCCCCTGGCCGCGGCACCCGGCGCGGTCATTTTTCGCGGCCTTCGGGGGTGTGGAGGTGAGGGCGTCGGAGAGAGGGGATGACAGGAAAAGAGAGAGGGAGAGGAAAAGAATGGATCTCTCTCTCTCCCCTTCCCTCTCTCGGTGTGCCGGGCTAATTGTTTAGGAGGAGGCTTATCGCGAAACGTATAGGAGTTGAGCATTGTTTTTCCTCCATTTGGCTGGTCCCACTCTCTCTCTCTCTCCCTCCCCTCTAACCCCTCCCTATCTCCTTCGTCCTGATGGGATGGCCATTACGGGAGGAGGGAATAAAACGAAAAAAATAGAATAATAGGGTATCGAAAGGGGCGAAGGCCGCGTTGTAAGTTATTGATTCTCGCGGATGGTCGGACGACGCGCGCGGCGGCGTGAGAGAAAGAGAGGAGATAATAAGACGAGTATTTCCATTTATCCCTCATACCCCCGGGGGTCTCTTGAAATGAGAGCGGGAGTGAGAGGCGAACAGGGGCACGCATGCATGCGCGCGTTATCACGCACGTGCGTTCTTTTCATTCGTCCTTCCAAATTTCTTTAGTAAAAATCTCCAGGGAGCGGGGCAATTTACTTTAGGAGGCTGTTAGCGGCCAAAGAAATCGAAAGTAAAAAGATCCTTCTATTCCATTTTTTTATCTCCTACTCTTTATTACTTCTTTCTTTATCATTCTCTCTTGTAGGTCTGCTGTTCTTCCTCATTCTGCCTCCATATGCTTTCCTCCTCTCTCTTCTTGTCTCTCCTTTCTCTTCTCTCTGTACACCACCCTCTTTCTATTCCCTCTTTCCTTCTGTCTCTCTCCTCTCTCTTCTGTACGTCTTAATGTGTACTTTATCTTTTCTAAGTTTTTATGTATGACTGTGTTTATGTTTATGTATTAATCTAATATGATCCTCTCAATCTTTAAATATTGCTAACAGTAGTTTTCGCAGGTTTTTCACATTCCCCTTCCTGCGTGGGTGTTTTCCTGCAGTGGGATTTTTCCTAGGGAATAGTACCTTAATTTTCTCAAGTTGTTCCCCAGAAATATAAAAATCTCCATGTTTTTCATTTCCAAAAATACTAACTTGGCATTGTATTTATGTAGTACCTACTTTATTTTATGTAATCTTTTATTTTTTATTCTTTGTTACGTTCTTCCTGTTTGTAATTAGCAATGGGTTAAATGGAAGAAGACACAGCTTAGTCTCAATCTCGCCCAAATAAAGACGGATCTATCTCCTTGACTCTCTCCTAATGGCCCCCTTTCTATCTCTCCGTCTCTCTCCTCTCATCTCTATCCGCTTTCTCCTCTCCAAACCTCTTCTTTACCTCCTCCCCTTTCTTCTTCTTCAGTCCTATATATCCATCTTTTATTCTCATTATCTCTTATCTCTACTTTTCATCTCTCTCTCTCCTCTTACTCTTCCTTACGCAACACCAACCTCTCTACCCCTAAATCCCTCTCTATCTAAAACTTCTTTTTTGCCTCCTCTATGTATTTTCTTCCTTATCTTTCTCTTAAACTTTCTTTTATATCCTCTCTTATTTGGTCTCTGTCTTCGTTGACGATCAGAAGATCGGTATTTTTATTATTACTCGTACCGATGCATTTTATAAGCAACATGGAAGAGCAGGACGAAGAATTCCCGTTTTCAGTTTTTCCTCATTGTGACATTTTTCGCCCGACGTATCCTTACTTTGCGTTTCTTACCCTAAAAAGAGCCACACTGAAAGTGCCCTGCTAAGGAAAAATGATATAATAAGGGAAATAAGTGATTGTCGGAAAGCGTGCCTGCGACGTCGACGCACGCGAATCGACTTTTCGCTCGATAAGGATATTTGGTCATAGAATGCACTACTGGCAATGTATACGATGGATCAGACAAATGGAAAACTTATTGCAAATTTTCTGGCCGGTAATATTCATCTTCAGCTAAAACCGATGTTTTCCCCATTAAAAGTAAGTTAGGAAGATTGTTTAAGATAAAGTATAGTATGTCCGTTTAGTGGTGACGGAAGGCACTCTCACGGAAGGACCTGTCCACCCTAAAAGCGGGACCGCCTATAGGGGAAGCCATGTTTAGCCGTGGGCAAAAGCTGCGCGACATATTCTCCGAACTATTAGTCCGAACCTAAAATGTGCTACTGCGTATGGCTATGACGTCGACTTTCCCCTTAAAGGTTCCCCTCCCAAGTCTTTCCCTTCCCCTCTCACGCGTCGCCGGCTGCCACCACTAAACAAACGAGCAAGATCTTTGTTTTTTTGCAGGAGTGTCTATTTACCTCAAATAAGATGCGAATCTTTTTATTGGAGCAGGACGCAATCAATTATTTGCCTCATGATGCACATTTTGCACGCACCAGGTAGTTTTTACGTAGCCATTTCTTTTCCAAAATATTTTAATTTTCCTCGGTAAAAAGAAACCGCATAGTTGTATCTACATATATAAGAAAGTCACGACAACTGATGTATACACGAACTAGGTGGTTTTATTTGCTGGATATCTTAGAAATTACCTGAAAATTTACTCATGTGGACATTAATCAAGACAAATAAAGAAACTAGGTGCCAGCTTTGCTTAATGACATAGTGTTATAGCTTGGTTATTGTTAGAGGTAGAAGTTGCAGCAGTGCACCATAATGCATCATAAAATATTGGATACCTGGAGTCAAAAGACAAGCTAGTTTAGAAATCACTACCGAGTGGACAATACTATATCGTGACTTTAAATTAATTTTCATTATAATAATGACGAATTTAGCAAAAACGTAGTATCCTATCAGTTATATACAAATGAAAGCATTAATAATATAGGATATATTAAACTCCACAAGGAAAATTGCGAAATAATCACATTCCTCATTGAATAGGAAGCTTTATCCTCCTTTATTCAGTCAAACCTTCTGCTTTTTAAAACCCTCGGATAAACTATGAACAGCTCACTTTAACTAATCCTATTCCTAAAAAACCTAACAAAATCTAGTGATTATCATATTCTGGCGCACCATGTAAATTTGCCCGTCTACAGCACCATCACGTGTTCACGGCGGAAAGAGGAGAAGATCCGGCGTTCGTCTAAATGAAATCAAACACCGCTGCGTAGAAAGTAAAAGCGAAAAAAAGCACTTCTCAAAACAACGCCACAAAATGGGATTGTCCAATTTGGCCAGAATAAAAAAAAATGGAAATTCTAGGAGAGAAGCCATCACGGAAAAGGTAAGATGAGGGTAGGAAATCTAGGAAGGGACAAGCCTGACATGCTAGAAGTATCAAAAACCCTGACCTAAAAGGTGCGCGCGAACTGTTTTATAAACGATTATTCCATTAAGAAGACCCTTCCACTCATTCTCTTCTCCCGTCTGGTCAACAGAGGGTGCTGATGGGCGTGACGAAGAGGGAGAGGGGTCCTAGGGGTCGCGGGGAGGGGGAAGGAAAAATACCCTCGCCCTACTGAGTTCGAGGTTGGAGCACACCCTTTTACCTCCCCGGCTTTTTCCCCGCCTTGGCGTCGCCGGCGGCCGAGTCTTTGTAGGTGGTGCTGCTTATATGCAGATCCTTCCTATGGTTGTATTTCCTCATCGCACCAACGAGAGCAAAAAGACATTCGCGCGCGCATAACTATGGGCTTCGGTGGAAAGTGTATTTGACATCCACGCCATCGCTCCCTTAACACGAGATTTGGCGCCGCCGGTGAATTCATAGCCGAGCTAACCTATCCACCTAAATGGCTTCTTTTATACTTCCCCATTGCGACCGAGTTTCAGAGCGAGGAAGGGGGAGATAAAAAAAGAGAGGGAGGAAGTTCCGAGATTTCGTCGCTTTTTTCCTAGTAAAACTAACGAGATTACATTCCTCCGCGATACACCATCACGCCTATGAGGGATCCTAATAGGGATTTGGAGTAAAAAAATACGAAAGACGATGCTTCAATTATCGGACTAAGCAAAAAGTCCCGGTGCGTGTTTTTGTGTGTCGCATCCATCATGCTAACGAATGTTTTTTTTTAATGTTCGCCACCTGCGTGTAATTACATTTTAATAATAATGCTAGAGCTGTAATTATTCCGGTGAATGCAATAGATCATTTTTTGGCTCGGAATTTTCTGTTTTCTTTCGATACTTTTTCATGCGATTTACACAAGGAAAAACGTTTTGATCCAACAGATCGACAAAACTATTAGTTGTTAGAAGGACCGTGAGACACCGACAGTAAACTTATGAGAGTATTGTTTACATTTTACTTAATTGTAAAGATTATTGATACTGTTCCCATGACAATCATAGCCATCGCTTTCTATTGAAGATCCAAGTAAGGATACTTTTCTGGAACGCTTTTTACTCATAAAAGGCGAATGTAAACACTCTTAACAGTTTGAATTTTGATCTCGAAGCTTTTATAGTTTGATTTAATGGTTGTTATGTTATTTAAGTTAGGTTTTCGTCAATTATTAGTTTAAAAAATCGATGAAAACTCAGTGATGATGTAATAGAAAATTACTAGTAGTTTTTATGGTTGGATTAATACGTGATTCATGAAATCGTAATCTTACAGGAGTTGCAATTAAATATCTAGTTTCCTGATTTTATTAATCGCGGTGTAGGTGACTATAGAAAATATGAAACGGTTGAGTTGGACTTTAGATCTCCATTTTCCATTACAACTTCATGTTAACGTCCAACACATCAGCTTTCTTGTTTTACTTTTCACTGATTAATTTTTGTATAATATTACAATGAATAAACAATATTTCAATCAATACCGATATAAATACAACCATTGCGCACCTTTTAATAGCAATTTGCGACATTTTAGAGCAGTTTTTTGTATCTCTTCGGAAAAAAAATTGGACCGTAGAGGGTTAACACGAACATGCCGACGCACGCATCCCAACTGCTTAAAGCAGACACGTCTTGCGCGAAATAAACAAACAACTTTCCCCGTTTATAGCGTTAGAAGCGATCTATACCACAGGAAATATTCCAACCACGAATTTGAAAACGATCGGCAGAGGGCTTACTCTATTCCCCCCATACTCATCCAGGGGCTTAGTCCTAGAGCCCTTAGGAAAAAGAGGAGAGTGAGGAGAGAGAGAAAGAGAGAGATAGAGAAGAGGAGAGACGAGGAGCAAGAGGGGAAAAAACCGCCTGCAGCGAAGAGGAAAAAGATCCACCAGCAGAATTCGGAATGAAGAGGGGGCTTCTTGCGTTCTTGCTTGCCTTTTTTCCAGTTTTTTTTTTCATTCCCTTCCCAGAAGACCCTGGAGCTTCTGAGTTGCAAGCCACACTCTCCTCCCAGTACCCTTCTCTCACTCCCTACCCTCCCACCCTTCCCCTCCTACCTCTCTTCTTTGCCCTCTCCGTCCGTGCCTCTTAACCAAATGTGCGTTGCATGCTTTCAGTTCGAAATAATATACGCACATGAGATGATATGAGCCAGTGAAAGTGGGCTGCTACTACAGCCACAGATTTCCATTACATTATAAGTTTCCTTGAGGGAATCCCTTGCATCATGGGCGAGCGAAACTTTGAGTTAAAATGGTCTACTTATTGTTCAGAAACTCTTCGGACGGTCTGCATTGCCCTATCTATTCCTACCCACCCTATATGCCACATAATTTCCTCTCTCTCTCTCTCTAAACTCTACCGCCCTCTCCACATAACTTTCCCAACATCAACCGACCGAAAATTGCTTCCCTGTTAAAACATTAAACGACCGGGGAAGGAATTGCATTGCGTGTTGCGTAAGTCGCTTTTTCAAACTACGTCGCTCGTTACAGCTCCTCCACATCCTCAGAGGGACAGAAGCAAGGACAACGCCCGAAATATCGCCGTGTCCTTCGGCGAAGGATCATGTGGTGTGTTGAAAATCTGGTCGCCCTGGTTTCTTAGTTTCGGTTGATATCGTCTGCAAAAAAGGTCTCTAACCATTTCTCCGACCAGGACTACACCAATCAAGGGAGTTGCTTCATGACAATAATAATCTCTTCCCGAATACGGAGAATGCTTTATTAGTGCGATATAAACAGGGAAGTTTTTATTTAACGTAATATTTGTGATTTTGTGTTTTGAGAGTGCTTCATTATGTCTGGAATGTTTTCGAAAAGTTCAATTGCGATTCATTTAAAAGCTCATCAGGTGTACCTACGATTTCTAAAAACCTCTCGAGGGCTACCTGAAGCTACAAAATGAAAAAATGAACTCTTTTTCAAGAAAATCTGATGTGGCCACCACATGACTTTCCCCATATCTGTAATATTTCTAAAAATTCATATGTTACATAATAATAAATATTTTAAGAAACTGCGAGAAAATTATAGACTTTACAAGGAACAGAAATAAACTCAAACTATAGCCTTCTGATATTGGAAATAGCCACAAATCTCCAAAAATTAAGAAAAGAAAAAGGAGCGTTACTGACAGTAAGACGTAACTAAGCGTCAATTGATATCAATAGTCGGTTGGTGGTGTGGCCGTGGAGGCTAAAAATATAAGATATTTCTCAAACAATGCATTATATGGGGAAATATTTCAAACAAAGATTGTAGAAAATTAAATTTCCTACAACTTTTATTCCAGTACATTTTTACATTTATCGAATATTAAAGCAAATATTTTAAAATTACGGATAAGTGAAAAGAGTAAACACCCACTTCCGGTTGACCAATTTTTATCAAAAACTAATCATCTCTTGTGACTTTTATAAAAATGTTAAATATAAAATTTCGCGATGATCTGATTAATAGTTTTATCTATCACATACACACAGACATCATCGAGAAAATGGTCAAAACGTGTATTTCTGTTGAAATCTCGAAGTCGATTTTTTTCATGAAAATAATACTCCCTACACTACATATGGAGAAAGTAAAAAGCGCTAAAAACGAAACTTTATTCCACAACTTTACAGCTTTTGGACAGATACTTAATTCAAAGGTTATACATGTCGCTAAGCGTGATCACACCCGGTTCAACAGAATTGATGACATTAAGCAGCTGAAAACAATAAACCGTAACCTTAACCTTTGAAATACCAAGGTTCAAAACAGCCATTGAGTAACAAGGGGGGACCATTTTGGTCCATAATTTACTTGAATGTTTTCACTACATATTATAGATATTAATGAAATAAAACACTTGCTATCTATTTATTACTCACAAAACATTCATTTTATTTCAAAATTGCTCAAGCAGACCCCCTGTAGGTCAATGAAGGCGCATCCCGGGGATTTTCTGCTCGGCAATCCCAATTGGCAAAGCCAAAGCAATGTGGACATATATTAATCACAGTTTACCGATACTTTTCGGTAAATATCAAAAGAATGGAGGTGGCCTACCCAAGGAAAAGAGTGTTTTCTTGGGAAAATTAAAGCCTGCCTCCCTATTCCCTCTTCATTTTTAAAAACTTCATTTTCTAAAACACTAAGTTTACCGCCGCACATATGCACATGCTGCATACTACAATCGTCACCTTAGGGGGTGACGAAAGTACAATTAAAGGCCATGACCGTATGAGAGAGGTGAGAGGAGTTCACTATTACGTAAATATCTACAGTACTCCCTTCTACCAATGAAAGTACCCCAGAGGTACTCGTCTGAAAAATCCTGATCTGAAACAAAAAAAACTTTTACTTTAAGTTAGTAAGCGAATGATATATGTGTCAAGTCAAATCAATATTCTGTGTTATCACTAGATGTTTCGGGAAGCAAAAAACCACAAAAAGAAAAAAGAACTTGCCAGTTTTAAAATATTGTGACAAGTAAGACCAAGGGGTAACCATTTTGGTACAACGTTGACCTATCTATGAATATGGATAAATAAAGAAAAGAATCTGAACATATATATGAGAGAAATATATTTATTTGTAAAATATAATGTATAAAAGTCAGTTAGAAAAAAACCAGTATCTATGACTTCGATATCCCAAAAAAAATTCCTAAACTGATGCTTGGACCAAAATGGTCACCCCTTGGTATTTCAAGGGTTAATCTAAATTTTGTTTTGGAATTCTGAGTTTGATAACAAAAAGCGGCCTACAGCTACCAGTGATAATAGTAAGCGAAATGTAATGAAAAATCATTTCCAACCTTCCCGAAATAAATTCCCAAATTAGATTAAGAGAAGTGCGGTAGTAAGTCCAAGAGGAAGAGTTAAAATTGCGTCGCATGTAGCGTATTATACCTTCATCGAAGGGCAAATATATAACTTTAGTTTGTTTAAAAATTGATGGATTACGCGATGACGAATGAATTCACATTTTAATTCTCTGAAAATGTTGGTTGGTTGAGATTGTTAGTGTGACTGCTTCCCATAGGTTAGAGATTTTTTTTCATATTAAAACAACTTCTCGTCGAATATTCAAAACAAAATTTTCAAATATTTATGTTTGCGTCATATTTGTTATTTTAAGAACTGAACGGTAGATAAATGACAGCCAAATATGAGTAACAATAACATGGTAAGTTTTTCTGATCAGAAAATATTACATTTTAAATAAACAAATTCTACATTAAAAGTAAAATACCCTTTTCTAATTTTTAAAGGCTGTTTGAAATTTAATAAGCTAATCAAGATTTTACGAGCTTGGCTTCATTAAAACCTCTTAAAATAGCTATAGAGTCAATATACTTAGATTATTTCTTGTGGGTATTCTTCAATGGGTATTTAGATTCATTAATGTACGTAAAAATTCTAGGGAAGAAACGACTCACATATTTAAATTTCTGCAGAATAAAGTATGCCATTAATTACTATATGTTACTCATTACTCTTTATGCTAGAGGAAGAGATGACAAAAACATATATATCGTTATGATTTTCATTAAACTTCAGTTCATCCAATAATCTCAAATTAAGTCAGTTGATTTTAATAGATGTCAAGGGACAGGCAATATTGGGAACTTAAGTTTGTTGTAAAATCTTGCACGAATAAGGAGAAAAGCGTTAGAAACATTTATGTATTTATATTTTCACGAAGAAAGAAAAAATAGATCTGCATTATCATTTATAAGTAATCAACTAACTTGCCATTAATTAATGCAAAACTTCTTCAGTAACGCGATTCCTTTAATTTTCTGCCGCATCAATCGTCCTAATCCATTGCTTAGACCTCAAAAAACTTACACGTACTCATGCATGTACTCGTATGTGTATACATATGGATGTACATACATAGATGCGTGAGCAAAGGAGACAGCCGAATGTCCTCATTCGTGCACTGACACTGATGCCCAACCGCCGACCAATTAAAAACAAAGCATCCACAACATCCTCCTCCAAACTAAAACAATCGAAACTACCGCAAAATTCCAACGGGCAGAAAAAAATATTGCAACGAAATCTTTCGACGCTCGACAAACGCGAGGCGTCACGAGTCCGATGGAGGAGGCGACAAATCTACGGACAAATAGGCCGAATACCACTTCCGTTTCACCATTCCCCACCCCTACGAACGCCAGACATGCAAAACAGCCGAAACGCGTGTCATGTAGAATTCGATATCCGTGAAAAAAATAATAATAACAAAAAAGAGCATCCGAGGAATTGAAATCGAAAAGAGACTAAGACAAAACAAGCCATTAATAACATCGGTTCGCAGGTGGGTGGAGAGATGGCAGGGAGAGAGGTATGGAGGAGGAAGAAAATGGTAAAAGAAGCGAGTAAAAAAAAGGTGGAGGTGGGGGCGGAAAGGAAGGTAGAGGGGAAGGTGGGACGGGGGCGAGGAGTGCGTTCCGTGCATAATAAGCCCGGCAGCGGGGATCCCAACAACCACCATCACAACCTAGCCTGAGAAGGTACCCGCCGCCACCTTCTCTCTCTCTCTCTTTCTCTCTCCTTAACCCCGTAGCAATGCCAGGTGCGTCAGTCAGCTGCGGCAACCGATGATGTAAGACGCCCTTAGTAGCAGCAACGGCCATCGAGGGCGTCTCGAAAGGGTGCCCTTCCCTCTTTCTCTCTCGCTCTCTTTTCAATCTTGCTCCTTATATTCTATTCCTCTCTCTCTCTCATTCTCCAGGATGATAGGAACAGTCTCGAGGGAGAAGTATCGGCGGAAGAAGTGTTAAGTGTAACGAAGGAGACGGATTGCCCTCCGTAAACGCGAGGGCTCATTTCCAAGAGGGCCTCCTCATTCCCTGTTAAAGTCACTCACTCATCTGTCACTTGCGGTGCGAGCGAGCCCACGGAATGGCGCTGCTCTGCTCCCGTAAAGGGAGGGCAGCTGTTTCGCATGGAATTAAACAGACCTTCCGACCTTTCAGGGGAGTATGAAAATTCGGGACCTTCTTTAATACGATTGTGTAACCGAACGGAACGCTGATTAGGAAGGAAGAAAAACGCCTAGTTTTCTTCGTCCTATAGATGGAGGACGTTCTGTTCTTACACGTGTCCGATTTGAAACAGACCCTGAACGATAACGGAGAAATCAAGATGGAATGCTGACAAGGACTTGGCCTCCGAAAGGACCAAGTTTTCGCCTGTGTTCAATGAACACCTGCAGAAATGGAATTTATTGATGTAAGCGGCAGGAATAGAGTAATATCGATTTAAGATCAGATCACTATTTCGATGATTCTGAGAGAAATAATGATGGAGAATATTTTGTAAACACAGAAAATTAACTTTCACAATATACAGAGTTATTTTTTCTATGTTTATTACAAGCAAATTCCACAAAGTTGAGACTAAGCTCATTGATGTGACTTGTAGTGCTAGTACAGCAACGAAGGACATATAGAGTTACCTGTTCTGTAATTATGATTGGTAAGTTCCATCAAATCTTATGCTACCTTAATAACTTTATTAGTGAGAAATGTAGAACAAAGTATTTCAGACACTATTCAGAGGGTACATTTTACACGTAAATTTTTCTCCAAGCAACAAGAAAAAGCCCATTTAAAAATGAAACTGTAACCTATTTTACAGTAAATGACTTTCTTTCAGACGAGATTTTCCCCTTCTTGTCGATCCTTTTATATTTGGAGTTATTTAACGCAATTGTTTATTTTGCATTCGCTTTGTGCAACATTCCGCTGTAAATCGACTGAATTATAGCATATAAATTAATTAAGAACAAATAAATCAATAATCTGTATACAGTTTTCCTGAGTAATGGCAAATTAAGATAAAATAAGTTTGTTAAAATAGTAATAGTAAACTCGCCCTATTGAATAATCAAAAACTATAGTCGAATTATGGGAAAAACATTTACGGCGATGAAGTTGCGGACATTGTCACTTATTCCTTTTGATTTTTTTATAGAATATAAGAAAAAACGTTTTGCAAATATTTAGCCATAATGTATTTTTCGTTTCTACTTGTCATGGAGACCTTGATTATTTTTCACGATTGTTTAGGATTTTATGCTTTGGTTTGGTTTTTGTCCCAAATTTACTGTCTGTATATTTTAACATCCGTCCTATTACACAACTCCTAAATAACATCGACAGCGTTTCACGCCATGTAAATTTAATTTTGCCGATACCTGATGTGGCCATTAACTGTCATTGTTATCTGAGTAAAAAAGGAACGACATTGGCGAAGAGTGTCAACTTGCTCAAGCTTGACATGTGTCTAGATTCCTTGACTCAAGAATAATGCATGAAGATAACATTGAAAATTTATTGTATTAAGGTAGTTTTAACAGAAAATGACTGCGCTTTTATTACTTGAGTTTAAAATAAATGAAAATTGTATGGCTAAAAAGTAATCTGAAAGATTCCCTGAACATTTTTTACGAGGAGAGAGGTCGTTTACTAAAAAAGTTTTACATAAGTGAATTAATACAACTATTTTACCAAAACTACGTCACAGAGCGATTTTTGCATGCTTGAATCCCATTAAATAAGCAAAATTTCGCACTTCGAAATTAGAACTTTTCGGAAAAAACAATTGAACCGCCAAATAAAACACTCGTAGCAAACGCTCTTCCTTTTTCTACACATTTTAATTATCTAGGCGAAGCTATAGATAGAAACTGATCTTTCAAATTATGACATCTTATCCCATGAAAATACCGTCGAGGAGCGGAAACATCTTTACCGAGCGCCGTAAAACAGAAGATGACAAAACGAAAGCCTTTTTAAAACGCTTTGAATCGTCGACGAAAAACATTTTTTTCGCGACCATACAGATCATGAGCGACGGCCGAACTCTCACGAGCTCTACCGATCGAGGAAGATTGCCGCGAAACACAAAAAGTCCCAACGGACGAAAAATAAAGAGAATCAACACGCGCGTTCGCTCGAGGCGGAATTCTTCGCTTCAGACGCCATCTCTGTTGCGCAAGAGTAACCACCCTACACCACCACCTCGTCGACCTACGCCGGTAGCAGCTCCCTCTTTCGCCGCTTTTGTTTTTAACACGCTTCTTTCCTAAAGAACGTTCACACCGAACCCGCGCTCGAGGATGTTTTGGCGCCCGACTGACCACTGCTCTGCGCGCCGGGAGAGAACCTGTCGAAAAGAGAGAGAAGAGAGGGAGAGAGACTTTTTCCCACTCTCGTCTTCGAATAAACTTTCCACCCATCCCCATTCCCTTTTCCTTCCAAACCCTTTCCCTGGAAACCTTTTTAGACGGCTTCGCCCATCTCGCACTCGGCTCCTGCGACGCCCTCCCTTCCTCCTTTCCCCTCCCTCCCGACCTCCAGCACACTCCCAAACCTTCCGCTCGTAAAAATAAAAACCCCTCTTCCCTCCGTGAGATTGTATTTTCCGCTACTTTTTCATTACTCTTTTAGTTACTTTTTTGACGAATATAAAACATTTATTCCCTCGCGCTCCGCTACTTGGTAACCGGGGAAATGTAGTAATGCCCGTCGTTTTTTTCCGAAATGAAACCCTTTTTTGAGGGTGGGAATGAGTGACTGATTACCATCTTTGAAAAGTAGTCGGCGGCGTAGTAATCAGATTGTCCGCCGCTGCGGTGGAGAGGAAAGAGGTTTAACTGGCGTATTGGAGGAAGAAATTCGAACCGAGAGAGGAATCTTTTTTTTTTAGGGGAAGGAGCTTCTATTTCGGCCGAGGGTGAAAAATATAAGGAGATCGGGACGGTTTGTTTATCGCATCGTTCGTGTCGAATGTAGCGCGGAATCGCTGAGCGGTGATTTTGTTGACAATGCGTTAGCTATAAAATCAGCTCTCTATCGTCCTAACGAGTTAGAAATAAATGAAGCGTTTTTTATGCCCCACACGTGTTTGGCACGACGGAGGAAATCATGAAAAAAATGTGCCGACGATCTTATTTAGGAAATTATCACTGTGTATTTGTGTTGGATGGCGAATCAGCCTCTCGGACTATTATCGTAAATTATGCCGCACTTCTCCACACTTCTCTCACTCTTATTTCAGCTGGAAAAAATTCTCGGTTGACGATTGTGCCTCGATGTTGTGCTGTTGCTTGCGTATGCATAAGGAAATTATTTATTTAAATGATACACCTGTGGTTTCCGAACTTTTTTGTAGGCGCGCCACCCTTCCAAAGATAAAAACAATTCCGCGGCACCCCGGCCTTGAAACGACAGGTTTTTAGTTTTTTACACACGAGTATTACAATCTTTGAACACATCCATTTCTTGGTACCACGCCATCATTTACGGGGGGAAATTTTATTTCCTTAATTACCTATCTACATATCAAAATCGTTGATTTATTTGCCAGGAAAATTTTTCACGGCACCCTTAGAAATCAGGTGTGGCACCCCAGTGTGCCATTATACCCAGTATGGGAACCTCTGGATTATATCATAATTTTATTACTCACACGTTTGCGGCTTCTCTGTACTTTGATGCTTTCTATTTAACGGGAACAACTATTAAATAAAAGTACACAGAAATTGAGATTATTTTTTTAAGATACGAAGATTCAAGAGAAAGCCATCGGTCTTTCTTTATGGCCGAAATCAAACTGATTGACTTTGTATCCTCAATAGCCATAAAAACGGTGGCAAAACCAAAAATGCAATTCGGGTACTTTAATAATGGTGAATCACCACTGACGAAGGCTGATTTGTAGCCGTATGCGCATTGGATTGTCCCGACCTTTTTGCGGCTGTTGGAGAAATATGGATTACCAAGATATGAAGAGCCAAGCGTGTTTGACGTATTGCCAACAAAATATAATCAATATGGGATTTAAGTCCAATTTTCAGAAATCAGCCCTTTCAATCTTTCCATTCTCTGCTCTCTCACGTGGGACGCATGAGCCTTACTTCATCAAACTGACTTATCTTGTGAAGTTCCTTGTCACCATGGGCACCTATGTGCTTCGATTTACTTCGTTTTGACAATAAAATGTTTTTACCTCGATCGGATCATCCCTAGTCGCTCACATGCGCTCTAATTAATATCCTATGATGTACGAGCGAATATATGTAGAATAGAAAATAGCATTTGATGAAACTTAGAAAATTCTAGGATTCCTTTTCCATAATCCCAATATTAAAGGCTCCTCCGACAATGGCACTTGAAATTTTTCAAAGCAGAGCGCACGTGGTTTATATGAACTAATAGGTGTGTGAAATATCTTCTAAAACGAAACCGTTTGGCTTGGGGAAATCGACACTAACTAAATTTAATATAATTTAACGGATTCGACTCTACATGTAGTACATTAAACACGAAAAAATAAAAGCTGTGAGAACAGGCGACGTTATCGAACATCTGGATTTATATATTTTCAACATAAAGATGCTAATTTTAATGCGTCCCAAAGAGGTCATGTTTCCAATTGTAGTTTAATTTTTCTGTTTACTCTCACGAGCATAAAATAATGCGCCGCGCGAAACATGTCACGTTACCTGGAGTTGCACGCTTTCAAAATGTTTTGATAATTTATGCCTAGTTACGTGGAAACACGGTGTAAGCTGTTTTTACCAAAGATATCTTGTACTCTTTCAAAAACAAGTTTTCGTAGATCTGAAAAGAGATGCATATTTTCAGGAGCTTTATTGGCTCTTTATCAAGTACGAATACTTAAATTTAATTCCTATAGCGAGTGGCCAATCATCGGGGAATGCCAGTTGAGCTTTTTTAAGTGAAAATTTCTACCCAAGCGATCATATAGCTCTGATCTTTCCCCGCTTACTTTTTGTCTCAAAGAAGCAAAAAACGAGACATTTCGACAGTTTTCCGGGATTTTTTTTCCCGTCCTGCATGAGGAAATATCGAAAAACATAAAAACAAACAAATTTTTACGGAACTCCGTCTTAACCTCTCCGTCCTTTCTTTCGCGGAAAGAAAGGAGGAAGGAATGCGCGTCGAATTCTTTTTACTTACTGTTCGCTGTTTCAGAGTCGTTTCCGCTCGACTTAAAAAAGAACCTCCTCTCTCGTATGTTGCGTTTTCTCTTCGTGTGTGCGCCCTATTCGCCCGCGGATTTGCATTTTGATAATTAAAAAAGATATATACCTAAT
Source organism: Tanypteryx hageni (assembly GCA_028673005.1). Classification (NCBI taxonomy): domain Eukaryota; kingdom Metazoa; phylum Arthropoda; class Insecta; order Odonata; family Petaluridae; genus Tanypteryx; species Tanypteryx hageni. The sequence continues at coordinate 193,598,126 of CM054112.1, forward strand.
GATTTGAATGAATGGCAGACAAACCTCATTCCCTTTCTCTCTCTCCAAACCTTCCTTCTTCATGCTTCCGTGCGTTCCTTCCATTTTTACTTCAACATTTTTCCTGCCAAAATTTGACACCTTCCTATCGCAAACTGGTGACAGCGTTATCTTACGATTTTTGGTCAACATTTTTCCTCGGAAACACAGACAAATAACTATATTCAAATTCCGCTTGACGATGCCTTTTCAAGAGGAAAACATGATCAAGATTCCATTTTATTTAAATGAAATTTTTAATTGGTTATTTTATGCGTTTTATCACGGTTCAATTTTACGGAAATACGCCGAAAACTACGAATTATAAATTTCCCATATTGTTAATTTGTTTACAACGTTGTTGTTTATAAAACGCCAATTTTTTCAGTATCTGTTTACCTGTTGTTATTTCCTATGTAGCTCTATTTGCTCCACACTAAATTGTAACCCGTTCGGGAAGAATGGAGCGAAAATTAATGTTTTTGTATCTTGACCGTATTGTTTGAAGATAAAAATTATGAATTTGGTATGTAGCGAACTAGTACAGTTTTAAGAAACATTTTATGTTGATAGACTGACTATAGAAGAAAATTTGTCCATGTGACTTGGTTCAAGACATGGACACGTTTCCGTAAAACATGACGTTGTACGAAATGAAGAGAATCGAAATCCATTTGCCCATAGACTTAATTGAGGGCACCTTGGTGGGGAATATTTTTGCTACTAATTGTAAGTCGCGGGAAAAATGTTTAATAAGTGCAGCGTCCATCACAAAAATGACTAAATAGATCGATAATTATCACGAATAAAACCGTGCTTATATTCGTAAAATACTGCCAGGGATGCGTATCTGCTTGTACAGGTGTGGTGTGATGAGGGAAGGGATAGCTCATACCAAGAATCAGGACTACCTGCCTCTCACCCGAAGATGACCGGTTATAATCTCACTTGCGCCTCCTTGACGCAAAGGTACTTTATTAAGCATAATTATTTGTTTCCATTCTGTTGTCTATGTGGCGAATTTGACAATTCGAAGTAATTTTTTTTCGAAAACGACGTTATAACGGAACGACGTAACATATGTGTATATCTGTTTCCTAATAAGTTAGCGACGTTGCATCGAAACGACGTAAATCGGGACGACGTAAATGGAGGACTTCTTGCCCTTAGAAGGAAAATATGAAAACTTTTAACAAGAGAAAGATGCGCAAAACACCATCTTGGAGTAACTTCGTCATCCATCTTAGAAATAGGAAAGTTAATCGCGATTTCCTCCATTCCTTATTCCTAAATTCCCATTCCTGTTTTTCAACCCTCGCCCAACTCTTTCCTAATTCTTGCGTCACTCTTTTCCCCTGGCCTCCTCGCCATTTCCCTGCTACCTTCTCTACCCCGAACCGTTTCCCGCCTGACCTCTTTCAATGTCAAGGAAATGCCCGAGGGAGGGGCGTGAGAGACGGCGCGGTCAAAAACTTCATCTCCCATCTCCCGTTTCATTTCCTTCTGACTCCTCGCGCTCATATCCCACGTTCCCTTCCCCCCCTAGTTTTCCGCAACCCGCCGTCTCCCCTTCGCTACGCTAGGCATAAATCTCTCTCTCTCTCTCTCTCGTGTCTATATCTTCTTCTCTCTTTTCTCCTCTTTCTATCCCTCTCTCCCGGTCTCCCCTTGCCGCCACTCCCTTTTTGCGCCAGTTCTCATCCTCCGTCAGTTTCATTTCTTCAAGAAACTCCCACTGACACACGCAACAAAGGCAAATTGATGACTACGCTTTTTTCTTTTCGAATTCTCGCGCAAGGAGAGAATCTTACGGAATTCGAGGGGTAGGGAGAGAGAGGGAGGATGAGAGAGGGAGGGAGAGAGGGAGGGAGAGAGGGAGGGAGAGATGGAGGGAGGGAGGGAGAGATGGAGGGAGAGATGGAGGGAGAGATGGATGGAGAGATGGAGGGAGAGAGGGAGGGAGGGAGAGAAAGGGAGGGCGACAGAGAGGTAGGGAGGGAGAGAGACTGGGGAGGGAGAGGGAGGGTGGGAGAGGGAGGGAGAGAAAGAGAGAGGAAGGGAAAGAGAGAGAGAGGGAAAGGGGGAGGGAGGGGAAGAGAGAGGGAGGGAAAGGGGGAGAGAGGGAGGGAGGGAAAGGGGGAGAGAGGGAGGGAGGGAAAGAGGGAGGGAGGGAGGGAAAGAGGGAGGGAGGGAGGGAAAGAGGGAGGGAGGGAGGGAAAGAGGGAGGGAGGGTTAGGTGGAAATAATCTCACCAGAAGGAGTCCGCTGCTCAATATTCGAAATGCGTTTTTCAGTTTTTATTCACTTTTTTTTAACTACCAAGGAACAAAATAACACCACGCATTTTACCGTTCTCCCCAAGTTATTTTTTTGTTAACGACTGCGGGGAAACTATTTCTGTCTCTCTCGCTCTCCTTCCTTTTCATCTCATTTCGTCGATCATGCGCCTCTTTCCAGAGTTTTGCCTTTTCTTGTAATGGGGCAGTAAATGAAACAATCATGGACGACTTATTAAATTGTCGAGATCCTAAGATTCTCAGGCGATCGTTGGAAAGATGATTTTATATAAATGAAAACGCCAAGGGATTCCGCAATTAAATGGGAAATATGAATGGTTCAACTGGAATAGCAGCTTAAATGTGAACTGACACATTTTCTTGCGATTAATTAAGACAGAGTCTTACAATTTTAAATGTCACGGTCAAAACTCAAAGAGTAACTTTATTATCCAAAACCGGATGAATTTATTTCAAGTTAAGTGCTAAGGTTCTAAAAACGCACGATGTAAATCATGAGAGAATTTAATGAAAACCGCAACGAGACCATCTTTGTGTCAAACTAATGCAAAAATATGTTAATATCATCTTCACTATCATCTCTTAACGCATAGAAAAAATGTATCCTGAATACCCAGCGAACTTCAGATGATTATATTACTTAGTGTTATATACATCTTCATCTAACTCAGTTTTTGCTTAAAATTATGCTTAATAACTTTTTCATTTGATAAGAATTTGGAGCATAAATTTTTAAAATTCTACTTTTGTATGAATACTAGTGCAGGCCAAATATATCTTACGGTCTACAAATTAGGCAACAGCCGCCGATAATTAGAATTAACTCCATAAAACCGTGGAAATGCAAATTAATTATCAATGAGCATTTCAACTAATTTGTTTGAACGCAAAGGACTTGCGTCAAATTTTAATGAAAAAGTTCACATTTTAGTGGAACTCGGCGACTGGTATTTTACGCTAGAGTAATTGCAAAAACTTTCCAGGAGTGTGCTTTCAATGGCATCAGAGAAAGATTTTCCGAATTACCCTTATTGCTCTCGGTCGAAACAAACCTTTTATATTACGCTCTCCCGAAAAATAATATTTGTATTCATAAATAAATATTTACAAGCAACGTACCATTGCTCGGCTGTTGAAATACCTTACCTTAAGGGCTTATTTATTTTTCGAGCGATTAGTTTTATAATCGAATGAGATAACAATGGAAGAAGTTCAAGAGAAAATTGTATCAAAAGAATATCCGAGGAAATAATGAGAGAATAAATAAACTAGCTTGCTTTTTTCTCGCGTTTTATACCAATTCCGTTAAGCGCACTTTGCGAAGTCTTTGCTTATTTCGGCCTTTATTTATCTCTTTTGTCCGTAAACAGCGATAAAACAGGAATTTGAACTTTAGCACAAAGGAGACAATTAGAAATGTGTAATTTATCTATAGTATAAAGAAAAATCGTATCTTTAAAATACGCCACAAAGCAGCGTAACAGATAAATTTAACCACGAAGCGCCAGTGCTCATTTAATGAGAGATTTTTTGGTGATGGCAAAAGCTTTGTGTTTGTGGAATGGTGAAAACGCAAATCGTTGTTTAGATATTGAATAAAGCAAGAATATTCATTGAAACTGTCCATACTTTCAACAAAAATTAATCTCTATCTCATGAAGTTTTCCAGCATTAAATTTTATATCACGCTATGCAAATACTCGTATGTACCTTCGAAATTAATTTACAACGCAGGTGTATCTAACGTTTATTAATATGGGATATTTCGACTGACAAACTTACTTTGCAATTGACTATTATTCTGGTAATTGGAAGCCACCGTAACTGGGGATAAAAAAGGATATTTGATACGTAAAATATTGTTTTATAGAATTATAGGATGAACTGAGCTTTCACATATTAAAATATTGATGGTATGAGGAAAAGTTGCGTTTACTCTGCACATTATGTGCATACCGAAGAAACTCTTGATAAACAACTGTGATCATAATAAGTTTTGTCAGAAAAGATGAATTGAAAATTCCTCAATGAATCGGTCATTTACGGATCTCGTTGAAAAGTTATTATCCTTATGAAACCCTAAATATTACTGCTTTTTTCTGCCATTTGGATATGTTCAGACCATACACGTATACAGCCGAACCCCGATTTAGAGCCACCATTTGTCCATCGCTGACATTGGCGTTAAAGTGAAGGCGGTAAAGCCAAATATATGCTTGCTCTTTGTAATCATAAGATGGAAGTTCTGTTCACAACGATTCATGGGCGGTATGTGGGGAAAGCAATATATTGAGAAGCGCTAAATCGGCGTCTGACTGTAAACTCATAAAATACCTCCACGTTTAAATAACTGTATAATTATTCGTGAGTGTTTAACATTTAAGAATTAAATAAGTATTGCAATAATATTCTGTATGTTAAAGGAAAGAATACAGTCAAATCCCGATTTACCGCCCCCCCTATATAGTGCCACCCCCGCATACTGCCCATGAATCGTAGTGAACAGAACTTCCATCTTATGGTTACATAGAGAAAGCATATACTGTACTGTACTGTATTTTTAATTACTAATACCATTGGATTTCAGCGCTTCTGAATTAATTAATTTACAAAGAGATATTAATGTGAATTACCACTATGTGGCGGTTTAATCAGTTATGTTTATAAATGTTAAAACTATATAGACCCGTCATTTATTGCTAAGAGTAACATTTAAAAAGGCTCTTCTGGAAAGGCACCACCATTATGGTCGTGGGTTAGGGTCCTACTTCGACTATATCATTCTGGAAGTACGTAACAGACTATTCAAAGCAATGTCACAATGCTTCAGGTATATCCTTAATATATATTAAATCGAAGAATATAAAAATGATCGTCAAAGAACTATTTCACCTCACACAAAACTATTTTCACCATGAAAAATTTTAAATTCTAAACTATGCTTTGGTATTTATTTAGCAACGCCTTAGTTCATCAAGATACTCGAATCTGCGATCACTTGCAATAAATTACTTGTTTGTTAACCAAGCAATCATTCAAATTTTAATTCTACGGAAATAGATCTTTAAAATTACCCATTCCATATAATTAAGCTCAAAAATAAAATGGATTTCGAAAGATCCCATCAGGTGAGTTCGTTTTTATCTACGGGTAGAAAAATATAATAAACTTTATGTTCAAATATGAAGGTAAATTTAATAAAATAAAAATGAAAATAAAAATAAATATTGATATTGATATTTACACATTTCCAGCGCTGTGATGAGCAAAAAGAATTAATCGAGTCTTTGAGCTAAAATTCTTTGAATGGGATGTAAATGAAATTGTTTCCTGACATCCCAAAATACATTCAGAAGAAATAAAAGGATTTTAGTACCGTAAGCCGGGGTGAGATTGGTCCAGCGAGAGCTACTTGGCCCCAGCATAGGAAAAAAGATTAAAAATTTTTCCCGCTGCGTATATCGAAGCAGATGACAAACCAACCTCGCTAATCGCACTTCAGATGTTTGAGGGATGTTTTCTAGCGCAGTTAGTGGTTAGTAGAGGCTTCGCAAGAGGTCTACACTACTCTTATTTTATGTTGTTTGCGTGTGGTGAAAAAACAGTGTGAAAACTTTCCATTATCCAGGTGTAATCAAGGCCCCTAAAAATCAGGTAAGCATCTATTTTGATACTTAATAGTACCAGAAATAATAGTTCATTTGTAATTTTTAAAGGGCTTTCGCTAACTACGTAATTTACAAATGTTAAAAACACGTACTGTTTTCCACGTGGTTAGGGGTTTCTTTGGCCCGGGCCAAGGCAACCCCACCATCTAAACAAATTTGTCACTGTATTTCTTTAACCTAAAATTAATGGTTTACCGTTAACAGGCGTTAAACAAATGATATTTTTTCTTTATTTTTAGTCAATAAAATGCCCAGAGAATACAAACGAGCTGCTGGTAGTCGAAGATATGCAGATTACAGCAAAGATACTTTGCATGAATCCTTGGATCTCATAAGAAGCGGTCTGGTAAGTCAAAGGGAAGAAGAGAAACGGTACCGAATTCCTAGGAGCACGATCAAATACAAATTAAAAGAACAGTTTCCCCGAAACCCGGGACATCCAACTGTATTCAGTAATACAGAAGAAGATGCTTTTAAGCAGCACATCATCAAGTTATCAGAGTTCGGTTTTCCAGCCGATGAACTAGATTTGCGTTTTATAGTGAAGTCGTATTTGACAGTGCAAAGTAGTAACATTTTTCAAGAACAGTTTATCTGGACGAGACTGGGTCAAGCTTTTTTTAAAACGGCATACGGAGTTATCTCAGAGACTTACAGCTAACATCAAAAGAGCTAGAGCTGCTGTCGATAAAGATGTCATAAATTGAGTGCATGGAAAATCTCGGCGAGACTACAGATGGCATTCCTCCTGAAAATCTCTGGAACTACGATGAGACGAATCTCAGCGGCGACCACGGTCGAAAGCGCTGTATTGTTCGACGTGGTTGCAATAACTGGAGAGAATAATAAACTCCTCTAAAACTAGCACTTCGGTTATGTTTTGCGGAAATGCCGCGGGAAATACAATATCGCCGTACATGGTGTACAAAGCAGAGCACCTCTGGTCAACTTGGTGCGAAAATGGGCCTAAAGGCGCGCGCTAAAATATGACAAAACACGGGTGGTTCGACCAATATACATTTGAAGACTGGTTCCCTGCACACCTTCTTTCACATTTGATAAAACAGCAAGGAAAAAAGGTTCTCATAGGTGATAACTTGAGTTCTCATATCAGCTCAAATGTTCTAACCCTCTGCCAAGAAAACGATGTAGAATTTGTGTGCCTGCCACCCAACTCGACTTATTGGACACAACCCTCGACGTGGCCTATTTTCGTCCTCTCAAATCAAAATGGAAAGATGGCTTGCTTAAGTATAAAGAGTCGCCTAGTGGATAACGATGCGCAACTTTGCCAAAAGATGCATTTCCCGCAGTTTTAAGACAAGCCCTTTCAGGTTTAGAGTCTTCAAGTCAAAATTTAGTGTCAGGTTTCAGAAAGACTGGCATCTATCCGTTCAATAAACTTGGACTACTGAACCGCTTGCCATCCCGCGGAGGAGATGCTCCAGTGGGATTAATTGGCGATGCCTTCCTCAATCGCTTACAAGAACGCCGCCAAAATTTGGTTGGTCCACAGAAGCAGCGCCGCAGGAAGCTGACAGTCCCCGCTGGACAGAGCATCATTGCTGAAGATTTAACCCTACGAGGCGAGGAACCTCAAGAATGTGAAACATCCCCAAAACCATCTCGCAAAAGAGATCGTCCCAAAAAGAACATCCCATCTGAAACATCATCATCAGCCTTCAGTCCTCTGGAGAAAGCCCAGAAGATTCGGACAGGTATGATGTTCCTCTCCCAACAGAACCAGAAGTTGACAATGGGGAATCTATGAACTTTGTTTGCGTACGTTGGCAGGGTCAACGATATCCGGGTATCGTCACTGGTATTGAAGAAAATGGAGTGTATGTAGATTGTATGCATGCTAGTCAGACGGGAAAATATTGGGTTTGGCCCGAGGTAAAATATAATTTATTTTATGAATGGCAACAAGCCATAAAAAAATTAACCCTTAAAAAAAATTGAAGAGGATTTTTTTGTGTCCTTGAAGTTCATTAAAAGTTTCAAGATTATACAAATGTTATCATCATCATCATCATAGGTAGTCTGTCCGTAGACAGGTCCGTGATTATTCATGGTTAAACCTGGTTCTCCATATACTCCTATTTTCCGCTGTCCTCTTCATATCTTGATAACTCTCTTTCCCTTTCAAATCGTCTATTAGCTGATACCTTTTCCTACCTCTTTCCCTTTTCCCATCTAGTTTTCCTTCTAACACATCTTTAATCATACTCTCTCTCCTCATGTAATGTCCAACCCAGTTAGCCTTCCTCTTTCTGATAGTCTGTGTAATCATTCGCTTCTCTCCTATTCTTTGTAGCACTTCATCGTTTTTCATCCTATCTGTCCATTTTATCTTCAACATTCTCCTCCAAGTCCACATTTCAAAGCTTTCCAAGTATTTGATGTCATTTTTCCTTAGCGTCCATGTTTCTGCCCCATACAATGCTATACTCCATACGTAGCATTTTATCAACTTCTTGCGGATATCTTCCCTTATATTCCCTGTAAGTAGTTGTTTCTTTCTCCTGAAAGCCGCTTTTGCTTTTCCTATTCTAGTTTTGATCTCATCCGTACATTTTGCCTCTCGTGTTATGATACTTCCAAGGTATTTATATTCTGAAACTTGTTCTAATGGCTTTCCCCCAATAGTTATGTTCAGATTCTCTTCTTTACCCGATATTCGAATGACCTTGGATTTTTCTGTATTTATTTCCATACCGTATTTTCTACCTGTTATCACTAGTCTATTTATCATTTTTTGTAGTTCCTCTTCCTTTCTTGCTAGAAGTACTTGATCATCTGCGTATTTTACTGTTCTTATAATCCTTCCTCCAATTTTGAAATCCCCTGTGCCATCTAAAGCTTCTTGCATTAGACTTTCTCCATATATATTGAATAGGGTTGGCGATAGGCAGCAGCCTTGTCTTACTCCTCTACCGATATTTATTCCGCAGGTGTCCACATTCTCAAACCTGACCTTTACAACTTGATTCTCATATAGATTCCTAATCAGTCTCCTATCTTTCCAGTCTACACCTATATCCTTTAATATCTTCATCAACTTTACCCAATTTACTCTATCAAAGGCCTTCTGCCAGTCTACGAAACATGCGCAGATATCTTGACTGTATTCTATTGCCCTTTCTGATATGATTCTAACTACTCCTATAGCATCTCTAGTTCCTCGTCCTTTTCTGAAACCGAATTGATCTTCCCCTATTATTTCTTCTGCCTTTTTCTCCAGCCTTTTATTAAGAATCCTCGTGATGATCTTCGATGTGTGTGACAGAAGGCTTATAGTTCTGTAATCTTTACACTGCATTGCCTTTGGCTTCTTCTTTAGAGGGATCATTGTTACTTCTAGGAAATCCTGAGGCCACTCTCCCGTGTCGTAAATCTTATTAATTAATTTCGTGATCGCTTTTAGTCCTTCTGATCCTATGACTTTAAGTATCTCAGCCGGTATTCCATCGCTGCCCGTGGCTTACCCCTTCCTTAGTTCCACTATTGCTTTTTCTACTTCGCTCTCCATAATACTTGGTCCTAAGTTGTCTTCTTCAATGTTTTCCTCATTTTCCAGTTCTATTTTTGCCGCTCCTACCTGTTTGCCGTATAATTCCTTAATGTATTCTTCCCATACCTGTGCTACATCCTTTGTTTCTGAGACTATCTTCCCATCCGTATTCATAATTCCTTTACCACAAATTCCATTAGACTTCTTATCTTCTAATTCCAGTGCCCTAGCGTACATCATATCGTACCGTCCTAACTAAGTTAGGACGGTACAAATGTTATATTGTGATATTATTTTTGTCTGAAAAATTCTGTTTAATTAAAATTGTAGATTTTCGTTGTAAAATAAAGACATTGTAATGATTTCCTTAATGCTTGTGGTTTGTTTGTTAGGATCATGCAGTTCTACATTGACCCATCTCGATTTTACTGTGTGAATACATAAGGAATCACAAGTGGGTTAAAGTAACCCCATCTGGAGGTAACTTTGACCCATTAATATATAAAATAATTTCACCTATTTACTATTATACTATCAAAATAAAACTGCTTTGGTAGTTTCTTCTAACATTCCTCAAACTATTTAGTCAATGATTATTCTAAGTTATGTGATCTTTTTTTGCTTGTTGCAAAAAAAAACTTAAAAAATGTATTTTGTGTGTCAAAGTAACCCCTGTTTACGGTAACTCTTTTAAGCCATGGAATGCCGATGAAATAAAGGAAAAGTGAGTGATCCGTATCAAAAAGTGAACAGCAAAATGATATAACGCTCAAATGTTTTGTATCGATAATTTTACACTATTTTCTAAATTTAGAGTTGCTACACATGTTTTGACTCTAAAGATCATACCTATTTAAATTTACTGTTTATTTTATTGATTTTACTATGGATCTTGCCGTAGTTACGGCTTCTTCGATGGGCGCTATTCGTGAAATAACTTTTCAAATGAAAAATAAGTTTCTATATCAATCTTCAAACGTCGAATTGCGTTATATTTTATTTATACAGAAAATCTATCTCCGAAATGGAATTGATCAGGGAAAAATCAACTCTCTTCATTGGATTGGAAGAAAATGGCCTCCCAAGTTTCGCAACTTTTTGTTGTTTAGATGAGAAAGTTCCGTCCAGTTATCAAGACAAACGAATTCTAGGTCCATCATGGGTGGGCAAACAAGTTAGTAAGCGGATAACAAGTTTACCGGTGTGGGTATGTCCCAAATTTTCACTACCTTACAACTTAAATGAATAAAAGTCGTTATAATATGTTAACAAGAGAAAACTGGCTTTAAATAAAGACAAAAGAGAAACGCGAAGCAGGAGTCAAATATGTCATACTAAAACAACAGATTTACGTGAAATGTTGCGCAATTTAATTTAAATTTAATGAAAACTTGATGACTTTTTAAAGTTGGCTTTTAATCCGGATAAGCCAACCGGGCTATTAGCACTTTTTCTATTCGTTATTCAAATCCACCACTATTACGCAAATATTCATTTCCCGGTGGTAGTGTTTTATAATCTTCCCTAGAATTGCTGTTTATTACACTGACCATGGATGAGGAATATTTACTTGGGAACAAATTAATTCATAAATATTGCGGGTTACTTAGCTCATATTTCATCAGGAATTCTTCGCTGAAATAGTTTGAAACAAATCCCATCTTAAAGTATGACTACATGTCTTACTTTATAAGCGACCGAAAAGTAAGACGTCAAAAAATCTTAAAATGACCTCGCGTCAATAATTATCTTTCCTTTCTTTATATTTCGGACCAGATATTAATCTCAACATGGGTCGTTTTTTGCGGAATTACCAAAACGGAACCTGGACCACCATACTACAAAAAAAAACAAATTAGACCTGCAAACATTTTTCCCCCGTGAAAAGAGGAGGAGAAGGAGGGTTAATTTCTACACCGCAAGTAAAATCGGCGGGGCACTTATCAGGGATAGCTTGTCAGTTTGTTTCCCTCTTTTTAAACAAGAGAATCTCTGTTTGTTCCCGAGAAAGGGAGAGAGCTAGAGAGAGAGAGAGAGGGTGAGGGAGGAATAAAGAGAGAGAGGGAGGAAAGGAATCTGGAGGGAGGGAAAAAAAGGGAGTTGGCAGGCGGTAAACAAAGCGGACGAGGTAGTGTATCGGGAGGTGGGGGAGGAACGGAGAGAGGAAGAGAGGGAGGAGGAAAAATTGCGTGCGTGTGGGATGGATGGGGGAGAAGGACCTTAAAGAGGAAACTGATAAACGCACTTTATTTAGTCGTGTCGAGGTCATAGGGTGCGAGCGGGCCGAAGGGGTCAGCGGCCATGAGACAAAAGAGTGCGACGGATGATGGAAATACTGAGCTTCCGGTGAAGGCAAAAAAAAATAACAAACGAAGTGCCGCGCGCGGCGACGGCGGAGGCGGCGGGGGAGGGAAGCGATGGAGGAGGAGATAAGAGGAGGAAAGTGGCGGGAGGAGGAGGAGTTCGGAACTCGCTGGAGGAAACGGATTGTGACCCTCGAGAGTCGTCGTCCGAACGACGGAAGTGACGAGCTCCGCTGCGAAACAAGTGAAACACGAAACGACGACACGGAGAGTCGGTGAATTCAGTCGCACACGTGTTCTATCGGAAGGGTTCGCTGGCTTAAAGAAATTTTTCGCTTTTGGGCGTGGGAACGAAGTGGAAATATCCGTCGGGCGATGAATGAGAAATGCGGGCATCGTGAGCGCGTTATTATTGTTTCGAGAGAGAATTTTAAGCGCGATATTTTTGTGAAGGGCGTGAAGTTCGCTACAATGATCGCAATTTTTTTTAAACCTTCCTAATGGTTTTACCTTACATATACTATATAGAAAATCTTAAAAAAAGAGGTTAACTTCTTGAAAATGTCATAACAGCATGGCACTGTTCTCCTTTGCAATGGTTTGTTGAGATTTGTCATTTTCATTTAATTTTACACAAATATTATCAATTTATAACGAAATTTGTATTTTTTGTAAATAAGGCAACAATGTCGAACAATACGACATTGCATTGCTTTTTTCGACTCTTTGGCCACACTATTCTTATAGTTGCGCTCCTGCTACCAATGGACATTATAAATTGAGTTGTTTGAAAATGGATCGAGTAGATTAAATTTCAATTTTCGACGGTTTAACTGCTTTCTGCCGCTTAATCAACTGACTTTGGAAAATGCAAAAATAAATATCAGAAAAAACTTTACACACCTTGTAATTTTCCACTATTTCATATAAAATATAATAAAAGACTGGAAAATTACAGTGCCTGAAGTTATTTCTGATACTGAAAATATTCCACAAAGTTACGCCTAAAACAGTTAATTTGATGCAAAAAATACCTCAAAGAACCCTCTTAAAGCAATGGTCCTTAACCTTTTTCGTCTTGAGCCTCCTTTCTGATCTTCTAAGATCATCACGCCCCCTTCTGATTTCCTAAAACCTCCACGCCCCCCTCCTTCCCCCAGAAAAAATTTCTTTTACGTTTTTAAGGGATTTTATTATAAAATAATTAGTTATAGTAACCAATTTTTATGACATAGGTTTCTAGATGAGCTGAGTTTTACTGAGTTCATATAGTGAATTTTAATGTTAAATTTTTGTTTCGTTACACAATTCACAGCTGACAAGCTAGCATCATTTTTGGGCAGTCGGCAATAAAGTTGTCATTGCCTAAAAAATCCGCGTAGTTATTCATATATTATTTCTACGTATAATAAATTCATTCGTCTACACTACATCATTTATGGAGGCGATAAGTTGACAGAGCATTTGGACACATCAGTACAAGAATAATCTAAAAAGTTGTCAAATAAATGAAAAAAATGTTAAAGCGGGCAAATCGGAAAGCATTAGAAAAGTATGAGATGGAAATTTGAGGAAAAACTGATTTTGGTCTAAAATGCTTTGCGCTCCCCTCTCCCCCCCCTAGAATATTCATACGCCCCCCTACGGAGGCGTGACTCACAGGTTAAGAACCACTGATCTAAAGACTGCTAAACTAGGATTAAAAAAAAGGTTTGGAAAACATGACGCGCATTATTTTTCAATGAATCGCTACCGATGACGACGGCTTTGTTGCACATCTGTTTTCACAACCTTTCGCATAGCTTTCGGAGGAACATAATTAGTCAATTTGATTTTAGCCGTAAATATACTCGACGTAAGACGTCTCTCCAAGAATCCCTCGTCAAATTCGTCGTTCACGATCAACGCAGGAAGAGCGAACGAGAGGTTGATAAGCAAATTGCACGCTTAAAATAGTCTATTGTAGTTTGACATTCACGCGGGCAAAATATTTCTTTAATCGAGAAAGAAAAACTGGGAAAGAGATAGTATTAAACAGAGAAAAAGAAGAAACGAAAACAAGTGAAAAAGAGAGACACTGGGAGAAGGAAACAGAGAGAGAGAGAGAGAATTGGTATGAGGATCGGGTAAGAGATGGTTTCTTCCCAGCCCCTCCTTAAAGGCGGTAAGGTAAAGCGGGATGGTTCCACAGGGTCGTCCTCCCTAATAAATCACACTAGCTCTCCCCAGATGCAGATTAAAGGGGAACGAGGGTTTCGCTGGAAATTCGGAGAATGGGAAAGGGGAGGTGGGATTGAAAAAAAAGAGGGGGAGTCTGGCGTCTGAGGGAGGTTTTTTGGGGAATGGGAGAGAGTGGAAGGAGGGAGACGGTTTTTCCGGGTTTTGCGAATGGAGGCGAGAGTGAGGAGGAGGGATCGAGAGGGTCAGCTGTGTTTCGGGAGACAGAGGATGATGGGGAGTTAAGTGGGGACGCGGGGATGGGGGAGTGAGTGGAGCAGGAGGGAGGCGGGGGAGAGGCATTTTGGGGAGGAGGAAATAAAAAGGCTGGGGAATCGGAGGAGAGAGAAACGGACTGTAACGCGGTGTGACGGTCTCGGATTTTTTTTATGGCCTCGCGCGGGATTAGCCTACATACCTACATACCAATTAAATATTAAAAACGCACGATGCTTGAAGAACGCCGAATTTGATAAGGAGAAATTGGTGGTGATAAATATTTTTATGACGCGGCCGAAATGCGGACGGAGAATTTATGAATAACGCTAAAATGTAAGTGATTTTTTCCGTCCGCAGAGGCGGTGTTGAGCGATGAAAAAACAAGTGTGCGCGTCTGAGGAAGTGAGGAATTCAAAAAGGTTCATTCCTTGATTAAGTTTCCGATAACTGTGCCAACGACTGTGTCATATATTGTAGTCTTCATTCGTATTACATTATATACAGTGAAAAACCCCATTCCTTCGGCGGAAGATAAAACGAACGAGTTGCAAAAAATACTGCACACTATTCGAAAAATATACGATTCTTATGGTAAAATCAATTTTTAGCCTACTTTCCTAGGCTTATAGTTTTGCCGGTGTGTCTGTCTGTCCGTTACCCCTATTAACTTTTGAACCAATATACCGATTTTCATGAAACTTGGTGGAAATCTCTTGCTACATGGGCCGAGCTCCCAAGGATAGTTTTTGTTGCTAATATTGAAGTCCCGGGTTCGATTCCAGGAACTATCCTTCCCATTTGATTTACATGGGAAATCTGAAATCCATCGTGTAGGATAATTTTCTCTTGCACATTAAAATATCTTAGAATTGTAATATCGGAGCGAGTTTTGTACTATTCTCTGAGTAAAGGAATGAAGATTCTAATTTTTATCGTAGAATTTTGCTTGTATTGTATTTCTTATAATTTCGCGTAAATACTTGCAATTTTGCAGTTTTTATCACTCATTACGAGAGTGTTGCCATAGCAACAACTATTGTTGGACTCAGATTCGATATATTCTAATACGTACACGCGTTATTTTTGCCGCACAAATACGCGTGATCATTTTAATATTCCGTTCGAATGTATTTATAATATTTTATAACGTTAAAATATGAAATTTGGGATCACAAAGAGGTACGTATTCGCGATGACTTTAAAGCTATTAAAACCAATATAACTATTACATAAATGATTAAAAGGAAAGTTGGCACCATAAGTTCTGTTTGGATCATCTTGTTTCTAAATAAAAACGAACCTTTCGTAATTTTGAGTTATCAACGGCTGCAAGCAATATGAGGCCGAGCAGTTTATAACAAATTTGTTTCTATTAACTACAATGCTATTCAAACTCCCTATAGCATGTTACACTATACTGCTTATGGCAATGAAACTATCATCGAAGAACATATAAAAAATCCAAAGAGAATATTTAATTTACCGAAATAAATAATTACAAATTTATCTTTTTGTTTACACGGAATATACGAATATCCACAAAATTAAGGTTACTCTAGTGGATTAGAAATTAAAAGAAAGCTCCTCATCTTTGATGTAGTATACATAAAATTAATAAGAATTTTCTTCCCAAACAAACGAAAAGAATGGATAGTATGTTCTACTTATTCTACAATGAATATTAGCACAGGTAACGAGCGTTCGTTGAACGAATGTTCGCTTTAACGAATTAATTGAATTTATAGCTTTACTTTTCGCCGAAAATTCTGTTCACTTCACTTCACTCAGATCGAAAAAATTCGGATGTTAACGAAAGCTCTTGGGGTCACAAAGACCGTCTTGTTTACCCATGGATACTTCGTGTGTCCACTTGACCACGCATTTTTCCTATCGTCTTTATTTCTTGAGAGGCTTAATATGACGTCACCGAACGTGCTCTTTGTTACCTTGTTACTCAAAATATATTTACCACTTAGACTTGAAGGACCTCTTGTGTACCGATAAGGAGGGAGTGCACTACGCAGAGTATCCCACAGCCGTTCTATGCTTCAATCTGTGACTTGGATGACTACTTTCGATCGCATTCGTTTTCTCGCGGTTCATACATAATCGTCACATCACGAGGATTTGTTTTCAAGTCATTGCCGTGGCCACAATTATCGTACTTGCTCTCGCCGTGAATCCTATATAAACATTTTTCTTATTTTTTCCCCTTCAATTGACAGTGAGTTTAAAGAGGTTCTGCTTTTCATTCAAAAGTTGAACTTTCGCGTATCATAAAATAGATGGCGCTGTACATACTTCTATGCTCGATTTTTTTTCTTCGGTTTTCTAGTTGATCTAATATTGTAGTTGCTTGAGAGACATTTTAATAGCTAAGAATTATAAATTCAAGAATAAAAAAATCTTTTGTCTGTAACGCATCTGGAGTTTTAACGGGGAAATCAACGGAAAAATCACGATCGTTCAACGAATTTCCATTTTACGAACGCTTTTCATTTAAATGGGAGTGAATGTAAATGATATTTTACAAATTTAATGCAATTATTCCGTTTTGATCTATTTTAACCGAGCAAAAAATGATTATTACTCTTTAGCATTTCTATTATGAAAGAAAAATAAAAATTTTCCCTCATCATAAACTTTCGCTTAATCTGAATCTTAATTAACTAAATGTGAAGGTTTAAATCACATCATGATCGTTAACATGTATCTTCACTGAAGTAGATTATAAACGAAGTAATATTTATGATAGACAAGGTAGAGTTTAAGATTAAAATTGTTTTCGTCGGTTTAAAACAATTATCGGGGCCTATGTAAATTTATCTATAACTTTATGCGGCTAGTAGGTACGCTATCAATTAAAACAAACATTATTTTAGTCACATTTCTTCACATCATTACCCATTCTGTTCTGCGAATCGAAATTCCATTAGTTAATTATCAATCAAGTCAATTGTTAGAGAATCATATCCGTAACTGAGATTAGAATGCTACGCAATATATTTTATACATGTACAACCATACTTCGCTTTGCGCGACCCTGTTTTAAGCGGATTCGTTATAGCGCGGAGTAGGCCCGCGTCTACCAAGTGTTCAAAAACAAAGGCGACCGATAATTGAGGCGTCCTACCCATTATTAGAAATCCAATTTCTTACAGACTTGTGAATTTTAGTACAATCGTCTCTGGATTCCCATTTAGGGCCAGAATTTGCCACACCTATTCCATAATGGATACTCCCAGGGCAGCACACAGTTTTTGTCACTCGATCGACGGTAATTTTGGCGTTATTATGTCTACATAAAGGTGATTTTCCGGATAAAACTTCCTCGATGATTTATTTAGGATTTCATTCATACAGGAAATATTTACATTCTTATCTGAATATCAGGAAGGTTTTAGTTTTCTATACCATTTTGAAATTACCGATGGAGATAAGTTATTGAAAAAAGTAAAGATTTGCATCTGGCGTTCATGGATGGATTAATATTACACTTTAATTTTTGCGTCCATGGAACTTATACTCATTGACATTGTGATCCCGTTTTGTGCGAATTTTGTTTAGTGCGAAAATTTTAGGAACCTATCTTTCAGCAAAACTTAGAGGTTGCCGATTTTAGGGTGTTTTAGGTTTATAGACAAAATATAGTATGTCTACTGTAGCCTAACTACGAATTATCAAATAAACTTCTCGCCGAAAAAATAGTAAATATCATATACAATAATGCCGTTTAATTTTCTCACAAAAATTTGTTCTTCTTCTCCGTGATTGGAGAAATTTTCCTGCAATAAATTGATCCTGGTG
This sequence comes from Tanypteryx hageni, assembly GCA_028673005.1. NCBI lineage: Eukaryota > Metazoa > Arthropoda > Insecta > Odonata > Petaluridae > Tanypteryx > Tanypteryx hageni. Next base: position 193,616,169 of record CM054112.1, read on the forward strand.
TAGTACCAACAAATGGATGCGTCCAGAAGTTATAATGCCCTCACCTAAAAATATCAAATTTCGCTTCAAGGCGAAATTCTATCTATCTTTGAAAGGGTGGCACCCCTACAAAACGTTGGGAAAACACTTTCCTAGCAATTATATTTTCGATAGAGGAAGATTTTTTGCGCTGCTTTTTAATTACGCGTATTAAAAAACCTCACGTAATTTCAGTTTTTTATGTACTTGGACTTTTTTAAAAATAGATTTTTCCCGAAACTGATAAAAAGGCATTAACTCCCGTTCCGTTTGTAAAATGACTGGTTTTCAGAAAATTCGGTTTCCGAGCTACCGGTGTTTGGACTTTGTACTGTACCATCACAGTAACAATTTCGAGTAAATGCCAAACGATTTAGAAAATCCTCGAGACATTCTCACGGCCGGCGACAAAAACATATCGGTTTATTATGTAGGGAAGCAGGACCGGTAAAATAAGAAAAAAAACCTCGCGATAACCAGTCGGATAATGATTCCACGCACCTGGAAACGCACCTTTCTCGCTCGGAATCCCAGTGATTGACAACTTGGACGTTAACCGAATGAACCAATATTGCTCCTCATCCACCATCCGCACGATCCCCCGATATGTTTGCCGTAGTCTTTGGGCAAAGGAAATCACATCCAAACAACGCGCCGTTCTTTTTATGTCGTCAAAATATTTGGCCCTGCGCGATGTTTACGCGCAAACTCACGGGTGAAAGTTGTTCATTGGAAACATGAGGAAAAAACATAACGGTGGAAATGGCCTAACACCCCCTTTTCCCTTTCCCCATCTCCCCCCCCCTCTCACTCTCTCTCTCTCACACACACACATAAGGCGAAAACATATTTGTTGCTTAGCGACGATCTGCAGTTGAATAAGCGCCAGATTGGATAGAAATGATAACACGATGATAGCGGAGAAACGATGTGTTAATTCAATACGGGAGAGAGAGAGAGAACACCTCGCTCGTGTGGGACTTTTAGAACCACGCGGCTACGAAGCGCGGCCTAACCTATAATTGAATTTCTCTTTCTCTCTCTTTTTTCTTTTAATCGCTCCACATTCGCCGAGAAGTCGCTTGGGTGACTTTTCGCGAACTGCGACTTATTTTATCGAGGGATTGATTACTGTGCGGGGGGCTGCGGACGTTCGTAATGGCCGCGGAATTTGGTTGTTTTTTCATTTTCTCATCCTCTCTTGAGTTCGGGTTCGCGCGAAGGAATACGCGCCCGATTTTTCTCTTTTTCGCACGTTTTGTTCCCGAGGAGATTTATATATCGTTTTCGTGCTTCGTTCGGATGACAGCCTAAAATAAGAGCGCTGCTATAATCCGCGATGTGATTGATTGCTCATTTGACGAATTACTGTTTTGTCGGCTGTTGTTGATTTAATGATTAGGAACGAAAGTTTTGTTAAATCGGATTCCACGATGCGTTCACGTACAAAGATTGGATCATAAAGACGCGGGATGTGTATAAAATGTGGAGTTAGGCTCTTGTAGAAGTTGAGGAAACTCGTTTTCATTTCCAGCCCCTTCATTCGCCTATGAAATGCGATCAAAACGCTGATATCTTTACGGATATTTAAAATACTAAACTGAGTCAATATTTCACTTCGAGATATTAATTTTTATCTTCGTATATAGCAAATATGCGCAATTCTGATTTTATAACTCCAATGGCCATAAATATCGGAGATATTTAAGTTATCACTTGGATTCTAGCCAAAAGGCGAGTTCGAGTATTCTATTTTGAAGATAATTTCGAGCCAATGAAACTAAATCGCTATACACACCCATATAATATTCGTCGAACCGTATCGAATGTTCTATCGATGCCTAGTAATTATTACGTTGTTTACAAATGGAAACTTGTAAGTTAATTCTGATATAGTCATTTTTATAATATGTTTTAGCAATAGTTTGTCTGTAAAAAACTAATATCATAATTCTAACAGAACCTCTCAATAAATCAACAAAATAATATTTAAATAAAATGATCAAGTGACATTTCTGGATCTTGTACATTAATTTTTAATAAATATTGATCATGGTCTGCGAATTACTGATGACAAAATAAGATCGAATAACGAACTATTGCTTCAATATTCGTTTAATAATTTTTTATATCTTTTGTTGTTGCCTTTATCCAACTTCCCGCAAGCTTTTTGTATAGCGGGGATTTACTTTCCTACAGCGACATCTGTGCGGAGAAAAAAATCACTCGAGGGATCACTGGGCATTACCGATTCCTGGAGTCAGCTGCTTTCAGGCCATAAAAATCCGGAAGACGCTTTATAGCAGTTACATAAAGGTTGCGCGAATATAGCACATTTAAAATGGGTTAAGTGGACTTTCGGAATTTTCTCACCTATACTCCTTGCATCTAAGATACCGAAACATTCTTTAGCAACATGTATATTGAAATAGAATGTGCATATATAAGGCGTTTCCAAATCGCTATGCTCGTCAGTAGGTTTATACTATTAACAGAATATTCTCATTTCAAATAAACCGGAAATCTTTCAATAAAATATAATTAATGATAAACTATAGCCGCCGTTTGACTAGTTCTAACGGTGAAATACTAACGGCGTAAGTTATTCTTGTTCAGCAACACAAATCTCTAAAATGTCTTGCCATTTAATAAAATACGGGACAAGATGAAGCATTTCATATTTTTGGGCAAATTATGTAAATTAATTCTAACTATTTAACATTTTAAATTTGATTAGACATCAAAATCATTCATCCGTGGGTATTGCAGTGATTTTAGGAAAAAAATTGTCGAGATGGCAATTGTTTTAGCATCTTGTATACAGTTCTTAAATAAAAATATTAAATCTGCCTATCAAAGCCATTTTATATTTAAAATTATTAATGTTATGCAAAGACAATGAAATTTGCTCAAAACTCAGAATGTACGTAGGTTATGGTTAAACTAAGAAAATAATCGGCAGAGGAGCATAGACCATTTTTAAGTATAGGAAATGGAACGGATTTTGCTTAACATGCTCTCCAAAAGTCATATAAATCTCTTTTTATTCTTGAATTTCACAGGATTTAATGGGAAGCGGCTGCTTATGACCAAAGATTAAACTTTCTTGTTACGTTTACGAATTACTGACCTTATTTTTTTAAGGCTTCGCGGGGAACGAAAATGGTTGCGCAAGAAGGGATAGTAATTAAGTACAAGATCTCATTACAGAGTTTTACCTTTTAAAATTACCTGCAAAAGCACCCAAATGTTCTTTTTTGTTGACTCCTCTATCCAAATTATCAGAAAAATATCGTTTTTCCTTGCCACACATGACTTATGTTTGTATCACATGAGCCAGAAGTTTATTTGACAAGAAATCTAGCGGGAAAAGGTGATATATATTTCGCATATGTTTATTTCTCATGTCACGTTTTGAAGTAAGAATCTCGGTTTTCTCCTCGCTTTCCCTCGAACCCAATTTTTGAGACTGATATATAATGTGAACTGTGTCTGGTTAATTGGCGGTTTTACTAACACAACTTGACTGGATATTCATTCTTGCAAGGCTTTAAAAACTAATATTAATCTAATAAGCAAATGATTGTGCCGCCGGGCAGATACAACTAAATCATTTTATAATGTTATTTAAGTAAAATTAATCTAATGTCCAATTATTCTGTTGAGAATTATGTAAATGTTCAAACTATTAATTCCGTCATGACTTAATAGATTGTTTGGAACCTTGGTAAAGGAATTTATCACTTATCATTTATATCATGTTAACCTCCATAGTATATTTATTGAATTCATTGAAACTTCCCACTGTGTAAATTACACCTAACTTCTTAAAACTCAAGGATAATTTCTTAAAAACACTAAATACGATTTTATAATACATTTCCCGATCTCACTTTGACTAGTATCCCATGTGTGAGGAAGACATTGCTTTTTTATTCTCATTTACGAAGAAAAAAAGACAGCGTTAGAACTTTTTACTTTTACTGAATCAACTGTGTACTAAAGCGGCGATTCTCAAATGCGGCCACCGGAATATTTTGATGCGGCTAACAGCAGAATTATATTTTAAGCATAGGAATTATTAATATGCAGACTGCAATGGATACTGTAATGTCACATTTTTTCAATTAATATTTGTTATTTTATCTCGTTACACTTCTTAGGCGCCTAACGTAGAATACCAAATACCGCTTAGACCCTAAATACAATGCGGCCACCACAAGATTGCTGGTGGCCGCAGAAGAAATTTTCTCTGAGAACCACTGTACTTAAGCGCTACTTCAAATACATTTATAAATGTGTATTAGAATTATAGGCAATTTTTTCTCCGCTCAAATACCCCGATGGAGTATTTAATTAAGCAATTTAAAACGAAAATATTGAGTCGACGGAAAGCAACAAACGACATTCTAATTTAAAATTAAGCAGACAACACGTAAATATACCGATCAGAGGGCTAGACATCCAAAGAATTAATATATCTCTCTGTTCAGTAAAGTGATAGTAACGCGATGTGAGGTCTGAAAACAAAGAGCAGAATTCGCAGAGATTTTGTTCAGGCATAAAATATAAACAGTAGACGAGTTGGGTTTTGAAAAATTCATTTTCTAAGCATTCTTATATGCTCCGGACTGCCACGGTGTCCAAAAAGTTGATCACATGTATTTGCAGGTAAGGCGTGCAACGATATCTCGCAACTTAACGTCATTAGGAAGAAACTTTTATTGGCATCGCTCCCGAAGAAAAGACACGATCGAAAAAATATCTCATAAACATCCACCAATCCCTCCCTCCCCGTCACCGAGAGGAAAAAATGCGACGGTACCACGGACACCGAGCGAGCTCGTTCGCCGGGAGTTACGCCGCCATCTGCGGCAAAACCCTCGACTCCCGCGCGCGCAACTCGATGGCCCTCAGCGCGCCGGCGAACCCGAAAAATGAAACGGGCGGGGGAAGGGGCGAGAGAAGGAAGAGCGGCAGCGGGCGGAGTGAGAGAGAGAGAGAAAGGGACGGGAGGGAAAGAGAGAGAGAGTCATTCTCCGCCGCGCCCCGGGGCGCCACTGTCTCCCCACTCTCCGCGCGCGGGAGGAGCATACGTCAGTCGGGGCGGGCGCCATTTTGAGGCGCGCGTCGCACACCCCACCCCGAATCTCTCCCTCCTCCCTTCCCTATCCCTTTTGCCCTCCAACCCCACCCTGCGCCACGGGGGACAGGAGCGGGGATGAAAAAGGACGGGCGAGCGGAATGGGGAGGGAGAGAAGAGGAGAGGATGAGAGAGAGAGGGTAGGACAGAATCGATATGCACGCACACTCGGTACGCTCTCGCCATCGCGCCGAACTTCGGGAACGAAGGGGGTGGGGGGAGAGGGGAAGAGGAAGGGAGGGGTCGTAAAAAGAGTCGAAGGGGGGAAGGGGAAGTAGGGAGAGAGAGGGGGGTGGAAGGGAAGAGAGAAGAGGGGAATGAAGATGAGTCGGGAAGGATTTCGGAGATCGCCTTTTTATAGGCGCTGAGGCTTCGGGGGAGAGAGCAGTTCCCGCGCGCTCTCTTCCCGCTTAGAAGGCGGTGCCGGCGCGGAAACTGGAGAAATTAATCCCCCTTCCTCGGTGCGTGCGTACGCCGCGGGACGCGAAGGAAGAAATACGAGTAAAGGATTAAAAGTGTTAGGGAAGGTGGAAAAATGCGTAGACTAAATACTCGGATGGATGGGAGCGTCTGTAATTCAAAAAGAGAGGAGAAGAAAAACAAAGAGTTCTTTTTACGCCGAGTGGAATGAAAAAGAGAACGAAAGTGAAAAGGAGGTTGGAGAGGGGCGAAGTAAGGGGTGCTCGTTAGAGGAAGAAGAAGGGGGCAGAGAGAGAGAAAACGTTTATAAGTGGAGATAGGGTTTAATAAGTGAAATAGAGAGTGAGCGAGAGAGAAGAGGGGGCAAAGGGTGGATGGAATGGGGGGTAAACACACAAACAGAAAGGGAGAGTGATAGGAAGAAGTAAAGAGAGGGAGTTTTAGAGAGGGCGGCGGTAATTGACTCGCAGATATGTAGGGGTCGGAGGAAGAAAGAGAGAGTAAACTGCGAGAGAAAGTGAAAGGGCAAAAAAGACGAGAATTCCGTCTGGGGACGGATGGAAATAGGAAATAAAAAAGGAGAGACGGGAAGGAAACAAAAAGAAAATGAACCGCGGCGTTATTTCGATGCCGACTTCGTGGGTAGCGGAGAAGTTTATGAAATAAATGAGGTTGAAGACTAGGAGAGGAAGAAGAAAAGGGGGACGTAAAACTATTCGTCTCTATCTAATATACGATATATATCCCTGGAAATAGAAATATATTAGAGAACGAGAGGCAGACGGAAAGAAAGTGAAAAGTTTGGAGACGGGAAGTCTGATAGCCGAAGAGACAGAAGAGCAAGTTTGGGGAAAAAGGTCACAGAGTGACAGATGGAATAAGCGCTAGTGAGAGAGATGGATAGAGAAAGAAAGGAGAGTAGAGTAGGAGAGAGAAAGAAAGAGAGTAAGAGAAGTGTGTGTGTGTGAGAGAGTGGAAGACAGTAGAAAATGCCACGAGGGAAACAACAGACTCATTACATAAAAGTAAGATATTACGCAATAGAATGAAATAAGCCACGTTGCAAGGATGGAACGTTCAGATCTTAAGTTTTTATGGCTGGAGGAAGATTCTAGACCGCAAAAGTTGATGGAATGAAAGGAGAAAAACCAGAAACATCCATTCTGTAAACAGGAGAATTAGTCTGCCTCTATTGTTCAGTGGTCGAATATCAGCCCGGCGAGTGGAAGATCATGGTTCGACCCCAGATCAAGGCAGAACTCTTCTCTTTTAATTCCATCTACGTGGTGGAAGGAGTTAAGCGTTAGGATGGAGAAACAGAAATATTATGCGCGTGGGGGCGACGTAGTCATAATATAGGACCGCTGAGACAGAGGACTAACTGGCGAAAATATTAGTTTCTAAATTTGGGGGATACAGAGAATTGGAACAGATTCCCAGCGGAGGTCTCCTTTCCATGTGGGCCTCTTCAACGCTATGATTAATAGTACAGTTTCGTTAAATGTCATCTGTTATATAATGCGTCTCTATTTTTTCTCCTAAATGTGCGGGTTAGATGGAAGAAGAGCCTGTCTAATCTCAATCCTGCCCAAATAAAGACGTATATCAACATATTTATCTATGCATCTATCCAACATTATTCTCCCTGGTTTATCGAAAATCCTGTAAATCTTTTTTGTCGTATCTTTGCGCGTCTCAAGCATCGTACAAATTTGCGAATAATATGTACGTAATTTATAAAAAAATGTACACACTGCACAAACGTTGCCACCTGGCCATCTGGCCACCTTCTGACCTGCTTGAAATAATGACGATAAAAAAATAAAAGAGACAGACGCGGTGGTAATGGACACAAAATGGAGAGGTGTCTGCGATCGAAAACAACGGGGAAAAACAAAGCATTCGGGAAACCGATATCGGGGAGGAAAAAAAAAAGAAGTACCGATAAAGGTTTGTCGCGAGCGGAGTCGAAGACAATAAAAAAAACAACTGGAAACGGAGCGGAGAGAAACCAAGTGCAAATCGCGAGCGACCGGTCGCAGAAATGAGTGATTAAAAAACAAAAAAATTACGAAGATGAGCGTTCGTCGCGGGCCATGCGTGCATACGCAGAAATAGAGAGAGAAACAAAAGGAAACGTCGACGGAGACTGAATACGCAGGGCTGCTCGGTGAAAAGAGAGGAATCGCCGAGCGAAGCAGTCCGCGTTCGTTTTGAAAGAATTCCTTGTTTATTTTGTTTTTTCGCTTCCAAAAGGAACGATCGGGGAGGAGACATAAATGACGTAGTGGGCGAAACAATGATGGGAAGGGGGCTTTGAAAAGAGAGGGAGAAAGGAAAAAAGAGATACGAGGAGAGGCGAAATAGAGGAGGCAGAGGGGATAGCGGGCCCAAAGGTGCAGCGAATTTTTGTGGTCGATTAGCGGCAACTTTTTTTTTCCTCCTCTTGCGTCCAATTTGTTCGAGTTCGGAGGTATACGAATCTGAGCGAAGTAAAGCGAGCGCCTACCGAGGGCGCTCCCGGACTCGTACTTACGGCAGCCCCGGCGAGCTTTTCGTCCCGCCGTCCCCTCCGAAAAAAACCGACAAAAGGAAAAAAAGTCTAGACTAAGAGCGGAAGGAAAAAAAAACGAGGGAACAATAAAAGACGTGTGTGTGTGTGTGTGTGCGGAGACACAAAAAATTATTAAACGTAGAGAAACAGATGGGGAGGGGGATATATACACGGAGAGGTAAAGCAGCGGAACTGAAGGGACTTCTGGAAATAAACAAATGGCAATAGAGAGAGAGGGAGAGAGATTGCAGCTGGAAAAGGAGAAAGAGAAGGGAAGTGGAGAGAGCAGAGGGATAGAGAGAGATAGAGAGAAAGGAAAAAAGGGAAGAATTACGAGCATATTGTGTGTTTTATGGTGTGCCAACATCAGAGGCAATACTCCTCCCTCCATCCGAAAAGGGTAACGACAGAGGATAGGCGGGAAAAAAAATTAACGGAGTAGGCGAAGGGAAAGCGGGGAGAGGGGGAGGGGAAGGCAGACGTAGATTAATACCTAGAAACACTGATATTTTGATGATGGAAACGTGAGAGAGAACGGCTCTGTCGGAGCGGAAAAATGTAAAAATGTGTGCGCAGCTATAGGGAGAGCGCCGACAAAGGGAACCGTTAACGCAGTAAAGGATTGTTTTCGTGGATGTTTACATTTAGGGAAAAATATAATGTTAATTAGCGGGAGACGATTATAATCAAAGGTAATGACGAGGCTAGCAGTAATAAAGAGAAAATATTAGGCTGCCGCCTAAAAAAACACTATGGGGGCTACAAACCGGCGTTTATTTTGTAAAAAAATAACGCGATTGTTTTACAAAAGGAAACGTTTTGTGTTTTTAGCGATTTGAACTGTGACATAAGAGCAAAGGAATGCTTCCGCTGTGATTGTTATTGTTTCAAACATCCAAAACATTCTTTCCATTCTTTACAAATCTCCCCTTGTGTCGTTTCCCTACACATTCGAAAACAATGTATCCACGGTCGTGATTGTCTTTCTTTCTTGTTGCTGGAAATTAGAAAAACAAATGATTCGCGCTAGCTTTTGAGTCCGAATTTTTTTTTTAGATTGTATAAATTTATTCAAAGGTCACTTTAGCACATAAAGGTAAAAAAAAATGATTAGGACCAAATTTCGTTTTATCTATTAATCCGCCAGAATACTGCCGTAAAAGCAGTACCAGAAAATCGATTTCAATAAAATATTTCAAATTGATCAACTACGGTTACAGGAAGGTCCTAATTTTCGATCTTAGTTTCAATATACGGGAAACAACTAAATTATAAATTATGTTATAATATTTTAGCCTTAAACGTAGACATATTGGAGATTTCAACGACCGATTTTCATTACTCTTTTTCTCAAAAGCGTTGTGCTTAAAATGTTATCTACGCAACTTATTTAAGCTAATAACATCTAATTAATGAAACGTTTACAAAATAGCCGTCCTCGTTGGCAATTTCATGATCGGTGACAATAATTATTCTTATTATTATCTTAGTAGAAACATCTATTAGTGAATTTTCACTCACAATCAGCACAGATACATTTTTGGCAATACGCACTTAACTGAAACGTTTCATGAGTAATCCAGTTACACATATCCAGAGGTTCAGAGAGGCCTGAACCACTTCCACATTTTGAGGCCCCTGGCTATTTAAAAACCAGTATGGAAAGGTGTACTCCATGTTGGAGTACACAGAGTTACCAAACGCGTTCTTTGAGATCGACAAATTTTACTAAAACTCCCCAATACCAAATTTCATCAAAATACGTCCAGCGGTTCCAGAGTTGAAACAGGTACGTTGTAAACGACATGTAGGTCTTTATGTAAAGTGTTTGTTATTATCGTCCGATTTTAACCAAAATTGAAATCGGTCGACAAAATGTATTAAAAATCCCCAATACCAAATTTCATCAAAATACGTCCAGCGGCTCCCGAGTTTAAACATGCGGACGGACGGACGGATACGACCTCCCCTATATGAGTTCACTTCGTGCAAAGAACGCATAATAAAACCAGATTGGAAAGGTGTACTCCATGTCGGAGTACACAGAGTTTCCAAATGCGTTCTTTGAGATATCACAATGTTCTCAATATTTTTTGCTCATATGAGTATTTAACGAGAAGCTAGCGAGGTACGTTGTAAAATACATGTGTCCTTATGTAAAGTTGTCATTATTGTTCGATTTTAACCAAAATTGGCATCAGTCGACCAATTTTACTAAAACTCCCAAATACCAAATTTCATCAAAATACATCCAGCGGTTCCCGAGTTGAAACAGGAACATTGTAAACTACATGCAGGTCTTTATGTAAATTGGTCGTAATTATTGTCCGATTTTAACCAAAATTGTAATCAGTCTACCAATTTTACTGAAACTCCCAAATACCAAATTTCATCAAAATACGTCCTGCGGTTCCCGAGTTGAAACAAAGGAACATTTTAAACTACATGTAGGTCTTTATGTAAAGTGGTCGTAATTGTTGTCCGATTATAACCAAAATTGGTGGTTGACCAATTTTAGCAAAACTCCCAAATACCAAATTTCATCCAAATACGTCCAGCGGTCCCCGAGTTTTAACATGCGGACGGACGGACGGATGGATGGACGGACGGACGGATGGACGGACGGATGGACGGACGGACGGACGGACGGATGGATGGACGAACGAATGGACGGACGAATGGACGGACGGACAAATGGACGGACGGATGGACGGACGGATGGAAGGACGGACGAATGGAAGGAAAGAAAAGAAACTAAGACAACCGTTATGTAAAAAAAGTGAAAATAGTAATTTGAATATTTTTTATTTAAAAATACTTTTCTAGCCTTTTTTCTGTGCAAATGTACCAATAATTGAGGAAAAACAATGAACAAGTGTCTAAATTTATACTACCATGAGCTTGAGGCTGGAGCCAAATGGCCCTCCTGGTTTCCCATCTGATTGACTCTGCATATATGCTCCATTAGATTAAAGAAGTTAATGTTTGAAAAATAGCACGAAGTTATATTAAACGTTTGTTGTTATTTAAAACTTGTTTTATTTTAATAAAGTCTCCCACTCCTAATATTTGGCAAATTCTTTAGGCGTTGTTTATCACACAAATATATGGGAGAGGTAGCTATTAATTAATAAGATATATTCCTATGAGTAATACCGACAATAAATCCGCAAATAGAAGAAAAACTTCCTATCAAAATTTATTCTACGCAGGGAACAAAACTTTCACATACCCATATTCCGAGCTTTTCTGTCGTGTAGTTTACCAGCGCCGAGAATGTTGCAAGAGATATAATTATTTACTAGAGTACGGATAGCCAATGTAAAAGCTCCGTAGTTATTTTTTATCTAACCATTCCAAAGTATGCGACCTAGCGTAATGTTGAAATGGTGGGAGGGGTTGGGCAACGAAACGAGGGTAAAGTAGACCTATCTAGACGTGATTGGCGAGCGAGTCGGGCAGAAAATGAGAGGAGCGAGAAGAAAGGCCGCGGAAAAAACAAGAGAGTGACGGAGAGAGAGAGAGAAATGGAGAAAATAACTGAGAAAAGAGGAGAGACACGAAGAAAATAAAGAAAACAGAATGAATGGTTTTTCATGACGTTAGAGAAAGGGTGATTCGAGGGAGGAAAAGGAAAATGCATTCGTTTGTCTGCAGTACGGGTGAAATCCGAGAGAAGAGTGTGTGCGTTGAGGTAAAACACAAGAGGAGAAAGAGAGAGAGAGAGGGCGAGAGAGGCTGAAGACGGCAATGGGGAGTGGCGGAGGAACGCGGTGGGATACGGCAGATGGGCCAACGTTGTAGGAATCAATCCAAAATTACGCGACCTCGGGGCCTTTACCTTTGCCCTCCCCCTTCCCTCCCTCTCCCTCTACACACACAAACTCCTCTCCCGCCCTCTCGTCGCTCCTAAACCTCGCTCTCCCACCCACGCACGCACTCGCACGCGCCCACACACACACAAATGCAGGAAAGCAGTAATATACAAATCCTCATTAGGCGGCGAGGACTTCAGATGGGGCCGCGAGTGAGAGGAGGAGGAGGGAGAGAGGCAGCGGGAGGGATGGAGGGAGGAAAGCCCACGCCGGCGCAACAGCGCGGAAAACCCTCCCTCTCGCGTCCTCCGGAACCTCCCTCCCTCCGACACGCTCCTCTCTCCCTCTCGCCGCTGCACCCAACCTCCCATGTCCGTCCCTACCTCTCTCTCTCTCCGTGCAACGGAGGGAAGGAGAGGGGAGAAGAGGAGAGAGGAACCGCACAACAGTCTCTCTCCCTCGCAGGCCCCAGTTCGACGTTTTGGAGAACCCATTCCTCCCACAATGAAGGGGTACGCGAGCTCCTGTACCAAGGGTTAACCTACGTATGTCAATGCATGGGTTGGAAGGCGGAGGGGGAGTGGACGAGAGGGGTGAAGGGGGGGGCGGGAGTGGGAGTCAAAGGGATATATATCCCGTTCCCTTCCACCTCCTCCCCCGTATCCTAACTCCCTCTGGAAGCACCACTGTCGTCCTCTCCACCTCCAGTTCCTCAACACGCGTCTCCATGCACCGCCACTATCCTCTCTCTACCCCTCTCCCTCCCAGTCTGCCGCCTGCACTCTCTCTCCCCCCTCCCTCCCCCCTCTCCTCCTCTCACCTGCTCCTGTCGCCCGTTCGACACCCACCCCCTCCCCCGCCTAACTCGTTCTCTCTCTCTCTCCCCCTCCCGTTCGCCCCGTCATAAACACCTCTCTCCACTTCCCTTCCGAAAACCTCTAGGCTCCCCTTCCCCCACACCCTTTCCCTGCATACTCTCTTTTGTGTGTGTGTCCCTCCCTTTTCCTCCCCTGCACCGTCCACCTCCCGAAACACACTCCATATTGCACCAGACCACCTCTCTCTCTCTCTCCCCCCCCCTCCCACCACTCGGGCGAGGTTCGATCCCCTATCCCCGCCAGTGCGGAGCCACAAACATTAGAGAGTCTCTCCCTATTTCCAGCAGAGGTTCTTGTATAGTATAACGCACTTCGGAGCTCCGTGAATTGAAAGTAATAAAAAGAAAAATCCGAATCGTTTTTGAGACACCCTTTTTCCTCTCTCTCCCCCTCCATCCTCCCTCCCTGTGTCTCTGTCTGCTTCTCTTATCTCTCTAATTTTTCTCTCCTCTCTTATCCCGGCGTCTAAGCTGTCATTCTCTTTCTTTCTTACTCTCCTCTTTCCTAATACCCTTCATCTTTCATGCTCTCCTCTCCTTCCACCCTAACTTTTCTTAACGTCCTCTTCGTTTCTCCTTAATTGAATTGCATGAGAGGCCGGAGGGAGAAAAATGAGAGAGAGAGAAAGAGATGAGGGAAGGGCAAAGTGAGCTAACCCGGAAGTCGCGAGGGGGACAAAAACGGATTTGATTGTCTCCATGTTGGAGGAGGAGAAAGAGGTTTTGGAGGAAGCGGGCGGGTCTCTCTAAACATGTCCCCTGGTTTTTATTATTATTTTTTATTTTGGGCGGTCCTCTGAAGTTTCTAGGAAGAAAACGTACGCGGTGGCTCAAAAAAAGGAAGATTCGTTATTAAAGACAGGGGAGCGGGAAAGGCAGAATAGGAAGTTATTTATACGAGGGTCGCGAAGAGAATTGTTGGGTGACTGGCGTCTGGGGCGACCCAAACCGTCGGAGATTCGCGGATGAAATTTTTCCACGGAAAACGTCTTGGGTATTCTCGTCCCGGATTATTTTTCGCCGTTTCTCGACGAGCTTTGGTGAAATTAGGCGTTTGCGAGGTTCGAAATTCGATTAACGGTTTGCGCTCTTTTGAATGACATTATTCGAAATTATTAGCCCTTAAAACGAGGAAAGAAAGCGAAAGACGTGTGATCCGCTTATTTCTTCGGCTCACAAGCAAACTCTTGACAGTTTGTTCGGCTTTCGGGGATGCGGAATTCTCCGGAATTATTTGAAAATATATTTGCATATGATGTTTTATCATTTGGGTAGCGAATGGATGTATTCTCATTCTCTAGTTTTGTTTCCTTTTCAATGGATTTCTGGAATAGTTCTGCATTACTACTCGTCAATACAATTTAATATCGAAACAACAGGTCGCTTTTTTAATATCATAAATTATCTTTGACGTTAGCGTACACTTCAAATATTCCAATTATGAGGAGCAAATTTCAACGATTTATATCAGTTTCCGAATAATATATCAATCAAATTGTTCCATATACCAATAGTGAATAAACTGATTACATTTATTGCTGGAAAATAATCAGCACAGGACGTATGCGACTGAAGAGCAGTACCGATAAAAAAATCCCTTTCGTAATGCACTATTTCACGGATAACGTGCTGTTATAAAGAATGGGATTTTTGTTTATTACATAAGAGAGCGTTTATTATATAGTAATTATGATTACCTTTCAAATATATGAAAGTCCAGATGTCCCAAAAATATAGTGAGCAAAAAAGGGCGAAATTCCTATTAAAAACTATGAGATTGATACTCGTGCCGAATAACATTTTTGGAAATTAACACACGAGAACCAGAAAAACAGCAAAAATGTATCATCACGCGTAAACGTGGTTTGCTCGCATAGAGGACACAATCAGTAAAAGAATTTGCATTAGAATAATTTTCATTTTAAAAGTAATTACATTTCGTCCGGAGATTTTCTTTTTTAATTTTCATATTCATGGGCTGATGCGAGGTCCTAAACGGTTCCGTTAACAAAAAAATGGCGAGGTCAAAGAGTTTTTCAATTAAAACTTGCGAAAAGCAATGCTTCGCAATCGGTACTCCATTTTGAAACTTTTATTTGCATAAAGGGACACGTCAAATTTTCGTTCGTTTAAAAAAATAATCGAATATAAAAGAAGCTGCGGCGCATTTTACTATCAATCGACGTGAGGTGCGATATCGATTTATCGAGAAAAAATCGTTCTAATTTCGCGCGTAGATTTTTATGCGACGGCGAAATAAAAAAGAATCCCTTTTGTCAAATGACGCGCCGTCTAAAATGTGTTTACGTTTTCGCCGACGTTATTTTTTTTGGCGTAAAAATAAAATATTCCGGTACGTCGAAATTTGCAAAATGCGGTTAAGTGCCGAGGCGAATGTGATTAAAAGGTTTCATATCTACGACCCCAGGCAATCTGCTGCGCTGCTTACTGTCAGCCGTTGCTTATCGAGGGGCGTCAAGGCGCGCGCGGATGCGAGGGCGGGCATGTGGTCCGCGAGGCGGCAAAGCGAGCCGCAAAAAAAAGAATAACGTCGCGGAAATATTTCGCACTTACATTTTTTTGCGAGTCCAGCGATTGACGCGGCAAAAACCACAGCACACGACACGGCAGAAACAAAGAATCGATCGGATTCGAAAATTCCGGAAGGCGATTAAAAAAACAATCTTCTACGATATTGAAGAAACGCTCCTAATTTAACAAACAATAGGTTTTGCGAAAGCCTTCGCGTTATTATGAAATATTTCGATAACTGGGATTTGTGTTTTGATGAATTCCAGAGTCAAGCTCACGATATCAAAGGAGCATTTTTAAAATTGCGCTCTGAAACCAGGGTAAATGAAATTTTCATAAATCGCCGTGTTTGTAAGCTAAATAGACGTAATCGGGTACCATAAAGAAATGAAAAAAACACGAGAGAAAATTCGATCCTGGGGCAGAGAATACATCCGTAATAATCGCATACCTGCTATATTTCTCGCTAAACTAACGAAATACAACTTTAACTCAGCACGCCCGCGTTCAGGAAGAGGTTTATTTTAACTTTAATTCTCTCTCCACATCGCGTAAAAGAAGCAATTGTCAATTATAAACGTACATCGACAATAAATGAATATTTCAGTGACAAATATTCTCACGCAAAAAAACTCCCGAAATAAGATGTACACGGCTAGTGTCGCATCCGTAGATATTGATCAGCCGGAAATAAGCGAGGCATATACCAGAAGACAATTGTTTGTTTTTGGTGAGAAAACCGAAGTTTACCGTTTAGTAGAGAGGTCTCATATTCAAACCACGCAAGAGACCACATAAGTAGATTCTGATTATACATACATTGGGCCACGAGTATCAATAAGGAACCTAAGTATTATGAAAAAATCTAAACCAAGAATGGCAAATATTTTGATAAAATGAATTATCGTACAGTTTCTTAGCAATTAACATTTTAACATAGCTTCTTATTGCTATGTAACCGCATGAACACACTCTCTAATCCATTTGCCTACCGTGGATTCATATTAATCAGAGGGCAGCGGTTTTTGAACTGGCGGGCCGTGCCTTCGAGACCCCTAGTTTAGGATATCAATGAACGAGAATCTGTCTTCCAGATTCGGTTATCGATCCGCTCATTTCGATAACGGTGGATACGATTCGATTCTAGGAATGCGCGATAATACTACGGCAACTTCAAAATTCATCCCGATTCAATTACGATTGTACTTTCATTCTCTCGAAAAATCGGAGGACGGATCTTTAAATTCTCGGCCAGTTAATGAGACAGAAATGCAGCGTCTGGTATTGAAGTTTGGTCGTTGACACTCGCGCGCTCTTTCCGCAGACTCCGGAATTAACCATTTCAAAAAACCCGCCAATTAAATCGCCAGCCTCTGGATGACAACAAACTCCCCCTCCTCCCTCTCTTTCTCCCTCGCTCTCCAGGCGCTCTTTTTTCCGCTCGCACGGCGCATGTCTCGGGGTAGAAAGTACGAAATGTCCCGCCTTTTGCAAGCTTCGACCGCGAGAGGCGGACTCGTACGTACCCGGGCGTTGAGCCTCCATCTGCCGGGAGAACCGATCAACCCAGCCTCGGGCTTTAGACGGCAAGCACAAATACGACCACACTACATTTAGGATCATCTTTCTCAACAGAAGGATCTGACGAATTACCATCTACTATGAGTGACGGATAAATGTTACGACTCTATTATTTTGACTACAGCGTTTTAGAGACTTCCTAGGATAACGGAATTATAAGGATGACGTTTACCACACTGAAAATGTCACTTTTGTTGAGAAATTCGAAAATAAAGTCAAATTCGGGTCAAGCACTTGTTAGTAACATTTTTCGAAGATTTATTGTTTTTTTACGCCTACATTATTACCTCCCAAGACCCCAAAAAGCGTATGTAATGTCATTGCACAATAACTACTCTAATGAAAATCGTTATCAGACTGTCTGTCAAAAAAGTGCCTGTAGTGCTTGTAACATTAATCATATTTAATCTTTTTCTTTAAAAAATATATTTTTTCAGTTCGAAGTAAGTAGACATAAAAAGTGCGTATGCCAAAGCACTAGTTCATTCTAAACTCCTAATCTTTGAAAAATCTATTCTAAATTGGCCCGATTTATTGCATTCTGCTACAACCCGTTTCTCTTTCCTACATGACCATTCCGTACCATAATCGCCCAAGAGATCAGCGACATGGAGATATACGCAGATATACATCATAAATCCTATTTTGCAACCATAAACACTAGGTATACTCGAGATAGTAGACGCATAATAGTTGAGAAAACGTTCCCCTTCGGAATGGTCACGATTTCCTCGTGCGCCCTGGAGCCAAACTTCCCACCATCTAAACTGCATGACTTGTGTTTTTGTTGCCGTTGTATCTCCTGCTCGAAATGATTCCCATACGCAGCAACATATCATGCTGACCGTTGTTTGTGACGAGGTTGTTGCTTTAATATCAGAGTATCCATGGAGAAAAATCCTTTGGTGAACATTTTCTCATCAACGCGAGATTCTTGGTAAGTATGTCATGGTTTTAAAATTCCTCTGATGTGTCACAAAAGAATATATATAATTTGTCAATTCCACTTTCGCTGTACGACTGTCAAAAGACCTAACTCAAAAACGGTTGGCTGGATTCTACAGATGTATATTTATTCATTTATTCAAGTTTTTTACTTTATTTCATGCCGGCCTTGGTAGAAGGGAGGCTGTCTAGCTCCCAATGTTAGGGTCGCAGGTTCGAATCCTGCCGAGGGCATGGATGTATGTGTTAGTCTTTGTTAGCGTTATTGCGCTCATTGTAAAAAGCCATAAAGTGCTGTTTATGAGCAAATATAAATAAATAAATAAATTTATACCTAAGTACCAGCAATCAAAAGTGCATACTATGGCTCCTGTTTATTTGCCGGCTGTCCAATTCCATCGCAAAGGGTAATTACGGCGAGGGTATTAACAATAACAGCGACCAAGTCCCCACCTTTGTAATGAGAAGATTCTATCTTAACAAGCTCGCTAACAAGGTCGCCTACAAAAGAATTTAAACTTAGTGACTTCTGTGAATATGCAGCGGATGTGCGTTCTTGAACGTAAAAAATGTCACTGTATAACGCAAATACTTAAAGCAAATATTTCGCCATAAAAACACATCCGCGGAAGGAACTCCGAGAGCCGAATTTGCAGGGGGTCTCAATAGGCAAGATTAACAAGCATTCGAGACAAAGTGTGCATCTATGAAAGTTTGAATACCTTTTCGGAAGTTTTATTTTTTAAATCTGCATTTGTTTTTTTCAAAGGTGACGACTAACGTATTAACGAGAAAATGATCAATTGCAGAAATTCCTCCGGCGGATGTTATCCGACACAAATAACTAGCACTGTCACTTTCTTTTGTTAATTATCCAACCAAAATAGCGAGTACTCTAAAAATACTACCAACTTGGAGCGTATCTAACATTCAACCAGTAAACCTCATATCCTTTCAAAAAATTCCGTTCGTGACGGGGAAAATCCGGGCTCAACTTTGCTCGAATTCAGAAACGACCGCCTGAGTAATTAAACACCCCGTTGCATCAATGGCCAATAAGATAGAGGGCGGTAAAGCTGGGTTAACACAATAAAAGGCTAGATCAGCTGTCACGAGTCCGAGTTACTGATACAACGGCTTCCACTATCGGCCTCCCCCTGCCTCTCTCCTGGGCCCACTGAGAGCACCCGTGTTGGGCTGATATGGCGTCGCTCGCCCGGGGTGCCCGCCTCATCATCGGATCCAACACGAGGGAGAGTGTCGCGCCATGATGGAAAACACCCTCGGCGCTTTCCGTGAATAGTAATAATTTGTACTGCTGCTGCTAGTACTTTATCTCCGTGCGAGGTATTCGATCGGCCGACGCAGATGACATACGATAATGAGATAAGGAACGAAATGCAAGAGATGCATCAAGAAGTAAACTTTTTTTCGTACGCATTCCTACGAAGAACACGCCAATGTCCGAAACGTAAAGAAAGGCGCCGTATTTTTCAGCGCACGAAATAATTTTTAATCGAGGGAAAGTTAAAATTGCTGCCCTTTATCAGATAAGGCGATAATTCTTGCGAGGTCAAAATCTGGATCCGGAGGCAAGGTTAACAATGCGTGATGATCTTAAAAACAGTTTTAAATGATAATTTGAAAGGGAACCCGAAAGCGTTACGAGGCGAGGGAAGGACGATAATGCGGCCCTACAATTGTTTCTCTGAAACGACTGCGATTCAGAATTTTTATATTCTTGGACTGTTCTCGAAACAGCCATCTCAGTTTAAAGATTTACCCTCTTGAAAAGAAACTTGAGACATCTTTCCACATTCCACTCAAAACTTAGCCACCAAGTGAATCTGAAGGTGAGGGCCAAAGAGCAGCTCAAAGTTTGGTTGATATTCAATACCCAAAACATTTATCCTCGTCGATGCAGACTTATTGTTATTATTACCAGAAACTCTGGCCATGGTCCCTTGCGGAGTCCAACCCCGTCTGACGGCTCGCTTCGATCTCCTATTATCTTCAAATTAATTTAATCTGAATTTAGTAAATATTTCAAATAATATATCTTAATTACACGATTCATAAAAATAAACTAATGGAGCAGTGAGTGTTTTTTAAAATAAATAGGATATTGCGTGTGTTAGAATTATGACGCCATCACATGGTTACGTCGCTGGTTGAAATAAACGGTATAATAATATAGACTGTTAATTACCATTAAAACCATTGGACTCGATGCCACAGTTGTTAATATTTTCTACCCTGAAAATCGGAAAAATTCTCCTTTTTTCCGAATTAAAATAAATCTTTGCGCTAACTCTGCGCGGATTTGTGAACTAGTTTAAAACTGCAATTTTTTTAAGCCCTGCACTAGTTTCCAAGCTTTTTTTTAATAAAACAATAAAACTTCCCTAAAACGAAACATTTAGAATTTGAAAATTTTCCCGTCAATTTTACCCAAATGACTTATCGTCAAGCAAAAATTTCAGAACTGTAGCCATTAGGTTTCATATCATACTGCTATATAATATGTAAGAATCAGCTGTTTACAATAGAGATGAAGAGTCAACAATTAACTCCTTTGTCACCTTACAAATCTGTGCATGTGCGTATTGCATCTGATGCGTTTCGCGCAAATTAAATGAAAATAGAATCGTCGAAACATTACCGTACCCTAATTTTGTTACAACAACAGGGCTTTGAGGTTTCCGAGTAAAATATTTTGGTACAAAATCTCATTCTTTCCACTATTGCGAATATATTGAGTGTTATGTCATGAATGAGGGATATTTGATTTTACTCCTAAATACAGCACAACCTCGAGAGTTGCGGATGGATCACCAACAAGACCCGTATTTACCAGCGAGGGTTGCGTGTATCTGCTCGAATAATATGTTTTTTAATCAGTTTTGGATATGTATGATGGACTCCGTCTAAAACTAATAAAAGAAGTCCCTTATTTTTGCAAGCTCAATCATAAATCAAAGCACTGCTAACTGTAATAATTTTGAAGTTTAAATTTTACACAAAAATATGCTGTTTAAATAAATCAGTTAAACATCCAACCATCTTCAGTTTGAAAGCAACGGTTTTTCTCACTTTTTGCAGTTGCAATTTTTCGGTTGTGACAGTGATACATAAGCATAACACGCCGATTCCATGGCTCCATGTACAAACAGTTACTAATTTACAAAACGATAACAGCTCAATTAGTGGGCCAAAGTATTAACTCGAAACCATATAAAAATTACTGTGGCGAAACATTCTTCTCCGTTAAAAACGTACATGACAATGGATTCTTACTTGGGAGATTAAACGTAACCGTACTACTTAATAATAAATCGAGAGGAAGTTTTGGCAATGCCGACTTGTTTTAGCCGCATTTAAACGTTCTCTTCGTGTTTTCCGTTCCCACTTTCGAAGCAGCAACGGAAAACTCAAAAGTCTCAAGTATGCTTACGGTCAACGATGCTCCGATGTCCTGTTAAGACTCCGTGTAGACACCAAGGCACCTTCCTCGAAAGCGAGAGAAAGAGAGAGCGAGAATACCCAACTCACCTGAAACAAATCAGAGACATAATTAATTTCCGTATTAATTCGGTTCGCAATCAAATCACTTTCCGAGACCCCTTCAGAATATTCGCATTAAAACAATTTAAAAAAGGAGAAAAAAAATAGATCCTTTCGCATTATCAAAATGCACCGATCGGAAACTAAATACGGGGACCTCGTAGGAATATAATGAATTTTTTCGCCCGTCGCGTCGAGGGAGGGAGAGGAGGGGAGGGAGAGGAGGGGAGGGAGGGGAGGGAGAGGAGGGGAGGGGAGGAGGGGATGGGGAGTAGGGGAGGGGAAGGAGGGGAGGGGGCAGGGGAGGGGGAGAGGGAGAAACCAAATGGGACGGAGGTTGGGGAAAGGAGAAGGGAAGCGTGGGAAAGAAAGATGGCGTTAGGAAAGGGAGCGCAGCATCAAAAATTAATTACACCCCCTTTTTTTATTCGCGCAGATATGGCAAAAAAGATTTTTTTTCGTTTGTACGTTCGCCCCATAAATTAGCAATTGGATTATGTGGAACAAAGAGCGAAATTTCGGAAAAATATTCAGCCGACATTAATATTTATTGGGCTGTTACATTTTACGGGTGACATTTTTTTAGTTGGAAAAAAGCGAGAT
Source organism: Tanypteryx hageni (assembly GCA_028673005.1). Taxonomy (NCBI): domain Eukaryota; kingdom Metazoa; phylum Arthropoda; class Insecta; order Odonata; family Petaluridae; genus Tanypteryx; species Tanypteryx hageni. The sequence continues at coordinate 193,638,221 of CM054112.1, forward strand.
CTCTTAAGAGAGAGAGAGATGGAAAAAATTGTATAATCACGTGAACTTTTACTCCTCCTATCTCCCTCAAAAGCATTCGCTAGCGGTGTATGAGAGAGAATATGGGAGTGAGATGGAAAGAGAGAGAGGAAGACGAAGAAAGAGAAATGGAGAAGTAGGCGCGGAGAAAGAGAGGAACCAAAATTCGATTTTTCCAGAAAAAAACTTGCGATCGCGGGTTACGCGAGCGTCGAGAGCTGCGAAATTTACGTGATCCAATCCAACGTCGGTGGGTACTTTCCCGCGCTTATATTTTTCATCAAATCTCTTTTTATTGTATATTTTTTATTTTGTCACCCCCTCCCCCCACCTCCCCTCTTCCTCGGCTTTCCGAAAAACCTCAAGTCGCCCCGAGCAACTGTTTCCAACTGGAGTGACAGATTTTTCACGGAACAATAAATTGCTTCGTTTTCGACAGAGTGGGATGGGATTCGAGGCAGAGAGAGAGAAATGGAAAAATGAAGAAACGGGTGTTTTTCGGGCGGACACAGAGAGAGAGAGAGGAAGAGATTATGGGGAGGGAGGAGAGGTGCGAGTGGACCTGGCGAGGGGGAAGGGAAACTGTAAATGGACTTATTTTTACTCGCTAACGCTAATGCTCTAAACGAAGGAAACGGCCATCAACACTACGAGTCGATCCCGCCTCTGGTACTGTATCGGATGTGACGAAATAATAAAAATTCGGAGGCGGGGGACAGGAGGGATGAAGGGTATAGGTCGGAAGGTGTGGAAGGGGGATACTGAGGGGGAAAGGGGGGGGGACGAGTGGGTCATCGTTTTGGAAAATCCCGAGTGAAATGACCGTAGAGCTGAGGATTGGGAGGCGGGCCGGCAAGAGTGTTTCCCGACACTTTTATCAGACCCATACTAATTCATATAGAGGTAAAATACATCCGTAAATACAGATATACAAATATACATACATACACAAATATACATACATGGACATGACACATACATGCATGAATACATACATAAATAAATAAATATAAAGGAATTTATTTATTAGGAATCCCTTATAACTGAAACTATAATTTTAGATTATCTGTAGAAGAAATTCCTTTCCTCAAATACTCCTATGCGATTATGGCTGTAACTGATATATGTATTCAGTAAAATTGCGTTCAAACAACATTGACGGACCTACATTTTCACGGTATTTAATAAAGAGTTCATTATAACAATCAATATACAAGTACATTACGGTAGGGAACTTAAATTTATTTTATATTAGCGAAAATTTTGTATTAACCGAATTTATATAAAAGATGTTTTACCGTATGTATCTGTATGTAATAAAACGGTACATACTATATTACCAACTCAAAAATACCCGTGGTATATAGTCCTGACCTGCCAACTGAAAACCTATTCCCATTAAGACTTTTCTTACTTCCCTTTATTTATGTGACTCCGCATTTCTTTTCTAACTTTTCCTATTACCGCCACTCGCGCGTGCATCACCATCTATTTCCTCCTGGTCCATTCTGTTCCCACTTTAAAATTTATATCTTCCCTCTCGTATGGTTTTCGTGTGAATCCATCTGATTTCCCCCTCCCTCTTTCTCAGTTAAAACTATGGCGCCCCTTAGCCCCTTTTTCAGATCACAGACGTCCTTACAATTCCTATTTCTTTCGAGGTACATACTGAAAAAGAGAAAAAAATGGCACAAAAATTTTTAGCATACCATCTCTCAATTTGCAGCTAAATCTTTTCTGATTATGACTTTTCTTTTGCGTCGCATTTTGTTTCGATGCGCCCTCTTTCGGGCTCTCTCGACCTTTCGTGCAGTAGCGCTCCTTTCACCATAAATCTTCGATTTCTGCTTCATCTCTTTAAAATTTCTCCGTTTTACCTATGGTTTCACCGAAATTCTCTTGTTTTTTATTTATTTCTGGAATAAATATGTTGAATCCGAATCCCAAATCAGATATTTTCGTTTTATGCAGGTATATGCATATTCCAAATAAGCGCTCCGTTATAAAACAATGATAAAGTGAGTACTTTCTTAGGTTATTAATATTAAAGATACCCGAGATAAGTACTTACATTTTCAATTTTTGATAAAGAAGTGCTTATTCTTGAATATGTTTTGAGCCATTGGACGAGCTCGATAATTCTCTGGTGAATAAGGTATATGCATGAACATCACACACAGAAAGATGCATATGAAATTTATTTACCTGTATTCGCACACACGCACATTACACTCATGTACACACAGAAACATAGATGCATGCTACTTACATGCATACAATGCACATATATTTTACTCGTGAAGTATTATTCGATGAAATCGAAATTGTCACCAAACATTTACGAATAAACGGGGTTGGATCACGAAAATAGTTTTTATCGTCATTTCGACGCATCGGTCCAGAATAATTAATTCATCGTGACATTCGCTTTATAACTTTTGGAAGCATTTTAAAGGGCAATTTAAGCTACGCTTTCGATTGAGTGGCCCTCTTTTCCTTTTCCCTCCAATCTTTCCCAATTCCCTCTCTTCCTCTTCCCTCTCTATCTCTTCTCCTCCTATCTCTCTCACCTCTCTCTCCTACATCCATCTTCCTTCCTTATATATATTTCTTCCCTCCGACTTCCAATCACCGTCTTTTCCCGTCTCGCCTCCCTCCGTAATTTATGTTCTTCCCGCCCTCTCACTTCCACTCGCTCGCTCCCAACCTCCTTCCAATCCCGCTCCTTTCCGATCCTCCCTCCCTCCCAATCCACCCACCCACCCCCACCCGACCCCATCCCACCTTGTTCGAAAATCCCTCGCAAATGCACGGCCACGTATAAGTACCGAATTTTGACAAACGACGCAAACAGAGTTAGTGCGAGGGCGCGAGGGGATGGGAGAGAGAGAGGGAGGGAGGGAGGGGAGAGAGGTGAAAAAAAGAGGGAGGGAGAGAGCCATGGCGGTTTGAATGGATAGTGCCATCGATCAATCAGCGCGGACGGCGTTTTATTCGAATTCCGAACGGAAAAATAGGTGTCTCTGACTCTCAATGACACAGTGATAAGCAAGAAGTGAGAAGGTGGTGGTGGAGGAGGATGGGAAAGGTGGGAGGGGGATTAGAGGGGGAAGGAAGGGTGTGAGGTGGAGAGGGAAAGAGTCGAGGGATGAAGGCTGGAGAAGAGGGCCAGATGAATTCGGTAGTTTGGTATGAGGTTTCGAGCGAGGTATGGTACAGAACGGGATGGCACATTATCAGGAGGGCAAAGAGAGGTGTCGGAAGAGGCGTAGGTAGCGTGTAGGAGGAGAAGGACGAGTGATCTCGCGGATGACGAGATCTTCTCTCGCACTCGCGACTCGAAAAGGAGGGAAAAAATGAGAGACCAGGGAAGTAGATGAGCAAACATCAACGCCTCGAAAAACAGTCGTTGAACTTGGAAGCAACATGCTAGTAAGAGAGAAAGGAAGAGAAAGAGGATTGAATGGCGACTTATATAGCTGTGCTCTCGTCCCTTCCTCTCCTCTCGAAAAAATTTCGAGGGTCGAACACGACTGCTTTTTGCCCACCTCGGAAAAAAAATCAAAAGGAGTTCGTGCGTTCAAGCATTGCTACACACAAGGGTAAGAGAGAGAGAGAGAGAGAGAGAAATAGAGAGAGAGAAAGATCATCTTCCAGTGTAACGACTCGACTTTTTTGTACAAGTCGGTCGATTATCAGGAGGAATGGTGCCCGATGCTGTTTCGTTTTACGGAAAGAACTGTTTCTCCGGCGGATGAAGCGTTTGCCTTTTGTTTCGTATCCGGTGATCTGCGGACTCGTGGAAATGCGCAGTTTCGTCTGCGTAGGAAAATATGTCGTTCACTTCGCCGATGCAGGTTCACAATATCTTTTTTTCTTGGAAAAGATGTACATCGTTCGCCTTTGAAATGCTTTTTGAGCGTGCTCTGGCTGCGTTGAGTTCGTAGAATTTGTTTTAGTAATTAAATTTTGCGTGCAGGTACAAGTTCCCTTTGATCAATGCTACGACATACTGCTTCTCCGCGACAAGGTACTTGGTGTACAATTGCCAATTATAGAAAAGAGAAGAATATTCATGTTTTATTATTCTAAAGTTAAAATCTCAGGAAACGAATTTTTTATAAAGAGTGACACTTTATATTTGAATTTGCTACATCGTTCGAGTTAATTGAAACTGGAAGATGGACACTTCTCAGTATGAAAATTGGCAAATGAGTTATATTGTAATACGAATGACATATTTAAACGATATAAAAAAGTTGTGTTTAATCTTAATTAGCTCCATACATGTGGGAAATGCGATAATTTTCTCCCACTTTGGTTAACTATTAAATGATAAAAACGTCCTACGCAATTTCGTGGAGTTTGGTTCGGCGTTCCACAAGAATCGAGCGAAACCGAAAATGTGTCATTAAAAGGTTTCGGAGCACTGCCTCAGACGACAATAAAGTTATGGATATTGGTGTCAAGACGTTTATAAAACTAGTGTGTAAGGAGCTAATAGAATTTTATATGCCCTCCCACTTCGTTTAGGACGCAAGAGTAAATCGATGAACAATAACGAGTTACGCGTAAGAAGCGATTTTTTAACAATTTTTTTTAAAATTCGCTTCACCGTTGCATGTGTTAATAGATGTCGTGTACAGCGGAGCTACTGGTCATGTAAATAACTGGGACAAGTTTAGTGAACTGCGCTCCTTAGTTGTGTAATTAGGCGGGGGTGCGAGTGTTGGTCGTCACATTCTGCGGAATGTGCCCCGATCATCTCACAGTAGAAACACCTAAGGTGCTATGTACACAACGATTTTTACGATGAAAATCGTAACATTGCTTTTAATCACGCTTGTTTTCATCAAAAATCTGTTTTTAATAATTTACCGGTTAAATTTTAATTATTAGCTATGATTTGCTAATTTTTCGGTAGTTTCAAGTTCGGCGTCAATCTGACAGACAGGAATTCATTTCTCAATGACCGTAGTTCGACAAGCACGCGTTTGTGAATCATCAATGAATTTTTCGTTTAACCGAATAGAATTCTAATGCACTCAGCAATGAAATACGCTTTCTAGCTGTGCCCACGCCCTTTTCTTAATTCTAACTATTTTAAAGTGCAACTTTTAAACAAATTGCTACTATTCAAGCTCATCTCTTATGAAAAAAACGTGATATTTTTGTCTCGACACAAATCTTTGGATAAAATTTAATTAGAAGAAGGCAATAGAATTTTAAAATGGCTGTTGTAAGAATCTTGTTTTAGGTACTAGTGGCTTCTAAATATTAAAGTTAAAATGTTTCATGATTGATCTTACGATTCAATAAGATATGACAATTTTCTAAGGACTTTAAGTGTGTAGGAGTCAGAATGAGAAAAATTATGAAATCAATGTGCAGAACCTATTGCCCCAAAAGATCCCATTTCCTGTAAAACCATATAAACCAAATAAATACGTTGACGTGTTAGAACTTTACTAATGACACCTGATCTAATTCATTCGGACATTGTTTTGTACTATTCAAGAGACGTGTTTCATCGAAATTTCCTTTTTTAAAGCGGACCTTATTTTGTGAATGCATTAACAGCATCAATCAATAGAATCGAGTACTCTGACACGAACGTAACTCTTGGCAGCAGGTATAAAATCACGAAGAACAATAGGAGGCGTCCCACGTGCTATAAATATAAATAAATGCCTTTTCCCGAACGGTTGCCGGGAGAATAGTTGAATTCGACGGCGTCCAAGCAATTCTTGGCCAAATTGCGAAACCTCGTACACTTCCCCAGCAGGAATCAACAATCCCAGAAGTCACCCGAGCATCTCCCGGCCAAACCGAAACCGCGCCGATGACGAAGAGCGGTTCCCGGCTGCACTATGTCATCCCGTGAGTTTTTCATGCGAAGCACATTTTTTCGAGGATCGGAGCAAAGCTGCTCGGGATTTCACGCGTTCGAGAGGGTATTTCGCGATGACTCAGTGTCAGGGCACAAATATTTCATGACGAATCTCCCAGTCGGTTGTGTCAACGCGACCGCAGCGCCGCTCTTTCAGCACTTAGGCAGCGGTGACGTCACGAGGTCATGAGGTCATCCGGAGCCGGTGATTCGCGAATGGTTCAGCTATGGAGTTACGGACGAATTTTTTGGTCATCATTTGTCACGAATATCTGGCGGGCGAAAATCGCTATTAATGCGATACGGAGAAATAACAAATTGCCTCCAAATAATGGTCTCGCTGCGTCGGAAGACCATCGGTCGACGTTCATCTACATCTCTCTGATTGAAAATAAACGCAGACTGTTGAGGATAATATTTACTTTTAATCTCTAACTTTATAAACAGCAAGTTACGATTTAACCGACAGCTCGAATATCCTTTCCTCTGACTTCAACGCAAGGTGTGCTAGAAGCACGTACCTATCCACCTCCATGACACGCAGTATACGATATAGTTTTCATAGTGTGAATCAGATACTACGTTTGACGCACTCGGCAGGTGTTGAGGTAGAAATTTCTCACGATTCAAGACTGAGACACTTACTGGAAAAGACTGCCTCCAACTCAAAATTATAAAAAAAATCATAAAACGCCATATTAATTTGAATACAATGGGTGGTCTAAATCAGGTGCATCCAACGTACGGCCCGCGGGCCGCATCCGGTCCGCAAAGCTATGAAGAAGATGTGATCTGTGATATTTGTTACAGGTAATTTCGTACGTTTTAAGTACAATCGTTGCAATAACGCATTGCATGATGAAGTCTCAAAACTAAAAAAATTGTAAAAACATTATTTTCAGTTTTTAAATCACGTATGATCTCTTGAGTAAGTTCCGATGTAAACTCTAATCCGACCCACCGAGACACTCGTGACCTCCAATGCGGCTCGCCAAGGACCGACATTTATGAATGCGGCCTGCCACGTAAAAAGGTTGCACATCTCTGATCTAAATCACCACTGTAGCTAGGAAACGGTTGAGTTTTATATCCACTGGATTAACATACAATACATATCTCACCTTCATCTCCTTTCCGATTTTTAAGAGATGATAAAAACGATTTCATTTTAACAAAAGAATGGAAAATGTGACGCCGTGCTCTCCTAATTCTCCGAAATTCTGTTTACATCATAATCTGAGATGTTTCAGCTTCATTTTCTTTTACTCCGCGAATCGCCATTGAGTACGTTAGGAGTGGAAAGTGCCAAAGTTCTAAGTAAGCCCTTTATTCTCTCTCCCGGTCGCGTAAGGAAAAACCTGGGGAAAATATCAATCGATCCTATATAGTAAACAAACGGTTGAAGTTCGTATCCTAAAAACCCCTATATAGCGATGCCCGCCAGCCAGTTAAATTTTCGCTTCACAAGAGTGCCGTCTTTGATTCCATCCTAATCTTCCGAAAGACACAAATCGAAAACATTAAATGTCAAACGACCCATTTACTTAGACGTCGCATAGAAACGGCGCATGTTCAATAATCAATCATCTCGTCGGGAATTTTAATCATCGTTTCGATACTCTTACGTCGTGCCCGACAAATTTTTCCCTTGTGTGATACATGCGATACACGGACCGTATGGAACATATATATACATACGCCTATCCGATGCACGTCTGCGTAGCTGCCTTTATAAAAAAATATCAATTGATCGACCGTGCCATTTCTATTCGAGGTTTTCCTTGTCCCCTTCCAACGTTCGCTTACCCATCTTCCACCGCCTCCCCCTCCTCCTCCCCTTCCTCCTCTACCCTCGTCCCGAATGAGTTTTATAACGTCTCTCTCCGTCCCTCTCTTCCCTCCCTTTCTTCCTTCCCATATTACGCTGTCGAATTCAGAGTCACGTGCGTGGGGTTCGAAGGGAGTCCGTCGCTGTCTCCAGCCGGTCGGAAACTCAATCTTCCGCCGTCGATATTAAATTTCTATAAAAAATTAAGGACGAAGAGTCTTTTTTTACCCTTTCCTCCTTCCAAGCCCTCCTTCCTCTCCCCTTTTTCTACTTTTCCATAGCTACCTGCCCCATCCCCCCCTCCACTCCCGCCTTACGACTTGTGTGTGTATTAAGAGCCGTATCGTGTCCGTATATTGCATAGTCACGGGAAATGAATACAATGGTATGAAAATTGCGGCATTCACGAGTCGATGCGAGGGAGGGAGGCTGAGGAAAAAAAAGTAGCGTGCGGACTCGCTTTTATGTAGGTTTTGATGGAGAAGAGGCGGGACGTTTCGGGCGGGAGGGTGAGAAGAGGAGAGGAGTCGAGTTTTGGTGGTTTTTTATGAACTGATAATGGACTCGATTCAATATCGTAATGTTTGGCGAATTTGTTTCGTGCGGCGGATGAATTGCGATGATAATGCCTTTTTCCTCTATTTCTTTCCCTCTCGTTCGCACGCGTGCGCTTCATTAGGATATAAGGAATAACTCGTATTTTATCGGAAGCGGGAAAGAAGGGAAATTCCATTTGGCGTCAAGCGCTCTATTGGAAACACACACGTAATTATATGGTGCCCATGAATTATTTTATTAAATATGTACTCACTTTAAATCAGGACACACATCGGATACGCGCATGGACCACAAGATACTTGTTTAAGCATATTTTATTTTTAACCGGGAGTCTCAAACGATTGCCCCAAAGCCATATGCATCTCGCCAGTACCAAAAGTGCGACCCGCTCATTACTTTGATTCAAGTGTGAATAAATTAATAAATAAGAGATTGCGCGTGCGACATCATTATGAAATACCAAATAGATACTAAACAATACGAAATTGTTTAATACTTAGGAATCATAAAATAATTTGTATTTGATTAAAGTGTACGAATTCTGTGCTTAAAAAGTGGTAACTACCATTGTGTTTCTCCAGGGATTCTGAATCCAATTAGAAATCTGGACCCATAGGCAAAACAGATACTGTATTCTTAAAGTTATAAAAACGCATCCTAACGTGGCAACACCAGTACCCTGTTTTCTATCAGGTTATTTCATTTCCTGAAATATGCAAAACCTGCATCAGAAATGCGTTTGTTTAACTTTAAGGATGAAATTTCTATTTTTCCCTGTGGTTCCAGACTTGTATATCATAGTAAATTTTCAGGGAACGTCTGCGACAAACTTTCAATAATATGTTTCCGCATCAATTAAATTTAACATACTGAAATGAAAATTTAATTAATTTAAGAGAGAGAGTCAGCGATGCACATATAAACCAGGTCAATACGTATTTCTCCAATTTATTGTATCTTTTAAAGCAGAAATCCTATCACATCGCTCTAATTATAGTTGATTTAGAGTAAAAAAATTCTGGATGAAGCGACGGAAATTCGTTTAAATTACAATTGTGCCCTCGCACGCCTGAACTGGAAGACCTGCCCACGAAAGACAGAAAGGGAGATTTAAGAGAAGGGAATCGACGAGGATAGAGAGCGAGATAAACCGGCGAGGGACGCGGCCGCCACTCGGCGGGAGGAACACCTGGCTGCGGAACGTCATCCGAGTCGAAGCGGATTCTCGGTTCACTAAAGGCTCCAGACGGCCGGCAGTCATGGAGGAAGGCGGTCTCTCTCTCTCCCTTTCTCTCTCTCCCTCTCTCTCTCTCTCTCTCTCGAGAGAGAGAGAGAAAGATGGAGAAAGAGGAGACTTTAAGGGAGAGACGGAGAGAGGGCGCGCGAGAGGACAGCGAAGGATCCCGGCCATCCGCCGCACACGTCTTCCCCGAGAAAGAGAGAACGGAGGAGCTCTTGCCTCCTTTCCTGCTCCACAGTGGCACATTAATTCCCTCCAAACGTTTTATTTCTCTCCAACGCACACGCACGCACGCTCCATCTCCCTCTCCACTGCTCCCTTCCTCGCCCCCACTCCCTTCCCATCCACCTCTCCTGCCCTTCTTTTCTCTCCGGCACTCTCTCTCTCCCTCTCTCTCTCAAAACCTCCGATCACACTAATCCAACCCCCTCTCTTCTCCTTCCTCTCCCTTACCTCTTTCCCTTTCTCCACCTTTTCCTCCCATCCACTTCTTCGTCTTCGCGAATATTTCCCCATTTTTTACAGCTTCCCTTCTATCCCTCTCGCTATTTCCATCTCTTCCCTCCCGCCTACACCACCCTTTCTCCCTCGGCTTTCTCCTCCTTCGCGCTGCTGCAACTCTTCCCGCCCACTCATCTCCGTCTAAAGCCGCGAGAGAGAGAGAGGAGTAAGTTGGAGATTACTGGGAGGGAGAGAGATGGCAGCAGACTGCGGGAGAGGGAGAGAAATGAATCGGGAAAGCGGGTAGGGAGGAGAAGAGGTCACGGAAAGGGAAAGGAAGTAAGAGCGGGGGAGGAGAGGATATAAGGAGATGATGGGAGGAAAGAGGAGAATGGGGATGGCGAGACGCGAGTCTAGGGGTGGGGAGGGAAGAAAGATGGAGAAAGGAGGGTGGGAGTGAGGGTGTGAGAGTTGGAGGAAGTTTTCGAGAGGGAAGACTTTGCCAGCGAGAGGGTAAGGTGGGGAGGAAGAAGGATGGAGAGCTTTGGGAGGGAGGGTGACGGGGAGAAGGGAGAGAGAGAGAGAGAGAGAAAGGATGTGCACGGGGATATTTTAGAGGGCGGAAGGAGGAATAAGGAGGGAGATAATGGGGATGTAAGGAATGGGAAAGAGAAGCTAAAACCGCGGAGGGTACGAAAAGAGAGAGAGTGAATAGGTGATGGGGATGTGAAAAGAGATTAAAGAACAGAAAGCGAAGAGTGAAAGATTTCAGGGGGGGATATAGAGATTTTTTTCGGGAAGAACTTCCCAAAAAGATTACGCATCAAAAATAGAATAAAGATGAGAGGCGGAGGGGGATAAATACGAAATACTTGGAGGAAGTTTTTTCACCTTTATTTAAAAAAGTATTTTTGATAATCCTCTTCCCTGGCACGAACGGAATGGACTAAGACTTTAAGTACCCCTCCCTCTCTCTTACTTTCTCTACCTATTTCTCTCCACTATTCTCTCCTATTCCTCCATCCCGAAAAAAATGTACATCCAACCCCTTCCCCCATCCTCCCATTGCCATGGCAACACACGATTCCTCACAAAAACCTTTCCGACAACGAGGCTGTCCGTCATGCCCCATGAATTTTTCGGGGATCTAACTCCCTCCTCCCCACATATCCCCCCACTAGAGGGCGTGCCCAAACTTGATCTCGGGTTTCCAAAGCTTGAAGCGTACCATTATAGAAGACAGGAGGAGTCTGCTTAGAGCGAGAGAGAGGAAAAGAGGAAAGAGAGAGAGATATGTAGGGTGTTAAGCATCAAAAGAGAACGTTTGGAGGAAGAAAGAAGCGGAGGAGGTAATTGGAGTGGGGGAGAGAGGGAGAACAAGGGGAAAATGGAAGGGATAGGGTGAGAGACGGAGGAAGGGAAGGTGGTGGTAGTGGTGGTGGGCAATGGGCTGAGGTGGGCGAGACCAAAAGCTCGAGGTTAGAGCGGGCCACGCAAATCAGCAGGGTTGACACGGGAACCGGTTTCATACGCGATTTCAATGCAGCGTGAGCCAAACGGGGGAGGAAAGACCTTAAGGGAATGAAGCGAGAGGGCCTTGCGATAAAAAGAGGGAGATGAGGAGAGAGAGGGAGAGAGAAAGGGGAAAAAGAGAGAGAGAGAGACAATGACGGGGTGAGGTGAGGAGGGTGCACGGTGGGAAGGGGAGGGGCCAGCTAGGAATTTTCGGTGGTAGGCCGTGCGGGTTCGACTGGAAAGGGGCTCAAGACACCTTAGGACGGAAGGGAGGATGATGGGAAACGTGAGGAAGGGAGGGAGGAGGACGTGGGACCACCGCTCTTTGGTTAATGGGCCGCGAGCTTTTCCGATGGCGACTGGGCAAGGAGCCACGAGAGAGCGATGCGGAGCATGGCCGATGGTGTGCTTTGAGGTAGCAGAGGAAGAGGAGCAGCAGTAAAGGTCTGCTGCTTGCTTGCTTCCTTGCTGCTGCCACTTCGGTACTCCTCATCCGTCTCTGTCCTGTTTGTGAAAAAAGTCCTCGCCTTAAGGGAAAGACATTATTGAGTTCTTTAGACTTGAATCGAGATTGTTATTCCGAGAGATCGGATGGCAATTTGGAACGTTTCCCCCTCTCGGAGAGATGGAGGTTCTACTCGTCGAAGAGTCGGAGGAGGAGGACGAGAGGGAGAGTTAGAAGGCGCCTCTCCCAGTGGGGCGAGCATTACAAAAGACTATTTCTTCCTTCCATTCCCTCTCTACGTGATTTAGGCGGCATTAAACGACATTGGGGCTAAAAAGGCATAAACTGATGCCTTGGGATGATGGTGATTTGTCCACTACCCGAGAGAAGGGCTTTTCTTTCGGACGGGTTATTTCGACCGTAGTCGACTGGGCTTTTTTGTAACTATGCTCTTTACGACATGTGAAGTAATTTTTCCCGTAAGTGAGAATGCTTTATGTTGACATTTTAGGTGCATATGTGTGGTGCAAATTTTGTTGTTGTTGTTTACATCTTGTAGATTGTGAATGGAAGTAATTTTACTGTCGCCGGTGTAGCTGTAATTCTCTACATTTCTCTGCTTGCATCATTATCGATTATAAAAAACGACAAGTATTTCTTTTTATTTTTATTAACAGCAGGTCTAATGAGTAAATAATGATGTTTGAAACTAGTGCGCAGGCAGAAACTAATTAAAATAAGTAGGAACACTAGACGGATAACAAGTTTAGCAACAAGTAAATACAATCAGTATTTGAGCACTCCGTGTCCTTGTGAAAAATGTTGAGAAAACAAGAAGTCCAAACCAGGACTGAAGCAGGCTGGTTTCCCAAAGTTCACGTCCCGAATTGATTACTTATTTTGACAGGAAATGTTTCAGTATGTGTTAGTCATTCTAAGGAATTCTCATACCATAAATACCACTTGTAATCATAGTTTATCAATGATAGAGAAAAATTGGAAAACAAATTAATAGAACATTATCAGGTTTAAATACTAAAAACAATGTCAAAATCTATTTCTGATATTAAATTTTGCATGTATAACGAATTTAATAAATGTTACTGTTTATAAGCTAATATGTCTGTATCAACTGTCCATTTCTGAAGAGCAGTCGAGCGGAAAAGAAAAGGCATAGAATAAAACTGGTAGTAAAAAAATAAATTGGCAGTAGAAAAAATTAAATGGCAGTAAAAAAGTTAAACTGGCAGTATTCAATCAGCAGTAAAGAAAGCGAAAACTAGCAGTATTTTAATGCAACATGGCAGTAAAAAAATGTCAGTAAAAAAATAAAATGTTCCTTGGAGGAGGTACGAAAAACACTCCAACCAACTTACCAAACACGGTGAGGACGAGCAAAATGTTCCTCCGTGTAATAATTTCCCAAAACAAAATGTTCCTTTCAGGAGGAACGAAAAACACTCCAACCAACTTACCAAACCCGGTGAGGACGAGCAAAATGTTCCTCCGTGTAATAATTTCCCAAAACAAAATGTTCCTTGGAGGAGGAACGAAAAACACTCCAACCAACTTACCAAACACGGTGAGGACGAGCAAAATATTCCTCCGTGTAATAATTTCCCAAAACAAAATGTTCCTTTCAGGAGGAACGAAAAACACTCCAACCAACTTACCAAACACGGTGAGGACGAGCAAAATGTTCCTCCGTGTAATAATTTCCCAAAACAAAATGTTCCTTGGAGGAGGAACGAAAAACACTCCAACCAACTTACCAAACACGGTGAGGACGAGCAAAATGTTCCTCCGTGTAATAATTTCCCAAAACAAAATGTTCCTTTGAGGAGGAACGAAAAACACTCCAACCAACTTACCAAACCCGGTGAGGACGAGCAAAATGTTCCTCCATGCAAACATTTCCCAAAACAACAAAAGAAGAAAGAAAATGGCCATGGGTGACTTATACTAAAGCTTAGCCATAATATGGTGTTCCTAATGGCAATTTTTTTTACTGCTGCTTGATTACTGCCAGTTTATCTTTTTTATTGCCATTTTATTTTTCTACTGCCAATTTATTATTTGCTTGAGAAATTCTACCGGCAAAATATTTTTTTGCCCAAACAAATTGAAGCGAAAAGAAAACATGATTGGAAAGGTGTACTCCATGTCGGAATACATAGTTTCCAAATACGTTATTTGAGATTTCACAATGTTCTCAATATTTTTCGCTCATATGGGAATTTAACGAAAAACAAGCGAGGTACGTTGTAAAATACACGTAGGTCTTCATGCAGAGTAGTCGTAATTACTGTCCAATTTTAATCAAAATTAGAATTGGCCAATAATTAATTAAAAAAAAACTCAAAATACGTCCAGCAGTTCCCGAGTTGAAACAGGAACATTGTAAACTACATGTAGGTATTCATGTGTAGTGACCTTCATTGTTGTCCGATTTTAACCAAATTTGGAATCAGTCGACCCATTTTAGCAAAACTCTCCAATACCAAAATACATCAAGCGGTTCCTGAGTTGAAACAATGGAACATTGTCAACTATTTGTAGGCCATGTAAAGTGGTCGTAATTAAAGTCCGATTTTAACCAAAATTGGAATCGGTAGACCAATTTTAGGAAAACTCCCCAATACCAAATTTCATCAAAATACGTCCTGCGGTTCCCGAGTTGAAACAAAGGAACATTGTAAACTACATGTAGGTCTTTATGTAAAGTGGTCGTAATTGTTGTCTGATTTAACCAAAATAGGAATCGGTCGACCAATTTTAGCAAAACTCCCCAATACCAAATTTCATCAATATACGTCCTGCGGTTTCCGAGTTGAAACAAAAGAACATTGTAGGTTTTCTTGTAAAGAGGTCATCATTGTTGTCCGAGTTTGACCAAAATCGAAATCGGTAGATAAATTTTAGCAAAACTCCCCAATACCGAATTTCATCATAATACGTCCAGCGGTTTTCGAATTTTAACATGCGGACGGACGGAATCGACCTCCCCTATATGCGTTCACTTCGTGCAAAGAACGTGTAATTACTAACCCATTTGTTCACTCGTCTATGCTCAAGCCGAGTTCGGTAATAATCGTATCCATTGCAACAATCCGATAAAATTCCTTTTTAAAATGCAAAAACTCTGTTTTAGTAGAAATTCAAGAAGGTACGATCAATTATCAAAATTCAGTGTTAAGAATTAGAATCTACATTCTTCTCCCCTTAGAACAGTACAAACCTCGCTACGATATCACAATTTTAAGATATTTTAATGCATTAAAGAATACAGCACTGCACGATGGATTTGAGATTTTCTATCTAAAACAAATAGGGGAAAACATTCCTGGAATCGAACCCGGGACTTCAATCTTCGTCAAATAAAATATAACCCGGAGGTGGTCCCTGGCAGTATGAGCCTCATACCAAGTTTCATGAAAATCGGTCGATTGGTGTAAAAGTTGTTAGTAGGGGACACACACATACCCACATACAGACAGGACCATTTCATAAGGCTATTTTACCTTTGGAAACCAGCCTAAAAACGATCGGATACAATCTCTCCTCAAGAGCCGGTATGCATAGTACTATAGGATGTTTGGCCACCTCGTGATACAAATTATATGCAATATTAATAAATAGGATGAGCAATTTTTAGAAAGTAAGTTTGAGGTTGTAAAGCGACCTCAATACCGATACTGTACATAGTAAACCACAGTAACTGATGAGTTTTGAAATGCTGTTACACCAGGGATTTAACTCAAAGTATCATTAATATTTTACTCCAAATTGATTATTGCGAAAAACATTTTCCACTCATACCAATAAACGTGAATTTCGTATACTGTTTCGAAATCAGAAAACAAAATATAGCATCAATTCGTCAGATGTAAATGGCGGATTCGCCACATGTGGTTAGCGGCGAACGTACTGGACAATCCTGATCTAGTGAGAAAGTTTTAATCTCCTCTTTTTCGCATCTGCATACCTTACTTCCCACTCCTCCGTTTTTAAAGGATGATATTACACTGGGTGATAAGGGGTTGTTCGCAGGAATGAAAAAAAGGTTGGGAAGCGAGGTCTGCGTGTGCGAGAGATAGAGAGAGAGAGAGAGATAGAGAGAGAGAGATATAGAGAGAGATAGAGAGAGAGATAGAGAGAGAGATAGAGAAAGAGAGATAGAAAAGGGGGGATAGGGCAGAGGCGTAGCTGAGCAGGTTGTACTTGGTCTTTGGTCCGGAGAGAGAGAGTGAGAAGACCTTTCACATGAATTTTCTCAAACTCTGACATGCATATCTGGGCCAGGGCAGCGAGATTCGACCAAAGATAATTGTGCTATTGGTTCGGACATTACGTCACTAACGGTTAATTACGCGTTCATTTTTTCCTTGACGGAGACCTGGTGAGTTTCTTCTCTTGGAAGGGAACAATATTTCTTTGGATCGGAACAATTTAAATGATGATTAAGAGACTCATAAAAACATTACTGCGAGTTTGTCTATTCGATGTATAATTATCGATCTCGTCTTATGGCTGCAAACAAATTTTTTTAAATAAGTACATAAGAATAAAATTTTGAAAAAATAAGTACTTAAGTATCTCCAATAGCCACTGCAAGGTTATATTCAGATATTCTAGGCTATAAATAATAAATTTAATATAATAGGATATATGTTATATTCATAACTTTGCTGTGGCTAATGGGGTTACCTAAGATTAGTACTTATTTTTTCAAGTTTAGATTCTTAAGTGTTTATTACATGAACGGGTTGGTCTGTTTGCATAACATTTGAAAAATTTACACGTCAAATCCAAAAACATAGTAGGTACTAAATTTTAAGTTAAACTGGAGATAAAATACATCAAAATATTCTAAAATCATGTAAAACCGTCATTGTAAGCTTTTTGAAATATATTTGTTCTCTTCTGCACATGTGGGTAAGGAAACACCAACTGTGCAACTTCACTAAGGATCTGGTATGTCAAATTGAATTATGCCACATGTGTGTGTACTAAAAGAACTACCATTGAAAAGTTGTAGACTATTTCTTTGATATTGAATAATTAGTTATTTAACGAGATTGGCAATCCAAAAATGTGCCGCAGTATGGCTTAATAAATAAGCAAACTTGTCTAAGGAAAATATAATTGAGTCTCAAGTGGTTTTTTATTTGAAAAATTAGCCTACGGTTCGCAATAAGGATTAGAAATGGTCGCACAGTGTCCTCGGTTCGCTAGATTGTCATCCCTATAATATACTTCGGCAAAGCATCTAAATGTCAATAACACTTGCGAAATGACATTATCCTCTCTGTTTATGTATATGTCACAAAGCAATTAACTCGCTTTAAAATAACATGTTCCGGCAAATGTGTCAAAATACTGTATCTTTGATGTTTGAAGTCCTATACTATGTGAAATTGAACACCCCACGAGATTCCAAATGGTGCTGATTTGTTTGCCAATAACTTAGATCCGTTTCAATATTAAAATTTGCAATGGTGATGAGAAATAGGCAGATCAAACAGACACCTGAGAAAAAATCCAATTTTTTCTCCTCTATCGTTTTAACTAATATTCTAAACAACGAGAATGAGCACGTTTAATGTGTTTTATCATTACCAAGAGCTATTCTAAAATATTACAGCTTCTTGCATGGTTCCCCTGTAAGCCTATAAACGTTAAGGTCTGATATATTCCCGCCAATCCGGTCGGAAAACGTTTGCATTTGTGATTAGTTATGCAAAATCGTCTTCCATGCCATTTTGTATGCAAGTAATTCCCATATTCAAACAATGTAGCATTAACCAACGGTATAGAGAGTATATCTGTTCTATCTAACATAAGCCATTATTTTTATGCCAAAATATAACAATCCAAGTTATTTAAATAAATAAAGTGTTCTATTTCCAGTTCTTTATTTAATATTAACGAGCTATTGAAATAGGCATTCACTCATCAGCATATGTTTCATTAAAATATCAATAGGAAAAAACTACGGGTGAAATGAAAGTACAGATTTGATTAAGCATAATGACGAAAATATAAGCCGTGCAAATGAAATTGCAATCAAGATCAAAACATTCTCTCAAAATAGGAAAATTTTTATTCCACTTTCAGAATCAATTAGAGTAAAAGGCTACGGTTAAAATAATTGCGACAAAAAATTGCTCAACGTTAAGAGTCTTTATCGATCACTCTATGTCAAAGACAACTTCCGTGAGTGCGTGTTTGCTCGCAAAAACCATCAACAGAAGGAAACTTCAATACAGCAAAATTAGAAATGCCTTAGTCACCAAAGAGTTTCCACAATAAGTTGCTCGCTAATAACTCTTTTGTTGAAAGACCGAGCAATCATGTTTAGTTTTTATCGCGCTAACTATCACCGGAGGGATTGGGACATGCAGACGGAGAGAGAGAGAAAGAGAGAGAGAGAGAGACAGGAGGCAAAAGTAAAAAAAAACAACATTGCGGAAACGAAAGATGCCGCCGCTGTGAAAACGTCATGTTTCTCCTTTCACTGGGAATATCGACCGCCGGAAAAAAGAGATAAAAAAGGGTTTAATTGTTTTTTTTTTCGGCGCCCGAAAAACGATTAACGCGCAAGTTCCGAATTCGATGTCCGCGAAAAACAAAACGGGCGTAATTCGGGAGACGTTCTCTTTTTTTTCCTCTCTCTCTCCGGCAGAGAGATTCCTGTTCTCCGTTTGATGACACATGATGAGATAACTCTGGGGAGAGAGGAGGAAAAAAAAACCTTTTTCGAGGTCATTTTGCCGCATTGAAAAATCCATTCCACGTGTGTAAAAGCTCGGGCATGCAAGAAAGTTTCACAATGCTGGATGAATAATGCATTCCTCCTCGTGCATTAGCGAGGAACCAATTCCGAAGTGAATAGGGGAAAAAAGGGAAGATTTATTCACCTATTTTTACCGCGGTTTTTTAAGCTTTACTTTTTTTATAAATGTCTCTTTATTATTATTATTTTCGGGCAACGGGACAAAAAAATAAACGCTCGAGTGACGACCGCTCGGAAAAACTACGGCTGAAAATATGTACCCTGGAAATCAGATCTGGTGTACGGAGGCAACGAAAACAATGGAGAAATTAAACCAACTACGAGATATCGCACCAGCTGGGTATGTTGAAAAGAAGCGACTGCGATGGGACCGAAAGGAAAAACGACCGAATTTCTGATCCGTCCCACATTTCGACTTGTCCTCGCGTAAATCGACCATTATTACGTGGGCGACTTCATCATATCGATATTTTTCGAACGGTTATGCCTCGCGACCTTGTTAGGGTTGCCCGCGTCTTCCGTGTAACATGCATTGAATCGCCTCCTGTTTCGCCAGAACGACCAGATATTTCTAACTTTGAATTTATTGATATGAATAAAGGAGGGCTCAAACATGGATGCCGAGCAAGACGGTTTTTTTTTACGGTAATTAGAGTCCCCCCTTCTTTTAGCAGGTAATGTAGCTTTATCTAAATAAGTACGGGCAAACGGGAACGGATGGAATTCATGGTAACATTGCGTGAGTATGCGTACGTGCTGTTGACGTTATAGCCTTGCTAAGTACGTTTTGTGC
Source organism: Tanypteryx hageni (assembly GCA_028673005.1). Taxonomy (NCBI): domain Eukaryota; kingdom Metazoa; phylum Arthropoda; class Insecta; order Odonata; family Petaluridae; genus Tanypteryx; species Tanypteryx hageni. Next base: position 193,657,745 of record CM054112.1, read on the forward strand.
GTAACTCTTCTCTGCGCGATATGTGAATTTCAGAGTGCATCTTTGCTTTTGTAATGCTTTATCGGTCAATGAAAGAAAACATTTTAAGGGCCACGAGATCATTGCCATCTAATTCCCGCCATGAAAAGTTCGATATAACATTCATGTTTAGGTTAAATCGGGAGACATTTCGCATTTATAATAGAGGATCGAAATAAATCGGATTTCAAGAGTCACAGAATCGTATGCTGCCCAATGTTAGTTTAATTTTAGATAGAATTTATATGATATTTTCTTTAACATAGCTATACTTGCTGAAATTTAAGTTTTAGTTTGTCATACCCTCAATGTTAATTCATTAAGGATGGTGAACCACAATTTCTAAGACCTATAGATATGTTATTTTAAAAGTCGGAAAGAGAATTTCAATTTTTAAACAAATCAATTTAATTGTGCGGCGGAGATTATAACAATAATAAATAATTATCTGAGAACTTTATTTTACGGAAAGCCGTTTCAATGCAATACAAAACTGGTAGTATTGCGAGTCAAAGCGTTTCAATTTCAAAAGAGATCACATAATGACGCCTGATGCACTATATCCATTTTCATAATAATTTCTCAGTTTCATAAAATGGCAGATGTAAGTAGGCATTATAACCTTTATTAATGTAGAACAATGTATTCATGAACGGCTGCGAAAGCACTTTTTCTAGAAGAAAACCTAGCTTATCAGAAATAGTTATAAATTGCTTAGATTGTTCCCTTTCCATTGATGATATGCCTTCATAAATGCATACAACTTTAGAACATGATTCATTATGAGTGTCCAGAGAACAAATTTTGATAACAACATTTCTATTCGGATTAACTTTTATAAACGACTGGCACAAATTTGTAAGCGCTTGATAACTTTGCATTCTCTGCATTTCGAGATCCATCGAGCGGCTTCATGAAGACGTTTTCGTAATTGCTCGCATTAGGTTTATTATACGCCAACGAGCGCTGTCGATTGAAAAAATGGTATATTATCGCGAACAACAATCTTCATTGTAACATGCGTGTTAAGGAGAATAACAAGGAGCGACGGGGAGAACTCGGAGGGAGAAGGGAAAGGCAGCGAGCCAGGGAAAAGTTTAATGTATACAGCAGAATGAAGACATTGATATACGATGGGAAGGAGAGAGATATAGAGAGAGGAAGAGAGAGAGAGAGGAACGAGGTCGAAAAATATCTCCCTTTTTACCTATACTGAAAGCATCAAACTCTCCGCGTCTCGCGGAGAATAGGAGGAAAAAAGCAGAGAAGGGGAGGAAAGAGAGATTATCGGATGCGCCTTCTTCCTCTGCGCGCAGTGCTCCGAGGAGAGTGAGAGATAAGGATGGGAGTTGGCCCCTTGTGAGTGTATGGCAAATAGACAAAGGGAACGAGTCCTTAAGGGGGAACTTGGTACTCGGAGGTGATAAGAAATAAGAGAAAGGAAGTGGGGAGGCAGGAAGATGGGTAGGGAGGGAGGTTCGGAGGGAGGCAAGAAGGGAGGAAGGAAGAGAGGTAAGGATGAAGGTACGGAGGAAAGTAGGGTGGATGAGTGGTAGAGAGGGAAGGAGGGAGAGGGAAAGAGGAAGAGGGAAGGAGAGTGAAGGAAGGAGGTAGGGGCAGAGAGGGAGAGAGGAAGGGAGGGAAGGAGAGGGAGAGAGAAAGGAGGGAAGGAGGGAGGAAGGGGAGGGAGAGGGAAAGGGAGGGAGACGGAAAGAGGTAGAGGGAAGGAGGGATGGAGAGGGTAGGAGGGATGGAGAGGGAAGGACGGATGGAGAGAAGATAAGGAAATATGAGGGACGATGGTGGGAAGGATGGAAAAAAGAAAGAGGGAGGGGTTGGGAAAGGAAGAAGGGGGATCGAGGGAAGAAGAAATTGGGGGAAGGGAAGAAGAAAATGGGGGAAGGGAAGGAAAAAATCGGGGAGGAAGGAGGGAGAAAAGGAGGGGGAAAGGCACGTGAGGAAGAAAGGGGAGGGAAAATAAAGGGAGAAAAGAGTAAGGGATAAAGAGAGGGGTTGAGATGGGGAGAGGAATCTCTAAGGGTCGTGAAAGAGAGGGGGAGGAAAGAGGAGGGCACAGCGAGATGAAGCACCGCGAGGGAGGGATGCAGCAGGCTCGGGCGGAGGTGGTGCAACTCCGAACCCGTAAACACCATCCGTGCGAAACGGAAATTCGCGTCGAAAAACTTTCGCTTGTCATTCGTCGCTACGAAATAACTTCTGCAAAAGAAACCATAAGACGAAAACATGTTAACATTTTTTACTTTTTAGACTTTCTGATTCAACGCCGCTAATGTGATCGAATGCTTATATTCCGAGCATTTTCAGCGTCAAAATCTGCGAGAGAACTTTTTCAAAGATACAAACACCATCAGTGTCATTAAATAAAATAATTAAACAAGCATATTGAAAAAAGAATTATCGATCACACCTTATGGCTGAAATAAAAGTGAAAAAATGTTTCTCCAATGGCCGTGTATAGGTTTTAGATTCTACCATCGGTGAATCACCACTGATGTCGCCTACTGTCTAACCGAAATTCGCATCTGGTTTTCCCTTCCAACACACACGTGTCTAAGAGATTTTTAAGCCAAGTTGTAAATTTTAAAGACCACGAATTTAAATAACCAGTCAAATTTTTAAGTACTATACTAAAAATTTTAAAATTAATTTTTCTTTGTCTTCACAATTTTTGGATCAGCGCAAATGCAAAACCAGAATGAATGTTAGGTCCCTAAGGGACGCGAATCATAATACACTTTACTTGGAGGAACCATAAAATACGAAAGTAGAGCTATATAGTGATTATATTGCATAATAAAGATTAAATAATTTCATTTTTTATTTTGGCCATAGAGATCTTCCTTTAAGAAGGAAAGTGTTTTTTAAAGGACAGAAAAATAGCATTCGACCAAAATCATGGAATCATATATTCTTCCAACAGAGTAGAAAGATTTCTGCACACAAAAGGCGCTAAAACGTGCATGGTTACTAAGGAAATTTAGAAAATAATCCTAAGTAGCAAAACTAGAGAATCCTAAACCCAAAAAAGTATATTTCGAGAAGAGTGAAGATCGGCGCAGGAGAAGAAAAACAAAAGCGAAACAAGAGGAAGCAAAATGGAATAAATTTGACTTCACAACAAATACAAAAGAATCAAATGCAGCGAAGTCAGGACGAGATAACATATACCTATAATTCCAAACGCGCGGAGAATCTCTTTAAAAACGAGCGGTGGCTCGATTAAAGCGAAACGGAAGATACGTCGAGAGACAGAGGAAGAAAAAAAAAACGGTAGGAAAGAAAAATTGGAGATGAAAATAGGACTTATAGAGCAGACTTTATAAGAGGGAAGAACGGGGAGGTGGTGGAGAGAGAGAATGCAATGAGTCGTGGGGAGAGAGAAAGATAGGAAGATCTGAAGTACTTCTCTTTCCAGGAAAGAGAGAGAGGGAAGAAGGGAAGGAGGTCGCGGTGGGTAGGGAGAGAGACAGTCGGCGCTCGATAAAAAGTGAAAACAAGAGGCGTATTAAAGGAGATGTACCAAAAAGTTGGAATGGGCACTTAAAGAGGAAGGGAAGAAAAGAAGGGAGAGAAAGAGTGGCGCGTTTTTGACCGCGTGCGACTGCGAGTGTGCGTGTGAGTCTGAGCGTGTGTGTGTGTGTGTGTGTGCGGAAGGGAATAAGGGAGATAGGGCAGAGAGAGGCAGCGGCGGCAGCCGTCGTGGGACCTTGAGAGTGGGGGGGAGTGAGAGAGAGAGAAAAGGGAGAGATAGAGAACTGGGAGAGAAAGGGGGAGGGGAAGGGAGGTATCGCAAAGGGCGAGGGAAGGAAGAGGAGAGCGAGAGAGAGAGAGAAAAAGGGAGGGGAAAAGGGGTGGGCGGAGGTTTTGGTGCTGTCCGTAGGGAGAGATAAAAACGAGAGTGAGGACGGATGGAGGGGAGGGAAGAGAAAAGAGTGGGAGAGGGATGGAGGAGGAAGAGAAAGAGGTTGTTTTATTCGCTGGATAAGGAGGCGAAGGAAGAGAGAGGACGACATTTCGGCGCGAAGACAGTTTGATAGCGGGCTGGAAAACCTTATCCCGAAAAAACTTTCCAAGGAATGTAACCTCCTCTCGCTCCTACAGATTGGAACGATCGAGATATTTTTCGTTTTTTTTTTTCGTGGATATTATTTGGCGAGAGATGAGACTAACAACAAGTAGAGAATAAGAGAGAGAGGGAGAGTTGAAGGAAAGGAGAAAAGAGAGGATAAGAAGGCACGGGAGAATTGGGAAGACGGGCTGAAATAAAATGTGATCAACGGCTTCCGCGACCGTCTTGGGATAAAACCGAAGAAACCACGCGAAAAAGCGAAGAGAAGGAAACTCAACTCCGCGGAACATCGCAGAATTTTTTTGAGCTCGGAAAACATTCCGGAGACTGAATACGTCGAAGCGAAACAATTGATAAAAACGTTTCCTTTAAATATCGCGACGGCGACGGAAGCATCGCGGACGAAACGCGCCCGATTAATAGCTGCATTCGACGGTAGCGTTCGGAAAGAAGAAAAAATAACATCGTCTTTTCATAAAAGGAATGAATTCCGCCTCCGCCAATGTTACAACTCTATACGGACGATTGTTTAGACACGGGCACACGAATATATTTCAATCCTGTCTAGAAATGACCTTAATTGTAGCAATAGCCATATAAGATTGTCGCCATCATTTATAGCTAGTTACAATTTAGCCGATTCTGTTTTATACTAACTTTATTATGCAACAGAACTCGTAGAAGTACCGAGGAGCAAAGTATGTAATATGAGCGAAAATGGGTTCTCTTTAAATAATGCGATGACATCCATCATGGCGAAAATGCACCGAAACGGTGGTATACTTTATTTTTTTAATAATACCGCTAGTGTTTCCACTAGAGACAGCTAGGGTAATTCTTGCACCGTAACCGTAAAGACAAATCACACTGGCGAAGTTTACCATTCTCCCCACTGTGTTGCGATATAAATGTCACCAAAACATTAGCTGTCACAGAACTGAAATGCAATCATTTTCAAATAATGCCTTTTTGTGTAATTAGCAGAAACTTAGTCCTTGATAGGAAAGAAATTCATAGATAGATAGAAGGCGCGCTGATAAGTTCTACGGCAGAAACCATTCTTTTGTATGGAATCTTGGCTCAAATAGCCTTTTACTCTCCCCGAGAACATCGTCTGTCGTTCTTTCTCTTCCATCGGATGGTTTCTTTTTGCGTCTGAAAAAAATTCTGACGTATGATCAACCGTGGCCACAATCATAAGCTACCATCAGCCATATTGGCTTCCCATTCCCACAGAACCTTATGATTATGAAGGATTACGGAGTATTTGAAATGAATGGGAGATTCGACTCTCAAGCTCTCGAACATGAAAAACATGTCCTTAGTGCTTCAACGAAGCCAATGGGAAAAATGAACCGATTCCGTTGAAGATAAAGGGGATGGTATGAGAGAAGGATGCTGTAAGAATACAAAGCTTCATTGGATTTTGGTTTCGCTCAGAATAGATATGCCTGCATGCGTGATCCTTCAAGCAAAAAGATATAACCGAAATTCCAACTCCTCAAATCAGAATAATTATGACCTCGTTAAATTTTATCGGGTGTGTTAATAGAAACAACAAGTGGCGATAGAATGACCATAAAACAATATTTCCGTTGCGACGGTATTCGATAAGCTTCTTCTGTAAGGAGGAAGTTTCTACATTTACATAATATCCTGCAAGTCACCAGACAGTTGGGTGGCAGGGGGATGGAGTACACCAAGCCTAAAAATTCTTAAATTTCCTACTAATCTCTGATCGTTCTAGGGAAAAAAGAATATCGATATCGCTCCATCTCACGTCCTTTATTATTGCGGCCGTGCCTTCCTATATAAATTGGTGCTTACTTCCTAAACTAATCTACCCGATCTATATTTCTCTAAAAGTATCAATCTGAAGTCGGCGCTCCTCTAGCGATATCCAATTAAAATTCCTTAATAGCGAAGTAAGGCTACACATTGGGTCGTGAATTAGTTATTTCCCATGTGGTTATTTTATGCAAAAATTTTACTTGACCTGCGGCCTAACCAAAGATAACATGAAATTCGCACGAACTTCAGCCTTCACCATGCAGCCTTCAAAGATAACATGCTTCTCGAACATTTTCGGTACTATTTCTGATTTCTCTTCCTATGAGAGTAAATTTAATGTTGACTACATCGACCATCCGACGAAAATGTGTATCCCATGACAGATCGTGACATATATTACTCCTATACGAATAAATTACTGAGCCCACCATAGGTGTCGATTTGATACGATCGATTGATTCCTGCCTTCCCAGCAATTCATAAAGGGAGACTTTTTCGGGTTGATTTTCAACTGCCATTTCTTACATCAACCGCGGATCGCTTAAGATCTTCCTGCAGAGATTTCTGTTCCCCCTGAACATTTATTTCCCTGTATATGCCCATATCGTTCGCGAAACTACTACATACCGGTGATCATATGTCAGTGACATAAATCAAGAATAACAACGGACCTGGGACACTATCCCGCGGAACACTGGACATAAATCCAACGCAGTGTTTCCCAAAGTGCTAGTTGATTTTTAGGGTTACCACGAAAAATATCGTTAAATGAATAAATCAACAATTTGGAGATATAGGTTGGTCATCAGGACAATAAATTTTCCTTTAATGTATTGATTATGGAGAGGTATCAACAAATTGATGCTACCGAAGATTGAGGTGTCCCTATGCACAAATATTAAACATCGTTTCAACGCGGGAGTGCCCTGAAATACTATCTACCTTTGAAAGGGTACCGCTCCTCAAAAAGGTTTGTGAGACATTGCTCTAACAGGATAAGAACTCATTCCGTTGATCATTACTTTCTGTTCTCTGTTCGAGAGATAGTTCCTAACACAACTCGCAACTTTCGTATTAACGCCGATATTTACGAAATTTAAGGTTAATTTGCTGTGAGATGCTTTGTCGAAAGCTTTCTTGAAATCTATAAATATGGCGTCGACGTGGGTATTTTTCTCGGCAAAACATACACGCCAATATTGTCAGTAGCAATTCGATTTTCCAAAAATGTAATACACCGATGCTATTATTGCAACAAGCTCAGGCACGTAAAGAATAAAAACGATATTTTTGCTCAACGTTAAGCGGATTTGCTTCGCATGTGCGTTAAAATGAAAGGGCATTAGATAAATTTGAGCATTTTCATTTGAATTAAGTCGATCCTCGGAGAACAATTCCGTTATGGCTCAACGATGAAGTCTGCACGGATCCTCCTCATAACGCGGCCTTGAATGCAGAATTTACTTTTGCCATCTTCTTCGTGACTGCAAACGCAAGGACTGAAACGGGCTGCAAACCGAGGGTTCGAACCGAAGAAGACATAGAGAGAAAGAGCAAATGAGTATGCAGAGGAAGAGAGAGAAGGAATGAGAAGGGTTTCAAATAAGGAAGGCCCTTGGGCATCAGATCGGTGCCCGCGAGAAGGCGAAGCCTGCGCCGCAGCGGACGAAAGGTGAACCGTAGGCGGCGACTGCGAGATCTGTTGCTCGGACCGTCGGGAGTCTATCCTTAGCGGCGAGGGAGGGCGCAGAGCCCGGGTTGCACACCCACGACGCGGACGGCGGAGCCAAGAGTTTTCGGCGTCGAGACTAATTCCGTTTGTTTTCATCTCTCCGTATTTTCTCTCTCTTTCGCCGTTCTAGCGGGCGTAATTAAACGAATATCTTCCTGGGAATATCCGGGTGCTCGCTCGCTAGGCCTTAAAATGCTTAAGGTGGCCAATAAATTAATACCGGAAGGTAAACAATGCGATAAACCAAGTGTTGCATAACGGCGATAAGGTTTCTGAATGCCGTGGACTCCCGTCGCCGGTTCGTCCCGCTCCCTGAGGATGCGTGCGTTTGGTTTTTCGAAACCGCTCGCGGGTCGGAGTTAATTTCGCCAGGCAGCATCTGTGAAATTCGTTACCGTGACAAACGAGGCCACGCAAGACTTCTACCGTTGGCGCGGTCGTAACTGTGTAGGTATTAGCATAGTAAATTTCTTCCGAAATTAAACCGGCTCCTCCTTGGATTCTCCTTTATCCGACAACGCGGATTTTACGAACGCTAGAGAAAAAAAACACGGGCTTATTCATTACGCGCGGGGATGGAGCCGGATAACGCAGACAATAAAAATTGAAATTTATTATAACATTTGCTCTCGAACGAGGGTCCTGATTAGCTCTGTCGTCGCAACAACGGGACGCTCTACAATATCCGACGCAGTAGTATCAATTTTCAACCTTCAATGAATAGTTGGCTGCATGTCCGGCGACGCGTTTTTCGTTTTTTCCCCCACTCTCCTTTTGTTATTCGCGTGCGATCGATAGCAATTTACGCTGACGGCAAGGAACACATTTAATGCATTTCGCGCAATGAAACATTTTCACCCCGCGATTTCGCACTTTTCTGATAGGTGAGGAATAATTTATGCTTTTAAATTCGCAAACAGCTGAGTTAATTTAAACTATAATTGCCAAAATACGGCCGGTGAGCGAATGCCAAAAACATTTTAATAATAATTCTTAAAACAATTTCCATTAGTGATAATCACATTCTGCTCGCTTTAACTTCGTGAAATATTTCGGTTCTCCGTATATTTTTTCCTGCAATGACTTGGTTGACCTGATAAAATATTTGATAGTGGATGAAAATGTACATCTTACAGCATGAAGACGATGAATGGAAGTCTGGAGGGATTGTTGTTGAAATAGCTGATAGTTTGTGCCAAAAGTGGCTTATGATACCCTTAATATTACAATGTTTACAGCATTTTCAAATAAATTTATGCTTTGAATTTAAAACTTGCTCACAATGATCCCTGTCCAAATTGTTTTAACAACTTTTAAAATCTTTTATCTTACTATCAGTAGTGCATCAAATCTTTCAGAAGTTAATAATGTTTATCAATTACCCATTAATCCAATTTAAACGGTTCGTAAAAATATTTTACTTTTCATAATGTTAAGCGGAAGTTAAAACTTAACGGAAGGTTTCAAAAATAAACTAACAGTCTGGCTAATGGGTGTAACTTGGAAAAAGTATAACTGAAGATTAAATTAGCGATAATATGGCGTGAATCCAACAGATGATCAAGTTGACTCCTTTAGCTATGACGTGGTCGAGTAACACAGGTGCCACAAAGTAGCCGTCCTCAGTTTGATTTAAGATAATAATAACGAGAAGAATTTAAATGCTCGGGAAAAATCAATTCTCAAAAGAGTTCCCTGTCGGTGAATCGATTTGCATGAATGAAATCGATTCGAGACCTTCTCTTGAGACTCTTTAATAAATTAAAGATAGAAATATATGCCATAATTTTTTTAAGAAACGCGTTTATTATATTTAAGCCACACAATGAGAAATTAAAAAAAAAACATTTGGTTTATGCGAAAAGCTAGTCAATTTGTATTGCGTGTTCCATAGACACGGTCTATTGATTTCACTGAAAATACAACGCAAATTGATCAACACTTCCACGTTCAAAAAATATATAAGTTGCGCCGATTAAAAACGGCGAAATGTTCTTAGATGCACTCTGTAAGGACGTTTTTCGGGAGATGGCGTGATGTCGGAATCCGCGCGCATCACTGCCGGATACTCCGTGACCGACTCCCGGCATAACCCAGACGAACGATGCGGTCCGATGATCACGGAAAACGCTTCATTGCTCCCTCGGCCGACGCGAGGTCGACTGCCGGGGAAACACTGGCGCCTCGCCCTGTCCCTCGCTCCGTCTGACGTACGTGCTTCGCGATGGAATGGTTCGCATTACTCTTTCAAAACTCTCTCTCCCATTAAAACTGGCATGTAGAAAACTATATGTCCCGAAAATCGCGTCACGTACCTTTCAGTATCGGTCGTTGTAAAAGCGGTCGACTGACGGACAATGAAAAAGCATTAAAAGACATAGAAATCCTAACATTGCAAATGGAGCTTGGTTTCTGCTGGGACGTTCAAACATCCATTCTTATGCAAACGATAAGGGAAAGACAAAAATTATGCGATTAGGTTTCAATGTTTATTATAGCCGTTGTTCACCTCCTTTCCACGACTTGCGTCGACACATCATAACAGAAAGTTCGTTTTGCCTAGAAACAAATGCTATTTCATCTCAACAGATGATTCAGGTTGGTGACGTTAGCGCTCTATGAGGTGGTGGAGTAATAATACAAAATATCACGTGATCTCATTTTGAGTTGTCAGAATTGCCCTATCTTTTACGCGACATTGAATTTGTGTTTAGTTAAACGGAAAAGAATAATAGAGTATAATCAGTGGTACTGTTCAGATTTTACTTGAAGTTGACTACGAGTAACGAAACTCCAATACCAAACAATTACCTTTAATAGAACTACAGAGACAATTTTCACAGTTGATATTATAAATAAACGTTCTAGATATTCTAGATAGCATTGGCGGAAAATAAAATTCGCGCGACAGATTTATTTATGGAGGGATGTATTATCACATCCCGAAATTCCACACCGATCTTTCATTTATGGATTTGATATTTCTTCGAGTATAAATGTATAAAAGGTCCCTATAACCTCTTCCGTCACTCATTTCTATTCTCCGTCAGCACCAGCGACGCGCAGGGCTAAGTCAAACCGAAATTTCACACACATGTAGCAACCACGACGCCATAAAAGCCCTACCGATTGAAATGTGTAATTTATCTATCAATCGCGTACTAGTAAAAAATGCACAATCTTTCCTTATTATTTCTACTTTATTATCATTCCGTTACTGCTTTGGGAGTGCTTATAAGGAGCGGTGGCAGTCCAGGGGCTTCAGCCTTTTTTCATCCCTTCCTCTGTTCCCTTCGCCACATCCCTCCTGCACACTCTTACAATCTTCCCTCCTCGTTTCTATCTTTCCCTTCTCCACTTTCTCTCTCTCTCTTCCTTCTCCGCTCTCTCTTGCCGACGAAATACTTTAATAATTTTTCTTTAATGGGCGTAATAATAAAATAAAAGAAAGTGATAACTACTTGTGATAGCTTATGACGTCAAGCATTGTATTCTTTCCTTAAGATATCGCATATTCATTGTCAAATTGTAAATACCCAAACCAAATTATGTAAACCTCTACTTTAATTTTTAACTATAAAATTACAGCGTACGAAAACCCATTAAGGAGTTTCAAAAGGGACATTTCTTTAAAAATAAATAGCACATTGTTGGTCAGCATAATTCACACTTGAAAAGCAACTGGAAGGAATTAAGTGAAATCTTATTCACGCTTTCAGTCTCGTTTAGAAAGACGTTTGCTGGAGAAAATCGCTTATTTACATTACCTATTGTTTCCAAGTGACCGTATCGCTCCATTTATAATTATGCATATTTGGTTAATTTTCTCTCCAACGTAATGTGCCTCCAGAGCTCAGGATAATTTAATTAATTTACTATCTATTTTAATGAAAACCATCAACTGTTGTTGTTCGCCTCCGGACCAGCCGCAGACCAACAAACTTTAAACTTCCGATTAATGCCAGTATAAATATTAATTCTTTTAACCAATAGATTGAAAATAATTTTCAGGTATTATTCTGGTAAATATATATTTATTAACCATATTTACTTTAATGTCATCCGAAAATATTTTTTGAAGATCTCTTCCGTACTTCCCAAGTAACTCAGATGAAATTTTATTATATCCTAAATAATGAACTGTTCATAAAAGTGTAAAAAGACAGTATTATTATAATTATGGGTTTTGTCATGGGAGTCATTGCAAATTAATAACTAATTATTCAACTTCGCTCCTCTAATAAAGATACTGAATCAACATTTAATTTACATAATCACCATAAAGAATACTCGCAATCATTTATTCAGGAGTATCTGCAAAGAATTTTGTTCCAAATGGTGACAAAAATTTACTTCGCCATTTTTAATATGCCATTTCGAATAACATCTGCGTGTACAAAATACACTGCGTCACCGGACAGGTGGGTGGCAAACCAGATGAACTAAAAAAATCTCAAATTCAGTAATAAATAGGAAAAAAGAACCTCCGTCTATCTAAAGTATTTTATCATTGTGGCCGTTCCTTCGAATGTAAGCGGGTTCTTCAAATATTCCGAGTACTTCCTTAGCTTAGCTTTCTTATTTCTTTATTTCCTAGAGCAAGACTTACCAAAATGTGGCTTGCGAACCAACTGCGGCACGGACCAATTTTATAGCATATATTTTACATATGTATAACTTGTGATGAGTTAAACAATTAGAGGACACAATTTAAAGTAAAATGAAAAGACAATTATAAAAACAATACATTTAGTTTTTATCCCTATATTCCCATAAAAGATAAATACATTTAAAACAAATCAGGCAATATACAACTAAACCCTTTAGTATTTTGTGAAATTATTGTTCAAGTATTTTTAAATGGGTGTGGCCCGCGATGACTGCATCAATAGGCTATGTGGTCCTCGATAACTGCAGCAATGAGTTATGTGGCCCTCGAACTGCAAAGTTTGGACCACACTGTTCGTGGAGGTTCAGTCAATTATTACGTGTATTTTTCCAGAAAAATCCGGTGAAAGTAAATCTACCCATAATTTTCGCATGAAATGAAACGAATCGTGAGACATAATGTTTGTTCGTTCGCGAAAATCTGTTCTAAATTAATCGGCCGTAAGGAGAGCAGTCGCATAATCGCCAGACCATGGCGCCATTCTGCGACTGTAGTGTCCCTGCAGGCGGGCAGAGCACCCATAATGGCTAGGAGGGCTCCTAGGAGTCGACTCCTGCCGGAGGGCCCAAATTCCGCATCTGTCCGACTCGTATGAGGGATGTTTGGAGCGCTGTCACTACGTAGGCGATGGCTCCTGGCGTGTCTGCCTTGAGGGAGGTGGGGAGCTCAGGACAAGGCCTTTGGGGCACAGGGATTCCGGCCCCCTAGGACCCAGCGCCTCTGGCGGTGAGCGGCGGAGTAAGAGTTGGAGGGGAGGGAGGGATGGCGAGGCCATCTCGCGGGAATCGCTGTCACGCCGCGAATGACAGTGACCGTGTGGTAGGAGGGAATATTTGCCGGCACGCAACGTAACACGGCAATACTGCAAAGTGCTCCATCTCCTCCTTCTGCCGACCATATTACGCCGAAATTTTTAGTTCTTTAGGTATCAATTCTGTTCGTTTCTCAAACGAGTGGGAGTGTTTCTTTCTGAAAGAGCGTCAGAGGCAGTGTATGGTTACTGGCGATGTTTAATTGAAACCTTTTACCAATTAAGTTTAATTTGAATAATAATGATTAATTTATAATCGTTAATCTAGTGCCATAAATCTCCATATAGAATATGAAATTTTCATACATGATTCCTATAGCCAATCGAATATGAAAAATTCGCTGCTAATTGTTTCCAGCAGACTTTCTCAGAATGTATGCCATTAAAAATACATACAAGCGATGAATGGGATTCATTAACCACCGACATCTATTGGGAAAAACAGGATGGAAAGTTGAGGAGATTACTTCTCATACATGTTCGCATCAAGTTTCAACAGAAATTTGACATTTGAGGAGGAGAAAAAATCATGTACTTGACCGGGTTGATTCCCGGTCAAGTACAGGATTTTTTCTCCTTCTCAAATGTCAAATTTCTATTGGAAAAATTTCATAAAAATAGCATCGTGTCAATTGATATTGCCAAGGTTACTACGTTCTCTTTAGGAAATGTGGTCTAACTCGCCGATAAACTTAAGCCTATAGAAACGTAGTTCGCAGGCATACTTGTTCACTTTTTGTTTCAACTGAATCCCTTCCAACAAAAAAAACCTAGCGTGGCGCATCAACAGCGTTACTTGATCGGTCTGATGCATTTTCTAAGAAGTTTCTTGGAAAAGCGACCGATGTGTCACGTTTGATGGTAGCTCGCCTAGTAACCACTCCACGAAGGCCGTCCGTATAGCGTGTCTCAGATACATCTAAATGGTCGTCGCATTGATCTGATCAAGTGGTCGTAGAGGGGAAGATGGGAACGGAGGGAGAGGGGGATATAAAAAGAGCTTTTCCCGAAAATGACCATTCGCCTCAGAGAGGGTGAGAGAGATAGGGAGAGAGCTAGAGGAGACAGGATTTGAAGGGAGGGACACGGCGGAGGCGGCAGCCATGAGGTCCCCGGGACTACGTCATCAGGTAGGCACAGATGCCCCTTCTGCCCCCACGAGGAGGACCTCATCCCGGCCCCCTCGGGGTAGTCTATTTCTCCTCCACCTCCTCCTCACACCAGGGCTCCTCTCCCATTCTCTCCCCCGCCGTCGCGACCCATCCCACGCCCTCCCCCACCCCCGAACTCTCCATACCTATCCCTCCAGAGGGAGCATAGCACTCAGTGGGTCCACCGCTACCTCCGGTCCGCCCCCACTTGTCAACAGAGGACCAAAGGGAGAATGGGGGGCGGAAGGCAAGAGGGGAGGGAGGTAAAGGAGGGATGGGAGAGAGGAGGAGGGAGGAATGGGGAGACAGAGCGGCTGAAAGGTTGGCTGACTTGAGAGAATAGGTATGAGATGGGTTTGGTTGGAGGTGACCCTACTTTCTTTCCACCGCACAGGTCCGAAGAATAACGGAAGAAAACAAAAGAAATTCAACTCGGCGCGAGGGTAATAACAGTAATAATGGCTTCCGATTGTTAAGCTCTCCGATGAATCTCTCAAAAATCTCTCTCTCCCGCTATACCTTCCACTCCCTTTTGCCCCTCCACCCGCAACTCCACGCCCACCTGATAGGCGCCGATCCCCTCTCGTTTGATAAAAAAATGACAGAGACGGCGTGAACAAAAAAATAAATAAAAAGATATCGGAACGCGTCGATGCCGAAGCAGAGAAAGGGAGGGTGGGATGAGAGATGGAAAGAGAGGGAGATAGAGAGAAGAGGACATAGAGAGAAGGGGAGAAAGAGAGAGAGGAGAGAGGGAGAGAAAAGGAAGAGGGGAGAAAGAGACGAAAAGATAAAGATAGGGAATGAGACAATGAAATGATGAAAGAGAGAGAGAAAGAGTGGGAGAGGAGCGGAAGAAAAAAAAGAAAGGGTGGGAGGGATTGAAAGAGTTATGGAAAGGATGACTGGAGGAGGGGAGGAAAGTGAAAAGGGAGAGAAAGATAGGAAAATATAGAAGGAATGAGAAAAGGGGGATAAGAGAGAGGGAGATAAGTAATGAGAAAAAGAGAGGATAATAGAAAGGAGGAGAAATGGAGGGAGAAGAGGAAGAGAGAGAAAAAGAAAGTGGAGGAGAGTGAAAGAGGAAAGGGAAATGGATGATTGAAATATGACCGGAAAGGAGAGAGAGGGAGAAAAGGGGAAAGAGGGAGAGGAATGGGAAAGAGAAAAGAGATACAAAGACAGGGAGGAGATAGTGAGAGGGAGAGACAGAGAGAGGGAGAGACAGAGAGAGGGAGAGACAGAGAGAGGGAGAGGCAGAGAAAGGGAGAGGGGAAGAGATATGGAGGGAGATAGGGAGAAACAAAGAGAGGAAAGAAAGACTATAGCGATGGGAGAGAGAGAGATAGCTAGATGGAAGGAGAAGAAATTATGCAGAAAATCAAGATTCTCACGCGAGTGATGGTACTATTCCCCTCTTCTTTCTTTCCCCTTTTATTATTACTTCTTCCCTTTCAAATCCGCCCTTCTTCTTTCTGCTCCTTCTCTGGTGCCCCTCTTTCTCTCCCCCGTGCCCAAACCGTGTTAAGGGTTTCCGTGAAAATTGGAAGGCGGGACGTCCCGATGTATTTCTGCAGGGCGCTGGAAAAACGTGGCCCTCGAGGGAAGTGGAAGATGAGGGCGGAGGAGGAGGCGGAGGGGAGGCGGAGGTAGGGGAGTGGGGAGAGAAGGTAAGAGCGGGAAAGAGAGAGAGATGAATGATAGCGCCTTCTTCCACAGTCTCCCTCTCTCACCTCACCCGCCTCTCCGTCTGAAAACTTCACCAACCCACTCCTCCCCTTAAAAACCCCCTCCTCCTCTACCCACCCTTCTTTTCTCTCCCCCAATCTCTCTCTTTTCCCTGCCTCTTCCAAGGTTCTCCGCGCCACAAACACGCGCGCACACAAACACCGGGTCGTGCGCTCACCTATGAATACACAGTACGTCGCGGAGGAAGACAGGAGAGAGACAAGAGACTTGAAGAAGGGAAGGAGGGAAGAGGGCGCAGCTGGGCATCTTCGCTTTGATTATAATATTCATGTTCCATCCTCCTCATTTTTTCCTCCTCGCTCTCTCATCTTCTTCTCCCCCACTCCGCGTCGCCGGACAATATTCAACAAAAATAAACTTCCACGCGATTCATCACATCGTCACGACCCATTGTGGGCCTGTTATTACGTGTGACGCCCAAGTTTAACGGTCTCATTAATTGCCGACCTCTCCAAACTCCTCCACTCTCTCCATCTCACTCCCTTCCCCCTCTTCGAAACCCTTCCCCCTCCACCCTCTCTTTCCATTCCTCTCCTCCCTCCCTCTCCCCTCCCTGCTCGCTCTCCTCTCGCACCACGAGGATCGGGAAACGAATATTGTGCACTCTTCCCCTCTCTCTCTTCTCTCCCCCCTCTATCTCCCACACTGGGGATTCCATTTGCGCCCTCCACCCCCGGACTCTTCCTGCCCTCTCTCTATCCTATCTCTCAGTGTTGAAAACTCTCCCGTTCTTCCTTTTCTCCTCCTGCCGCCCCAATACTTTCCCAATCCACGTCTTCGGCGAATCCGCGACGAATACAAACACACCGAATTTCCCGATATATTCCTCGCTCTCAAACCGAGCACATGTATAAACACGCTCCTTCTCCGTATCTCTCCAAATATCCATTCGACGTTCAAGGAAAGGGAAAAGGTAAACTATATTCAGATCAATGGATCATACGCGTAACTCCCGTATCCTTATTGAGGTGTATAAAACCGTTTTTTGCATTTCGGTGATGAAGCAGTCGTCGGTCGTCTTAACCGAAGATTCTTATCGGAGTCAGAGATCGGCGGATTGCTAATTACAATGGAGGAGGGGATATTTACATATCGTTAATGCAACCTTGTTATGGCAGCAGACGTTACTTACCCATATCATTCAATTACTCGCTGTCCAATAGGAATTCGTGAGTACCCTAACTTGTGACGAACAACTCGGTATGTCCGCCAAACGATACAAAATGTAAGTACAAGCAACGTTAAAGGAAAGAAAGGCCCAAGATTGGGATAAATTCGTTGAGTTGATATGATATGATTGGCATAAAATAAAATTTCGCAGGCAAAAAAGTAAATTCCGAGAATAATTTTGAAATTAGAAGAAAAATCCATCGATTCTCCAGTGGTCTATTCTGCGCGCATGCCTAACAGATGAAGCATTGCTTCTCATTATTTTACATGAGCGGCACTCTAATTCGTAAGTATGTAGCTCATGCATAGATAAGGATATCACAATTGAACGCATGGACATTTTCAGATATTACTGTGCAGCATCAGGGAACAGTAAGAGGAAAAAATATTGCTCCAAAAATGTATTATAAGGATGCAATTGCTTGCAAACATTTTTCGCGGCGCACTTAGCATGCGTTCCCTTTAAGTGATGGGGGGCCATTAGGGAAATACTGGGCTGGATGCTTTGGAACGGCGGTTCTCAAACTTAATGCATCTGCGACGCCTTAAGGCACCCGAAATTATCGCGACCCCCTTAACCCCACCAATATTTCAATAAAATATAAAATTGAAATGGAATACTTATAGAGAATCGGGATTTTTGTTAATACTGATAGTGCAATTAAATCAAAACTAAAAATTAAAATATTTAAAATATCTCCTACACTCTGTTCCGTCTCCATTTTGGACGATAAACATTTAATTGGCGCAACCCATTAAGACGGATTCGACAATTAGTTTGACGATTTGTTCTCACTTTTCCAGCGTTCCGAGCAATTTCCCTCGGCTATTCGATAACGACGATCGCGGCTTTTATCCTCCTTTTTCATTTCCCTAACCTTCTCGTAATTTACTTCCCTAACAGTTTTCGCGGTGGCAAACAAAAAAAAAACAAAATCGACGAAATCTCGGACAGGAAATAAGGAAGGGAAAAGGGAAGATGCGAGTGGCACGCCACTTTTTCGGCGGGGAAGGAATCCTAAACGGGGCGCGTTGTGGTGGGGGGAGGGAAAGGCGACGAATATAAGCAGTCGGAAATTGAGGAGGCGAGAGGAATTAAAAAAAAGAAAAGAACATAAAAACACAACAAATGTAACGATGACTCTAAATCCTCGGAAATCAACCGCGAGAGCACGGTCGCGCCCCCTTCATTTGCAGAGAGGAGGGCCTCCCGCACGCTCATTCACTCCCCCCCTCTCTCTCCAATTCCCCCCCGGGGTTATCCTCACCCCCCACTCCACTCCACCAACCTCCACTCACGCTCTCCTCCTCCCATCCGAACGCCCATCCTTCCCATTAAACCTCCTCTCTCGAAAATCCCTCCCCTCCCCCTCTCTCTCACACACGCTCTCTCTACATATACTAATTATTATAATTGAAACGTGTGCATTGCCCATGCGCCTGTGGTTCGCGAGGGCAAAGGGGCGAAGAGGTGGGAGGGGTGGAGAGACCAAAGGGAAGGGAGGGAGGGAGAAGAGAGAATGCGAGGGAAATGGAGCGATGGTATGGGGATTCGGGAGTGCTTTAGCGAGGGGGAGGGGGTTAAATGTCTCCGGTACGGGGGGAGGGCGTGTAATGGGGTGGGAATACGGGAATGGGTGGGTGGAATAAAAATGAGTGAGCGGGAGTGCATCGGAGAGGGGGGAGGGGAAGAAGGGAGGTATAGGAAGCGACCAATCCGCTTCGGTCATCGATTGTGACGTCACATCTTCTCTCGAAACCTTTACTGTCTCTCTCTACCCTCCCCCCGGCTCGTCTTCCACTCCCTCCTACTCTCGATCGCCTCTCTCCACTATCTTCCCCTCCTCCTCACTCTCGCTCATTCTCATCCTTCCTATTCCCCCCCTCTCGACATGACCGTCCCGCGGATTTCATACCCCCTCACCACAGACGCACTCCACCTTTCTACGCGATGCACGCAGTTTTTTCAACTCCGCGGGAGTACCCCTTTCCTTCCCCCCTTCCCTCTTCCCCCTTCCTACCTCTGCTCCTCTCTCTCCATTCCATTGCTCGGTACGGTATCTCATCTCTCTCTCTCTCAGCTCTACCCACCGCCCCCAAGCTACCTTTTCACCAACCGAGCGAACCGTCCGGGCTCAAACACTGCCGTCAGAATGTCCAATTTAGGCACAAAGCCTTCCGTTATAGGATATAATCAGGAGCACGAGAGGACATCACCTGACTCACCCCGGCATTCCCTCCCTTCCTCATCTCTCTCTCTCTCCACCCAAAAACTCTGTTCCAACACTTCCGACTCCCTCCCTCCTTCCCGTCTCCCTTCCCTCTTGCTCTTTCCCCTCTAACTCCCACCCATCTCACTCTCTCCCATCTCACTCCCTCCCATCTCACTTCCACCACTCTCATTCACTGCCCTCTCACTCCCTCCCCCCTAATTCCCTCTTTCACTAGCTCCCATGCTATTCCCCCCTCTCACTCTCTCCTCTAACTCATTCCCCCTAACTCCCTCCTCTTTTACTTCTTTCCATCTCAAGCCAAACCCTCTCACTCCCTCATCTCTCACTATCTCCCATCTAATTCCCTCCCCTGTTACTCCCTCCCCTCTCACTCCCTCCTCTCTTACTCCTTTCCCCAAAATCCTCCCTCTTTTACTCCCATCTTACTCACTTGTACTCTCTCCTCTCTCACTCTCTCATCTATCACTACCTCTCATTTAATTCCATCCCCTCTCACTCCCTCCCCCTAATTACCTCCCCTCTCATCCCCCTCTTTTACTTCCTCCCACTTTCCCACTCCCTCCTCTTTTACTATCTTCCCTCTAACTTCTGCTTTATCCACTCTTTACTTCTAACCTCGTCCCGGTAACTCCCCATAGTCATACTCCCTCCTATATAACTCTCTCTCCTTTAACTTCCTCCTCCTCTAGAGAGGGGTGTGTGAGTGGAGGAGAGAGAGAGCAAGAGATAGGGGGAGTAGAAGGGAGAAAAGAAGAGGTGGAGTGGTAGGGAGAAAAGGAGAGGGGGAGTGGGAGGGAGTGATGGAGAGGGGGAGAGGAGAAAAGGAGAAAAGAGTGGGAGGTAAGTAGAGGCGAAGTGGGAGGAGAGCAGGGGCGGAATAACTTTCCGTTGCAATCACCGGGCAGGTCTGCTGAAACTTATATATTAATTTGTTTTTCAATTAGTCATTCTTTTCGATGAGAAAATATTTTCTGCATTTTATTAGTACATGATTTTAAATAATATTTGACCCACTCTCCGCTAATAGTGTGCTGAGAGATGGGGTTGGTCCCGTGTTCTTCATAAATTACCGGACCCTTTTACTCCTCTCAGTCCGCCCCTGGAGGGGAGAGTTGCAGTGCCGTCGGGATATAAAGTGCGAGGCGGTGGTTTTTTGAAACGGTTTATATGTAGGGCGATCCTTAAACTGCTGTGAGGGTTTTTGTTTCTCTTTTAAAAAATTAAGAGATCCAGATTAGGACTCTCCAAACGTGTGCTTTAAACGACGGGGTAATTTCTAGAAACATCCAAAGAAAAAAACACAAAACCAAACCTAAACCTTTTTTTGTAACCTTTTTCAAATATCCGCAAACAATAAGGTAATCGGTTGAAAGATCACCCCCACTAAGTATAATTTCGACACAAAAATTATTCCGATACATACAGTCGTCATTTTTTTTCTTCCCAAGTGTTATCGTCCCGTATCGGTGAGGATTCGTTTTTCGGATTTATTTTCGAGAGCTCGGAAGAGAGAGAAACAATTGCCCGGAGTAGGGTCGGTTGAGTAAAGCGGATCAAACCTTACCAAACGGTTTTTTCACCGCTCTTTTTTATATCGGAAATAACACACACATAGAGAGAGGGAGAGCGATAGGTGTCGTAATTTCGTCGGTAGATTTATACACGCTAAGTATGCCATTAATATTTATGGGAATTGAAACGCGGCCTCATTATCCTCCAGCTTATGCAATCCCGCCGATGCCAGACAAACGGACAGTCCATCCATAAATCGCTTATCGCTTCCTACCTATGCCACGGGGGGTATCCGATGGATTACTTTTACATGAGGCCGTTTTCCTCGTGTTTGGCCGATGAAGATTGCTCCGAGGACTGATGATAGAAAACACCCTCGAGTAATACCTTGCCTAGGGCTGGATGCGAACCCGGCATTTGATGGTCGGGGGAGCGACCGTAACTGTCGTCTATCGAAGGCCGTCCAATTTTACGTACATTTATTTGAGAGAACCACAAAGGATTGTTTGCCAGAGGGTTCGCTCCAATCCGCCTAAAATGTCACCCGGAGGACCGACGGAGCTCGTGCGAGATTTTTCGGACGAGAAACGCGACGGGGCGATTTCGAGAAAGGTAAGAAATCCTCTCAAGAGTCCTTCTTTCCGGAATTCTCTGATCGCTAATTTAGTAAGCCAATACGACGTTCGACTGACTAACGAATTACTTCTTTTGGAACATTGTTTGTTTACCCTTAAAGCGGGCGCAAACAGAACAACTCTTCCGCCCTTGGAACATGCACACTCCCGACTGCTTACCTTCCTTTTTTATTTCTCGCATCTCCTCTCTCCTTTCCTCCTCCCCCTCCCCACTCCCTCTCTCTCCGTTCCCTTTTCCTCCCTCTCGTAACGTCTCCAAAACTCTTCTCTGAACCTTCATTGCCCTTCCAGAAGTTAATTTTGGCAACGTACGTGTATATTTGTACTGCCCAGAAAGTTTGGCTCGTCGTACGCGCGCGGTCCTTGCGAGACAATTCATTTGCGTCTCTCTCCCTCTCTTTATCTTTCTCGCCGTGCTTCTTATTCTCCGCTCTTTTTCTCTCCATCTTGCCTTCTATATTTCTCTCGCATTCGCGTTCGAAAATAGAGCGACGGGAAAGTGCGAAATAAAAACGAAAACGACCGGAAACAAATTCTTTTGCAACAAAATCGGTTAAGGGGGAGTAACACACGTCCTGTCACGCGTATCTCATTCAGAACGAGGAGTGGTAACTGGTAAGACATGGAGAGAAGAGCGAGAGGATGTTTAGTCTTTGGAGAAAGTGAGACGAAGGAGAATATGACAGAGAGAGGGAGGGAAATGGGGAGACTGAGAGGAGGAGAAAGGGTGGGAGGGAGAAGAAGGGAGAGAAAGAGATGGGAGAGAGAGAGAGGACGAGAGTGACAACCAGAAGAATAGAGTGGGAGGGTGGAGAGAAAGATAATGACTTGTGATAGAAGAGAGAAAAATGGTTTTCGTCTCCTGAGTTGAGATAAAATAATTAAACATACCTAAGGTTTATGTTCAGGCAAATGGAAATGTTCAGCGTGCTTCGTAAAATTTCTTATGGTCGTGCTTATAATCATTTCTACGCCATACGATATCGGAACATGGTAACGAAAATATGCAGTGCCTTATATGTCAGAGGTTTTAAAAGTGTCAATAGATTCGTGTATTTTTATTAAAATTTCGGATTATTTACATTGAGACTTCATCCAGAAAAACATTTATCACTAAAGAACCATGTGTACTGCAAACCTGCCAAACTTATGAACCGGAATGTATTCTTCAATTACTCCCATAATTCTCTCTTATAATTATTGACCACTGCGCAAATATCTTCTTCCTATAAGGTATAAGTGCTATTTCACTGATATAGCCGAAAGATAAAACCGATTTAAAATGAAAAAAAATAGCAAAAAAGGGCATTCATCGGAAGCCATATTTTTATTCCACAATACGCCGCGCAACAAACATTTCGACACCTTTTTAACCGGAACGCTCTTCGTTTACAAAAACACGATCCGAACGAATTTACAAGAAGGGCGATCGGGTGAAACCGAACGCATCGATTACGTCATTTCATAAAGCGGTCGGGGAAAAATCGCGCCATCTCCCGCATTTTCATGACAATGCTCCTCCCTCTTGGATCGCTCGTCGCGTGATCGAAACGATCTTCCAATCGGACGGACGGAAAGAACGGCCTCCTTTTTCCCCCTTATTTTTTCTTTTCTTTTTTTTATAATCGAGACGGGGAAGAATAGTTTTATTCCTTTTCCCCCCTAGAGTAGCCTTCGACGCACGTTACGCGAAGATCGGAGCTTATTCCGTAGGTATACACATCCTCTCTACCTTTTTTACGCGCGATTTCTTTTTCGAATAAAACCTACTTCCACACCACGTCCCTTTAACCGAACTTTTTCATACGCGCACATGCACCACTCCCAGCATCTCCAACGGTGCGCATCTCTTCCCTCATTAAAAGCACGCCAATTTTCCTCCGATCCTTCTTTTTTTTACACTTTGCCCTTTTGCACTAGTTTTTTTTCTTTAATTTTCTTTTTCATCCGGATGGGAAAAAAATGAAAAGCGCGCACCGAACGCTTCGAGGTTCTTTCAACCCTCGTTAATTCTTTTTTTCCCCGCGAGGCCCGAACGGCGGCCAGAGGGGGATAGGGGAAAGAAAGAGTGAAACGTATTGGACGCATGTATGATTGTTTACACGCTCCGGTCGAAGAGTTACATCCTTGAAAAAAATATTCTCGAAGCGCTCGTCTTCCACCTCCACTTTTCTCTCTCTCTCTCTCTCCCTCCATCCATCTCTCTCTCTCTCCCTCCCTCCCCGGAGATTTTTATTGCTACATATTCCACGAAAATATTATCTCCCAGACACTCTCCCTCTCTCCAGCACTTCCCCTTTCTCTCCCCATCCTCTCTCTCTCTCCCCTTTCTCTATATCTGAAAAATAGACCTCACCCCATCTCCCCCTCCTAACCTTCCATTTTCAAACCCGCCGAAGGCGTGTCGGTGCATCCAGCAAGCGAGAATGACGCGCGAAACGAATCCTGCGACAAAGGGATCGTAAGTGAAATTGCTAATATTTGAGAAACACCGCTCCGGGCGCACTTTTGACGAATGAATTTTTTAAAGAGTGCTCGTGCGAGGTGCGAAAAAGGAAAAGTCGGAGCATTTTTTCGCCAACAGAATTCTTTCCTGCTCTTCAAATACTCTACGACACAATTTTTCATAGTTTGATTGATTTTCCCTGAGGAGGCTGTGAAGGTGAGATAAAGATTTAAACGTGTCCGGAAAAATGGAAATTTTCACTTTTCACCGAAAATATTTAAATTTGGGGCGACGGGTTAAGGCACGAAAATATATCTGCCAGCAACTTGTGCCAGTATTTTATACCGCACTTTTCGGTGACTTTTCAAATAGTGCTTCAGTCGTTCATTGACGAGATGTAATATTTATCATCGTCATCTGTATGTAGACAGGTCCGTGATTATTCTTGGTTGAGCCCGGTTCTCCACTTACTCCTATTTTCTGCAGTCATTTTCATGTCATAGCTCTATTCCCCTTTCAAGTCGTCTTTCAGTTGAAACCTTTTCCTGCCTCTTTCTTTTTTTCCGTCCAGTTTTTCTTCTAACACGTCTTTAATCATGCTCTATCTCCTAAGTTAATGTCCAATCCAGTTTCTGTTTCTTAAAGTCTGTACAATCATTCGCTTCTCTCCTATTCTTCTCAGTACTTGCCCGTATTTCATCCTTTTTATATTTATATGACACTTATTTAGGTCGCAACGGGTGGCGAACTTTAAAATATAAAATCGTATAGGCTATAAAACTAAGACCGGCATCGTATATTTCAAATTATTACTTGTATTAGTCATAACGCGACGTGATAAATCAAGTAACATTGCCGATTATTAAAGGTCGATAAGAAAAATTTGAGGGCAGTCTTTGCGGATGACGATGTAAGGGAAAAAATGATCAATAACAAAATCCCTACGCCAGAACCGAGACATCCATAATATAAATGACGAACCTCGCCGCTTTTACAGTTTCGGACGACTAGTCCTCTCGCTGTAACCGCGCAGAAATTCCAACCCAAGACAAATCCCCGACCTAAATCCGGGAACATCCGCACGCGATATAAACGGGATCTTATAGCGCGGAATCTTTGAGACGGGTTGATATTTTTCGCCCGAGGAGGAAAAGGGGGTGAGAGAAAAGGTGGGGTGGCGGCGGAGGGGGAGGGAGAGGAGAAGAAAAAGTTCCGAGTCCAGTCTCGAGTCTCCATCCCGCTCCATAAAATCCACGCTTGCCGAGCAAGTTGAGTGCACTTAAAAACATCTCACTAGGCGACGTTAAGGGCGTAAAAACCTTTCCGAGACTCGCCCGATGGCCGATAAAAAAGAACGTGGGATTTCTTCTCTTATTATCGCCGCTTAATGCTCTATATTGAATATAAACTGGTGAAAGTGTCGCGAAGTTCCCATCGCACTTCACTATAAAGAGATCGGTTATTGATTTATCGCTTTTTTATCGCGGAATAAAGCGGTCGTTATCGGCGTCCGTTGTTTCCTCCGACTATGAGGGAAAAAGGAGGAGATGGGTGGAAGTGTCGCCCTCCTGTCGTGAATCGTGTGCGAGGGAATTGTAAAATGCTCCGACTTATGAAAACAAACCAGGAATTGTGTTTTTAATATTTTTTAAGTTGCGAGATAAATCTATTGAGTCGGTTTATGCGAAAATATATTACGGATAAACTCCTCCCTTTGAATTACATTCAAGATACAGAAAATCGAGCATGCGCAAATATTAATACGAACAGACAAACTGCCATTTTTACTTGATATAAATAATAATCCATAAAATAGTTCTTTTGTGGATGACTTCAGGAATAGAATAAACTTTTAATTCGGTTTAAGAAAAAAGGAAAGCTGTTTCTAAGAGAGTCCTTAAAAACGTTGGAACAACCCGATGCGCAATTCGGCTACAAAGCTGCCGTAATGAGTGACGATTCAGCGATAGTAGATTTTAAGTACCTAATCGGTTCTAAATGTTTAGTATCTACTATCGGTAAGATACAACTGACAAAGGCTGCTTTTTAGTCTAAGTGTGCGTCTGGTTTTTCCAACATTTATATGGCTGTTGGATAAAAATAGATTTTCAATTTTGATTTCAGCCGTAAGGATAACTCAATTCATATCTGAAGAAGTTTAAGAAAGTTGGATTTTCCTTAGCACTTATACTCATGAGAAGTTTTGCGATGAAAATAATATAACTTTCCGCAAAAATTTTCGTTTTGTAAATAATTTTGAGAAATCATTCCTTCTTCCAATTAATATAATAGGTAACTCCAGTCCTATACCGTTGCCTAAACAGTTTCTAGACCTTTTCGATAATATGGCCCACCTTAGCTACAGGAAATTATCTGCTATATATCAATATAAGCAAGAGAAGATTCTAAAAGTAGCGAGTTATTTGGAAAAACATTAAGACATTTATTAAAAATTTCATTAGTTATGTTTGATTTTAAAAAAATATAAACTTTTCGCTATACTTTTGCGAAAGTTTTTAAACGTTGTCGACCAATCTTAAAATTTTTCAAATTTGTCGCGGCCCACCGGCTGAGGAACACTAACCTAAATGACTCATTTAATAGAAACTATAATCTGAGATGGACGATTGAAACAATCTTCATAGCGGCGATGCATAAATAAAAATCCACTTAAAAATATTCGCTATTCTTCGCACTCTTATTCTACCGCCACCCGACGTTCTTTGTATGTGCCATTTCTCTTATCTCCTATAAAACTTCGCTTTCTCCCTCCCTTCCAAACAGCCATGGATTCAACTCCCTAAACTTAATTTCCTCCTCCTCTCGCCGCGAAAAAATTGTTTTCTCGCATGCTCACCAACAGTCACCAGCACTACTTTCTCCTCTTCCCGCCGCACTTACCCCTATATCTCCCTTTCCCACTCAAAATAAACCTCTTCCATTCCTCCTTTACACCCTTCTCCGTGATCCATCTCCGAAACGTCCTTTACCGCAGGCGCCGCTTCCTAATATCATTTCTCTCTCTCCACGGCTACGACGCCGTATTCCGTCATAACGGCCCATTCGATAGAGGAGCGAGGGTGACACTCCTTCCGAGGCAATAGAGGAAGAGAAACAGAGACGATCTCCTCCACCTCTCTCCCATCTCACCCTCCCAAACACGCACTGTATTTCCCTTTTCTCATCTCCTCCAGAAGATTTCCCATTCCTCTCTCTCCCACTCTCTCTCCCTCTTTCTATCTCTTTCTCCCTCTCGGTTTCATTCGTGAACGAATCCTCCTTTCATTTCGTACCCTTCCTAGGCAATAGTTCCGCCCTTTCCTAGTATTGCCTTTTTGTTGCCCTCAGAAGGAACTTGCACGTAATGCATTCTCCATCTCATTTCCTTTTCTTCCTTTCCCTCTCTCTCTTTATGCATATATGTGTATAACTATTCCCGAATGCTTTTGTTTCTTCGCGTCATTTTCTTTATTTCCAGTCGCAACATTCGTAAGTTTCCACGCGTTTATCCGTTTAATTAACACTTGATAGGATATCACAGGTTTTTCGCGCCCGCCATTTTTTTGCGGCATGTTTTCCCATGGATGTTTTCCTCGAGATATTCTAAATCGTCGTATGGGATTTTTTCTCCTTTTCTCACTGCGGTTAAAATCGAATTATCACCTGTATCTCTCGATAATTTTGTTTAGATTCGAATATCTTTAACTCGATTAGAATTAAAAGGGAGATGTTTTCGTAATCTAACTGGATGTTTCTCTTTTTCCTTTCTTTGTAAAATATTTTTTTAACGATTTCCTTCCGTAATTTTTTCCTTCCACTAATAGATCCCCATCTTTTTACAATTTGAGAAAGAATCATTGCCACTTTCAAATTTCCTTTTTAATATCGCTAGTAAATTAGATGAAACGCCTTGAGAAATTCTCTGCATGATTTTCACATTACTTCTTCCACAAATACGGACATGTAGGAAAAAATATCAAGAAATCCCGTGCTTCAACACGCTTTTCAATAGACGTGATGTTATAGTCAACATTCAAAATATGCTGGTTACGTTCTCGCATTATTAATGAAGATGTTAGTAATTAAGGAGAGATTCTCTCTCTTCGCCAACATTTCTATCATTTCGCCATTTTCCAATTTTCCTCCGTTTCGCATACTATCAATAAATTTTCACGATTTTGTAAACTTCACTTTTCTGTCATCCACTGTAGGATATTAGTAATTACTCCATTTTCAGACAAAATCGAGAATATAGCCAGGCAAATAGTATAAATATACATATCAATACATATTGCCATAGATTTGAATATGGAAAAATGTTATACTCTCAAGAATATCTTTTGTTAAAATTATGACATTCACATTGATTCCAAAATGGAATAAACCAAAACAAAAATGCTTGGATGTTGTATCAAATATCCTAAATATTATGCAATCCCAACGAAATTAAATGCATAATCGTAAACAACCCTCGAGCCATTAAGTAGTTTCGGATTTGTTGATGCCATCCACTGCAGGCAGACAATTCAAGCAGTAAATACAGCAGTTATTTAATAAAACATTCAACGAGAACATCTCTCGGGAGAGAGAAAAGTAAATGAAGAGAGTAAGAGAGAGAAATAAAGTAGGAGAGAGGAAGAGAGAGGATAAAGAGAATCGTAGAGGGTGAAAATGTATTACGACAAAGGTTCCAATAAATGCTATCATGGCGAGACGAACTTTCTCGTTTCTGCGTTTCAGCCTCCGATATTCTCTTTCGTTCTCATTTTCTCCTTCCCTCTTTATCGCTTTTCTCTTCATGCCCCCCATTCTCCCCTTATCTACACCCGTCACACATTCAGTCCATTTCGCGACACTTCTCCCCAGCCGTTTCAGCCCTTCACCCGCTCCTTCACGAGCCTTCGTCGAGAGAGTCCTTCCCTTTATTTTAATCTTCCATCTTTAATGTTTTTAATCTCCCTCATTATATGGCTCATCTCCTTCCTCTCTCTCTTCATCTCTTCTCATCCGTTTTCGTCGAGAGATTATTTCCTCGCCGGCGGATTACTGCCAGAAAACGCGCGGAAATTAGAGCGAGGGAACCGTCAAAAACTTTTACGATGCCTTGAAAATCATTGCGATCCAAATGACTCTTTATAAGATTCGTTACGAGTCGGGGATATATTGAATACTGCCCCGAGAGGGAGGAGGTTAGGTCGCTCGAGGGATTTATCGTACGTAACCTCCTCGCATTGAAATGCGCCTTCTTAGTCTGTTCCCTACAGAACGTCCTATTTTTCCGAACGATCAAGACCTCGACAGTTATAATGGCTGGTGGGAAATCAACATGGAGACAGGCGAATTCTGAGAATTGAAACAAAAAACAGACGCGATCCGTGTTCGATCAAGTAAATTCTTTTACAAGGAGCTAGGGAAGTCGGAAAGCTGTAAATGCGAGTATTTTATTTATTGGAGATAATGCGGATAAATTTGTCCCGAAGTGCGGGAAATTCCCTCTTTCTCTCTCTGACCGGATTAAAGGTACCGATTCGAAGTTCAACCGGGAGAAGTGACACAATAACCTCTTAAAAAGTTTGTCGGAGTCCAACGTTAATGCTCCTGGAACGGGAGCAAGTCCAAAGACGCTCGCTTTTGCCCTCTTTTACAAAGGAACGTATTAACAAGCAAAATTTATTATTCCGCCGAAAAGAATATCGCGCTTTAAAGAATAATGCGAAGATGGCCGAAATAAAAACGACGGCCGAGCGACTCTTTGTAAAACTTTTGCCGTAATGCGTTTTGGCACCATCCGGAGAACTTCTACCATCCGGTTGAAATTTATGTCCCAAGAGCCTCTTTGAAACGGAACCAAGCGTCTGCTGTACGTCAAGCGGATAGGATTTAAAAATAGGGCGAATAGCGAAAGGAAATTTATAAGAGATAAATCCCTTTCTTTATCCGAAAACCTTTCGTGAGAGCAGAAACCCCTCGGGTGCTTAACTTTGTTCCTGTACTTCACGAAGCATATATCTTACGTTGTAAAGCTAGGAACTAATATTACCAAAGATAAGTGCCAGCGTTCCAATTATCCAAACAGCTCTGAATAATATAAGTTGTTCTCGTTAATTATAGCAAGAAGTGACCCTGGAGAGATGTTTGCCACTTGCACGCGAAATGTATCATTTATTCTGACAAACGAGCGCTGAGTGCTTGATTCTTATTCTAGTTGCAGAATTTATCACGTTTGTAACATTCACTGATAGATCTTTTGCAGTATTATCTAGCAGTTTGATTAAAATATAGATTGGAATTAAATCAAAAGAAGAAAACCACTGCGAAAAAGTCACAGAATTCCGCTAATAAATAAATGGCGCAATATACACTGCACAAACTTTCTCATATACGTATATTAGTTTGATCTCACTACAGTTTTTGCCCCTAAATTGTGTGCTTGGAAATTCACTGCCAATTATGTTAATAATACGTAACAATAGAACCAAAGTGACTGACATCATCAACCTCTCACGTCTAATACCTCTCACTAATAAGCGAGTGGCGTTTACAGTGAACTACGGAATTTTAGACTAGGGAATCCCCGGGTTCTCCCTCCCCTCTGACACGTGCGCTGAGCATCTTGTACAGAAATGATGCCACTGGACGATATAATATATAGTAACTTTTTTGGGACATATGACTTAGTTATTATTATTTGTGACATCAATCTGTACGTTTGGATGGATTTTAAACGAAATCCTTAGAGCCATTTTTGAGTCAATCGGGTTTTGTTTCAAAATATCCTCGAATAAAGTACCATCAATTGTAGCGCAATATCGTTCATCTCTTCAGATTGTATTTTATGAATGATATTATACATAAATATGAGATATCATTCGATTTAGTTTAACCGTAAGGCTGTAGTAAGAGTTTAAATGGATCGCGGCGGAGGCGTGACGTCATAAGGCTTAGGTAAGGTAGCTTAACGTACATTGTAATGTCACTGGACGGCATAGAGAGAGAGTTCAAGAGATATACGGCTTACGTAGTATTATTTGTAACATCATGCTCTACAATTGGATTGATTTTAATCAAATTCTCTGGAGTCATTTTTGAGTAAATCAAATTTTAAAAAAATCGCCAAGAATAAACTACCCTTTATTTTCGTGCAATATCATTTTTATGAAAAAAGGTCTGCAAAAGATGACATATTGCACAAATACGAGATGTCATTCGATTTAATGTACGCGTTTGGGCCCTAGGAGGGCGAACAGACAGACAGACAGATGGCATGGCGAAAACCACTTTTTTGGACTCAGCGACACCTAAAACGTGTATTTCTATCAAAATCTCGAAGTCGAATTTTTTCACGATAACAAATACTTTCTCAATATACTACGTATATGAGAAAGTAAAATGCACTACGTATATGAGATAGTAAAATATACTACGTATATGAGATAGTAAAAAGTTTCTTTTTGAGCATACCTTTCAATTAGCATATCAACCACCATTCCCTAGGTGCTTACAGATTAAACAATAAAATAACAATAAAAAGAAAAAACTTCTCTGAGAAAACTCAGGAAGTTTCAAGCACAACGGTATAGATCCCATGGAATTATTCTTTCACGAAGTCGAAGGCTCCCTCTAAGTCAGCGGTCTCAATACGCGGTCCACTAGTTTAATAAGTGTGCCCCTCTTGATTCTATTTCATATTGCTGAATGACGATGAGAAAGATACAGTCATGGAGTGAAATAGGGAAAAGAAACTGTAAATAAAAACGGAGTACAACTAGATACAGAAGCATAATTAACAATCTTAAGGCAGTTTTGAGGAAAGATTCCAAGACCTGCAGCAGAAATGATCTCAAACTGCATTTCCGATCGATCCTATTAGTGGCGAAGCAACGTCCCAGATGGAAAAAATAGAACTTGTTGGAAAATGAGAGATTGAAATCTCTTCAGAAGGTGAATGGAACTCTTACTTTCTACAGATATTTACCAAAGCATATATGTATACTTGAATATCAACTGTTCACCGTTCACATCAATTCGCTATTATTCTCGACCTATCTTTGTTTGTTTTATCGACGCTCATTCACATGAAATCCAACCATTTATCTGTTTTGACGGAACTGATGTGTGAGATCAAACAAACAAAAACAATATATCGGGAGAACTGTTGAAAGCAAGGATACAATTTGAATTTGAGATCCATTCTCTATGCCAAAGCAAAGCTGCAATTTATTAAGCTCTCCTGCACTGCGAACCCTTTAGGATTGCCATGGGAATTTCCACCGCTGGAAAATTTCCATCGCCGTCCTCTTCCGTTTTAATAGAACCGCAAGACCACGGATCGACTCCTGCAGATGTATGCCTACGCCGTGCACCGCGGGACATTTCCTTTCACCCCGGAGAGCTCGCCCCCCCCCCCTTTTCGAATCGGAGAGACAGTTTCTCGCAGCTCCCCCTCTTTCTCACCCTCCTTCTCCCTCCTCCTTCTCTCCTCCTCCCCTGCAGCAAATGAGCTGCCAACTGTCCTATCACGCCTCACACTTTTCCTCAAAGCGCCATTATTCAGCCAGCGTTAATCTTAGCACGCAGTAGGTTATCTGTCTCATTCGATTTCAGGAATTCTGCGAGTCCTATGCCCTATGGCGGGGCGCGTTGCACCACCCTCCACCACCCCACCCTTTCACCCTTTCTTTTTTTATCCCATTCGTACTGCCGAAGCGCCATCGCCCCTTTTTTGCGTCACCCCTTTTTGCCCCTTCCCTCCTTTTTTGTCATCCGGCAAAGTGATTTCCCCTTCCCCCTATTTAGCAAAAAAACTAAACTTCTCACCCTCCTTGCACCTCGGCTACTCACTCTCGGCGTCACCCAATCTGAGATCTCAGCGAGAGTAGGATGGGGAGATGGAGAAGGGAGAGGAGAATGGAAAGGGAAATGGAGGAGGGCGTCAAACTAGCGGGAGAGTGCCAGGACTTAGAAAGAGCCTTGATTTTTTTAGTTTTAAAACTAAAGGTTCGGCATAATGCGTCCCCACCTTTTTTTTTAAAGAAAAGCTTGCCCGATTTCCTAAACATTCTCCCATTCGTTCCTTCTCCCCACCCTCATCCACGCTCACCCTCTCCCTCCCTTATCTCTTTGGAGAGGAAAGAGACATCCTGCAGACACCTTCCGCCATTCAAAAATCTCCATTTTTTCCGCCCGCCCCGTATCCCTTATCCCGCGCCCATCCCCCCACACAGGGCCTTCCTAATTCGTTTTTTACTGTCCTAACTCACCCCACCCCTTTTAACGCATCCAGTTTCCCTGTCGTCGACCCTCTCTCTCTCTCTGATACGAGCCTCAAAAACACGCTATTAATTTTTTTTCGGGGGAATATCGCGGTGGATGGGGAGAGGAGGAAATGATTTTTCTCTCTCCCGAGAAAATAAAACAATTGATTTTCGAACAAGTGTTGTGCGCCGCACCTGGTTAGACCTCGTACACAGTGTAATCAGCAATGTAGCGGGCGGGTGGCAGGGAGTATGGATTTCATTGTAAAAAAGGTCGGGAGGATGCGAGGCGCGGCATCGAAAAGGGTCCGGGGAAGAAGAGGAGGGGAATTGAGGGGAGGGGAATGGAGGGGGAGGGGAATGGAGGGGAAGGGAATGGAGGGGAGGCGAATGGAGGGGAGGCGAATGGAGGGGGAGGGGAATGGAGGGGAGGCGAATGGAGGGGGAGGGGAATGGAGGAGAGGCGAATGGAGGGGGAGGGGAATGGAGGGGGGGGCGGAATAGAGGGGGAGGGGAATGGAGGGGAGGGGAATGGAGGGGGAACGGAGGGGGAGGGAAATGGAGGGGGAGGGGAATGGAGGGGGAAGGGAATTGATAGGAGGGGAATGTAGGGGTAGGGAAATGGTGGGGAGGGGAATGAAGGGGGGGAATGGAGGGGGAGGATGACGGGGTTGGGAATAATGTCACGCAGTGGCGTATCCAGGGGGGGTTTGGGCGTTAAAACCCCCTCCCCCCCGCCCCACCCATGAGCATCGTATACTTAGAATATCCTCTGGAAAAGATATTGACGCCCCAAGATAACTGCGAACGTGGGGACGATAAAATAAAATTCATTAGTGTTTTACTTGGCGTCCTACAAGTTAACTTTCTTTAAAAGGTGAGTTATGCGATCAGGGCTTCCAAAACAAGCAGTCTTGTGAGAAAGGGACCCATGTGCACGGCACTCCGGTGGACTGAGAGGTAGGGTGGTCGGAGGAGTGCCTCTCTCGGGCTAAGTGGTCGATTCTATTCGGGCTTTTTTCGGACCTTAAATTTGACCATGTTATTGTTTTCTGAATGTAAACGCCATAGCTCTGCTTGTTGTTTCTCTCTTTATTAATACCTAGCTCTTCATCTTATTTTCCATAAAGGCTTAGGAGAGAAAGAAATGCAATGTGGGTTGGAGTGAAAAATTGCTTGACATTTCAGTGCCTTCTCACGAAAGAAATTTGGTGCTGTAAGGATTAGCCGAGATAAACTAAGAATTTATCAAAACCACTCCATAAACACAGAACATGACTCAACCTAAGCGAAAGATTTGAGTTCATTAAGCATCTGCTGCCCGGCTAGTAAATCAAAGCGCACGTATGTGTATTTTTGGCTAATCAACCTCTTGGATTATTATAGAAAATAGAAGCGCAAAAACTAAACATCAAATACAGAGAACTTGGAAGAAAGCCGTAGGTCTCACATGTTCTGATGCTGCATGTAATCTCACTCCATATAATTTCCAGTCCCTTTTCGTCAGTCATTGATTGCTAGTGGTCGAAGAGGGATCTCCTCGTTGCCTTTAAGGTTTGTAGTTTTGCATATACATATAAATATAGCATTTCCGCGAATGTACCGCTGTGTGAAATTTAGTGAGATCGCTAATTTTTATAATGAAATTTCCGAAAAGTTTTATTCCAAATTAAAGCAACAGATAACAATGTTTGCTGGGTTCTGCAATCATGCTTTACAAGTTAGTGACTTCATTTTATTTCAATATCAACATGTCCCGCCGCGCATTATTTATCTAAGCATTTTTCTTAAATTAAATCGCTAAACATAGAATCGTTGTTTTTTTTGTTCTACTTTATGAAAAATTAGCACGTTATATTGAATACAATGTTACGACAATTGAGGTAACACAGGAGTGGGGAGACAGTGCTTATTCGTGTAACACAGCAGGTCAATAAGATGATCTTAAAAAACCAAAGTTTATTCTTACCTTTCCCTTTCAATTTTTACTATTCCTTCATAAACAATTTCTTGTATGTTTTCATTTTGTCCCTACGTGTACAAGATATCTCAAGAAATCCCAGAGGGAGTAGTCATTTTTTCAGGATTAAATTTCTCATGCCTCGTGTTCGGAATGGTAAAATTTTGGTCGGCCCATTAGGCAGAGTTCTAATCCCAAAACGATTTTCTCAACTCGTGTAACACAGGAATGACTGACATGTAGGAACTTTTTTAAACTAAGATAAAATATTTAAAAATACAAAATCAAGACATTGATGTAGGATTGCACGAACGATTGGATCTTCATTTTATCATTGCCAAAATAAGAATCTCATTCTATAACTTGCGTAAATCGACTCAGAACGCGAAAGTAGGATTTTAATGTTATATCATATCTATTGGTTTATTATACGTAATTATGATCAATCTATCGTGTCATTATCTACTTACGCAACGTATTTTGTTGAATCTCTAAAAAAAGGTCAGTGGAGATGTTAGTGATGAGGATGATAAACCCCCCCCCCCCCTCCCCTTGAAAATTTTCTGGATACGCCACTGATGTCACGAGACAATTTCAAATAAGTGGGTGGGTTTTTTTACGAGTATAATAGGAAGGAAGGGGCGCATGTTGGGAGAGAGCGAGGGAGAGAGGAGAAAGAGAGAGAATTAGAGGGAGAACGGAGAAAAGAGAGATAATAGGAGAGGAAGAGATGGGAGAAAGAGATGAAAAGAACCGTTTAAAATCGAATACCGGTGAATCACCACTGATGAAGGCTGCTTTGTGGCCGACATGCGCATCTGGCTTTCCTCATATTTTCATGGCTTTTGAAGAAACACTTTTCCAATTATCTTAAAACGAATGAAAAGCTTCTTCTACTTCTTAAGTCGTCGATAAATCATTATTTTTATATATTTTTACTTTTATCAGGTCAACAAATGGCAGTTTGTCTTTTCGTTTCAATATTTATCGATTTTATGAATCTTTAAAATAATTCAAAAATGTACTAGAGAGAATTAAAGAGAGGAAGACACGGGGAAGAGAGGAGGAAGAGAAGGGGAGAGAGAGGGAAAAAGAGGTAGAGAGGGGGAAGGAGAGAGAAGAGAAGGAGAGAGAGGAAGGAGAGAGAGGAAGAAGAGAGAGGAAGGAGAGAGAGGAAGGAGAGAGAGGAAGGAGAGAGAGGAAGGAGAGAGAGGACGGAGAGAGAGAGAGGAAGGAGAGAAGACAAGAGAGAGAATTAGAGAAATAAATAGAAAGAGAGATGTAAAGAGAGGGGATTAGGGAGAGAAGAAGGAAAAGTGGGGGAGAGAGAAAGGGACAGAGGGAGAGAGTATAATGGGGAGAAAAGGTTGATAGAGATTGATAGAAAAGAGATAGAAAAAGTGGGGAAGAGAAAGCTGGGGAAGGTGTGTTGTTTGTGGTGGACACGAGGAAAGGAGGATGCCATGGGAGGAGTAATAGGCTGAAAGAGGTGTGGTGACAGAGGGCGAGGAGCGTGCGAAGGTTGCGGCGGATTAAAATGTATGAAGGAGCGATGGCGCCTATAGGAAAAGAGAGTAGGATGTTCCTAGGGCGAGAAGGGGATGAAAAGTTGAGAGATGACTTAGTGGGAAGGTGGGGAGGGAAGGGAGAGAGCAAAAGGACTACTTTGTGGGTGCCAGGAAGATGCGGGTTCATGGAGAAAGGTGTTTTCCTAAATAACGAGGTCAGAAATAAGGAAGTAGCTCTGAAAAGAACAAATCCGCCTACTTTCCTTTCAATACAATTTTAATATATAAATACCTTCTTCAAAATTAACAAATTTTCATGTTAGTAGTAGCAATAATTTTTATTTTTAGGTGCATCGACGACTAAGGTCATTTAGCACCGTTAAATATTCTATTCAGAAAAAAACAAAAACAAAATTCTCTCACCAAAGATGCCGTAAGAATTATACAAGAAGAATACCAAAGCTACCGTAAGAATTACTCAAGAAGAAATGTGGTTTTTAAAAACAAGGACAAACCAACCAACCAACCAACGTTAAGGAAACCGATGAAAAAACAAAAGGGAACAAACCAATTCAAGACCAACAAAAACCAAAAACAAAATTTTCTCACCAAAGATGCCGTAAGAATTACACAAAAAGAACCGCCGTTTTGTTTACAGAGTCGCTCTGGTTACAACAATATGTAGTATTCATACTTTTCGCCACGATTCCGATAGGTATGAATCGGCCTAAGGGTCGATTGTTACCTCGATATCTATGAATCGAAACACGGCTGCAATGCGCACTCGGCTATGCTCCAGCCGAGTTCGACAATAAACGATAGTTTTTGAGAGAAATTCAAACAAACACGATCGAAAATCAAAATTGTGTAATAAGAATATTCACTTT
Organism: Tanypteryx hageni; assembly: GCA_028673005.1. Classification (NCBI taxonomy): domain Eukaryota; kingdom Metazoa; phylum Arthropoda; class Insecta; order Odonata; family Petaluridae; genus Tanypteryx; species Tanypteryx hageni. Next base: position 193,695,362 of record CM054112.1, read on the forward strand.
TTCCCCTTAGAACAGTACAAATCCCACTCCGATATCAGAATTCTAAATTATTTTAAAATGCAAAAGAATTTTAGATCAACCCTGTAAATCAAATGGGAAAAGAACTCACCTGGAATCGAACTCGGGGCCTGTAAATTCGGAATATGGCCCTGAGATAGTCTCTGAGAGCACTAGCCTTACACCGAGTTTCATGGAAATCGATCCATTCACGAAGAAAATGTTAGGGGGAGACACAACACACACGCGGACACCGAGGCGATCTCATAAGACTATATTCCATTTTTTGGAAAATAGGTTAAAAATGAAAATATTTGAAGGGGAAGCTAACGAAGAAATACAATCTTGTTTGGGGAATTATTGGACGGAAGCTACTGGGGTAATCGAGAAAATTCTGAAAAAATACGCCTGATTCGAAGCCTGCGTCGAGGGAATACGGATGTGGAAGGTTGGGTAAAAATGAGATTTCTGTTAATAAGTTTAATGGTTCAGTAAACTCCGGTGCGTTGCGTTTAAGGATATCTGCATCCGATATGGATTCGATTATAATCTTGCATACTGTCTTTTGCGCACGATAGCTCAATTTATAAATCATATGCCCAGGATATTAGCTCCTCGACGATAAATAAGTTAAAGAAAATTCATTTATCGGCACTTTATTTATCCGATAGTTTACGACTCCCGCTAATCTGACACCTGCATTGAAATTATGAAACGTCTATATATGATCGTTTAACTTGTTTTTTCAGAAACCAATTTAAGAGAGTAAAATGATAAATTGTTATTCCATCAATTTAAAACGTCCCATTGGTCACAAACTGAATTGCTTGGACGTAACGCAGAAAAACATCTGAGTATACAAAACGTTTCCCGATTTATAGCTAAATTAGGCATAATTTTCAGAGGATTTTCAGTAATTTCTTGGCACATTAAGTTATACACAAATACACAAAAATCTAAATTTGAATGATTAGCTTAACTAATTAGGGCCATAATATGATTAATTTGCATTTCTATTTAATTGATCTATAATCGTTAACAGATAAAATATTGATCTTATCTGTCATCCTTTCGAACATAACGAACTAACATCAAAAAATTAAAATCTCCCCTTTATAGCCCTTAAAGAAATTTGTAAAAATTTGTGAGAAATGAGAGAAATCCCGCAGAAGAAGGGACACTATTTATATCGAATCACAAGAATAGGCGGCGATCCTACCGTTTGCGAATTGTAATCGATCAACTAAGGGAAGCCATTCGAAATTTCAATCGACGCCAATACGCTAATTACTTTTGGGCGATGAAACGAAGAAACCGTCAATATAAACACAGAGAGACTAATGCGAATAATCCCGACTAAAACTCCGAATCTATTATCCCACGATCGGACGGCGCCAACTTTGATCGCCGCCATATGATTAGTCCGGGGCGATAACTGCAGAATTGCAGATTACGCCGACGAAACCGCTCGACGCGGTCCTCATTGAGGAGCCCCAGAGTAGGATGTAAAAGGAGTATCAGTTGGGATACGTCACAATCGAAATTTCCGACGTCATTTCGCGGGATCTCGATGTGAATTTTTTCTGCGCAAAAATTTCGCGGAAAACACTTCTGATAATTATCCATTATTTTTTTCCTTCGACCTGCGTTGGCGGAATAAAAATTCGCCGAACGAAAAAAGTCTCCATCTATAAACCGAAAAGTGAAATCCGAACCCTATTTACCCGGGAAAAACAAGAGGGTTTAATTCGTCGGAAGCACGGACCAGACCCCTTCTCTCTCACTCTCCCTCCCTCTTTCCCGTCATCCCTTTTCCCCCATTTTACTACTGGCACTCTCTCTCTCCCTCCCCTTTTTATAACACTCATTTGGCTTATTCTGAAAAGGGACGCGAGTTCGGACTGCGTCCCACCCGACGTCTAAGGGCCGTTTTGTTACCGAAACAACTCCCTCGCCACGCTCTGCACCGAGGGTCGCGAGTCGACCTTAAATTATAAGGGGAGTTCTATGATCGGCAATAAAAGTCAACGGAGAGAGACGGATGGGCAGATATTCTTGGGTAGCAACAAAGTGGGATAAATTGCGTTTAATGGAATTAACCATTCCAGCATTCTGGTAACATCTTGCGAGCGATAGGATATCTTCTCGACTGATCTCCTTTCAAAATCCGGATTCTACTTCCCCTTTTCCATCTTACGACTCCGTATCTCCGATCGTTCAATGCGGCTGGTGGATTGTTTTTGTTCCTTCCGATCGCACCTACACAGTCCCTTCCCACGCTCTCGTCCTGACCACTCACACCATGCCAACTACCATCTCGTTCTTCATTCCTTCCTCAACTTCTTCCACTGCCGGTCCACGAACCGGACATTATAAACTAAATTAGGATTTTCCCATGCTTTTCTCTTTTCCTTTATTCTTTATCTCTCCCTCACTTCTCTCTCTCCCTCTCCCATTCTCTCCTATCGCCCTCTCTCCCTTTCTCTCCTATCTACCTCTCTTTCCTCTCTCCGTCTCTCTCCTCTCTCCCTCTATCCCTTTCGCTCATCTCTATCTCCTCTCTCCCTCTATCCCTTTCGCTCATCTCTATCTCCTCTCTCCATAACTCTCCTCTCTCCCTAGCTCTCCTCTCTCCCTAACTTTCCTCTCTCCCTAGCTCTCCTCTCTCCCTAACTTTCCTCTCTCCCTAACTCTCCTCTCTCCCTAACTCTCCTCTCTCCCTAACTCTCCTCTCTCCCTAAATCTCCTCTCTCCCTAACTCTCCTCTCTCCCTAGCTCTCCTCTCTCCCTCTCTCTCATCTCTCCCTCACTCTCCTCTCTTTCCACTCTCCCTACCAAACCTCGAAAGCCATTTTCAATTCCCCGCTCGGCATTTCGCTCCTTTGTTTTTCTTTTCCCCGAATTAGCGCTCGGCGCCGCGCGAGTTGAGCGGTCGCCCGCATTATCTTTCACCCGTCCACTTGCTTCCCTCCCTCTTCCTCTTCTCTATATCCCTCTCTCCCTCTCAATCTCCCTATCTCCGTACACACACACCCTTCCCCTCCTAAGCTCGTTTCCTGAATTCTTCGCTTAGCTTTTCGACTTCCAACGAAGTTCGGTTGTTGTTGTTGAGAACTCCTCTCCGTTTCGTAAATCTCCAACGTTATCCCTCCCATTGCCTTAACACTCCAATTACATCCGTATCCAGATTTATTCACTCGAATTCTTTTTTATTATTGACCCGTAACCTCTTATATTTTTCGAGGAGTTCCCTTTTTTCGTACTCTCTCCCTTTCTCCCTCCTTTCTTCCTCGTTCGTCCTTCATCGATCGATCCGTCCAGCCCTTTATGAACGACTCGTCCACTCATTCGACCAGACCGCCCCCGCTCCCTCTCCAGCCCCCTCCTCAACCCTTCCTGACCTCTCTCTCTCTCTCTTCCAGAGCCGCGCGAATTTTCCCTCGTGCGACTATTCCGCAGATGACAACAATGACGTCACTTCATCAACAGATGCCCGCACCCCGGCATGGCAACCGCCGCGCCGCCCCGTGGATGCATGGGCCGAATCAATCACTGGCTGGCTGGCGTGTACGTGTTGCTCCGCACAGTGGTTTAATGCGAGAGGGAATGGAAGGAGAGGTTTTCAGAGGTGTGAGAGGGGAGTGGGTGGGAGGTGAGAGGAGCATTAAGGGGAGGTCGTGGTGCGATCGAGACGGCGGACCAGGTCGTGGGTGGATTGAAGAGGAGTGGTTGTTGCGGGGGAGTGGGTGGGAGGGGAGGGGAAAGAAGCGATACGTGGAAAGTGTGTGACTGAGGGGGTGGAGAGGAGGGAGATGGAGGGAGGGGATGAAGGGAGGAGGGGGATGGAGGGAGGAGGGGGATGGAGGGAGGAGGGGGATGGAGAGAGGAGGGGGATGGAGGGAGGAGGGGGATGGAGGGAGGAGGAGGGTGGAGAGAGGAGGGGGATGAAGGGGTGGAGGGAGGAGGGGGATGAAGGGGTGGAGGGGGATGAAGGGGTGGAGGGAGGAGGGGGATGAAGGGGTGGAGGGGGATGAAGGGGTGGAGGGAGGAGGGGATGGAGGGAGGGGGACGGAAGGGGATCGTAGAATGCGGGGCGGAGAAGTCGGCTGGGAGTGCGGACGATTGAAAAAAATCTAAAAGAGGCGTGTTTTTTTAACGAGAGGAAAATCTGCTACCGTATCGCGAAAAATAAATGTATTTCGGGCAAGTTACATTCAATTAATGAATCTTTCGGTTCTTTCTGGAGATGCGGTCCTGCCTTTTTCGCGGCGTTCGTATCACTTTGACGGACGCAAACACAAATTCGTTAACAATGAGAAATTTCGAAAGCGTGGAATCAATCGTTTTTCACCTTCTTTGTGCGGTGGAAGTGGTGCTGGAAACGTTTCGGTTGCTGCGGAAATTAATTATCAAGTTATGCTTTAAATATTTTATCCTGAATGAATCCATTTAATTTGACGGGTGAAAACGAATTACTATAAGTACGATCCAGTTAGTTGTTAGCTAAAGAAAAAGACCGAAATTATCAACTTTGGATAAAATTTTTATCACAATAAAAGAAATAAACATAAGTCGAAAGAGAAAAAGAAAAAACTATAATATTTCTAAATCAAATTTAGGAACGGACTAGAAGGTAAAAAATAAAAGGAGAAAACGAAGAATAGAGTTAATTATTCAGAAATTACAAATTTCTAGCAAATAATCTTTTAAAGTCTAAAAGGCTTAGTTAGTATCATTATATATCGACGACCCCTACAGAGGAGGATATATATAGATATATATATATATATATATATATATATATATATATATATATATATATATATATAACATATAGGAGGATACTAATGTCTAGCCCAAACTACAAGAGCTAGAGATCTGAAAGTTTTAGTTTTTGTAGATATGATGAAGAAACCTTCAGATAAAATGAGACTTCTTACCTAAGTGACATGAGTTCGACTCCAGAAATTCCGAAATTTGCGTTTTTCCCATAAGAAAAGCATTGCGCCATTTTTGTAAATTAATTATGGGCCCTTGCCGGTAAGCTAGAAAAATGAAATTTTCAGTGTTGCTAGATGGCCGCAATATCTATTAGAAATTATTGTTACTTTTGCTTACAGTGTCTTGGGTTCGACTCCAGATACCCCGGAATATCTCCCATAAGTTAGCATGGGAAAACGCAATCCAGTGTGTAGACCAATCTAATAAGTTTAGGAAGCTGAAATTTTTCAAGATTATAGAACTTTTCTCATAACCAACTATAAAAATCGAAAATTTCAAAATTGTTAATTTTTAGGGGTTGTTTTAACCCCATTTGAACATTAAAGTTTAATAATTTTTTAGGTACTACGGGATGAGCTAGGAAGCTGCAATTTTCAAATTATTTACAGAACAGTGCATTTGCACAAATAAACATTTCAATCTCTCCATATATATATATATATATATTGCGGCAACCGTTAAAAATGTTTAAATTTTAAACAATTAGAAAAATATTATTTTACTTCTAGAAGTGCTACAACTTTAAAATTTGGCTGAAATGTGTAGCATTAGTACCCCATAATGGAGAAAGTGTAAAATGTTTAAAATTGCAACATTTGGGGATTGTTTTAAACTATTATTTTTACATGTGGGAAAAACAAAAATCGCTGCGGAGGTGAAATCTTTAGAATTAATAGAATATTTGTAATGGTGAAATATCTGTCTGAAAAATTAATATTTTTCAAGGTGAGATGAAATGCTTGCAGTATGCAAGCACCTTCTACTAGTATTGTATATTAGTGAGGAAAATTCGAGAGCATTTTTAATAGAAATTCGCGTAGAAGGTGCTGAAATCTAATGTCTAATTGAACGATCTCGTTGAAACGGCAAATTTGGCTGAGGACAAATTATAATCTCGAAGTGTCTCTTATTCGTAATTACACATTCTCTAGGAGTTGTATTCATATAAACTTACATATAAGAATCATGCGAAGTAGAATTAAAATTTAATAAAGGAAACTTTTGTAACAATCTCAACACCTTCATCATACTGCAGTGCAACGAAACCTAGGTTGTAATTAAAGTGTTTTTAATAAAATGAACTTTTTACAAAGTATTTTTTTTTTCAGCTTCGGAATGAACCAAAGTTGAGCCTTATCTTATTTTCATATACTTCAAAAGATTTATTTTTAACCAAATTTAGAAAGGACAAATATTTTTATATTAATATCTACGGACTGAAATATATTGCGCCATAATGATGACAAAATAAATGAGATCGATTGTAGGATGGAGCGTTATCGGGGCTCGTTGTTTTCTGAGGACAATACGAGTTCATAATAGTAGAATCAAACCTGCGAGAGAAAATTGTCAGCAACGTTTCGGTGCACTGCTCACTCTGCCACCCAACACTGTGGTGACTTGCAGGGCAACAACTAGATATAGATGTGGATACAGTCGAACTTCGATAACTCGTACCTAAGGTGGAGATCGAAAATATCCGAGTTATCGAAACTTCAAGTAAGAGAACTTCATTAAATATATATGTGCTTTCTACTTCAACTCATTCGAATTATAGAAGTTTATTTTATATGAGAAGCGCCCCAAAGCAGTTTTTCTTTTGCATCTCTTCGGAAGAAAGGCGGTAAGACGAATAAATAACATAAAAATTGCACGCATAATCGGTTATCCTAACTTCTGAAAATGTTACTTCACTACGCATCACGGTATGATCTACAAAACCCGAAAAAGTCTTAAAATAAACAAGAGTGAGACCGAGAATATTAGAAATAGAGAATCAGGTTTTCAGCCAACGGGATCTATCGGTCAAACCCAACATTATATATATATATATATATATATATATATATATATATATATATATAAAATAAGACTTTTTCTTGCGATGGGTTGTCTCATCAGACGCATCAGTTCCGTTCCGAAGTGGATCGAGTTTAATCCTGACGGAGGAGGATAATTATCGCCGATCCTCATCGATTTGAAAATGAGCAGCGCTCTTACGAAAAAATTTTTAAAAACCGTCTCGACGCGATATTATTGTTTTTGTTGCTAAAAAATCACCGATTTCATCCCCCGCGAAATTTCTTATCAATCAAAACGAACCCAAAACACGCATCGGATTTTGCAAAAAAAGAGAATAATACTGCTCTATTTCCTCTCCCCTCTCTCCCGGAGCAGAAGCAAAAAGAAGAAAAACCTTTAAATTAATTTTCAAATCAGAAAGAGAGGAATAAAAAATGAACAAAAGCTAAGCGTCATGGCGGACCCAAACTGACGTGACGGGACATGTAATGGTATTCAGACGCCCTTTTTAGGGTTAGGGAAGGGAGAAAATGGGTAGGGAAAAGAGAGAGAGAGAGAGAGAGGAAAAAGAGAGATAGAGAAAGAATAAGTGAGGGAGGAAGAGAGAGAGAGAGAGAGAGAGAAAAAAAGGGAGGTCGATAGGGTTTTGAGAAGAATGGGAGCGCGCGAGGTCGGGATAGGATTTGACTAATGAGGCTTAGTGTCCACATAACGTCAGCTTAAGGAATAAGCGATACGACGTTTCGCTCGAGTGACGAGGATGGGATGAATTAATGCCCCGAAATCGCGCACGACTTGGTCTGTGAAGTTACCGCGCATAAAAAAATAGCGTCGCGTTAGAAACGGACGTTGCGGAGCGGAATGCTGTGGAGCGCCTCTCTGCAACTTGAGCCTTGTAAGAAAAAAACATTTATAGAAAACTCCTTCAACATATCGAAAAACTACGTTTATTTAAGAGTTATAGAAAGGTTAGGAAAACGTTATGGGCTAGAAGGCAGTGATGATTCACCGATAGGATATTCAAAAATACTTCACGTTAACGTAATTACAAGTTGTTGTAATTACGTTAACGTGAAAATTCGTGTTGTGATGTTTGAATTAAGGTCCCAACTGTATGTGCTCATATTTTGTGTGTGCCTGCGCATGCATGCATGTAGCTTACGTGATGCTTTTTTTGATGTTTACTATCTCACGGATCGATCACTCATACTTACAAAGCACCACCACTTATCACTGATAGCTTGAGTTTTCGACAATTAGAAGAGACTTATTTGTCGATCCTATTTACGGAAAATAGAACTGAGTTCTGCTCTTCGAAGTATTGATTTTGTTTCCTTGAGTTTCGAGTTTTCCCGGCGCGTCTGTGTTTTTGTAAGGACTACAGATGCGATACAGCATGGCGATAAGTCAAGGATTACATCCAGCGGGAAAATCGTTGAATACAAATAAAATAATTTTTTTCCATATCTAATCGCTTCGGCCATTTTCTTCGTTAAGAAGAGAAAAAAACGGAAAAATCGCGCAGGACATTAATTTACATTTTTAATATCGGTAGAATGAATAATAGCTCTGAACTCGAGGAGATGTACAGCTGAAGGAATGAAATTTATTTTAGCTGTCGCGAGAATTCATACCTACCTCCTTAAAACCCGGAAGTAGATTTAATATCCGAATAAACATGCATGTACCTATACGCACACATACATATTATTTACATTTGCATGCACCTGTGCCCATGCAACAAAGCCAATCCCAACATTCGCTCTTCTGGTGTCATCAACGTTAGTAATATTGGCCATAATTATGTCGCTGACGAAAACTATAATTAACATGCAAATTGCGAGTCGACGTGTCTTTAATTTTGCGCTGGCTCTCAACTGCGTGGATATTACTGGTCCAACACGTCCTCTCCGTATAAAAAAAACTTGTTCTTCTCTATCTCGATGGACATAACTCCAATCGGAAGCCTCTTAAAAAATCCTCCCGTAGTAATTGCAACGGTGTTTACATGAAATGACTACTAAACGAGTTTCTTAACTTCTGAAATTGATCTTAAGATTATTTTTAACGTGCCCATTGAAACGGATGGGGATTGGCGCTTTGTGACTGGAGATGTGAAGTGTTGAACGAAATTAGACTATCAGGTTTAAGTGAAATTTTCGTCATCTGTGAGCTCTGAACAATATCCTGCTGGATTATTTCAAACAGCCTTCGAGGGATTTTTCGAAATCATGTCTCTTGAAATCATTTTAATGACTGGATCCCGGTTGCACTTTTCGAATGTATTTCAGCCCCCGCGAATAATTCTTAAATTATGCGGTTCCAGTTAGCGCATAAAATATAAGCTTTGATAAATACATTGCACCAATAAGATATGTTTCGTAATTTGAGGCAATCGTTTCACTTCCATTTATGTGGCTAAGCTGCCAAAGTAGCGAATTCTGGTGAAAAGGTTAGACACTACTGTTATATAAGACCTATACGGGCATCGGATAAGTGATAGCGAGCCTAATATAACCGTGCCCAAATTTGCGTGCGAGTTGATAACTTTTTGAACTTAAAAGCATCGGTATCTTCTAATAACGACCGGTGATTTACCGCATACGAGGACTTAATTGCAGTTGTTTTAGTCAATACCTCTTCAAGGCTTTACATTCAACTTTTGGCCTTTCCCCGATTTGCGAGCTACATGACTTCGTCTCGCGTATTCGGGAAATAATTAGGCGGCTGATGACACCAAGAAAATGTTGTCGCTCTCGCTTCGATATACGCTGCGTACACAGACGAACGGAAATGTACACTGAAAAGCTAAGATTTGTAAAAATTCAAAAACGAGTATAGATCCATATGCATTCGTTTGTCGTTCATATATATATAATTATTCAGAATACGGAAAATTCAATGCATTCTTTGATAATTTAACGACGCTTTTAGTTCAAAATAGTTTCTTTATTCTTAAACTAATAAAAAATGAAAACGCGCAACAACTGAAATATCAAACAACTTATAGCTCATATAAAATATACAGTAATTTTCTTAACGCTAAAATGGCTGAGTAAACCGCATTTCAACTACAAATCAACCTATATCGGAGGCATTCATATAGAATAAGCAACCATCACCACATAGAAAGCCTACAAAAATGCTTCAACGAACATCTAGTCCGCCATATAGGAGTTACCTATTAAATTGATACAAGACACGAACCGAGCTCGATAATTCACTCGTAAAAACCTCCGTAGCGAGTCGTTTCATCATTGTGTCCGCTAGAGCCTCTAAATTAACTTCATATATTGTGCTCCATAAACCCCGAGGTGGAAAGGATTGGACGGCACCGTCAGCGGCGGAGAGCGGCGAGTCGGCATCGACGCGCGGTAAACCACCCGGACGCCCTAAATAATTAAAACAGGCCAGGAAGCCCGAAAGCCCGAAAGCCGAAAAAACTGAAATCTCTCCGACACTTTTGACCCGCGGTGGTCATCGCGACTTCTCCCTCGCCTCAAGAGGAGAGATGCCTCTTAAGCCGTCTCGAATTATCCGTCGAGCGTCAACTAGACGGGTGATGAAAGGATGGCTTTGGCCGACGGCAGGAAGGAATATTGAATGATCGAGAGAGAGAGACTAAAGAGATTTGAGCAAGGGAGAAGGTGAGTGGGAGTGACTGAGAGAGAGAGAGAGAGAAAAAGGGGCGGGGGAGGAGTCCGGAATAGATGGAAATTTTTGGGAGGAAGAGGGAGTGAGGGAAATGAGGAAGAGGTGAGAATTTCGGGAGGGAGGTGGTAGGAATCGGGTGCGGTACATGCTCTACCACGTCCACACATACACACGGTGCTACCCGGTGGTATCCGCTGAGAGTGGGTGGTTCTCGCAACGTGGGTGGGGAAGGGGGTTGGAGAGAGAGAGAGAGAATAGAGGGAGGGAGGGAGAGAAAGGGGGAGATTTGTGCATCGAGGGGTAGGAAGGAGAGGAGTCGGAGGGGATTGATCGACCGTTACAATTATAGAACCTCTCGGAACTCCGGGTCCGGGCCCGGAGCCATAATCTGATACCAGCGACCGGAGCATCACAGACCCACGCGTTCCTCCCACAATCCATTGCCGCACACCTCCCTCGAAAGCCCTTCGTTCCCGCACATGCCACTCCCTCTCACCGCCCCACCTCTCCCTACCCCCCACCTCGGACGCCAACCATCCCTACACAAACTCGGCCCACACGAAAATCCCTTGACCCTCCTCCCGTCCTCCAACAGCACGCTATCCCGACGGCACTACCACCGCACCCACTTGCCACACCCGAAAATACCACCCAAATAGGACACACTCTCTCTCCCAGTCTCTTTGGACACCCTCCGAAACCTCTCTCCTCTCTCTCTCTCTATCGCGATTAGCGGCGGAAGCGAGGGTAAATATCATTTCGCAGCGCGAGGACACTTTTCGGGTAGAGAAGGAAGAGGGCGTTGTGGGGGTGTTGTGGAGGAACGACCTGCGTATGTGTGTGTGTGTATGTTATGCATGTGTGTGCGGGAGCGTCGCGGATCCCTTCAAAACTTCCGTCCTGCTCACTCCTCGCCGCGGTGCATCTTTTTGGTTCATTGGATGCGGGAGCGCGATCGCTTTGCGCGATCCCTTTGTTTTCATCAGCTGTTTGATTTATTTATTTTTATTATTATTTCCCGCTTCGCGGTCGCCGTCGGAAATCGTATGACAGCGCTCGTTGATTGCGGCGCATCGGTCGAGAGAGAGAGAGAGAGACTAAAAGAGAGGAAGAGAGAGAGAGAGGCGCTCACAAATATTGTCCCCGCGATTGAAAAAGTTAATTTTCGCCTCGCCATCAATTCGACCGAATTGTCGTTAAGGAGAAAGAGATGCGCAGATATCAATCTCGGAAATGCACTCATTATTGTTATTGGTTGAAAAAATTAAGTTTCTCTTTTCCTGATTGCATTCCTGTTACAGTCGGTGAAATGCTGCTCGATATTATTATTATTCTGGCTTACGAAAAAACCGACCCAATTTGAAGAAATAAAAAATGTGCTATCGGGATTGGTGTAAATAAGTCAAAGCATGTTGATTCGATAGGAGGATGAATGTTAAAATTTACAGCATGTGGTTTCTTGGCATGTATTGTATCAATAGATTGACGCATTTCTGTCGACAAATGAGGCGTCAGAACGAACATTGAAACACTCCCTTTCTCTAATAACATTTAAAAGTTAAGAGAACCAGATGTGCATTTCGGCCTCCATCATTGGCAATTCACCAACATCAGTTTCTAAAATTCTTTCTTTTTTTTGGGTCAGCTACTTGGAAGCTGAATTGCGCATCTGGTTTTCCAAACCTTTCTATGAATATCGGAGAAATACAACTTTTCATTCTTGGTTTCAGTCACAAGGCGAACCCAGTTATTCTGCCCTGAACTTCAGAATTTGGTCTAATTTATAATTTCTAACAAATTGCCTTCACTTACTGTCGCCACCATTCCGAAAAGTAACGGCAAAGTTAATTCCACCGAAAGGAGAAAGATTTGATAAACGCGTTTTGGTAGCGTAAATCTACAAATGAGTTCGAATACCTCTTACCTAAACTGATATTATGTTTTTTCCTCTCCATTCCTATGCCGAACCTTGTCACTTGAGAATAAGTGCCCGAATGGTTTGGGCGGCTCGCCTGTTAAAACCGGGTATCAAAAATACGGGAGTTCCGTCCAAATAAGAAAATAAAAGGAGTTTCACGAGTATTACTCAGGTGGACGTTCCGATGACGCTCAGAGCAGACGAAATCCTTCCTCATTTCGACCGTCGGTTTGATTGCCAGTTGGAATAAAGGAACGCAATTAACATTTTTTCGTTCGTCTGGCGCTCTGGGGACCAAACTCGATCGACAGGGTTTGCGATTCGAGAGATAATAATTTGGTGCCATTAAACGAAATAATTACGTCGTCGAATAATGATTAAATTAATATCTCTTGCGCTCTCTCTCTCTCTCTCTCTAACTCTCTCCATAGGATTCGGCCCACGTCAGAAATCATTAGGGGTTAAATAAAATTACATCAAGTGGTCCAAACTCAAAAAATAAAAAATATTGGGTGAGAAATAAATATTTTCCCGGAGATGTTATTTCGAATACCTCTGGACTCGCTCATTTTGATGTCGAAATCAAAAAAACACGTACTGATTAAATTTCTACCGCGATCGATTTGATTCGCTTGGTAATGAATGGTTCGACAGATTCCGCCGAAAAGTATCGCGCTCTTATTAATACGAAGATAAAACTCGTTTTAATGTTCGCTTGAAAATCAAATCCCATCTTTCTGATCAGAATATAATTTTTAATTTGACAACCAAATAGATTTTAACCTAAAGGTGTTAGCAGCTGCAAATTAAATGAAATTTTAGGGGAATTCATGGCACACCGTCAAGTTTACATAAAGAGATTTAAAGGAAATAGAATAAAGTCTTATGCGTGAATTATAATTTTCATAGTTTAAGAATATAATAATAAGTAAACAGCTTCGGTTTATAATTAGTGCGAAATAGTAAAAAAAAAACTGAACAAAAACTTACGAGTGTTATAATGACTATCGTGGCGCCTAAGCACCCTAAGGGAAGCGGATTGAATCCACGACGAAACGCTTATGTTATCAATTTTTATTATTGTTCATACATAAATATACAACATAATATAATCCATTAACATATGATAATCTAATCGAACAATAATAAAAGGCTACTTCTGTCCCTTTGTCCCTTGGTCCCTTTGTGTCTCCCTCTGTCACACTATAAAAATGCGAATAACTCAATAATGGAACGAGATTAATTTTTTATATTTGGCAGAAATGATCGATTCACATATTGTAAGATGATGACGAAAAGAAATCTCGTAAAAAGTTCTAGGTTCGACTCCAAGGTAGGCAATTCCATTTCCCATATGATAACACGTAAAAATCGACTTTTTGGCTTGCAGGATATTTCTTTTTGAGATCTAAATTAGAAAGAATTCACCAATGATCTTCGGATCTAGCCCATTTTAAAGGAAAAACTAGTTTCTTATTCCGTTCATCTATTCCCGCCTACAGTTCGAAATTACTCATGTTAAACGTTTAATTGACATATTTTGGGGTAATCTTGCCATTTTAACGGGTTGTTGCCATGCCAACCCATCACATTGTTAAACCTCGAAATCCTATTGTTATTTCAATCCTTATGGGTGAAAGCGTGCTTTGAATGCTCTTACAGTTAGTACGAGAGAGAGAGAGAGAAGGAGAGAGAAATTCTTTTCATAACAACCAATGTAAACAACATTCGTTGCGTTATTTACGAGGAGGATGACATTTGAATGTAGAACATTTATCATTTGCATATTAAAATTAGGTACTTAGAATCATCGTAGGAGTTCGAAACTTGAAGCAACGAACGCCTAAAAGAACGAAAGTTTGTTTTCTTGCCATCCAAAGAAAGTCAAGGCATATTTATGTTCATTTTTTATTTCACAAAAACCTTTCCCGTTGAATTTCAACGGGCATCTTCCTGGTAACATAATAATTAACAAACCTACGCTTTTTGTTATTTTTGTATTATGCCTCATTAATTTTTAAGGTGGGGGCCAACATAAATTCTTACACCGGAGCCCACGAAGCCACTGATAGATACACAATTATTATTGCGCTGATTATTCCGTCCCTTGATCTTATGGACATACTCATCCTAGCCACATGCCATTGGCGTGCTTCAAACTCTCGTCACCCTCGCTTGGCGGGAGATGTTAAAATCAATGTAGCCCATTCAAGAATAAGCACTTAAAAACCACTTGCCTCAGCCATCCCCAATACACACAACAAGATTATAATAAACCAGATGCGCATTTGGGCTACAAAGCAGCCGTCTTCAGTGGTAATTCACCGAAAATAGATTCTAAAAGAATCTATTTTTCAGCCGTAAGACAAGCTCGATAATTCCCTGTTGAATCAATGCAGCCCAGGAAATACTGTGGCGAACATTTCAGATTTATTTTCTTTTTTAATACTGCTGTCCTCTTTAAGGGCAGCTGGTTTCACATTTCAGATGGCGAATATAAAGTATATATGTACTTATATTTAGTTTGCAGAAGTGATCCTTTGCCTCAGTTTACAGATGAGGTTCAGTTTCCTTTATTCTAATGTCCTTAAGAACCGGTAGACAACGAGAAATAGTGTCCGAGACGTCGCCAATTTCCTTAGAAAAGATCAAAATACCATTTCTTCCTGCCCTTTGGATGTCTTACGACTTTTTGACATTACTAGTCACTTCTGCGAAATTAACTAAAAAACTCTTTAAAATCTGGCGATAACTCAATGAGTGGAAACGTTGGCCGCGTGTGCTTTTCTGCATTTGAATTTGTACGAAATTACATAAAATTCAATTTCCAAATGGTTCTTGATATTCATTTTAAAATACAATACAAAATGTTTTAACTTTCTTGGTGGATTAAAAGAAAGTTTAGGCGGATGGAATCATAAATAGTTTTGTCATTGTCAACCTTAAAAAAGGCAACGTTTTGACTGAAGTGAGAATGTTTGCTATCGTTTTCTATAGGGAGATTTTACTTTAGGTATACAAGCGGAAAGTATGAGGTTTAATGTTTGGAAAACCATTTTTCAAGGCGACGGTGGGGCATTTAATGATACCAATACGCCCTACCATGTTTGTGTAACACTGACAACGGTTTTATCTCTCGGAAGATTAAATGAATTCTTTAATGTTTGTCTCATTGAATAGCGCAGACTTAATTTTGGTGAAAATATCGTTTGAGCAATTGTGTTGCGATCCAATTAATTTGCACAAATTTAATTTACGTCGCTATAAAGCTCAGACCCATTTTTACTTTCTCCATATACAAAGTATAGAGAAAGTTAAAATGTAAAGGGTAAATAACTGATTAGTTTTTGGTAAACATCGGTCAACCGGAAGTGGGTGATTACTCTTGTCACTTATCCGTTTTTTTACTTTCTCCATACGTAGTATAGGGGAAAGTATTGTTTTCATGAAAAAAATCGATTTCGAGATTTCAGCGGAAATACACGTTTTCACCATTTTCTCGATGATGTCCTTGTGTGTGTGTGATAGATTTTTTGTGGGTGCTGTAACTCAAACACTATTAATCAGATCAAGGCGAAATTTTATATTAAAATTTTTATAAAAGTCAGAAGAAATTAATAGTTTTTGATAAAAATTGGTCAACCGGAAGTGGGTGTTTACTCTTGTCACTTATCCGTTATTTTGAGATATTTGCTTTGATATTTGATATATTTAAAAACATACTGGAATAAAAGTTATAGAAAATGTAATTTTCTACAACTTTTGTGTGAAACATTTTTCCATAAAATGCATTTTTAAGAGATATTTTAAAAACTAAATATTTTAGCTGCCATCACCACGCCAGCTACCGACGTATATTGTTAACAATTGACGTTTAGTTACGCCTTAGTAACGCTCCTTTATAGTTTCTTAATTTTTGGAGCTTCGTGGCTATATCCAATATCAGAAGGCTATGGTTTGAGTTTATTTCTGTTCTTTTTAAAGTCTTTAAATTTTTATCTCAGTTCCTTAAAAAAATTATCATAAAACTTAATAGGAATTTTTAGCAATAATACAGGTATGAATAAAGTCATGTGGTGGCCACATCAGATTTTTTATCTTTTGCTTTAATATTTAATATTTGATAAATGTAAAAACGTACTGGAATAAAAGTTGTAGGGAATTTAAGTCTCTACAATGTTTCTTCGAAACTTTTTTTCATATAATGCATTGTTTAAGAGATATCTTAAAAACTAATTTTTTAGCTGCCACCACCACACCACCTACCAGCGACTATTGTAAACAATTTACGCTTAGTTACGTCTTAGTAATGCTCCTTTTTATTTTCTTAATTGTTGGAGTTTCGGGGCTACATCCAATATCAGAAGGTCATGGTTTCAATGTATTCCTGTTATTTGTAGTCTAAATTTTTCTCGCGGTTCCTTAAAATACAACCTTTTTGGAATTTTTGGAAATGTTACAGGTATGGAGAAAGTCATGTGGTGGCCACATCAGATTTTTTTATTTTTCGTTCCGGTTCACTCGTTAAATCACCGACTAATATTTTAAAGGTTAACACTTGATTAAGATGATTTTTTGAAGATTTTTAAGTGAGCGGCGAGACGGCAAATGATCAAAACTTTCAAATCCATGAATATTTTTCACGTCCACGCGACAAACAAAGGATAGCTGCAACATTTACTGTCGAAGTTCGATTTTCAATTTGCGAATTCCAAAAATCACCCGGTTTAGAATTCCAACTAGCGTTCGTGTACGCGGAATACGCAATCGAATTTTTCCCCTTCAAGACGCTGATAACGCGGGGGAAAAACCTTCATAAATTTACGGAGGCGTTATTTCCACCCCGAGGCAAAACAGAAACCTACGGCGCAGAAGAAAAAGCGAATAGCGAAATCCGAGCACCTCGGAGAGGCCTGCATAATTCATGGCGCATTTACACTTGTAACAAGAAGACGTTAAGCGTATTCTTACGCCTCATTACCACTCTTGAAGTTGAAATATTCCAGAGAAAAATATATCGGCGAAAATCCTTTTTTTTCTCTTCCCAACGAGCAGTCGCCGAGAAACCGCTCGCATTTCTCTCTCCCACACCGTGCGCGGATTCTAATCTCGCGCCCAGAGACGACGGCGTACTCCGCGGCTGTTTATCTATGAAACACAATAAATAACAACACACTTCCAACGGTGCAGGTTACAGCAAGGAGGTTGCGCTCGGAGGAATTTTTTCGACCGGACATACGAACCGTGCGGAAAAATCACGAAAAATAAATAGGAAACCGTGCTTCGCGTGACACCTTTCTTTTTAGCGCACCTGTGTGTGTGCGTGTGTGTGATTCGCGTTGCTTCTTTCTCGAGGGGGATCCTGAGTGATGGAGGAGAAGGAGGAGGAGATATAGGAGGGGAGAGGGAAGAGAGGAGATGGGAGAGCGAGTAGGTGGGAGAAAAGGGGAATGGTGAGGGGAGGATTAACCCCTCAAACCGGTAATTTTCTGATCCATTATTCCCTTCTTAAAGCGGCACTTTTAATATTTCGACATCCTTGGAATTTGCGCTTATTTTTTAGTTGAGGAAAAGGTAAACAGATGGTTCAGATATTGAGGTTTGAGTAAAGAGGAGTCAGGATCCGTACTCGTGTACGGTCAGCCGCTGCTGAGAAAGGATGGTAGGTTCCGTAGACGTATACGTCGAACCAGCTTGAGGGGAGGATGAAAGCTAGAGGGAGGAAGTGGAGGGAGGAGGTGGAGGGAGGAGGTGGGAAGAGGAGTGTGTGTATGTGTATTTTTGGCTAATCAACCTCTTGGATTATTATAGCCATAGCTCCTTCCACACCGAACACACAAGGGAGGAGGGAAAACTCGGTGCCGGCATTAGCCTACACTTAACGAAGAACTTTAACGCCCCTTCTGAAGGACGGAACGCTGACTTTGAGCGGTCTCCACTACACCATTGGCACCTCCGTGGATGGAGTAGGAAATGGATGGAGTAGGGGGGAGGAAATTGAGGAGGAGGTGGAGAAGGAGGCGGGGACGGAGGGAGGAGGTGGAGGGAGGAGGTGGAGGGAGGAGGTGGAGGTAGAAGGTGGAGGTAGAAGGTGGAGGGAGGAGGTGGAGGTAGAAGGTGGAGGGAGGAGGTGGAAGGAGGAGGTGGAGGGAGGTGATGGAGCGAGGAAGTGGAGGGAGGAGATGGAGGGAGGAGGTGGAGGGAGGTGGTGGAGGGAGGAGGCGGAGGGAGGAGGCGGAGGGCGGGGGCGGAGCGAGGGGGCGGAGGGCGGGGGTGGAGGGAGGAGGCGGAGGGAGGAGGCGGAGGGCGGGGGCGGAGGGAGGAGGCGGAGGGCGGGGGCGGAGGGAGGAGGTGGAGGTAGAAGGTGGAGGGAGGAGGTGGAAGGAGGAGGTGGAGGGCGGAGATGGAGGGAGGAGGTGGAGGGAGGAGGTGGAGGGAGGAGGTGGAGGGAGGAGGTGGAGGGAGAAGGTGGAGGGCGGGGGCGGAGGGAGGTGGCGGAGGGATGAGGTGGAGGGAGGTGGTGGAGGGAGGAGGCGGAGGGAGGAGGCGGAGGGCGGGGGCGGAGCGAGGGGGCGGAGGGCGGGGGTGGAGGGAGGAGGCGGAGGGAGGAGGTGGAGGTAGAAGGTGGAGGGAGGAGGTGGAGGGAGGTGGCCAGAATTTTGGTGAAAAAGAGAGATAGGAATGGGAGGGAGTGGAAGTATGAGTAGGAGTGCGAAGTGAGAAGGGGTCTGTCTGGAGGTTGAGATGGAAGGGAAATTAGAAGGGAGGAATAGAATAGAAAAGATGACGGAGGAGTTGGAGTTATGGAGTCGAGAGCATAAGAGGAAGGGAGTGGAATGGAGGGAGGAGCGCGGAGGGAAGAGGAGAGCAGTCTCTGGTCAACCCTCCGCGTGTGAATGGGAAATTTCCATACGACTTGGAAGCACCTCTCTCTACCTCACAATTTTTCTCTCCCTCGCCCTCCCTCCGAGCAACAATAGCCAACTCCTACAGGTTGTCGCCGTCATTTTATTTTCGCCAAGGGGACAACTCCCCTCCGCGGTGTTCTTCGGCCTCCGCGCCCACGACCGACAACCCCGGACGTTGGTCGAAACACGACTCATTCTCTCCGTCGTGTCGGTGGAAGTTACGGGAGAATTTCAGATTCGCGATTGCTATGACTTATGCCCCTTTTGCCACGAGTAGATAGTCACGGTGAAGTGTTTTATACCGTGAGTGGGGTCGTTAATTTTAAATACAGCAATGTAATGTAAGAGATAATTAGTAGCGCTAATTTTACTCTGTGAGGAATTATGAGCTATGGCGAAGAACCTTCGCTATAACTAACTTTAATAAATACGTTTATTTTTATATTTTATTAGGCTGAACTAAGAATTCACTACAAGTTTCCTTTTAGCAGCGTGATAAGCTTTCAATATTCCAGAGCTATATTTTTTAATCTTATCACAGCTGCCTTTTTCTGGAAATGACAATTTTCTACAAGTTTATTAGAGGCAATAATAATGTAGAGGAAATCTTCCTCGTAGTAATTTTTCTCTTTTTTTAAAAATAATTAGAAAAATGTTGGCAGTGCGCTTAACTGACCTACAAGCGGATAATATCGAATGTATTTACTTTCCAAATTTAATTTGCACCTGTCGAGAGAAATTTTCTAATAAAAGTTATTGCTCTAACCGAAAATAAATTATAGTATATCCCTAAGGTAAAAAATATTCCAAATTTCTATGCGGCTAACATTCTGAAATTTAACTTTGAAGGGTATAGTAATCCATCGTGTATCCTCAAATATTCCTATGGTTGAATGCTAAATTAATGGGACAGGACTATAAAAGCAGGCAGGCTATACGAAATGATTAGTATTCATAATAGATTGCAACAGATTCGTCTTGTAAGTGTCCATGAGGAGTACACATTATATATTATAACACAATGACTTATTATTTTACATACTAACAACAATTGAACCTTTCGATAGAATTTCAGCCATTTAATTGTTTATTATTCCAAGATCTTTCATTTTATATTTCAGGCTTCCTGATAATTTACAGCCTTTTTTTTGTCCCGTTCGATAAATATTCAACATTTTTTCTTGCTTCACTTTAAATGCAATACAAAAACACGCAGTTAAATATAAGCAAATTTTTAAGTATTAAGACGGATTGACTGTTATGCCTAAAAGTAGCTTAAAATTTTTCAGACTACGATACATCGCGACAAACCCTCACCCGTAGAAACACGCACTTAAACCGGCGGTTAAATGGAGTACTCCGTATTTAACCAGATTAATTATTTATGAAAGCGACGGCTCCATATGCAGAGAGAAATAAGCTGATCGTGATGGCGTTTGACGCGAAATTAGTTGAGAGAGCACACGGTATAAAACGAAATTCCAGTGTTTCCGTGGGATTTAGCGGTTTAATTTATTTCATTGCGAGCGAATCCGTCGATTATCGCCGTGTCGAACGAGCGGTCGTTCCGTCGAATGGAGTTCATATTCAATTCCGGTCACGTTCCTTTCCCACTTTATTTATTTTGAGTCGCGGGGGAAAAGCGCCGTAAATATAAACTTCGGTCGGTCATCGCGCGATATTTTTTTTCGTTCGCGTCCATTATCGGCTTTCTTCCGCGGTGCAAAAAAAAAATTTTTTAACGCATCGCGTGCAAACATGTGCGAACCAAGGATCGCGTTATAATTATAATCGCAAACATTTTTGCACTATATACCCCTAAGCGAAAAGCGGCCGTGGACGATGTCGGGCGTGCGTTTTTAAAAATAACCGTGACGTCGAGAGAGCAACGAGCGTTTTTTTATATTGCTCTCTCTCTCTCTCTCTCTTTTGAGCCTGTTAGTTATGGAGCTCAAAGATTTGTCCTCGTTTTGAGATGATCCTATTTGTGGAAATTTTCATGCAAAGTAACTGGGAGATAAATGCCATTTACTTATACTCTCGGCGTCGCAGTAAAGTTGTTAAATGTTAATGCGACAGCAAAATACGACGCTTTGATGCGAGATTTAAGTTGAATATTTATTTATTTAATGAAAAAGGTCCATAAACAGCCAAATTTGGCCTTTTACAATGGATAATTAACATAAATCAGTATAAAATAACAAATAAAAAATATAAAAAATAAATAAAAAATTAAACAAACTACAGTGGGAAACCATCCCAAACATGAAACAGAGAAATATACGAACACAAACATATTAAACGCATTGGACAATCAAAATTTATGGAGTAACCGGGTAACTAGTGTTGTGAAGGATGAGATAAAGGAAAACATATCAATAGTAGGGAACCAGGGAATTGAAAGTTTGGGACAATCGATAAAAGAGATCTTTTGGTGACGGAAAGGCGGCATTTGAATAAGTGGAAAGGGTTGGGGTTGCGGGTGGGACGAGGGGGGACGTGAAGAGAAAAGTAGGTAAGATGATAGTTCGGTCGGTATTTACCATTCATTATTCCGTGGAAAAATTTTAGGTCGAATGTTTTCCGACGCAGTTGCAAAGAGGAAATATCCAGTGGTGAAAATAATTCCTCGCGAGACGAGTTACGGTAACAGGGAGTTCGATGGCGTACGATTGCTAGGAAGAAATTTAGAGGGCGATTTAAAAGCTTGAGGTTGGTGGGAGATGCCGTGGACCATAGAGGAGAGCAATATTCAAGTAGGGGCAGAACACAACCCGAAAAAACTGATTTTAATGCATGTGGTTGTTGATTTCGGTGAATCTGTATAACAGCCCGACAAGGGACATGGCTTTGGAAGAAAATTTTTTTATATGTGAGGAGAAGGTAAGCTTGGAATCAAAGAGCACTCCAAGGTCACTATGTGAGGAAACTGCAGGTATGGGTTGGGAGGAGTATGAATAAACTGAAGGGATGGGTTTGGGTCGAAGGTTGAACTGTATGAATTTAGATTTGGTGGCATTAACTTTAAGTTTCCATGCAGAGCTCCAATCGGAGATCGAATGAAGGGCGTGCTGAAGCAAATGACTGTCAGTAAGATTGAAGATCTTGCAATTGTCGGCGTACAAAAGTATATTGCAGGAATGGGGAAGAACAGAACCAACAATATCATCAATATATAAAGAGAAAAGAAGGGGATCAAGGACACTTCCTTGTGGAATACCGGAAGGAAGTGGAAGAGAAGGGGAAGTAACGCCGTCGATTGTAACACGTTGAAATCTGTTGGGTAGAAAATTGGTGAGAAGGCTAAGAAGGAATCCATGGATATAGTAACGATTAGTAAGTTGGTTAACTATAGGGGTGTGATCCACGGTATCAAAAGCTTTGGAAAAATCAATGTAACAAACGTCAAGTTGGGAAGATTGTTCAAAAGCGTTGGTGATATGATAGTGAAAGACGTAAGTATTGGTGGGACATGAGCTCCCTGGAAGGAAACCATGTTGATAGGGAGAAATGTAAGGAAGGATAAACGACAGAAGGAGATTATGAAAGAAGAGTTCAAAGAGGATGGAGAGAACAGGAAGAAAAGATATGGGGCGGTAATTATCAATGCAATCTTTAAAACCGGACTTTAGAATAGGGGTGACATTTGCTGTTTTCCACTGCGTCGGAAAAGATCCCTTCGAGAAGCATCAGCTGAATATTTTCGCGATAGGGAGGTGAAGAGTGTTGGCCGTGCGTTTGAGGAACAGGGAACCGATGGCATCAGATTCGATGAAAAATACCACTAAAAATATATGGTTTCATAAGCTATATGTGTACGCTACCCAAACAAATATGGAATTTTTTGCTATTTCTACAAATTAATTTATTCCATATGAAATATATTTTGCATTAATAATTACACAAGCAGCCTTCGCTCTCTTATAAAATAGAGTATTTTTATGATTTTAACACTAAATGAGGGATAATAAAAGTCTCCGTAGTTTTAAACTTCGACTAAAATTCTGAAGACAGGATTTTAGGTTCCTATGTTAAATTTTCTGTAGTAAATGGTTACACTATGACGAGTGTCTAAACGCGGTATGGTAAACTTTACAGGGTATTATTATATAAAATCACATGAAATACCTTTCCGATGTTATTTTTCTGTAAAATTACTAACGCAAGAACATAATGAGTGTTTGTACAAGGCTATGTTAACATTAGCAAAATTTATTCTATCCTCTGTTAAAACGCAATTAATTTTTTCTCTTCCGCGTACATGAGGTGCCTAACTGGATCTAAGAGATGTTTAAATGCATGCAATGGAGTTTTCAATGGTTTTTTTACTAAGACGTCGATAGAACTCCTATAAAGTTACATCAGTAAACAGAATACCAACCTTTAATATATATTGATAAAGATATGTGAAATTTTTCTCTGTATTATTCGTAGATAGGTATAATTCGATATAGTTTTAACTCTTCCAGTCAAATGCCAAATCATTTTTCATATGCTTCCAAGTTCTACAAATAAATATATATATATTTGCTTTGATAACCTCCTTGACAGACACGATTAATCTTGCGTTACTCAATATTATTTACATTCAAAGGAGCAGTTAGCTTTCAATTCCCAATTTGTAATTCCTCTGACAAGGCATACCAATAAACTGCGATAAATCTCTTCGCAGATGTGCCGGAGTTAATCATTAAAATCGCCTGAAGAACAGTTATTTTTCGAACGATATCACGCATATGTTGATGCGTGTATTGGGTCGGAGACTATGGATTGACCCATTCGTTAAATACCTACTGTAGCTTCGATTCGGGTCCTGCATGTTATGGTAAAGCGCGGTGTTAGGGATCGAACACTCCTGGCCGCTTCATTATCTGAGATGTTTCACCCCGCTTCACGAAATTACCGCCTCAAGGCTTAGCACTAAAATTAGGATTGTTTAATATATTTACAGGAGTGTCATTGCCATTTGGCCAACTCGCAATTTTGGTACACTACGAAGATTTGGGGCCAATACGCTCACAAACAATACGATTAGCAACAAAACTGAAATTTCTAAAAATTGCTTTTATGATCACCATTACATTACTGACTTGACAAAAGTGTGTCATTGGTTTCTTAGGAGTTAACTCCTAAAACTGAAATATTGTTAGAATATATAACATATGGTTATGAATAAAATATTTTACACTTTAAAGAGATGCGATGGAATTTTAATCGTGTTTGTCCATATGTTAAACTCTTCATATACGGAATGTACAAATGATTTTTAGTTTTTTTAAATATTTATCTATCTTCCGCTCGGAGTGCGATGGCGAACCTAGGGCAGACGCGTTCAATACAAGGCAGGAGGTGAGTATGCATGGTGTGTCACTTGCATTACCGCATGCTATATTTTATTATGTTTGCCTTATAAAGTTTTAGAAGCACAAATACGGAGAAAAATTATGAGGACAGTGTTATTGCGACATTGTGTACGAGAACCTCAACATGTGTAAGTGTATGACGTGAGTTTTGTCATTCTTAGACTAAAGAATGAAATAGGTACGCTATGAGCATGAAAATACAAACTCCTACATCTCGTCTACATTCGATAAGAATCTTCTATTAATCGAAGGCGATATTCTTTCCCGTCTAAATTTTCATACACCGACCTCGAATTCCGCAATTCAAGTCATCTAAGAATCGAACCAAAGGAAAACGTTCGAGTAGGAGAGGCCAAACTGAATTTCCCCGAATAAAATGCTCACATCCGAGGTCCAAAAATGCTCGCAATGGGAGGGGGAGTGATCTTCCGTGTCAGAGGCGAAGATCTGAAGCGATTTTCTCTCCGTCCCCGAAACGAGGTTCGGGCCCTGGATGACACACCCACCCGCTCCGGCCATTCCGGTCCGGGGCCTCGAGCCTCCTTCCTCGCCGGGAGAGAAGAGGCTTTGCGCGGGCGAGGCAACGCGATGCGAGCTCCCAGCATTCGCTCGTTGTCTCCCCTTCGCGTGCAGAGCGGAGGCGATCGACCTTTCCCGGTTTACCCTGCGCCTAACGTTGCCCAGAGTATAGAAATGCCCAGAAAGCGAGAGAAGCGTGTGTGTGTGAGAGAAAGAGAGAGAGAGATAAGGAGGCTCGTAAAAAAAGATACTTTTCCTTCCTTCGGGACGAGATTGCACCTCTAAAGAAGAAACTGCGCCCGCGGTTTCTTTTTGAAAAAATATGTAAATATAGAGCGGGTAGATTGTTTCTCCCGCCCCCTGCTGCCTTCATCGCCTCTAATGACACATCCTTTGGATCCCTCGATAAAATTCGCGGGCAAGAAAAACTTCTCCCAATTGAATGCGTGAGGGAGACGAAGAGAAGAGGGAATGAGCGCGAGCGAGCATTCGGACGCCGGAAATTAAGATGCCGAGTCGGCATCGCGTCGAGTTTTTTTATGGCGCAGCGCGATTTTTTTATTCCGCGCAGGAATTCCAAAACTTAGAATGGGAAGGCTTAAATGCAAATGAGAGGTCCGATAAGAATTCGCGCGAAGAGAAAGAGGAGAAAATGCGAGCCCTCTCGTAATTTCGGGAAAATGTAGGCGTCCGCGTCATTTGCGCGCGAATAAAAATCTTATCAAATTTACTTAAGAGTTGGAAACCTTGGAGTCATTTTCCCGTATTTCACTCGAATGTTTCATACCTAGCGCCTTAATCCCCAAAAATCACACAGTCTAAACATAAATCAACATATAAATCAAATATGTCGATAACAGTGGCGCAGCCATGCATTTTCCCCCCTTCAACCCAATATCGCAAATAATTGGACCTGCAGCTGCTTTCGCGTTAATTTCAACTTTAACTTAAAAATAAATATATTTATTAAATGACTTATGATTATTTAAATGTTATTGCGATGTTTATGTGTTCTTTTCGGAAATTGCCAAAAAAAATTTAGATGGCATTCTCCTCATAAAAACTGCGTTTTAATAATTGCCACTCCTAAAATGAATTCCTGGCTCCGCTACTGATCGACGCTATCGAACAATTTGGTCGACGAAAAGAAAAAAACAAGCTACAGAGAGAAAAGATTTTTGAAAACATTTAAATGAATTCCGAAACTGAAAAACTCTTTTACACGAAAAGAAGACGCTCATAAAGACAGATCAAACGTTAACCCCAAAATATTAAAATAATACAAAATTAAGCTTTTCGATCGTAAAGGGTGTTTTATCTTTTTACCATGACTGTATCGACCTCGCTGGAAGGACAATTTTACTGATTATGCTCGCTTGTAAGCTCTTTCCAAACAGACCGGCAGCCGAGAGAAAAATAAAACAAAAAAGCATCGACACTTTAACGATGGATCATAACTCTGCGTTACGCGTGGATGCTTTCGCTTTGCCGATTGTTAAATATTTACTTTCATTAACATGGATCCTTTAACGAGCAAATATACGCGTGTTTTTCTTCGACAACCTCTAAAATTTTCGCATAAAGCAACAGGTTAATAATCGATTTTCGTCATTAATTATATTTTAAAAGATACGATCGATCGCCAGTTGCCTACGTGTGTGTGTGTGTGTGTGTATATATATATATATATATATATATATATATATATATATATATATATATATATATATATCTGTGTGTGTGTATTTACACAGACACATGCCTCCATATGACTACAGAAAATTGGAACGTTTTGTGATTTGGAATGCATATCATTATTGTAATTCGTCGAGGCCAAATCAATGAATGAACGCGCGGGCCACAGCGGCTTTTTCGAAGAGGGAATAAAGGGGCGGCAAAGCGTCGATCGCGATTTTTTTTTATATTCGACGGCCGACGTTAACATAGCAAAATTCGAGTGTCCGAATGAGGCTATTTGTTTTAAATTATCATCCATAATCACGCCCTCGCGCAAACTCCAACAAAAATACGATTTTAAGCAGCTGTCGCGATAACAATGTATATCCATCAGAGAGAGAGAGAGAGACACAAACACATGTAGAGAAAGATTGTGGTGATAGTATAGAGGGAGGGAAGAGGGGGAAAAAGAAAAGAAAAAAAACAAAAGAAGTAAGCAACACACGTTTGAGTTAATCGTATTCAGATTTTTAAACCGAGGAACCTCTCGCAGCCGAAGTCCGTAGCTTTTACCTACACACGTGAAAAATTCGAACGGCACTCAATCAAAATATACCCGGATGCGTTATTAGATTATCGGAAGCAATAACTCGGGGACTCGTCGGACAGAGAGAGAGAGAGAGCGTGTGAAAAAGAGAGAGAGAGAAAATAAAAAATAAATAATATAAAAAGGTTCCGGCGCTTCGCGTTGTTCTTTTTTCAAATTTCTTTTTCGCCCGTTTTATGGGAATTTGATTTTCGATGATTTTCCTTCTCTCTCTCTCGTGCCATCTCTCCTCATCCCGCTTCCCCCTCCTCCCTTCGCATTAAGTTCAAAACGGTGCATTTCGGCTGCAAATAAATCGCACGGATAGCTTATAATTCATTCGACCCCTTTCGTTTTTCAAACATCAATGGATAGTGTCGGTGGATGTCATTCTTAATTTTCTGCCTCCGCGATTTCACGAAATGTGCGGTGCGGCAAAACCGAGGTGAGGCCAGGAGAGAGGGAGAGGGTTTTGATTGGGATTCGGGAGGCGGAAAGGGAGGGAGGGAGTGAGGGAGGGAGTGAGGGAGGAAAGGAGTGGGAGATAGAGGAGTGAGAGGGAGATTGGTCAGGGAAAGAAGGAGAAAGGAGGGAGAGGGGGCGGGTGGAGGACGTGAGAGATTTATACACACACATAAATGTGTGTATATGTGTATATATATGTTTGTGTGTGTCAATGAAAAAATAATTAGGAATAAATTCATGATCGAACATAGAAGACGAGATAATAAGCCAGAAGTTCGGTGAATTAGATAATACTAATATGACATATGATAGATGATAGATGAGGGTTCTCTAACAAGCGGTCGGACCAAAACCTGCGGCCCTTTTATTTTATCTACTTAGGCGGAAGAGAGAGAGAGAGAGAGAGAGAGAGGGAGAGAGAAAGAGAGAAGCTTATTAAAAATATTAAATATTTTGACCCAAAAAACTTGACCTTATGCAATATCACTGACGCGAATGAAGATTTTGCGTTTAAAATTAATTTTATGATAAAACAGTCCTATTTAATGTCTAAAAAATCTCGTTCAATCTTGATTGACCTATTAACGTTTTAATATAACTAGTGCCGCAATCTCTCGGGTCGACCTTGTATCGAGGCTCATTTTAAATGTTTCGCAACGCACCGAAGGGCCGCGGTCCGTACTTTAAAAAACCCAGCATTAGACGAACATGGAGGGCACTGGGACGCGAAAAATATTAACCGTTTAATCCAACGTAACTATGTCGAGAGAGTTTACATTTTTTTTACTAAGATATTTACCTTCATTGGTGTATAACCAAATAATGCTTAAGCTCATCTCTGTTCTATGCCTTATGGTTAGAAATTATCTATTTTCCCCTCATGCAACTTGAATTTGTTACAGATGATCAAATAGAAAAATTAAATCCTGCCGATGAATAAAACAAATCATAAAGGCGAGCGAATCTCCTAAAATTATTAAAGGTGGAAATAATTCGCCTCGTAAATTTCGAGGTTGACTAGTTTGCAAGATTAAATATTCAGTGTTTCGAGGGGGAAATTTTAAATATTTTCTTTCATGAGTGGAATGTTGTGTTCTGAGCTGCGTTTCAACATATTGAATTAGGATTAACTCCCCAAACGTTAAAATATGATTCAATGCTAAAACTGAGAAAGTATTGCGAGGTAAACGTTAAATTCCTTTCCTTGCAGAAGATGATAGAAAATTACGTTCTTAAAAAGCGCGTGGTTCATCACTTGAGAGCAATAGCTTTTTATGCAAAATATGATACAAAACGCTAATGTAAATGTTCAGGCAGTACTCACAACAACTTAAGTCAAACAAATTATTTATATTAGCGAGATAGAGATTTTTGCATCAACCATTTGTGAACGTAATGTTGTACTTCACTCCTTGTCAAATATGATCTAAGGGAATTTTTTCTAGATGTGGAAACTACGAATTTATTGAGAAGGTAGGAGGTCGCCCAAACCAAAAACTATCATAGTAATGATTGCAGAAAATTTCGTTTATTGAATTCTTATTTAGAGCAGCTATATTAAATTATACGATTCCCATGTGATATTTTCCGTTCCAATTGCAACAAATCGCAGAGAACTCAGTTCGTAGCGGTCGAAAAAAATGCCTCCAGGCCAGTAATCAACGAATTACATCCCAAAAGAGCGAGTCCAAGCACTAATTAAAACAATCGCACTACGTAAAAAATCCTGCTTAATAAAGAGTAAGAGAAAGAGAACTGAAAATCAAAACTAATCAATTCGACCTTAACTAAATAACCGCAAGCTGCAATCTTTTGAGAGAAATCGGGGCAGTCATTAATCTCACGAAGAATATTTCAATTAAATACCGTCGCGAAGTCCTTTCCTTCATCTGTCACATAATTGAAAAAAGTACTGGGTTTCAGGAGCACGAGAAAATTATTTCGCACAAGAAAGGAAAGTAAAGAGAGGAAAGTGGAAGAGGAAAAACGCCGTTGAGAACGGCGAAAGTGTGCAAAAGAGAGATGGAAAACGGCAAGGGAAAAAAGGGAGAACGAGAGAGAGAGAGAGAAAGAGTGTGTGCGTGTGTGTGTGTGTGTGGAGGAGGAGGGAATGGAACGGAGGGAGTGGGTGGGTTGGAAAGGTGAGGAGGCGCAGATAAATCAGCTCTCATTCCGGGCGGACCTCTCATTAACCCGTCGTGTGGACCACCCGCCGTCGGGAGTCGAGGGGCCCACGTAGCGGAGGTGGTCGGGTTTGGGCCCCTCTCTCGCCCCCGACCGCCTCTCCTCCTCCTCTCTTTACCTCTCTCTTTCTCTCCTTCCTCTCTCTCTCTCATTCCCCTCCTCCTCCATCCATCTTCCTTCGACTCGTTCGGAGGGCACGCATGGCTCCCGGGGCAATTTCCGCGCTCTTAAAAGAGAGTGAGGGAGATGATATCTGGTAATTGGTCCGAGTCTTGCGAAGGGGAGCGTTAATATACCGGCGTACTTAATGAATCGGTCCGGAGATTCATTCTTTCCTCCCTTCTCACTCTCTCTCTCTTTTTTTTCTCTCTCTCTCTCTCTCTCGCTCGTTGTTTCGATAGTCTCCTTGGGAAAAATTTCGAGGTTCGATCTTTTTTTTAAAGTACAACGTCGAGGTGCCGAGTGACCGATCGATACTGACCGAGGAACGGTGCCGATTTACTCCAAACCTGAACTGTTTTGATTGTGCATTCCTTTTAGATATGTCACAAGGTAGGATATTGATATTTCGCGTACCCATAAATAGGAGCAGATTACGCGACGAAATTTTTACAGAAAATGGAATGGTGAAAAAACATAGAAACGGTGATAAGAGTGATAATAGGAATTTGAGTTCAACGTCAGAAAGTTTTATGAGAAAAAGATTGATTCAATATAAAGTTATTGAGCTAGCCTTATGGCCGAAAATAAATTACAGAATAAGCACTTAAGTATAAAAAATTGAACAATCTCCAATAGCCAAAACAAGGATATCAAATACCCATAGCCTTGTTATAGCTATTGGAGATATCTAATAAAAGTACTTAATTTTCCAATTTTTTATACATAAGTACTTTTTCTGGAAGAAAACTTTCGGTAAAGGTGAGCTTGCCGAAGAAGGTATACATAGTGAATCATAATACTATAGAAGATGGAGCTTTTAGTCTTCTGGAAGGATGGTGCAGTGATCAACAGCCAATACCTGAAGAAGATAAATAAATGATATTTTAGGCTGTATTGATTATTTCGAAGCTCGAAAACTATTCAATCTAGCGAAGGATGAATTATTGACACCCACAGGTGGATAACAAAAGAATAAAAAAACAGACTGAAATTTAGAGACAAACGTCATCATTTACGTGATAATGAGCTTTAGCCCTGGTTTTGTCTCTTTTATATCGAATTACCTTAAAAAAAAGTTGCGTAATTCTTTATTGGTTTAATTCATTCATCGTATCAACTCTTCCACGAATTGTTTTAACGTGGGTGTGCTGTATGTGCCCGGACAGAGAGACAAACCTTGCGCTCGCGCACCTCTCCCATATGTATGACAAAGGAAAATGGAAACATTTCCGCGAAATTAATTGAAAGGATATTGCCATAGGGACTCGTGAAAGAAAATTAGCCCTTTCGCTGATTTGTTTTACTCTCAGAATTTATACAAAAACAGCTATTCGATCTTGGTTAGAGAACATGATGATTGGAATCGTATTCCGCCGAAAAAACGACAGTAGCTACGCATCTTAGACGCTCTCATTTCCGTAAATCAAAACAATAAGATAGTTAATTACGACTTCCAAGTAGAATTCTTAGAGACCCATAATACAGTAAAATGTCGCTGTGATGAATATTTTTATAACGAAAATATTTCGAATCCTCCGCTGACTTCTAATTGTGGGAATATTTTCCAAACCGTCAATTTTATAAATACGGATTCTGAGGTATATTCACTAGTTTTATTAATTTCAAGTTGACATTCACCTTTACTAAGGTAGAGATTGCAATAATTTTCTCGGAAAAACATTTATTTTTTACAAATACAGTGCAACCTATATAGAACGAGTCAGGCATATAACGAGAACTAGATTATAGCGGGTGAAAAACACCGTTACCGTCACTTTCTTAACGTTGCATGCACGTATGTACCTACGGAGTTTAGTTTTCGGATATTACGAGTACTCGTTAGAACGAGTATTTATATGAATTTTATAAATTCTCGCAGTATAAAAGCCTTTTGCATAGTTTTATGCAATATTCCTTTGAACAAATTTTCAGTAGAACGAATTGGTTCAAGTATCCCCAAGAATGTTTTTGTAAATAGTAATGAGAATGATGTTTAAATGATTTCAAAAATAAAAATTTATATATTCAAGAAATGTTCCATTGTTTTCAAAAATAAAAATGTACACATTCAACAATGAGCTTTCAAATAAAATTAATCTTTTCCTGGGATCTTCGAAAACCGAAGTATAGACATCTCAAACGAAGCAGAGCGGGTATCGACACAGGGTACAGGTCCCATCGAAAACCATGACGTTTAGGGTATGATGTCCAACACGACATTTGCGAGAGCAGATTATTATTTCTTTCATGAAAATTTAATTAACGCCCGACCTGACCTGTCGGCGACTATGAATAAAGTCGGCCGAGTCCTTTAAATCCGACATCGCGAAATTAATCTTCCGTTGATGAGGGGATGCCCTCGCGAGCAATAATAAATCCACTCGGAGAGACCACAGAGGACAAAAACCGTCATCTCTTCTCGCTACGCGATCAATCCGCTAATTCTTTGACCTGAGGATCGCAAAGGAAATGCCTTCGGCAGAGAGGGTTACGTTATCGTCACGCCGGATTCAAGCATTTATTATTGATAAGGCTTTGATTTCTCCGTGCTAATTTTTCTTTCCACCCCCGTTTGAGCCATTTAACCTCCGACATATACAGTTTATTTTTCGAGCGAATCTAGCTCTCGAAAAAACTCCCCAGATAGACCTACCTACACAATAGATTTGTGGAAATTATCTTGCTCTAGAATCCAGTAAATCGCTTTCCAATACATACATACACACGCCGCGCGAATATGCATATCGATCTGGTTTCCCCGCGGATTTCCATCCCATCCTGAACCAACCGTAGCACGCGCATTTAGAGACACTCCCTCCCTCTCTCCTCATTCCCCTCCCTCCCCCTGGTAACCCACCCCATCCTCCTCATCCATGGTCTCCCCCAACCACCCCCTCCCACAATCCTCTCTCCCAACGATTTGCTTGCCGCAGTGCTTGAAACCCATGAAAAGAAAACCATCAAGAAAATGAGGCAGGAGAGGAGGTGGGGAAAAGGGGTGGGAGTGAGAGAACGAGGCAGTGAGAGAGGCATATTTCGATGACAGGTGCCGCATCGCAACATTTTTGACCGTAAAATCCGCCCTAAAAACGCTGTTAGCCGTTGGAAGTCCCAGAACGTGAGCGAACGAGGAACCATCGGTTATAAATGCCTAGTATAGCGGTAGTCGCTGTATCCATGAGGACGAAGCAGGGGGAGAGAGGGTAAAATAGGAGTGGGAGGGGAGAGAGTGGGGAGTAAAGAAGAGGTAATAGGGGTTTCCAGGGAGATTCGAACGGGAGGGTAGGAAGGGAAACAGAGGAGGGATTGGGGGGGGGCGGTGGGTGGCGCGGCGAAGTAGGCGGGGACCGCCCTCGGGACGGGGGCGGATTTGCGAGGGGAATAGAGGTGGAGGAGAGAGGAGGAGGAGGCGAGATTGAGAGGGAGAGAGGAACGGCGGCGGCAGCGGCGCAGCATTCGAGGCCCCCGGGGGCGGGAAGAGATGACGCTGCGGAGATATCCCTTTCGGTGATCACAATGACCGCTGCGACGGCGATTATGAAAGCGACGTGGAGCGATTCGATGCGCCTGCGCGGGACGAGGGTATCGCCGCGTCTGGGCATGCGCATTGGAGAAGAGAGAGAGAGAGAGAAGGCGCGCGAGAGAGAAGGAGCGAGCGAGACGTGGCGCTGTCGGGGTCTCACCCTTTCGGTTTAACGGAATGGTGAGGGCTTTGGGGGAGGCGAAGGGGGCAAAAGTGGGAGGGAAGGGGGAATAGAGGGAGGCGGTAAGGTGGGAGGAGAGGGAGACGTCGGGAGGTGGCATATGTCGCGGTGAGTAGTTGGCGGTGAGGGGGGAGAGGTGGGTATTTTCGGGAGGGAGAGGGTATTACGGGAGGGTGTGAGGAGAGAGGAGGAGGAGGCGTGGGAAAAAGAAAATATTGCGGCCACGCCGCCACGCTGAGCTTTCCAAAGGTATCTCACTTACTCCCTCCAACTCAAAACGTGGAGTGAGATAGGTAGACAGAAAGAGGAGGGAAAAGGTTAGAGGTGAGAGAGAGAGAGAGAGGGATGATTGAAATATAATTTACCCGCTTTATTGTCCCTCATTAATGAATGGGCGTTGGATAAAACTCCGCTCGGTACCTGAACATTTCGCAGGTAAAGGGAGAAAGACGCGAGGGAAGAAAACGATCGCCTCTTTTTCGTGAAAACGCATTTATGCGCCTTATTGATTCTTTTTAACGAGCGGAGGCGAGGATGTCACCGGCGATTTGGCCACGCTTGCCGCGCTGATAATGCGTTCGCGGTCTGCGGAAAGAGGTGAAGGAGGGACAGAGGGAAAGAGTGAGAGAGGGAGAGATTGGTGCTGGCTTCCTCTTTGTTCCTCGTGCCACTCTACGGAAAACGGCCCATTTGGTTTTTCACTTCGGAATATCACTTTGATATCTATAAAAAAAAGGGCTAAGATTTTATGAAATCAGAACCACGCAGAACCATCACGTTATGTCGATCAATTAAATAAAAAAATCATAGTTCTATCTTTTGGTTAGAGTGCTAAGAGAACCTCTTATCCGATCTCTTCGAACTTTGTTTACGTGAGTGTGAAAAATATGTAGGTCAAATCTCTCAATTAAACAGACAATTTGGTTTGTATGACAAAAATATGACCGATTTTGTTTTAAGGAGATACGGATTTTAATTTACGAGATAAGAAGCAATCACAAAAAATAAATCCCGGATAGATCTACATCCGTTTGAAATTGCATGAACTTCCCCGGAATTACCAACGTATCGCATCAACCATGAATTATACATTTTTTCACCTGCCGCAAACGTCAAAGATATAAAATGTATGCTGTATGCAAGCATTAATTCATGAGTAATCATTCCGCTTAAAAAGAAACTTCAAAAAATTTTCAGGATAAAACTATCCCTGTCGTTCTTATTCTCTGGCGTGGTTACCAATTTCCCCTCCAACGAACCACGGCCATTACCAAGTCCGTGTAAAAATGGATAAGTACCTCTCATGTCAACCTAATCTCTGACAAAAAACCATTCCTGGCGTTTTTTTCAGGTAATCCGGAGATTATATGATTTTTTACTGTCAGAATAATTACACCGCTCGCCATTTGGTGAAATATCACAGATACTATAGAAATTTTAAGGCTCTATTTGACATTTAAGATCTACATTTTTCCCGAGTCTTTTATTACACGTGTAGGGACGTCTATCCTCCGCTTTCTCGCGTTCCGAAATGTGACTTTAAAACCAAATTCTCCACGTTTCTCGGAAAAATACACCCTATCGAAAGAACGTCAGGAATTTGGTATGTTGATTCCTACGATACCCATGCCTTTTAGGAATTAAAGAAAAGGTGCAAGGGAGGGACGACACGGCCCCTAGACTAAACCCTCGGAGAAAAACTTCACGTCATCAAGATAAGTAGAAACCCTTGAGAAAGGAAGTATGAGAGATAAAGAGAGAAAAGGGGTAACAGAGGAGGAAAAGGGAGGCAATCCCGAATGACGGGAGAGTTTGCAAGATGTAGAAGAAAGGGGAAGCAAGACACCCCTTCATCCCTACAGCTATGAGAGGGAGAGAGACGCGTCGTCATGTGCCGTCGCTAGGCGGTTGGGCGTACGGCTTGGTGGCATGGTGTGGAGAAGAGGGCAGGGGGAGAGATAGAAAGGGGGAAGAGGGAAAGAGAGGGGGAGAAAAGAGAGAAATAGAGAGAAGGGGGAGAGGGAGAGAGAGAAATAGGGAGAGGGAGAGAAATAGATGGGGAGAGGGAGAGAAATAGATGGGGAGAGGGAGAGAAATAGAGAGGGGTAAAGAGAGGAAGGGAGGAAGGGGTGTGTGAGGATGCATAAGTGGGGTGAGAATAGAAAGTAGAGAGGGCAAAGAAGGAAGGGGAGAAGGGAGGGAGAAAGGAGGGTGAATCCGCAAAGGGGATGAATGAAAAAAGGAGGGAGGGGAGGAAAGAGAAGGGGTGGCAAGGAGAGGGAAGGGAGGAGACAGCGTGGAGAGGAGGATATTCATGCAATTCCTGTTAATTGCTCATTCCACGTGAGATGTTGATAGAGGGTTCGAGGTTAGGAGGGGTTTGGTGGGGGTGGAGAGGGATGGCGAAGGGAGAGAGAGGTGTAGGTGGAAGGTATTATATGGTAGGAGAGGATAGAGAGAGATGGGGGAGACGAGAAGTAGAGATGGAATGGAAGATATGATGAACGGGAGGTAGAGAGGAACGTGATATTGATAAGAGCAGTATATGAGTAAAGGCACTAAGATAACTGAAGTGGGGTTGTATGGTAACAGATATATGTAATATTTTCAGAAAGGCTACAGACGTATGTGTAATATATATATATATATATATATATATATATATATATATATATATATATATACACACACACACACACACACGCAAAACACACATGTATTCACAATAAACGGAGAGAAGATAGGGAGAAAGAGCGAGGGGAGACGGTAGAAAATGAGAGTTGCACATTAAATGTGTTTGGAAGGTGAGAAAGATAGAATCACTCAGCTTGCAGGGGCGTTAATTGGATGTAGTAAGAATAGTTGAGAGATCATTAATTTTACACCCCCTGTAGGGCCCGGACTTCAATTTTTGTCGCGTTCGCCTAAATGCTGCTGAACATCTTTCCAGGTGTGCCTTTTCCATGCAATTGTTAATTTATGTAGCCCTCATTACCTGTAATTAAAGTCTCGTTCCATGATTTCAATGGAAATGGCTGGAATCTAAGATATGATCTTAAAGATAAGAATCACACGAGCAGGAGTCGTTCGCAAATATCCCTAAAAATTACTAATAATTATGATGAGCGATGATTGAATGATTGTTATCCCTAAGTAAATATACAAAAATGAAACTTGGACCTCGTGTAAAAATTCACCTTATTTTCTATGAAATAAGAAAACCTAAGTCTCATAATTGTGTGGTAATTAAAGATTTCTATCTTCTTTACTCCTCCTGGAATAAAATTAAATAAGTTTCCGTATTTACGCTTAAGTCAAAATAAGATTTCGGGTTACTTTTAAACGCGAATACCTGTAAATCGAAGAATGAAGTTTATTGTAGCGTAGTCCTATCGACTGTTCATGAATGAAAGGACTACATAGAGAAAAGGTATTCAGAAAGTCTGGAGTGATATAAAAATACTTGAAGCATATTACAAACCTAATTTTCCTGTAGTCGATCTCGCAAAATTGTCACAATTTAATTAAATATTGTTTTTATACATATTAATATACTTAAAAAACAACGTCATTATGGCTTAACGAAGTTTGTTTAAAACGATTAAAAGAAATGACAAAGATTTGTATGTGTTAAATATAATAATATCTCATGTCTTCTATATTTATAAAAATTTAATTTAACCAGGGGAATGAAATTTTTTTAAATCATTTCAAGACTAAAATTAAGCTCGTCAATAAGATGGCTATTTGTTCGGACGCGAGACGAAACGTGGAGTCGATACATGACACTAAGGAGAGAAGCATTGTGAATTTTTTAACGAAAGAACTCCACGCAATATATGACAGAGAAAGAGAGGTTAAGGGGCAATGAAAAAGAGAATTGGTAAACGTATAACGAGTTCAGAAAAAGTGGTAGAACGGATGAGCCGAAAGGATGAAAGGAGAGTTGAGTGAGAATAAAACAAAACAACGAGATTTCTCGAATAGTACCGGGGGAAATAAAGATAGTGGAAAATAGTTGTGAAGAGACAGATGGAATTCAGCAGTGAAAGTAATTAATAGAAGATGAGTAAAATTGGAAAGGCAAATCGAAGTGTTGGTGTCGATATGCATGCAACTGATATGTATATGGATATAGCTTTATCGACTGGTATGCATTTATATGTCTGCATCGACATGGCTGAATCAGTATCAATGTATCGTTATGCAGAGAGAGAGAGTAGTAAATAATAAACAAAACGAGATAAAGGCAGAGAAACGGAAAAGAAACAGAGAGGAAGCTGAGATACATAGACTAAAGTGAAGGAATGGGAAGAGAAGAGTACGAGTAGAGAGAGAGAGAGAGAGAGAGAGAAAAGAGTAATACCGGGAGTAGAAATAGAAAGCGGAGAGTGAGATAAATAGAATGAAAGTGATAGAGGTAAAGAGGGATAGAGAGAGAGAGAAAGATAGGAGAATGGCGAGATATACGAGGGAGGGAGGAGGAGGGGAGGGAGATATGTGAGCGCGGTGGTCACCTCTATTGCTGCTTGCGCTCTCCCTATATGGCTGTTTAGGGCCCTGTCAATGCACGTTGTAGGGATTGTGTATGGCTAGAACAGGGGAGAGAAGAGTGGAAAGGGGAAGGTTGAGAGGGGAGGGAGAAAGTGGGGAGGGGTCAGGGTTGGATGTGTGAGGAGGGCGGAGAGGAGATAGAGAAGGAAAGAGGGAGAGAGAGAGCGGGGAAAGGGGTTTGCATGTGTCTGCGTGTGTGGAGGGAGAGAGGGCGGGAGCGAAGGAGGAGGTAGGTAGGTGGAGAGAGGGAAGGAGAGAGAGAGGGAGGGAGAGAGAGAGGGAGGGGAAGAGAGAGGCAGGGAGATAGAGAGGGAGGGAGAGAGAGAGAGGGAGGGAGAGAGAGAGAGGGAGGGAGAGGGAGGGAGGGAGGGAGAGAGAGAGAGGGAGAGGTGGACACAGCGGAGGTACATGGTAGTAGGAAGCGACCGCGGCCACCAACCTGTTCCAGCAGCACGGTCCATATATAACAATACATATGTAGTACATATCGCACGGGACGTAATACGGCGTGCACAGCCGCGACGGTGGGGTGGGGATGCGCGATGTAGGGAAGGGAATAAGGGGTGGGGTTGTGGACGAGGAAGGAGGGAGGGAAGGGGGTAGTGGAGGGGTGAGTCAGTGGAGAGGGGAGGAGGAAGGGTGAGTGCGATCTCCGCTTGCCTTTTGGGTGCCAATGCACGCAGGGGAGGGATTAGCGGAGGGAGGGGGCGGAAGTGGTTTAGGGGTGGGATGGGAGGGGGAGAGAACAGGGGGAGGGAAGGAGGGTTGGGAATTTTGAGATAGATTGGAGAGGGGGAGTGGGTTGGACGGTTAGGGGGATGGCTGTCTGTATGGCTTATGAGCGAGTAACAGTGCGCCGGGATGCGGAATTGTCACCAAATTTACATGGACCACCTCAGCCTTGTTCTTCCGAGAAAAAGTCTTTGATACCATATCCAGCGGAAATGGATTTTTAATAATCATTACACACGCGTGTGTATGTACATACATACACGTTCGCAGTTATCTTCGAGTGTACATTCTTTTCCACATGCAGCTGAACGATAGTATATCTGTGAATCTTTCATTTCAACCTATAAGTATGGCTGCTTCTCCCGCGTAGCTATTTACTCTGTTTCTCCATCCTATCTTCTGCAGCAGCTTCCGCTTAGTGGTCATGTTTAATACTACCATCTGATCAAGGAGGATATAATACTACCATCTGATCAAGGAGGATATTGATCAAGAGATGTTGCTATCTCCTTGCACTATGCCCGACTAGTTGGCTTTCCTTTCACCCCTCTATTGTTAAGTCATTTTTTTGTCTCTGAACCATTCACGTTCACCCTTGTGTCTTTCGCCACATTTTCTATTTTTAGAACTCGAGAAATGTTTTGGGTCCGTCATCCGAAATTTTGGCGTGAGAAAAAAATTCATAAAATTATTCATTCCATTTAGACAAAGATACAAACTAGAAGTCGCTTTTTCGTCCCTTTTAAATTCTGGATCCCTAACACACTAATGCCTTTCGAGGTACACCCCATAATAATCGCGACTGTTTACTTCGAAACTAACAGATATGTAAGTTGTTCGTTGGAAATTTTTAATCTTTTAAATGATACGTTCGGAAATTATTAATTTATTAATGTGAAACGATTCATCGAAACAGGAAACAATTAATGTAGAATTTATAAACGGCTTAAACATTCGTACCCAATGATCTCCCGTCACGCGCCGAGCATTTTTACGCGAATCATTATCCACCTGCATAGCGCGCGTAATCCGGTAAAGCAAGCTTTATCGGATTCCTCCCCGTTGGGAACGCTTAGTTAAGTTCCCATTTCGGCGATACATATTCAAAAGCATCGAAAGCAAAACAAATAAAAAAGGCGAGAGAAATCAAACCGTAATAACTGAGAGAGAAAGTAATTCGAGGCTTGTATTTTTTTTAAAATTACATCTCCGAGGATGCCCATTTCTAACTATATACTATGCATATATCGACAACCCAAAAAATTCGAAAGGACCCGATCTGCCCGGCGTTAGAAAATCGAGGCAAACCGATCGATCTCAACCTCTAACAAGCAAATCAAAAATCGCTGCGAGGGTTTTGCAACGGGCGGAAACCGTGGCTTAAACGCTCAGCCGAGTAAAATTACGGCACCTAATGGGGAATCCTCTCTCTCTCCCATACCTTTCCCTCTCCCTCTCTCTTCGTCTCCTACCGCCCCTCTCTCTCGCTCTCCTCCCCTCCTCGCCCGCCCCCGCCCGCCAACGTGGATGCCCCCGACACACGTAAGTAAATTCACACCGTCCTAAATCGAGCGCAAATAGCGAGCGGCCTTATCAATCCTCGGCCCCACCCACCCACACGACGCACCTCTAACACTCCTTCCTCCCCTCCCTCTCTCTCTCTCTCTATCCCTCCCTTGCTAGCAGAAAGCGGCCATTTCCCTCCCTCCCTCGCCCTCCGATCGCCGTACTGACCCGTCTCTCTC
Source organism: Tanypteryx hageni (assembly GCA_028673005.1). Taxonomy (NCBI): domain Eukaryota; kingdom Metazoa; phylum Arthropoda; class Insecta; order Odonata; family Petaluridae; genus Tanypteryx; species Tanypteryx hageni. The sequence continues at coordinate 193,736,334 of CM054112.1, forward strand.
TCTCTCCCTATCTCTCTCTCTGCCCCCGAAAATCTCTCGCCTCCGTGACCCTTCCCCTTGATGCCTGCACCGCGGTCGCACAAAACCTCCCTCGCCTCCTCCCTCCCGCCCCCTTTCAAACACCCTCTATAACGCCGCCGTCGCCGATTCTCCACGTATTATTCGGGGCCCGCCCCCATCCCTCCACCCCCTCCACCTCTCTCCCTCCTCCCCCTCGACACCACCACCTCCAACGCCGCCGCCAAAAAATTTCCACCCCGTCAATATCCTCCTAACGTACACATCAAATAACATACGAATCAAACGCGTTGACCGCATTTTTATCATGTTTCGTCACAAATACCGTCCTTACACAGAAAGGATCAAGGACGCGTCCCCTCGCGTTTTATTCTTCATATTTATTTTTTAGAGAGGGGCGGGATGATATCGGAGGCATGTGGAGACCCTTCCCCCGCCCTCTAAATACCTCACCCCTTTTTCCATCTCTCTCTCGACCCCTTCCTCCCACACACACCACGTGCCGTCGGCGGCTTCGCTACAGCCACCACGGTCGCTGACGGTGAACACAGGTCTCTCTCTCTCTCTCTATCCCGTCCTCGAATACCTCTCTCTCTCTATCTGTCTCTCCATCATGGTGTGCAGGTGGTGCGGTTCAGGAAACGCGATACGTAATACAAATATCGATCTCCTCCTCGGTTATTAGGGTAAGTGGCGCACTGATGCGGCGTGTCTGTGTCCGGAGGCCGTGAGAGAGGTGGGAGGAATGCAGAGAAAGAGAGAGAGAGAGACGATAAAGAGAGGGAGATAAAGAGGAACAGAGAAGGAAAGATACGATAAAGAGAGGGAAAAGAGTGACGGAGGAACGGTGAAGATAAGCTACCAGAAAGAGAGGGAGAAAAGAAAGGAAAAGAGAGAGGGAAGAGAAAATGAGATGAATAAAGAGGGAGAGAGAGAGGAGCAGAGAGGGATAGAGGTGGACAGAGTGGTGGTAGGGATAGGGAAAAGAGGAAGAGTGGGATGCGGAACGAGAGAGGAAAAGAGATGGGGAAAGAGGGAGAGGAAGGCAGAGAAAGAGAGGTGAGAAAGAGAAGGAAAGAGATGTTAGAGGAATATAAAAGAAGGAAGAGGAAGGAAGAAGAAGAGGAAAAGAGATGGAGGAAGAGGGAGAGAGGGGAAAGCGATGAATGATATGGGGCAATGATGGAGAGGGGCAGATAGGAAGGAAAAGGAGAGAGAATAAAGAGGGGGAGAAAGTGAGAAAGAGAGGAAGAGAGATAAACAAAGAAAGGAAAGATAGAAAGAGGTGGAGAGATGTAGATAGGTGAAGAGGGAGAGAGAGAGAGCTTTGATGGCGTCGAAGAGGCTGCAATTTGCGATGACGTCTAGCTTCACCTCCACCCTCCCCACCCCCTGCCTCTCCTACCATCTGGACGGCTACGTTGGAGAAGGGCCTCTCCATCCATCCGCGATACCGTCGAAAGCTCCAGCAGAGGCTCTATCGGCCGCGGATATGCAATAGAAGGGATACTCGATTCTTTTTTATTCCCGCATCTATTCCGGTTAGTCGAGAGAGAATAGAAGGGGTGATATTAATCCGGTGGTACAGGATGAGCATAGTGGCGTGGCGGGAATAGGGTCTTCCCCAACCCCATCTGTGAGAACTGGCTTGTCCAAAAATTTTGGGCCCTATAGGGAAATCTACTGTACTTATAACCGACCTTGTGTTGTGAATATCTGTTGGATTTCATCAGCGCACTCAAAAATGTATTCTGCTTTGCGAACTTCATGGAATGGTACCGTGTAATGTTACATTCCCTCGCAAAACAGAATGAATTACCTCGTGCATAATCTGGAACGGATTCTAACGCCTCCGAAATTAAGCCTATCGAATTAAATAAGTAAAAATCTCATGATGTGAGCTGATGTAATTGCGTAAAAATGTGATCGTTGATTTGTTATCGATAAAGGAAGCGCATTGATCAATTCCCCTTGTGACGGAAGACTGTTTTAGATTCTATTTTGTTACGAGAGCTGCCGTATTTCATGATCTGCAACAACCGATCTCTTCCAAATATCAGTATTACACGGATTAGACTAAATCAAACGAGCAACGATCCAGATTATACTAAAGCTGCATAAGTTCAACAAAAATAATTGAAGAAATCGACTGATTGAGTAATTGCATAAAGCATCGTGACAAGAACATGGCATTAGATTTCAATGTTGAAGTAGCAAAAAGAAGTCGCAAAAAGCATTTAACTGTATCCTCAATGGATTGATGAAAAAATATTCACTAAGGCCGAGGTATTTTTATTAAGTAGAGTAATACCCCTTTTAACGCTGCCTCGTACAACGTTGATTCATTATAACGCTCTTTGTTCTCGGACCAATTTTTACTTTCTCCATACTTTTTGAGGGCGTTCTAACTCAAGAAATAATTACCGGATCATCGCCAAATTTCATATTTAACATTTTAATTATAGGAACAAGAGATGATTAGTTATTGGTTAAAATCGGTTTACCAGAAGTGGAGGATTACTCGTGCCATTTTTTTCATTTTTCTCAAATATCTCTGATAAGGCTTAATTAATATAAATATTTGTTATTACAAGAGCTGCAGAGAATATTATTCTCAACAACGTTTGTTTGAAATAATTTTTTGTTTGCATATCTCACGAAATTAGACACCTATTGGTGGTATTGGGCGGTATATTGGTGGAATAAGGGGAGGGTGTGTGGAATCTGTTACAGTGTGAGAAAATGACAAATCAAGCTACGACAGTTATTATATTGCAGGATTTCTTTTATGTAGCAGATCTGCTACATTGTGTATTTAAGGATTGATTATTTACAGTACAGTTTTAACAGTATCGGAGAGGAGAGCGGATATACAAATATTTTGAAAAAAGGTAATAGATTACGATTTTAGGAACGGATCTCCAGAAGTACTATACTAAATTGACCCATAACGCTGATTCAGTTAGCGCTCTCGTGTTCAGGAACGCACCCCCAGCGTTAAACGGGGTATGACTGTACTTCTACATTCATATTTATATCCAGCTTTATGGTTATATACTGTAATTGAACAGGTTCTTTAAATCTTGGTAGATTTTAATCTTTGTTCATTTCATACATCCAACTCTAATAAATATTAGATATAAAAATCTGTTATCTAGAACCTACAAATTTACCTGTGCCGTGATAAGGTTAATTAATATTCGCCAACTAAAATGCCTCAATAAGGCGATTTTGAAATTTGGAAGCATAAAATCTCTTTTATCTCCTACGATATATATAAAAAAAGACGGAAAAGTTTTGAACAAAAGAGTGTCCCTTACTTACTCCGAAAGACTATAATAATTACGATTCGTAAACACATTCTTCTTACTGGCGATGACATGCGTAGCATTAATGCAGTTCACACTGTAAAAAGTTTCAAATTAGAAGAGATGAGGCGAGAGAAAGGAGGCTACGGTGAAAAATTGAAATTTACAATTAAATTTTTTTAAATTCTTTAAAACAAACTCCTAAACCATACGAGTATAAAAAAATTATAGGTAAACTGTTAAAATATATCAAGTTTACGGAAAACTTTGTTTCGCGCCAGGGACTTGATTCTCAAACAAATGTCTAATGGCTTAGAAGAAGTAGAAAAGTAAAATCAGATAAGCTCTACACGAGAATTATAGCCGATTTTACAGCAGAGAAAAGTCTATAGAATAAACCAAATTCAAATTTTACCTAAGAAAAAGTAACTGCTTTCGTTGGTAATTTAAGCATTTGGTGATAGTTATTACAACAATCTCCAGGGATGGTTACTTTGTAGCTGAAATGCGTATCTGCCTTATTTAACCGCTATTTGACTTAAAGAATTAACTAGATCTACTATTAAAGTCATAAGGAGAGATTGGTAATGCATTTTTTAATTTTTCATTTTTGAACCAAGCGCATGATATTACATCCCAGGCAGTAATCTAACTTTCCTTTCAGGAAAATAGTTAATTGTGGTGACATTAATTCCATTATCATGTACGAATCTGATTGGCTCATTTCTTTGCTCGTAATTTATTGAGTATATCGTATATCTCGATTCTCTTTCCATGCGCGATGGATTACTGTCTATTGTAAGACTAGACTCTTTAAGGTGTTGGCGGAAGACGGCGACGAACGAACAAACAGAATAGGTAAACGCTGTCTATGACAAGAATATATGAAGTTTCAAAAATGATCAAAATTTCCTGAAGTTGTAAAAAGGAAATATAATTTTTGTATCTACGTAAAAGGAACATTAAACGTTGTTATAAAATGTTCTGCTAATGAATCGATAAAAAAAAATTGTTTTACGCTTTCGGAAATATTTTCCATAACAATGCTTTTAATTTTTTTTAACTCTTCCAGTACACAAATTGAGGTATAAAAATCAAGCAGGCATTGCAAAACGTCGATATTTATTTGTGATTCGGCCTTGAATTTCCATTAAAAGAAAGCTCGATTTTTTCTATTTTAAGATCCATGGTTTGCATTAATCCAAAAGTGTCATTAAAGTCCAAAAATTTTCTTTTTCTATTTCGAATACACCTCAACGACTCCCATCAGTTACGATTCCTTTCCGAATATGGTAGCACTACTGATAAAAGAATCTCTCCTCAACCTAAGTGTTGTTATTTCGTTAAGTTAATATGCGGTCTTTTATCAGCACATTTGATCCCAAAATATTCCACATGTCCGGAAAAATGTCGAACTTGGAAGAGGATTTTATCACGGTGGGAGGCAATGTTTGTTTTTGAGGCGAGAACGAAACTATAAACCTAAATTACACATTTGTAAGTAATAAAGTCGAATTCCATGTTACGCTGGAGTTCAATCACAAAAGAAGGCCGTCCGCTCAAGTTGGACGGAGAAACCGGACGTCAGTTGCATTAAAACTATTCCCCAATTAAAACCATCCACCCATCGCACCAACTGCGAAATGGAGTCGTCACTTTTCCACAACAAAAAAAATTGCCTTCCGAAAGAGAAAACATTTTTTTTAAACCGCGAACCTTTTTATTTAAAGTGAATTCCGCGCCGCGTATCAAAGCTTTTTTTCCGCTAAAACATATAGCGCATAATGCGTCCGCATTTAGACATTCAGGGGCGAATGTAAATTTCTATCCTTATTCATTACTTGGAATCGATGGGAACGCCGACAATTCCCCTTTCCACGGCCGGCAACCATATTATTCCGGCCAAAGAGATATGGACGCGGGAAAGCGAACATATCTGTCTGCTTATATGCGAGAGAATGATACTGGAAAAATGGAGAGAAAGAGAATGAGAGAGGGAGAATGAGAGAAAGAGAATGAGAGAGAGAGAGGGAGAAAGAGAACGGGCATTGCCACGACATTCGGCCCTGAAACGCTGAAAAATATAAAGAGAGAGAACAGGGAGAAGAGGGATGAAAAAGCATAGAGTGAGGAAAAGAACGGACAAAAAACGGCCTCACAGTTACCATTGATTAAGCTAGAAAACTTTAGAATGTTCGAAAAAGCTTAGGTTTTATAAATGTCAAATTTCTAGACCATCACAAATTAAAAAATATTTAATGAGTAAACAACATAAGATTTTGAATTTGTCATTTTTTTAATTGTGGGAAGTTTTCACTTCCCTACTATACTGCAAAGCCACTCTTTGCTTCGCCACAGTTTATTAGTATTAAAAGTATTGTTATGATACACTTCAATATCATGAATGTTACAACACTCAACTAACGGATGAGGTGCCTAGGATAACCCTGATACGAAGAAATTAATAATAATTCAAGATACTTCTGTCAAAAATAAATTAGAAACTACCAAAAACCATGTATCAACATGGACAACTATGCATAAAAGTGATAGCATAAGGGAAGTGAAAATAAGAAACTTATATCGAAGAGGGAAACAGACGATAAAGGTAGAATGGAAATGAAGATACGGAGATCAAGAAATTGAAAACAAAGAGGCAGAATATAGAGATAGAGCAAAATGACTACCGTATTTGCCCGATTACAGGGCGACCTCGAATATAAGGGGAATCCCATATTTCAGAAGCCACGCGAAAGAAATATTTTTTGGGTTATTGATACTAATAGGTAATATAATTCTTTTTAATAGTAAATTATCCCGACAATTCTTTTATCATATTAAAATGACAACGCTGAAAACTACTCACGAAAATGCTAGTTTGGCTTAATGTTCTACCTAATATAATTATGCCATAAGATTGACGAATAATTATGATAAAACATGTACATTTATAGACTTCCAGTGATCTACATAAAATAATAGGTTTTATTTCTTAACACTTTTAATAAGGGACGAAGATATAAGCATGAGAATTTTGACAGCTGCGCACGCCATAATACTGTCTTCTAAGGGTGGAATAGACTATAGAACATATAGAATTGAATTTTAATGGGGGTGAGAGAGAGATAGAGGAGGAATAGAATACATCTCTGGTTGCGATTATAAGGCGAGTATGAATTTTGGAAAATAACACCGCCTTATGATGGGAGAAATACGGTATTAGATATAAAGGAAGAAATGGGGCAGCATGGAGGAGCATAGAATGAGAGAAATGACATAAAGCGTAGAGAAAATGAGGAAGAAAAATAAAAAACTAGGGATGGGAGCAACGAATGCAGATGGAAAGGAAGGAATAGCATGGCACAGGCGAGGTAATGTAAATGAGAGAGAATCAGAAGAGGAAGAGAGAAGCGAAGGAAGAGCTGCAGGGAACCGAATCGCTAACTCTGCTCATGGAGAAAAGTGGTGGGAGAGAGAGAGAAAAAGAGAAGAGGTGGAAGTTTCGGGTTGAGAGAGAGAGAGAGAGGAGTGAGATAAAAAGAGAAGACCCCTTTGCCAACCCTGCCCATCTCGCCAACCTTGGAGCTCGAAACCGGGTCACCTTGGTCAAGGGCCTATGATATGCAGCAGCAGCGCCAGCTAGCACTATTGCCGGCCCCCACAAATCTCTTTCTCTCTGCCCAGCAAGCGGCGGCGTCGCTTTAAAACGATCGAAAACGTGAAACGCACAGCCGTGTGAGAAATCGCAAGCGCGAAAAAAATTCGAAATATTTCCTTCTCTTTATTTTTTTTTGTCGGGCCCGAAAACCTCGTCGCCGATGCGCGGGATTTAGACCTAAAATGCGAGGAGAAATATAGTTGATGAAAACTATTAATTTGTTTTGCTCCGCATACACGCGATTCCTTGCAGTCAAATCTGAATTGTGTTGATTTCTTTCAAAAAGCGACGCTTAATTAATATATTTTAAATCATAAAAATGTACATTCCGAACGAAAAACTGAATCCTCGGCGGAGATCCGAAGGCGAGAACGGAAACGTTTCACAATTTTTCGCAAACCGTATGAAATTTTCAGAAACGCGCGAAAGATGACCGAACCGAAAATGATGACGCTCGACAGTTATAATAAAACGCGCGGGAATAAAGAGCATTTCCGCCGCGCAGGAATTACGTACTCGCGAATAAAAACAAAAGGAAGAGTGGATGGAATAAGAGTGACATCGACCGATGGGTCATAGAGTGGCAGAGTGGAAGCGTAAACATGAAGAGGGAGAGAGGAGTAGGTGAGGAGACAGAGAGAGAGGGAGGGAGAAAGGAGAGAGAGAGGGAGGGAGAAAGGAGAGAGAGAGGGAGGGAGACAGGAGAGAGAGAGAGAGGGAGGGAGAAAGGAGAGGAGAGAGGTCAGGAGAGGAGGAGAGTGGAGTTTAGGGATTACGTTAGTGCTTCGGGTGTTAAAAATTGTTGGCCGATCGTGAGGCACGGATTTGAGAGATAGGGCAGAGATACATATTGAGGGTAGTGGATGGAGAGTGAGAGAGAAAGGGGGAGTGGAAAGGAGGGGAGGAAGAGAGGGGGTGGAAGAGCTGTTTGTGTAGTGCGGTGAGATGGAGGTGGAGAGCGGCGCTACCGATGGAGGTGGAGGACTAGATCGGACAAAGGTAAAGGTGGTAAGGGGGAGAGAACAAGGGAGTGAAAGGGGAGAGAGACGGAGGTGGGAGAGAAAGAGAGGGAGGAGAGAGAGGGAGTAGAGAAAGAGAGGGAGTAGAGAAAGAGAGGGAGGAGAGAAAGAGAGGGAGGAGAGAAAGAGAGGGAGGAGAGAAAGAGAGGGAGGGAGAGAGAGGAGTGGACGAGAGGGAATGGAAAGGAGAGGGAGGGAGACAGAGGGATAGAAGAAGAGAGGGAGAGGAAGGAAGAGGGAGGTAGATTAGTGAAGAGGGAGAGAAAGATAAAATAGGGAGAGAAGCGAGAGAGAGAGAGGAGTGTGGTAGAGGAAGGGAGAAAATGGGAGAGCGAGAGAAATAAGAAGATAAAGAGAGAAGAGAGGAGAGAAATGAAGAGAGGGAAGGAGGGAGAGAGGGAATTTGAAGAAGAGGGTGGGAGGGAGAGTAAGAGAGGGAGGGGAAATAAGGGAATAGGGGGAGTAAGGTAGGGAGGGAGAATTAGGGAGAATGGGAATGAGGGGAGGGAGAGAAGAGAAGGAGAGGGAGGGATAGAAGAAGAGAGAGAGAGGGAGGAAGAGGGAGGCAGAGAAGGAGACAAGAGGGAGAGTAAGAGAAAATAGGGAGAGAAGAGTGTGGGAGAGGGAGGGAGGGAATGGGAGAGCAAGAGAGATAAGAAGAGGAAGAGAGAAGAGAGGAGAGAAATGAAGAGAGGGTGGGGAGAGAGTGGGGAAGTACGGAGTGGAGAGACGGTGGGTAGAGAGGAGGAAGAAAATAGTGAGATACAGGAGGGGAAGGGATAAGAGGAGGGACGTGGGGGAGGAGGAGGCGAGTCTGCGCGGGGGTAATGTATTGGCTGTTGCCAACGGCTTCGATGCCTGATGGCTCCGCGTGCGTTTGTATCTGCACGGAATGAGCCTCTCTGTTGTATGTGCGTGCGTGAGGAGTGAACAGAGGGGAAGGAGGAGAGGAGGGAAGGGAAGTGGGAAGCGACGGTGGCGGTGGTGGAGGAGACCTTTTTTCGGAATGGAAAGAGTATAGCCCGGCGTGGAATAGCTCCACGCGTGTGCGCGTTTGGACGGCGTGGCACGGTGGCACGCAGCTAACTGAGCAATCGCGAGCAAGTCTCTCCCTGTGTGTGTGTATATGCCAAATGTGTGTGCAAGGTTGGAAAAGGATGAATGGAATCTCTGGAGAGCAACGGGGCACGCAGAAACTCTTTCTCCCAATCTCACTCCTTTTTCTTTCTCTTTTGCCGCTGAAACAAACCAAAATACAGGAGGCGTATGACGTAGAGGAAGGGGGGGCGTGCGTACGTGCGTGGGATGGGTCAGGCGAGTGGGTGGGTGGGAAGAGGAGGCGTGAGACCGAAGCGGAAAGGGCAAGAGGGAGGAAGGGTGATGGGCAGAGAGAGAGAGAGAGAGGGAGATTTGTTTATTGGTATTGGAGGAAAATTCGGTTCGATGAATAATATGATCATGATGACTACTGGTATGATGCGGACGATGGGCGAGAGACGACGGTGGTTCCGCCTGTCGGGGTGTGAGAGAACCTCCGTGTTCTGCCAGTCGAGGGGAATGGGGGAGGGGGACCGTTGTGAGAGATGGGGCAGAAGGGGGGATGCAAGAGGGGTTAAAAGTAGGCCCCTAACAAATTACTGTTATTGAATGTTGCGATGTTTAAGGGCGAGTTGATGGACGGGATTTATATTAAATCAACGTTATAAAAATTCAAGCGGCAGTTCTCTATGAGTTCCTCAATCAATAACGAATCGGTCTAGATTAAAAAGTAGTGAATTGCCTTCTGTACTGCTCGCCCGCAGACCGCAGTGTTAGCATGATTAAAAAATAGTGTTCATGTAATCTTTTCCGCCAAGTTACAAAGATTACAAAAGGCTTCGGCCAAATCGATCCACGCTGGGAAAACAATATAGTAAAACTTTTGGCATAAATTTCCGCCAAGTTCAACGTAGGTTCGAAATATTTTTTTAAAACTAGCCGCTGAAACTTTTGATTTAAAGGTCACATTATTTTAAATGTGAACTAATAACACGAGAAATAGCTCAATCTGCGTAAATAGCTTGTAGCTAGATAAATAACCAGAAGCAATGACACTAGACAAATGAGTCAACAAAAAAAGTTGATATAACACAACAGACATGAACATAAAACGAGATTTATACATTTTATTTTTATGAACGACACTACTGGCCTCCAATGAAAGTCCTAAATTAAAGTATCAATTCAATAATGAAAAGACGAATTCAAAATTTCTTTGTAGAGCTCTCGTTATGTCTTCAATACAATCGATTATGTGAGACCCGCAACCACAACACAGTCAAATGAACCAGATGCGCATTTTGGCTACAATGAAGTCATCATCTGTAGAAAATCTACAATCAATGATTCTAAAATGAATAATCTTTAGTAATAACCATCGCTGAATGACCACTGATGAATGCTAATTTTTAACTAAAATTCGCATATATATTTACCGTTTAAATCTACGAAACAAATTAACACACAAACTATTTCTGCATATGCCATAAAACGCTGAGAAATCAGATGTGCATTTCGGCTACATAGCAGCCGCCATGAGGAGCGATTCACTGATTATAAATTCTTTATATGATGCAAGATTAAAAAATTAAAGGCAAAGACATCCAGACTTTCGGAAGGATTCAAACCAAGATACTAAACTTTTAGATCCTACTTTCGGTGAATCACCAGTGAAGACGGCTGCATTGTAACCGAAATGCGCATCTGGTATTTCATAACCTTGTTATGACTACCTAAGTACTTGATTTTTCAACTTTTGATACTTGATTGCTTATTTTTGAATTTGCTTTCAGCCATCGAATTCTTAGCATTAGTAGGCAGACACACCTCCCGAAAATTCAGCAAAGTACTGAATTCTATTGATGCCGATGTTTTTTCATGTCACGATTGCTTCACATTTTCAAGGGGAAAACCCATCCGTTTTATTTTTGAACGCGCGGCATAATAGAGCGGGTTGAGAAAAAAATCTCGCAAGAGCCATTTCCACAGATTAACATTCGCTCATCCGCGGGGGAACATTAATGTTTGCCAACTCATCCTCGGCGCAGAAACCTCGCGGAATTTCCCCTCTCCTTAACGGGGAAGACACTCGCTCTCCCTCCCTGCAATTCGACCGTTTCAAAATGAATCCACCAACCCACGCCCATTCCACCGCCACCCTCGTGCTCCCATGACAACCACTTCTCCAGCGCTTTTAAATTGAGCATTTGAGACACGTTGGGACCCCAACCTCCTCCCCGCTTCGTGACGGGGCGCTCTTTGTTACCTTGGGGCCCCACTATCGCGAATCTCATCGCAAGTCCTGAGTGATGGACAGCGGCGCTGCCCCCACCGGCCGCCTCGCCCTCGTTTTTGGAGGCCCCAAGGTTGGCCACATTAATGAAAAGGGGACGCACCAGAAGAGTCCTCTTTCTTGTCTCCCACTCTTCCCTCCACCTCCTCCTTTATCTCTCTTCTTCTTCTTATCTCTCTTTCATTTCCCTCTCTGCCTCTCATCCCTCGTCTACCCTCTCACTACTTTCCCTCTTTCTTCCCCTTTCTTATGGTTTATTCTTCCTCCTCCTTTGTAACCTCCCATACTCTCTCCGGCTCTCCTTCCTCTAATATTTCTACCCCATCACTTTCCCCAGTCTCTTTCCCCCTGTCCCTCCTCTTTCCTATCTTCCCCTTCTCTCTCCCTCCTCGCTCTCTTCTCTTACTCCCCTTTCGCTCCCTCCTCTCACTTTCCTTTCCCTCTCTCTCCCTTCTCACTCGCCTCTCTCCCTCCTCTGTCTCCCTCCCCTCTCTCTCCACTCTCTCTTCCCCTCCTCTCATTTAACCCATTCTCTTCTCTTCATCCCCACTCTCTTCCTTTCTTCCACCTGTTCTCAGTACTCTCTCTCCTTCACTCACCCCCTTTTCAGATTCCCTCCTCTTTCGCTCGAGGAAGGAATATTTTTAAGGTAAGACTGAATGGACACACGTCAGGAGATAGTTGAGGAGAGGTCCCATTTTATACAGCCACCACCGCTTTTTTAATGCACAGGTGGGCTTGCCTATCTTTATTTCTACGAGTCGGAAGGTTTATCGATGTCGTTCGGATGTGAACGAAATCTGCATCAGGAATAACTTTAAAACGCGTGTTCGACCGCGAGGGGGGTTTCGACGGCGACGGCGTGGCTGTTTTGCTGCGACGAAATGAGTTTTTCCTCTCCGGAGTTTTCCGGTGGAGTATGCGCTCGTAATGCGGAACGCTTAGCTTTTACGGAGCCGGAATTTGAATGAAAAAATGCCGACGAATATAGTCGAGTACACGTAGTTCGATCTTCAAGTGGTAAGTAATAAGTAATAATTCCAGTTTTTAGAAATTTAATTAATAGAAATTCGATTTAGGTTGCACGAATAGTCATAGTACTTAATTTTAACACATATGATTGCGAGCGGAGAATAATAACTATACATCGACGAAAATTCTAGTAATAGACGTTCGAATTACCGAGGTTATATTCTATATCAATGTATTAACGACTTTTATTTATGAAATGTTTTAATAATGTTCTTCGATCTACACCTTCTCAGTCTCAAATATTGTAAACACGTATTTTCCTCATACATCGGAACGTGATCGACCACTCGCTACTACGGAAACTTCATAATCCATCTTTAAATTTTATTACGCGTGGAAGTTATTGAACGCATTCATATTCTCGCAATTCTCCAGATTTTCAATTTAATTGTTTGTTTCTATTGAGATATTTTTAGCATTTCTAATAATTTAAAAATATTCTGGAAGTCTAATTAATCTTTTTGAACTTTAAAATACGTTGGGCCGTTTCCACCCAACGCGTGTACATGGGTGATAATTTTTAACGCGAGTTAAAGGGGTTAAAGGAAGAGACCTTTTCGTCGTCCATCGTTACTTTCGCTTTTCCCTCTCTTCCCGGTCTCACTCCCCCCCTCCGTCCCACCACCTTCTGCCCGTGCAGACCGAAGAGAGGGACAGCCCCCCGGGGAAGGAAGGGAGGTTCTGCTACTCTCTCACTCTCACGAACGACGCATTGTCTCTACAGCAGGTGGCAAAAGTCGATAAACTTTCCTAGAGAGCGTCAAGCCCTACTTGTGCGTCGTGGAACGCCCAGTTCCTTCGCACTCGCCCCTTCGACAAGAAATAAAACCCCTCCCAGATCCCGCGATGAATTCGCTAAGGGAAGCACGTATCCGAGGATAAAAATCGCAAAGCTACTCGCGGTTCCACAACTTACTCCCATTTTGATAGGTTGAGTGAGATAGAGAAAGAGGGAGCCCGAAACACCTGCCTAAGTGTTTTTGGCGATTTCGTGGGCTCCAAGTCAACCTCTTGAACCCTAGAATGCGCTGCTTCCCCACTATCGCTTCGAAGTTAGTTACTCTAGCGATGGAGTGTTATTTTACGTACTTTAGTGAAGACATTAACCTATCAACCAACCTCAAAGTTTTCCTTCCCCATTATTCCAGAATTTCGTCTCTACTAAATTCACCCTCCTTCCCTAAACCTAAAATTTCGCTATACCTACGTATTCATAGAAGCGAATTATACTGATGATATCACTATATCAAAGTATCATATAAAACAAACATCATTCATTCATTCACGTAAACAGTTTTATAGCTATATCTCGGGTAAATTAACTTCGACGAATTAAATAAGGATCAGGATTGATAAAAAGAGAAAGCCGCATTCAGAAGAAATAAACTCTTGCTAACAAGTAAAATAAGTAATGAATCGAGGAAGAAATTATTGAAATGCTGCGTGGATTTTCGCCTTCCATGAAGCGGAGGCATTGACGCTCAGGAAAAATGATATAAAACGCCTGTAAAGCTTCTAAATGTGGGCATGGAAAAGAGTGGTGAAAATTAAACGTACGGACAAAAATAAGGAAGTGAGAGGAAGAAAAGGAGATAAGAGCTCTCTATAATAAAAATGGTCAGAAAATGAAAAGATTAAAGATTTGATCGAAGGAAAACTTAAAGGCAAAATAGGAAGAGTAAGAAAAAGATTTCAGCTTCTAGACGAAAAGAAAGAAGTGCTACCATGAGATGAAGAAGGTTGCTGAGAATAGAATAATGTGGAATGATAGCCTTAACATGTAATCACAGATCTGTCTGCGGGCTGAAAACTAATGATGATGATCTTACGTACGAATGACGCAGTTGCGCACGTTACAATTAATTCAACTGTTTTACTATAGCAATTCAGTTATTCAGCGAAGTTCAAATAGATTAGATCAGAGGTGCGCAACCTTTTTTTTAATCGCGAGCCACACAGACACGGATAAATTTGCTAAGTGCCACGCAATTTATTTAAAAACACTATCAATATATAGACAATTTAAGCACGCGTGGTAGGTTGAATTTCCATTCTAAAGTCATCTTTTTCACCTTTCGATAATTATCTTCCTCCCTAATGATTCGACGGTTAGGTAAGCCGAGGGGTTAATAAAATTTAAAAGTGAAAATTGTTTGAAGGCTCCGCGGGCCAACTGAAATCGAATCGTGGGCCACAGGTTGCGCACCACTGGATTAGATTAACCAAATTTTTTCATGGTCTTTCTATTCATAAATAAATATCCTTTTGGACGGCATAGAACAAAAAACTCAGTGATTCGATATTAAATTATCAGATTATCTTAACATTGTATATGGATTAATTTTGTTTATTTTGACAAGTTAATCTGTAACAAAAAGTTCATTAATTCTACAACGAGCCAAACCCTTGATTACATATATCTATCCTATATGGGACACTCCCAGAATAGTTGCATGTACAATTATAGCATTAAGAGTATAGCGAAAAAATCAGAAAAAGTCGAGTAGATTGAGAAAAAGGAGGTAAAGTTGGTTTTTTGGAGAAAATGATGGGAGTGTATTTGGCGATAAAAAATGAGGAAAAACAAAAGAGAAACTCCTTGGACGCGAATGCGTTTAGATAAAATATTAGCTGATAGGAATTTTCCGAAGATGTGTAGAACTATACGAGGAAAATCATTTCCTTCTTTCATGTTTCATCTAGCTTATTTTACTTTCTCTTATTCTTTTTTGCCACTTTCAGAGACTTGGGATGCAATTTAGAGTTTTATTTACCCGGTGTGATTATTTTTTCCGATATCTGCATGGATATAATGCCAAGTCGATGCTTATCTCAGTTTACGGTTCTTCTCTTGGGCTCTAATATTAATGATAACCATTGGGGAGTGGAGAACAATTCACACAATATACTCCAGCCGCATAAATAAAATTAATTAATAAAATTACCCAACAGGCGATCGTATCCTGGAGTTTTCCGGGATGAGCAACACCTCGAGTAAATGAAAGCCGACGAGCCTCCACGACATTGAGTCGCCCTCTCGAGGGAAATACATTCGTAAAGAAAAAAATAACTTTTTTCAATCACGAGTCTCCCTATTGACCGCTCCCATAAATCCTCGGAAAGAAACACCCCGCATTAAAAAATGAGCGAAACCCATAACATCGTGCGAATAAAATCGAACATATGCCGGCGCTGCATGAAAAAAATAACACTTCCCCCCTTTTTTGATTCGCATTACACGCTATAGTTAATACGTTTTTTTCTCCCAGCGCAGCGCGCGGTATCGCTTATTAAAAAAAAAATTACGGCGTTTTGAGGGCAAATCTTGCGAAGCGTTTCACGTGCCGTTGAAGTCCCCGCGCCCCTGCACACGTCAGAGGGCGAAGCGCAGCGGAAATAATAAAAGCCACTCACTCTCACTCTGTCTCTCCATCAAAGTGCAAAATGACGATAATGGACCGTTCGGCTGTTATGGTTTGAAATTGGGTGATTGGGGTGGAGAATAAATGAATCAAGCTCACACCGGGGGAGATAGAGAGAGAGGGAGGGAGGAAGAGAGGTAGGGAGGAAGAGAGGTAGGGAGGAAGAGAGGTAGGGAGTGAGAGAGGGAGGGAGTAAGAGAGAAAGAGAGAGCAGGAGTAAGAGAGAGGAAAGGAGAGAGGGAGGGAGTGGTGGAGAGAGAGGGAGAGAAAAAGACAGCGCTTTCCAAAATACCTCCCCTCCACACGTACCGCACCCCGCTCCAATATCCTATCTCCCTCCCACCCTCCTTCCCCTTTCCTCCGGTCCCGCGATCGAGACCCCGCTGCACCCCTCCGCACGTAAGGCCTCGTTAACGGTCGCCACACCCCACGCGGTCGAGCACGTTACTCCCGCCGGGAAATAATAATAAAAAAAGAAGGGAAAAAACCACGATACTTGCGCGAAGGGGGGGAAGGGGGGGAGACAACAAAACACCGACACTTTCTCCGGCCTTCAATTGCGTACCCTCGGTGCAATAGCCCGAGTGGATTATCTCGTCCTCTTTCCCTCCCTTTCATAACCCTCTCATAATATGGAGGGAAGAGGATTACCGAACCCTTGCCAGTGCAGAGAGAAAACGATTGAGATTTTTTTGCGAACGATTTGGTTTTCAGAGGGAGTGAGAATGATGGAGAGGGAAAAATGGCAAAGAGGAGGGAGAGAGAGAGAGGAGAAAAGGAAACAAAGAGAGAAAACGATCCAAATTGTGCCGAGAGCTCGAGTAAGGTATCTGCATCATTCCGCCTTTTCTCCTGCATACACACTCTCTCTCACTCTCTCTCGACCTATAAATTAAACGTTAAGCTACGTTTGGAACGAGCAGACCAGCATGGTTATTTATTTTTGTTTCGATGGTAACGCAATCCGGCCGATGTCTTTCTAAGAAAAGGACGGATTTGATGCCTTAATTTCCTCTTGCGTTCGTTTCGAGATACACAGATGGAGATCGTTCTCTCCAATGTGCCGCCGTGGAATGAAATCGGCGCAGAGCGACGGAAGGAGGCGCAAAAATTAAGGTGCGACGATTGCGCAGTAACGAGAGGGGTTTATTGCGAGATTCTGCACCGAACGAACCCGCTGGTCGTTTATCAGGAGCTAACGAGCAAAATTCGCGCAACATTAAGGAGGGAAGAGACTGGGTTATAAGCGAGGGTGGATTCAATTTGAATAAATTACTGTGTGCAACGCTCGAGCGTTTCTGATTCGCGCGAGACCTTCCTCACGCGTCGAAGAAGTCGTGCATTCACGCATCTTGGCGGCAGACAACTCGGGTATTTGAAGTGACCCGAATTCACGGTTTTGTCCTTTAATACCATGAAGTATTTTTAATCTGCGATTGCTGAGCTTATTCCAACACCACACGCTGCCGAATACGACACCCAATCTCATGATTGTGCAGCTGGGTAAAAAGTAAACCGTGTTAAATTTTCAATTTATTGAACTTCATTACAACAAATTTCATTTTTTAAAGTATCTTTTTTGCATTAGATGCAATTCCGGATTAACCTGGGTACAGTGGCGCACTTGTCTGACCAGGGGAGTCCCTCGGAGGCCCCGGATCCCTATCAGACAAAGAGGTGTGCGCGTGAGGGGGATGGAGGGTTGGTATTCGAAAAATTATGCGCCAGGGCCCCAGACTCACTAAATCTGGCCTTAAACAGATATTCTCTGGGATTTTCTTCGTAACATACTTGTCGCCATATCTGCTACTTGCTGATAACCATCTTCTTGAAATTTAAAAAACGTTTTGGTTTCATATGCTTAAGACACGTGCCCTGATTTATAAAAGAGAGTTTGTGATTAGAGCTATGGTACTTGAGTTAATACGACACATTTTTTGCATATATGGCTCGATTTGACGCACTCATTGTCATTGTTAGTGGGTTTAAAAGTGAGTTAATTGGACAAAACGGAAATTTTCGGTCAATGATTAAACAAAAGATCGGTTTTAAAAAAAACTTAAAATACAGAAAATTGCAAACGAAAACAATTCCTTTACGCCACGATCATTAATCCCACGACTATATTCATCCCGTTTAACCTCCTCCTTGCAGGAGGAATGCCTCAACATTATCTTCATTTTCGGCCTATACGATTTGGAATAAAATCGCGGGTACATATTGTCGACACGGAAAATCCACTCTAGGATCACATTTTTGTCGCGTCGTATTCCTTTATCGTCCCGGAATATAGGCGCTAAATTATTGCCACGCCTTTGCTCTTGGGAACCACGACGCGAGCTCTTTTTTCCTGATATGTAGGAAACGACCGTCATGAGAGCCATCGTCATCCACCGCACTCCATCCTTACCTTTCTCTCGCCATCCTCTCTCTCTCTGCGACCACCTTCTTCTCCTTTCCTTCCCTCGTTCCCTTTCATCTCACCCTCCCAATCTCTGAAATCCAGTTTCGGAGACCTCCCACGCAGCTAAGGACGCACACATCTTGTGCCTCTCTCTCACTCCGGCATCATCAAAAGCGTCTGTCTACAAAGGACGGATTGCGTCTCTCTCTCTCTCAATCAATTATTTGAGGAATCCGAATCCGTGCGGCGTCTGATCTCACAAAAGGATATCTAGAAGAGTATCGATATGAGGCCGAGAGTTGTGAGGAGAGAGAGAGAGAGAGGGGCGAAGAAAGGAAGGGATAGAGAATTGAAAAAGTGAGGAATGTGGGATATTGGAAGAAAAGGGATAGGCTGCGATAGGAAGAGGAGGCAAGGGAAGAGTGAGGCGGAAGGAATGATGGCAGGGGTTTTCAACCTTTTCTTGCTGACATACTTCTTAGAGCATTTTGTTAACGGTCGCGTAACTCTTAGAAAATTTTGCTAACGGTAGTCTTTGAAAAACACTCGGCTGTATGTTTATGTTACTTCAAGATGGAATGGGTTTATCTTCCTAATTATTTTATTGTTCGGAGATAATGAAACACTCGGAAAATGATTTTTCAGTATGACTTTTATGGATGTGTCGCAATTTCGAATGCTTGTTTACCAAGATGATCAAAATTACTCAATCGATTACTCCGACTGAACACTTTCTTAATAAAAAACTCCTGCCTACACTATTGGCTGAACTAAAATATAACTTAAGGTAGTTTTCGTAAGCATCGATTTCTTGTAAGAAAAGGATAGGATAACGTTAAGTGGGTAAAGTTGTTGGATAAAAAAGATGGACATTCAATTAATGAGAATTATGAGATTATATTTTTAAACTATAAAATAATATTTTTCCTATAAAATTCCCCATCGACCTCAGGAGGTGCAACCTAACGAAAAGTCGATTTTCAGCTCTGCATGTATCTCGTTAAGAATCTATTTTCTTATTCCCCTTCAACGATAGAATCTAAATTTAAAGAGGAAATCTACAGCTGAAGATATCCTACTCCCCACCTTACTGAAAATAAATTACGACCTATTTCTGCACGACTCAATCGGGCTATAATTCAACCGGATACCAATGGCACGGAAACAGATGAAAGATCTGAGTCTGGATATTAAAATGGACTATTTCCGAACGTAGCAGATCCCATTCTGCGCCGGTACGCTCTTACGAATTAATAAAGTTGTAGAAAACAATATCTCGAGAGCATGCAGACTATAGAGGATTACATGATGGTCAAAAAAGATCAATAATACAACGGAGGAGGACGAAATCCTGAAAAATGCGTAATTTCGATCGAGAGCGTGCAAACAGGGGCTTGAAATTCCATTACTCGGAACTAACGAAATTGGAAATCGAGAGAAAGAGAGAGCACATTAATACAGTTAGACGTAGACAGAAGCAGAAGAAAACAAAGGGAAGTGAGGTGCGAGTGAAAGAGAAACAAGCAAGGGTCGTGCGGAAGTAATCCTGTTATAGATAACACGGAGACATTGGAAGAGGAATTATGTAACGCGATTACATGAAGAAGGATTCGAGGAGATGGAGTAAAGGCATGAGAATTAGGTAGGAAGTCAAGATCGGAAAAAGAAAAACACAACTAGAGGAGGAAAAGTTAATCGAGATAATGATAAATATACGACGGTAGGCAAGGACATTAAAAAATATATAATTGAGAGAAATGAAGAGAGGTAGCGAGGCAAGTGGACCGGATATGGGAGAAGGATCGTAAGTGGTAAGGGAGAGAGAGAAAGAGGAAAGTGTGGGATGAGGAGAAATAAATAATAAAGAGAGGGAAGAATGAGGAAGAAAAGAGACGGGAAATGAGACATTCAGAGCGGCGGTAGAGCTATAGAAATGTGTAAAGGTAAACATGAAAAATCGCCATCGAAACGAAATAGGTTCGTTAGCACGTCTTAATCAACTGTATCTAAAATCTGGTATTATAAAGTTATACTTATTTGTGCTAGTGCATAAAGAGAAGTCTTGCGAATTTTTAATGAAAATTGTGCCTAAAAGCAATTAATTTGTGTATTAAACCCTACCACTAGACGCATAAAGACGAAAAATAGCAAATATATGCACAACGCCAACGATTCATTAAGCCAAATACTTCACAGGAATATTTCTAGAGTAATCTAAAAACAAAAAGAACTATTAAAGAATACGCAGAGGCATTAAGACACGTACGGTTATCAGTAACGCGCTTTATTTTATTCCAAAGCATCTTAATCGCAGCACTTTTTATAATGAGAATTTCAGCGATAACAAAGACATAAGAAAATACCCACAGCAGGATGCGAATTCGTGACCCTAGACACCCCCAAAAAAGATAAAAAGAATAGAACGTACTCAAAACGAGGGTAGAGATGAAAGGAGAAGAAAGACAGATTTGGAAGTGAAGAGGAAGAGGATGAGAATTTTGGGAAACGGAAGGCAGAAGATGGCAAAGGATGGAGAAAGAGAGAAAGAAAGCGAAAGTTGGAGGATGATGAGTAAAAAAAGGATGGACAATTGAAGTGAGACAGTGAGAGAATGGTCTTGGACGAATAGGGAATGAAATAAAGAAAAGAGAGAGAGAGGCGCGGTGTATGTACAGACGTGTGGGGGAGTGTGCTCTGGCACACATTGAGGCACAAAGGTAGCGAAGAGGGGACGAAAACAATGGGAAGAATGGAACAAGTGTCCGGAGAGAGAGAGAGCGGTTCAGAGATGGCGAGAGAGAGCCGAACGAGGCGAAGAGAATGAAAGGAATGAGCAGAATAATACGAGGAAAGAAGGAAAATGCCAGACGAAAGAATGTAATCGCGCGCTTCCGAACGAATAGCAGAATGTGGAGGGCGCAGATTGAGCCGAATAAAAATAAACGAAGGACGGGAGGGAAAAGAGGAAAAAACGAGAGGAGTGACGTGATGAGTCCGGGTAAAAACGAAAACATATTGACGATAGGGTTGAAAATGAGCCGGAGTAAAAAATGAGAGCGAGAGAGGAGGAGGCGAGAATTTCGCGAGGAAAAAGTTCGAGAGGATCACGAGCCAAGAACCATTACTTTGCATTCGTGGATTAAGACGAAAAATGAAGGAAATGGGTATATGAATGAAAAGTAGATTTCGCAGGGAGGGGCGCGCGTAACTGAAGAGGGCGTGGAAGCGAGGGGGGGAGATGAACATTTATTTATTTTTTAAATAAATAAATATATATATATATATATATATATATATATATATATATATATATATATATATAACAACTTACGGAAAAGGAAATGTAAAATGAATATATGGATGTCAACAAGGTGTTGGGATGAGGAAACCCAGTGAGCACTCACCAATCAGACGACTTCAGGTTGGCGAGGCCCCAGGGATGTCGAAGCGACACACGTAAAATAACACAAAAACACAGAAACATCACAAACGTAAAGCTTTCGGAACTACTCCTTCTTCAGCTACTTATTTTACGTGTGTCGCTTCGACATCCCCGGGGCCTCGCCAACCTGAAGTCGTCTCATTGGTGAGTGCTCACTGGGTTTCCTCATCCCAACACCTTGTTGACCTCCATATATATATATATATATATATATATATATATATATATATATATATATTCTTCCCCGGAAGACGTGCCAGTGGAATGCGCAACGAGAAAAAAGCGATGGGCGGGATTGGCGAGACGGGACGGGATGATGAAGATGAGGGACGGATCGGTAGCACAAAGAGAAGAGAGACGAGAGGATTGAAGGGAAGGGGAGAGGGGCATGAATGGGGGGTGGCGAGGTTGGTGAAGGGGCGACGGAGACACGGATGAGCGCTTTTGAGCGATAAAGAGAGGGTTTTCGCGGTGCATATGATGGAAGTGCACCAAAGCTGTCCAAAATATCATCCTCGGCGTGGACCGGATTGAAAGGAAACCGTGCATTGCTAAAGGTGAGTGAGCGTAAAAGATTATCTCCAGGGAGAGGGAGAGAGACTGGAGGGAGGGAGAAGGATGACGTGTGATATGAAAGCGCGAATCGTTGGGCGGAACGAGGGAGGCGGGCGGGGAATTTTCGTCGCTTCGAAATCAATGACGATAATGGAAATATTCCTGCGGAAGAGGAGACAAAGAAAGAGACGGGTGGAGAGGTTCGGCAGAGGCAGCGCGGGGAATGATGCGTGGTTGGGGGAAAAAAATAATAAACTTCTCGCCGAAACGCGAGCCGTTTGTCATAAAATGACTCCATCCATTTAAAAAGGACAATTCGGACTCATTTTTCCCATAGACTTTGGAGCAGCGCAGCGGGTGCTTCGGCACGTTGCATGAGAGTTCACATTGGGAGTTACTTGAAATACTTACAGGCATCCTACTATCATAATAACATATATAAATAATACATAAATCAAAATAAGTGTAATCAAGAATTTTTATTATATGAATACTAGTATATGGCCCGTCAAAAATGACGGGTTCAAATTAATAAAAAACTGAAAAAGATTAATAGAATAAGTGACGTTATTAATTTTTCTTTAAAATAGTTCAAATCGGATGGCCGATGGTCAGTTTTTTTCTAATTGTAATTTCCAAAAGATGAAAAGCCTGTACGTCTAAAATTCCATTTTTACGTGTTACCCTATGAGAAATCCCCTGGAGTTGAACTCGGTCGTTTTTCCAAATATTTTCTGTCAATCACTTTTAGTATGCGAATCAAACATTCCTGGAAAATTTTAAGCCATTATCTCTTACCGTTTTCGAGTGTTTTTATCTATTATTTTAGTGCGTCGTGAGCGAAATTCATGGTTGTAATTTTATTGATGTATCTAAAGCTGAAAATAAAACTTTAAATTAAGATATGAAGGTATGACGGTATTTTATTGATAACTGTATAAGCATAAAAATTCCGATATCGTGAATAACTACGCTATAGAGTAAATGCCCGTTGAAATTTCATTAAATAACAAACGTAATATTCATCACTTCTTACGTTTTTTAATGCAATACACAATATCGATCATCACCTTCAAACAAATTATTCTAAATTGTGTGAATTAAAAAAGCTACTTACCGAGTTCTTCCGTCGTCAAGGTAAACAAAACAAAAAGCTAACTAAAATATTAGCTGTCGTGTGTTCCTTCGCATTTCTACCACGCCTTAGGATCAGCGCTGCAGTAAATGATCACCAACCAACAATGCTTATTATATCTATGAGATAATATAAAATATAATAAATAACTTTTAGCGTCACAAGTATACTAAAAGAGGTTCTCCGGCCATTACTTTAAGTAAAACATATGAACTTCTCCGTATTAAATTTCGCTGCTCACTTTCATAATGGCTCCGCATATATCTTCATTCGGGCTTCATGTGGCTCTCGGGCCGCAGTTGCCCCATCCCTGTCGTAGTACCCCGGAAAATTTGGTAGCCCGCGTGCACGAAAAGCATATTCCCGTTAACTCATTTTTCTCTCATAGTCTTTGACCGATAAATCCTACGGGATGTGCCCGTAAAAAAAATCTCTCGCGGTAATCAATCGCTCGACCGAGTTAGAGAAAGTAAAAGTCGGTCGAGCCGCTTCGAATGCGACGAGGTTTTGTTCCGTGTCGAGCATATGTCGTGGAGCAGAGCATAAACAATTCAGCGCGGAGATGGGAATGAGCAAGTGTAAGGGAGAGTGGGGGAGGGGAGGAGATTGAGGAGTGAAGAAATAGTAAGGGATTATGTGGTGGGTGGGTGAGGGAGGGGAAATAAGGATGGGAGGGGAAAGAGTGGTGGGAGGGGAAAGAGGGGAGATGGAGGGGGGACCGGGGGATAGTGGGTGGTGTCGAGGCCCAAGTGCGCATGGACACGCTGCAAAATGCAGAAGGCGCATTGCAGGGGGTTGGAGAGACGGAGGGAGGAGGGGATAGAGGGAGGGAGAAGGAGGAGAGGAGTTGGCCCGGGGCGACGTGGAGTTCCAATCCTCCATCCAGCATCCTCGTGCCGTTACCTAAAGATCTCATCCGACTCTAATGGTCCACAAAATGACGAGGGAATGGCTCTGGGACCAAGCGGAGGAGGTCCTCATCCTTCATAGCTTATTGATCACAGCCCCCTTTCCACGACCAACCTCTCTACCTCCGACCTCCTCCACGGGCATCCTCGCTCGTTTCCCTTAAATGAAGCTGAGGGGATGGAGAAAAAGAGAAAGAAAGAGAGAGAGAGAGAGAACGATGCGATTCTTATCCGACAGCTTAGCCAGAGGAGCCATGAAAATTGTTTTTTCGTTCCAATTTTTTCGCGGATTATCTAGTCTATCCTACAAGGTGTTAAGCAATCGATGAAGAATTGGAGCATGTTCGTAGTTTGCAAAATTGCCAAGAAATAATAGATGGAAAGGAACGAGAAGACGCATTAACAATTATTTATTTTGATATAATAACCTTTATAAATATGGTAAATGGTAATTGAGAAAGTATTAAAATGAAACAAAAATCTGTTGAAAGCATAAACAAGTTAATGAAGTTCGTATTCTAATAGAAAAATGTCGGAATACAAGCTAGGGGCATCACCAGAGACTCGGTATCATCAAAGTCGAACACATTTTTATCAGGGCAAATTATTTAATTTGCGAACAAATGATAAAGAATTAAAAAAGGCGCTTTTTAGTTTAAGGCAATTCTGTCGTGGGAACTCCATATCCCCCTGTAATCCCTCAAGCAGACTGCACATCATGCATGACTTTTCCCGTGGTCTTTGGCACCAAATTCTCCGCACGATTCAAACACGTACGAGGGAAACATACTTGAGGTTCGGGAGAAAGAGACGCGCACGATTTTGTCTAATACGTCCGCCGGGTCGACGGGCGGCAAGTCATATTGCAACGGAGACTTGAAATATCGCCGCGGCTGTGGCGGACGTTACTCCGGACGCCCACGCCAGGGCGAAGGAAAAGAGAGAACAAACTCTTTTTTAACCACCCAAGTTCTTGCAGTATGCAAGCACCGACAACTCGTGCATATACCTATATATATATATATATATATATATATATATATATATATATATATATATATATATATACACACCACAGGGTGTCCCAGAAAGATGTGAAAAAAGAAAAATTCGCATACGGAAAAATATGTATTATACACAAAAATGAATCTGACCAATCAGTAGCACAAGTCTTCAAGTTTTTTTTATCATCTACCACGTTTCAATATGGGCACCATTCGTAACTCGACACATGTCGAAACGATATTTAATCTCACGCCACGTATTCACAAGCATAGCATCTGCCATTGTTGCAACCGCCTCTCTGATGCGATGTCGCAGTGTCGGAAGGTCCGGAATTTTCTCTTGGTAAGTGATGTTCTTCACACACCTCCAGAGAAAAAGACCAGCGGTGTTAGGTCTGGTGACCTTGGGTGCCATGCGACCACCCCGCCTTGTCCTATCCATTTGTTCGGGAAGCGAAATTCTAAAAACTCACGGACAATGTTTCTAAAATGTGGCGGCGCACCATGGTGTTTTATCCATGCCTCCCGAGGCAATTGTGAGACAGTGTACAGTTCTAACATACCCAGGTATGAATGACTTATCACGGTAGCTTCCGAGAAAAAGAAGGGTCCAATGACGCGATCTTTCATCATGCCACATCACACATTCACTTTTGGCATGCCCCTCTGATGTTTGATGATTTGATGAGGTGGCTCGCTGCCCCAGATTCTGCAGTTATGCCTATTCACGATACCATTAAAATGGAATGTTGCCTCATCAGAAAAGCATGCAGAGTTCAGGAAACTCTCATTAGTCAATTTTATGAAGCATTTGTTCACAAAATCTCTTCCTAGCGACACGGCCTGTTGCTTTGATGTGCTTCAGCAACTACAATTTGTACGCACGTAATCGTAAACGCTTGTGCACAACATAGTGAATGGTAGAGAGGGGTAGATGCAGCTTCCTGCTTGCTGTGCAAATCCACTAGCGTGGACTATGGAGAAACACTTGTCTAATATGTTCCTCATCTTCGTTGGACGTTCTCGGACGTCCCGGCGACTTGCCAATAAGACAACACTTTCAGTTTCCCTCAAACGTCTACCCCACTTCTTAATGGAATTGCAGGTTGGTGCTGAACCTCCATGCATTAACCAAAACTTACGCTGAACACATGTAACGGATTTCAACTCCGCAAACCACAAAACGCTGTCCACCTTCTGCTGAACCGTCGCCATAACTAGGTTCAGCAATTCATAACTTACATGCATATTGATAATACTTCTGCATGTTGTAATAACTTGATTTGAAATAAATATATGGCAAATAAGAAATCAACGCTAATTTTTTGTTAGCTACCCGGTTATTCCCCCCTCCCCCCCTTCCCCTATATAACGAACAGATGGCGGAAATGACGATCGTAGGCTCCGAAAAACGTCCGCCTCAGAATCATGATGATTTCGTTCCTTCCCACAACGGACTCCGTACTTTATATCGTGGCGACGTCGATGTCGATTACAGACAAGATACGACATCCAATAAAAACCGCATCCAGAATTACGCGCTCTCACGTACCTACTAGTAGTTTATGAGTTGGCGTATCTTACGGTGGCGTCGAACGAAGCTTACGTGTGCAGAAATTGCGCCATCAAACGGAAGAGATTTTCCTGGGGAAAAGAAATTGCTGTAACGAATTTTTTGAACGGCCGGGAAATCGTGCGTCGAATTTTATGAAATTAATCGATGACGGCTCCGACGAGTTTTGGATGTTTATCGCGACGATTTTTTAAATGTAAAGTAATAGCTGAAATTATATCAATGGTCGTCAAGTATTCCTGGTAAAAAATTGGCAGATTAGTCGCGTGCTGTAATTAAAAATAATAAGGGGACGATCCAGCCGAACCGAGATTGTGGAGGCACCTGCCCCGCAATGAAAGTCATTAATTGACTTATCTGCAACGATTTTCTTTTATTTATAATTGTGAATACTATTTCACCAAAATTCCAAGCAGTCCAGGTATCCATTTGATGCGGGGATACAAATAATTCAACATTATAAATATTATTTTTTTAAAATGGAAATCACTAATATTGCTTAATAAATAATCGCTTGCTCGTGATTAATCTCAATGTACGAGTATAACTTCAAGACAAAATTGTTTAAAGAAACCTCAAAGGCCAGAACTTATTGAAAAGGTCACGTGATACTTAATTCCAATCACATATGAACAAGTATTACCTAACTAAGCTAATGCTCAGGTCAAAATTCATTTAAAAGTCATATTCCTAACTTTATTTGAGTCTTCGCATGACTCACATTTTAATCCCACAACAGGGTCAAAAATCAACTCCAAAATGTTTTTTGAAAACAAATCAAGTCTATTTAAAGAAGGCACAGTATAATGAAAAAATGACGGAAAATGTCGCTACCGGATTTACCAATAGATTGGCGACGAATTTTGAAAATACGAAAAAAAGAACTAATCAAAGGGACTTCATCGAAACCGCGATCGTTTGCCGAACCGTAACAAAGTTCCCATGCGCCGACTCTAGAATGAAAACAAATAAACCTTACGCTTATTAAAATAGCCGCTTGCGAATCGGTTCCAACTTCCAGGAAAAAAAAACAAATTAGAGCGAAGTTATAGATAGAGATGTGGAGAGAAAAAGTAGGCGGTAAAGTGACACATTACAAAAATGTAGAGAGAGAGAGAGAGGAGAAGAAATAAAAGCGGGAGAAGCGAGTGGGGCGGCGATGACAAAATACAACTCGTCCGCTAATTTGAGACGATTTTTGTCCACTCCACGTTAATTCCTTCTCCATTGCTCGCGCCTCGGAGCGAGTGACTGTCGAGTGCGCGGGTTTATTACTCTCTGCGTGTGTGTGTGTGTGTGCAAGCGCGGAATGGGAAAGAGAGTGAAAGAGATGGAGTGGGAGAAGAGGAAAGGAGGATCAGGGAAAGAAAAAGAGGATTATTGCGTGGAATCATGACGGGGAGGACGTTTGTGGCGGCGTGGCGGAGGAGGAGGAGGAGGGGGAGGGTTGGAGGGGGGAGGGGAAGCGGAAAAAAGGGAGCGCGGCTGTTAGGCGCCCTTGCGGTGCGACGTGGGAGAGAGAGAGAGAGGAGTTTGAGGGGTTAGAGAGGAGCGCCCCCGGGCGATGAAAAATGGAAATAAAGTGAGGATTTGGTGGCAAAAAGGGGAGGGGTAAGTAGAAACAGAGAGGGGATTTTTTTCGGAAGGACGACGGATCGTGAGAGACAAGCGGCGGCATGTAATGTGAAAGTGAGAATGTTACGATGAGATAGACATATATGTAAATTACATTAATATATATGAATGATTGGGAGTTAAATGAATACATAAATGCGCTTGCTGCGAATGAGTCAACAACAAACAGGTTGATTTGCAAAAATCTTTCAGTGTTCATTCAGACGATCCCTAAACTTATTCTGTGTACACGAGAAATTGTAAAAGCATGAGATCGGTTTCATGAGCGGCTGTCTCTTTTCATGATATGAATTATAAGGATGGACCGTGAAATATTTTTATTTTATTGTTTTTTTAATTTGTGAGATATTTGCAGCCTCCAAACTGGATTTTACGCTTTTCCTAAAGGACGACGCTGGCTTGTGTTGCTGAAAATACGAAAACCTTTACAGAAACGCCTCAAAATTAGTTTGGAATCCGAAAAAATACGCTTAATTTTCCCGTTCTTAATCAATAAGAAGCGTTATTAAATATTAAGGGTCACTTCCCGAGGTATCAAATCACTTCTAACTGTTAGCATCATTAGCGCATTACATCCTGCATTTGTTAAGAAAACTAACAATACGACAAATGGATTCGCGCATAACTGTTTGTGAAAATTTGCTCTAATTACTCTCTAGAAATGTCGTCTTCTGTATCACTGAAAATTATTTATGATTAAATGCCTGGTGATAAATAAAAAAATATAGCTTAAGTTGTTTTTGAGCTTAAGCTTTACTTTGAAGAGTCAATTTAAATAACAAATGAACCACAAAATTACATATATTTCCATTTAAAATAAAGGCGCTTTTGTGAAAACCATAAATGCGCATCAACTCTTCAGCCCATCGAATAAAAAAATAACTTCAAATTTGGCGACTAGGAAAAAAATAAAAACTATCAATGAAAGGTTCTCGTGTATGGAGCAAATGCAGGGGTTCGACGCATATTTTAGGCGTGTAAGTACTCGAAAACCCATTTTCATAGGGGTGAGAGAAGTGGTAGTTGGGGAAAAAAGAGGGAGGAGACGTCGAAGGAGAAGCGGAGAGGGGAAGGGGGGAAGGATGGAAGTGAGAGGTATGCGAGCGGAAAAAGAACGAGTTGGAAAATTATTGCAATTATGAGAGGAGAGAGAGAGAGAGGAGGCGGAGGAAATAGAGTGTGTAGAAAGGATTGGCGGAGGTCGTTCGCCAGAGGCGATGTAACAAATCGAATCGCGATACGGAATTGAAAAGCGTTACCTTTGGATAGAAAACGCTCGACCTGACCACGGATGAAACAAGCGTTTCTCTTTTAATTTCACGTTACGTACATTTTTATTTTATATCCGCAAACATCCTTCGGATGATTTCATCCAACGCTTAAAGATTGGAAAGATTGATCCAAGAAACCTAATATGTAATTTCTCAGCCTAAGCAGAGTTAGCTAAGGTATTTTATACCTTATTACCTAAAAATCGAGACCTGGTGGTGGTATGTAAAACCAAAAGCATTCCGTTGAATTGGCCGTATAAAGCTTGGTTCAAAATGATTTGTTTATCGATGGAAACCCCAACGTGATTGTCTAAATTATTGTATGGATAGAATGATCCCATATACAGGGTGGCCCATATGTCAGTTTACCGAGAAAATGCCATTGTGATACTGTTGCTGAACGATGTTTCATCTGCATTGAACCAAACGGAAAACAATTTGAACCGTTCCTTTAAATGTCACAAATAACATCATGTAATGTGAATTTAATATCAATAATGTAATATGGTCTTGCCATTGACTTCATTTGTAGAAATTAATTCTTAATTTTTGGTAAACTGACATATGGGCCACCCTGTATATGTAATGATTCCCGGAGAAAATATTACAGAAGGATCAAAGTATCGTCTCTCCCTAAATAATGAATTTCATAAAACACTAATTTAAGATAACCTTAAAAGTATGACGATTTATTTCAATTGACCCAAGAATATTTACCTGTATCTTTTTATGTATTCCTTCTAGGCTGTCCGGTCATAAATTTTAACTCATTGGTGCTTTGGAATTTTCATCTATAAATATCGTACGTACTGCAATGTATATCTTTTAAGAAGGTAAAAGCCAAGTACGGCAGTAACATTACTTTAACCTTCATATGCAACAAACATCGTATTAACAAATAATTTCAGGCTAAAATAAATTCAACCACCTAATTTTCGATTCCCGAATGGAATTAATATTTCAGAAATAACTCTACTGCGAATATCATTTAGTCATTAATAATTTTACATCCCAGATCAATATTATTCATCAAAAACTGCCAAACGCCGCACCAAACGTTTTCTGGAGAAGTAAATTTAGCCCCACAAAAAGAGTCCGAGACAGGGGCGGGCTGAAAGATATAAAACGGTCATCTGTGAAGAACACGGCACTATCACACTATTAGCGAAGAGTAGATCAAATCTTATCTGAAATCAAATAATATAATGAAGAGAAAATATTCTCATGGAAAATAACGATTAATTGAAAAAATTACTATATTCCAGGAGTGGCCAAACCGCGGCTCTTTCAAATTTCCATTAAAAGGCTTGTCAAAGTTTTCACCACAGAACAAAATGAGGTTGTGTGACTTGAGACGTGTTGGGGATACCTATAAGACATGCATTATATCTGAATTGTTTTGGGTGCAGGTTATGTTTTACTATCTGTAAATACATGAGCATGGAATTTTTTTCATGCGGCTCTCGAACTTCTGAAGATTATCGCATGCTGCTCCGAGAGTAAGTAAGTTTGGCCACCCCTGATATATACGTTTCAGCAGATCGGTCGGGTGATTGCACCGGAAGATCATACGGCCAGTCCGCCCCTGGCAAGGGGTGACATTTTTAGAATACTTTTCAGAATGGAAATAGGCTTATAGTTATGCTTGGTAGAATTCGACGTTTATTTTTTTAAAATCGACGTTTATTATTTTGAAAATCGACATTAATTTCCCGAGAGATTTTCGACGAATATCGACGCTTAAAATTACTACCTACATATATGGCTGGCAGTTTTCAACTTTTCAATTGGATGATTTAATTAAATTTATTTTTTAATTAGAAATTATATATATATATATATATATATATATATATATATATATATATTAAGGAAAAGAAAAGGTAATGATGAGGGTGGCAACAAAGTGTTGAGGGAAACCCAGCGGACACTTACCAAGTTGGCAGGCTGCTGGGGGGGTCGAAGAGACGCGTAAAACACACGAATACACAAAAACACAAATAAACACGCAAGCTTATCGAGCCTATGCCCTTCTTCATTGAAAGAGTAATATATATATATATATATATATATATATATATATATATATATAGAATATCACGAATGTAGATAGTAAATTATGCTTTATCTCTTGAAATTGTTTAATGAAAACTAGAAAACGTTTAATTTACGAAATCCGAATAATATGATGTTGCTTTTGCCGAGAAACATTCTTTAAAAAAATTGCGAGTTCAGCTTAAATGTTTTTAGAGATTCGTTGATGCCAATTAAGGACTAATAAAGGAAAAAACGTTAATGATGTAATTATCGAAATAAAATATTAGCCTAAAAAAACTATCTAATACTTTGTATCATTTAATATATTTCATCACTGTACTAAATATTCTCTTTATTTAACATAAAATATATAGAGAGAAAAATTAGACTTAATTATTCAGTGCTCGATCAATAGTCTTACCTCAAATCCTGATTAAAATGTGTTTTTCAAATCGGCACAATACTTTACAACAAATAGCAAATAAATATTAATCCTTCTTCAATTTTAAGTATTGATTGCTACTTTATCTGCATTTTTAAACAGTTATATATAAACTGAAATTTACTAACCTGTAGCAAAGGATGAAGGAGCCAAAAGCAAGAGAGCGGAACGACCTTTCATTGATAACTTTTAGAGAAAGACTGCCAAGTGTGGGTTCATTGCATAAGAAGAGGTGAAAGTGCATACAACTACGTCCATCTATAGGAAAAACCCTAGCGAGGAATCGAGGAACATTTGTTCCAGGAATACGCTCCACGGGGTAGATGCGTGGAAGTGGTAGAAAAACGGTCTTTAAACGACCACTGAAATTCCTTTCTTTTAAACCTCGTTTAACAGGGGTCAAGAAAGTCTCAGAAGGACATATCCATGACCTTATCTCTATAGAGAGTCTCGTAGAATATCCCACCATTAGGTAGTCAAATATAATCACACAAACCCCAAAAGGTCTAATTGTAAGAAACACGTGTTCTCAAAACTACCCTAGGATCTTGCGGTTAACTGATTGTTCAGAGTATAAGCGTGAGCATTTCAAAAACACGCATATTTGAGTGTAAAGAAATACCCCTCTTTCAGTCCCACTGTTAATGTAAGCCCAGAAAAGGAACTAAATTGTAGGTAGCAAATAACATTGCGAAAAAATAAACAGAAACTACTTTAATATTATAATTCAGAATAGGTTTTTTAGACGTATACTTTTCCATCTTGTTGGAAAATCGACGCTTATCAAAGACTTAATTTTCGTCGATTTTGAAATTTTAAAAAAATCGACGTTTATCGAAGTTTTTCGAATCCTACCAAGCCTACTTATAATTTTGTCGTTGTGCCCGTCTGTCCGTCCCCCTATTAACTTTTGAACCAATAAACGGATTTTCATGGAACTTGGCGTACATCTCTTGCTACATGGACCGAACTCCCGAGGACAGTTTTTGTTGCGAAGATTGAAGTCCCGGCTTCGATTCCAGGAGCTATCCTTCCCATTTGATTTATATGGGAAATCTGAAATCCATCGTGGTAATTTTCTCTTGCACATTAAAATATCTTACAATTAGAATTGTAATATCGGAGCGAGTTTTGTACTATTCTCTGATGAAAGGAATGAAGATTCTAATTTTTATCGTAGAATTTTTCTTATCGATTGTATTTCTTAGAATTTCGCGTAAATACTGGTGATTTTGCAGTTTTATATTCTAATACGTAAACGCGTTATTTTTGCCGCACAAATACGCGTGATCAATTTAATATTCCGTTCGAATGTGTTTGTAGTATTTTATAACGCTAAATTATGAAATTTGAGAACACAAAGAGCTACATATC
Organism: Tanypteryx hageni; assembly: GCA_028673005.1. Lineage (NCBI taxonomy): Eukaryota > Metazoa > Arthropoda > Insecta > Odonata > Petaluridae > Tanypteryx > Tanypteryx hageni. The sequence goes on from CM054112.1 coordinate 193,769,902, forward strand.
CGCGATGACTTTAAAGCTATTAAAGGAAATATAGGTATTAAATAAATGATTAAATGGAAAGTAGGCATCATAAGTTCTGTTTGAATCATCTTGTTCAAATATCATGTGATGTCACGACTAGATATGAACCAAGAACAAAGATGGCGATGTTAGCGCCCGATGCGAAACTCAAATACATACATACTCTTATTTGACGCCTTATAACAAATTCTTAGTAATAGCTTTTTAAATTACAAAGAAAAGTTTTGAATAAGCAATTAAATAGCACGAATCATCTGCAGAAGCATTGTCTACGAATAATTGATTAACATGAGAATACTTAAAATGATAAAACTTCAATCCTAAGCTACAATCGTGTGCCAACTGTCAATACTTTTATGCACTATTATTTCAAACCGATTCTAACCGACGACATATCTTCGTTTGTAATTAAGACGATTGAAAAAATATTATATACCGCAATATACGGTCCCTGAAAGTGAAAATCTAATCACACCAACAGAGCCACCAGTTTAATATTGCTTAGCACATATTACGTGAAGTTTACCGCAGGCATAGAAACAGGTGTCCACCCAACCAAGAAGGCTGGTCGAACCAAAGAAAAATACTGCCCAAGTCAAGGCTAAAATACAACTTCACGCTTATTTCATACTTTCGAACATAAATCGAACCACACCGCTTTAAGTTACAACGAAAATTCCGAATAAGTAACTCGCACCGTCGAAATATCTATATGTAGCTCGGTACGGAAAAGCAGCTTCATCTCTAGACGAACGAATTGAGCAATTATTACCTAATATTCACTAAGGAAGCGTACTTGGTGGGATTTCGTCGCAAGAGAAAGCGCTGAACACAATTTTTTGGCTTAAGCACCTTCTATTATATTTTCTGACGAAGTAATGAATCATCGAAATCTTGATCGTAGACGTTTGTAATAATTTTGAAGACTTAAAAATGCTATTCTTAGTGAAAATTAAACATTTTTATCACTTTTACCGAAAAAAGTTGCTCACCTTGCTATTTAGATCCCATCTTCCGGCGGGGAGGGAGTGGAAGTATGTGTGGGAATCAATCCGCCTCTCAATACGGCAACATTGACCAGATGTGACATCTCGATTCTTCATGAATGTCACGTCGAAGTCGTTGCACTCAACTTCACCAAAAAATAGCACTTCTATCTCACTTCCTAGTCTCACTCACGATAAATAACGATAAAAATTACTACAAACATCATGTACCCTCTATTAACAGAGAAAATTACACTATCAACCGCATCCTACACTTAACAAGGAAGATGCTTTCAAACGTCCAACCGCTTCCTGAACACAAATACGACTGATCGCCTTTTTTAGTTGTTGCCTGTTAGTTCGACCAATAACAACCCACCAAATTATCCCTCCCACCAATCTATAACGTAAGACATGAAAACTGAGGTGTTCCATTTCTTTTTTTTTGTGTAACTTCTGAGGAGTTGATGGTTTCTGGTGTTGCTCTAAGTAAGCGATAGCCTATTCATAGCAGGTGGCGTATCGGATTGAATTACGCAAGGGGTCATTCCACTGCAGAAAACCAATATCTTAGAACGGTACCAAGAGAAGAGGGGAGAACTTGGTGGATCGTGATTGGTTGAAATAAATAACATGATATTACCGCCAAAAAGTGTGTGCGAGGGAAGAAGTAGTATTCTTTCCGCCTCGAGAGCTTCCGGAAATACTTCTGACCATACTTAAGGAAGTGAAGAATACAAGAGTTATAAGTACATAGCGTCTTTATATTTATAAGATAGATCATGTTTTTATTAATTTTTAATTGTTATTTATGAAGTGTTAGAAAGTTGAAGAGTGACGAGTGAATTTTGTTGGGTGAAAATCAGAAAACATCCTAGCCGAGATAAGGGTTGGAGTTTCAACTCGACTATCGCATGTTTTCCGCTCACTTCCTACAAGAAGAAGGCTTGAACGAATCAAAGTGAGTAATTAATTTCGTTATATACTTGTTCAACAACGAATTCGAGAGATTTTTTGGCAATCATACTTAGGTAGATGATTCGTGCGACTGAATTAATTGTTCAAAACTTTAAGCTGCAATCAAAATCAATTTTGTTTATGTTCCAAGGTATGGCATAAGTGTGAACTTGCGTTAGAGCTGTGAGTCGGGAAGTGAAGTGTCACCAGGAATTCGGGCAGCGTAGGTATCAGTTTCCATTCGTGAACTGTAGGTACTCCGAATAAAATAACACAAAAATGGGAGCTCTTTTGGTGTAATTCAACTTGTATTTCTACAAAACATGTGCTGTGATGCATGATTGTTTAGCCCTTCTAACCACAGACGAAAATTTATCGCTGCTAAGCAGAATCGGTTTGTAATTGTAATAGCACAAAAAGAACAAGATTATGGTTTCTTCTGAATACGCGACAATATTGTTTTCAAATGTATCTCTTTTTATATTGCATTTTTCTAAAGGCTGAAGTTTTGCTCTTTGAATTTGTTGTTACATTTACTGCTACGTTAGCAAATATAAATATTCGAGTCAACAAGTAAAGGAATATTTCTATACGATTATTTTGGTAACTTTCTGCATAAGACGCTAGCACCCAAATAAGAATTTTCGAACTCTCTTTCAAACTATTCTAATAGGACTCTAAGAACTCATTTTGTTACCTCTCACTTGGATGCTACCAATTCGACATTTACTGTACTTACTGCTTGAATAATATTTTGATAACGTTGGCTGTGTACTGCTGATTTTTCTTTTTTATCTTTGTTTTCTCATACGGACATTTGTCTTCTTAGAGCTTGTGAAGTTTTTCGGGCCAACTTGGAGGAGGGAGGCAGATGATAGGGGAAACTGGAAGAGCCTAGGGGAAGCCGGTTGTCTAGTTTGTTTCACATCTCAAGGATTGTATCTGATTTGATAGCATCCATTGATTTAATTGACTAATTCCCTATATACTTTACTTAATTTTAATCGACATGTCGCTACATATATTAAAAGCACATTTTACATATATACATGCAACTTTAAGGTCGAATGAAAATTTTTATTTATGTTTTGATGCAATTTAAGTTTTTATAAAAAGAATCTATGCATTTTGTAATTCAGCACGAGTATGTTATTATCGCACTTCTGAAGATAAGGTTCAATTATAATCGAAATACACAAATATGTAATATCAGTTATAACACCAACATAAGATTGGTTAGATGAAAGTAATAGATTATATTATTTGTGAAAATATTTATTATTTTTATGTTAATTAAACTATCAACTATATTGCCGTTTCTATATTACGCTCTAAAAAGCTTTTCAAACAATCTGGTATGACATATTGTAAATACACCACTTACACATAGTTCCAGGGGGGAATAAAAAGGCGTTAATCTCTCTGCATACTTGGATGCCCACAACTTTCCTCTTGGATGCGATCTTAAATCCATTCCGTAAAATAATCCTCGATTTTGTATCGCAAACAAGATCCTTCGGGCAATGACAAGAAAAACCATGTAGGCGGAGGGATATTTAGAGTGCAGGATATTCGGCAATGGCGAACATGGGGAGGAAGGAGAGGGCGGTCGCCCCCCCCCCCACCTCCATCCCCATTGCCAACATATCTTCCCTTAGGGATGTTTTTGTATCCGCTCCTGATAGCATTTCATCCACTTTTCGGTCACGATGCAAAGGCCATATTGTGTTGTGGACGGGGAAACAACTTGAATTCTTGAATTCAATGGGTAATATATAAAATTATACGCTTTGGGCTTCCGAACATCTTGCTATTTTCCAATCATCTCGGAATATTAAATCCAGCATTTTACTACTTGAAGAAAAATTAAGTGATTGAAAGGTTTAATAATTTCCGGCGATACAGAATATTAATTATTACCGAAAAGCGTTATCCTTAAAGAATTGATCTCAAAATAAACAAAGTATATTTCCTGTATTACACTTACCTCGAAAACACAATCTTCGAATAGAATTATATATATATATATATATATATATATATATATATATATATATATATATATATATATATATATATATATATATACATCAACTTTTACTACGAGAATATTGTCAAGCAACGCATTAACCCGTGATGTACTTTATTTAATTTTCATATATCCGAAACAGCTATAAATTTTGACTTGCTAACTAAACAATTCCACCTGAAAGAGTCGGTTGGGATAAAATTTAAAACAATCATTTTAATGCCGCGTGATGAAACTGAAAGTCACTCATCTCGCCAGCAAAATTAATCGGACAATATTTCATCGATGTATTATGGACGAGATCACTCTCGAAATTGCATCAAATTTTCTCCATGATTCAACGGGCGAGGGGAATTTTTTTAAAGCGGGTGTTTTCGTAATTCGTCCTAGTGCTTTCATCCCGGGTTTTTCTCGCCGATTTAAAATTGCGTCACGCAGCGCGTTATCGCCTAAAGGCGAAAGGGAGAGAGATGTAGAGAGGGAGAAAGGAAGGTGGGAGGGAGGGAGGGGGGGGGGGGCGACGAAAAGAGACTTTTTCCCGGCGCCGCATAATACCGGAAGGGATTATTCCGAGCGCACAAATACTGGCGGATTTCTCCTCAGTAAAACACCGAAGAGAGGTGGTGATTCGAGAACGTTTGTGAGATTTTTTCATATATATATTTAGATTCTCTCGTTTCTGTCGAGTGCATATTTTACCAGAAGATGAGTGTACATTTTATTCTCGCGGTCGAGATTATCGGCGACCTTCGTCACTAAAGCATTTTCACGGTGAATCGGCTTATTATTTTTTTCCGCTTTTGTCGTTTTCCTATATTAAATTTATATTTGGTATGTCGACACAAGTTATTTTCGGTGCGAAGTTTTCTTTTAATTCCTTCCTGTCTTTTGGGCTTTCTTCTTTGTTGATGAATTGATTGCAAAAGGTGTGATGATGGATGTTAATGTATCATATTAAAACTACAGTCGGACCCCGATTTAGCGCCCCCATGTACAGAGCCTCCCCCGCATACCACCCATGAATCGTTGTGAACAGAACTTCCATCTTATGATTACATAGAGCATACTCGATTTACCGCCACCCCCGCTTCAACGCCAATGTCAGGGGTGGACAAACGGTGGCTCTAAATCGTGGTTTGACTGTGTAAATAAATTAAGTACGATGTGGAAAGAAATACTCCAAAACCGTAATTCCCTCTATATTTAAAACTTTACCGCACCCTCTAAAACTAGTAGTTAATTAAATTAAGTGTAATATTTTAACAAGAGGGAATGCTTGCAAATGCAATGTACAAATGATAAAATTAAGTAACGCGTAGTCAAGTAACCTCATTTCTTTGGTCGAACATCGTCGATGGTCCAGTGGTTGAATACCTTTCCCGCAAGTGGAAAATCCGGGTACGTTCTCTGGTCAAGGCAGGTTTTTTTCCCTTACTTTCATCAATTCTTTCAATCTCAGCTTAGACAGATCTTAAGTACGTCCCTATAAATACTGTGCGAGCACTTAACCAAAGTCAGCGGCGACCGAAAGATTCATTCGCCAATCCTGATTCACCCAAGGTCGGATCAATTCTCTCAATGGTGTCTCCAAAGCGTGACCGATGCCATCCATAAACAAAGATGAGTTAATAAGAAGTTTGAGGAATTCGCGCGAAGCATTGTCGTAACAACAGTCCTTCCTCGGAGAGGAAGGGCTGTTGTTGCAAAAGTTTTTTTAATGTTAAATTTGGACCGATAACCTCTTTACATGCCGACTAGGTCTTTATTTCTGAACGGGGTCATGATTTACGTTAGGTGCGCACGTGAACGAAATCGCGGCTCTTATCATAGTATCGCGCTTAAAATTTCTTCTTGCTTGGAAATGATTCGAATTTGTGCTGAGCGACTCATCGTCGCAAATTTGTATCAGGTCCACGATCATTATTGGTTAAAGTTGGTTCTCCACGACGTACTCCTGATTTCCGCAGTCTCTTTCGTTTCTTGGTAGCCCTCTTTCAATTTCGAGAAGTCTATCAGCCAAATTCTTTTCCTCCTTATTCCTTTTTTCCTTCCAGTTTTCCTTCTAACACATCTTTAATCATGCTCTCTCTCTCTCTCTTCAGGTAACATGTCCGATCCAGTTTGCCTTCCTTTTTCTTATAGTCTATGTAATCATTCGCTTTCTCCTTTTCTTCTTACTTAGTAGTTCCTCGTTTTACATCCGACCTGTCCATTTTATCGTCAGCGTTCTTCTTGCCAAGTATTTTACATCATTTTTCCTGAGTGGTCATGTTTCTTTGCCACATAAAGCGATACTCCATACATAGAACTTTATAGATTATATGATTTAGCTATATAATACTTTAAGGAATTTTTATTCCTGTAATGACTGCGAACATGTAAATATGACCCAAGCATAATTCTGTTCGTGTTTCTGGTTTATTTTAATTTTAATTGGAATTCATCGGGAAACTTTCATATCTTGATAGAGCCGTCTTCTCATTGGTGGCTTGCCCTAAAAGTTCTCTCGTACGTATTCGAGGTATATTAGCACTTATAATGTGCTCCGTTCGTAAAAATCTCGCCCGTTCCTAACAAAATATATGCACTGGAAGCGTAATTCTATTCTCCTCACGATCTCAAAAACCTTGTTAATTCGCCCGTTATGAATCACATTCAGAACTCTTCCTTAATGTTCCTCTTCCAACTTCTTTGAGGAACGTGATCCAGTTTTCATAAAGAGGCTGCAAATTTACTGGCACGAAGTAAGCATCTTAACTCAGGATAAGTAACCTTTTTAACGCGATCTTATAAGTCCATCTAGCATTAAAAAATTTATTCGCTGTCGCATACAAACGGGAAAGATATGCTAATTTTTAAGACACTCTCGGTTATCTAACTAAACATTTTTATCGCATTTTCGTCGTAACAAAATCGCGTTACTTTTTACGAACGAACTGGATTTTTAAAATAAAAATGAAAAACTGTTTGCTAGGGATATAAGAGTACCAAAAATCTTCTAGGAATTGCGCGGAAAACGTAGAATACATAATAGAGACGTGACATCGAGGGAGGAGTCTGGTTCTAGTTCTGCGGGCGCACATTTACACTCCTCGCGTTCCTCGAAGGACAGAATGGAAAAAAATAATGTTTAGAAAATAAAATAAAGCTTCTCCATGAGCCCTCCCTCGGCGCAGCTGAGCACACGAACCGGCGCGGCGCACGGCGGACTCATTATCACCTCTCAGATCGGGCGCACGAGATCCGCGTAGGAACGAGCAGCAGAAGACGAAGATGAGGACGACTTGATCATTACAAGGCACGCAAAAGTAATAAAAGCCGGGCGACAATGATTAAAAGCGCCGACGAGGCGAGGAGAGGGGATGGAAAAGGGAGGAAAAAGGAGGGAGGGGAAAGGAGAGAGAGGCTTAAGGAAAAACAGGCAAGACTTCATGCTGCCAAAGAAGAAAGAGCGACCGACCTTTGGCGACTTTGAAACGTCCCTATACGTACTCCTCTTCTCCCCTCTCCCTCTTCTCTTCCTATCCCCTCCTTTCCATATTTCTCATTCAATCAACTCTCTCCTCCCTCCCTCTATCCTATCTTTCTCTCCTCTCTCTCTCTCCTCCTATATCTCCTATGCTCTCTCCTATCTTTCTCTCCTCCTATATCTCCTATGCTCTCTCCTATCTTTCTCTACTCTCTATTTCTCTCTTTTCCTATATCCCCTCCTCTCTCTTATCCTCTCTCTCTCTCATATCTCTCTTCTTTCTCCTCTCATCTCTCTCCTCCTCTCTCCTGTCTCTCCTCTCGTCTCTCTCCCATGCGCTCTCCTATGCTCTCTCCTATGTTTTCCCCTATCGTCTCTCCTATGCTCTCTCCCATGTTCTCTGCTATGTTCTCTCCTATGCTCTCTCCTATGCTCTCTCCTCTCCCTCCTATCTTTCCTGCACTCTCTTCTTCACTTTTTGTCTTTCTCTCTTTTCCTCTTTCTCTTCTCCATCTTCTTCCTCATTCCGACCCTCTTCCTTATCTTTCTCCCCCGTTTCCTCACTCTCCTTCGTCCTATATTCTCATTCTACTCTTCCCTATACCAACCCTCCATCTGCTCCTCCCCCTCCCAGTCTCCTTTCCCCTTCTCCTATCTTTCCTCCTCCTTCCACCTCCCGACCCGTTCGAATTGAAGAGGAGAGGACTTAATGATGACCATCGCGTAAGGGTGATAGAGACGTAAACAGAAATGCCCCCGCATCCCTCTCCCATCATCCTCCTCCATCCTGCTCGCTTCCGCACGTCTCCTCTCGTCTCCATCTCCGCCACACGCCGTCATTCTCCGCGTTATATCTTTCGGATGCTTTCGCGGAGGAATCTCGCTATTCTCCTTTCTTTATCCCACCCTCCCTATGCCTTCCACTAAACCATTCCCCTTCTTCCAGGAGCGCGATTGGAAGGAGAGTGTTTTGGGAGTGGGGGGGGGTGGGGGTGGAGGGGGGAGAAGAGAGAGAGATGATGATACCTGAGAATAATTTGCGAACACAAACTGCGCTCGCGAGGCGGATGGCGGGAGGGTGAGGAAAGATGTGAGAAATTGCAAGATAAAAAATAGTGGGTGGATGAGAGGGAGAGATGGATGGAACGGGGAGAGAGAATATGGGAAGAATAGTGGATGGGGGATAATGGAAAAGGAGTGATGTAAGAAAAGAGGGCGAGGGAGAGATTTGAAGGGAGGAGAAGGATAATGAGGGATATTAAGAGGAAGGGAAGGATAAAGAAGAGTTGGGAAGAAAAGAACCCAAAGGAGGAAGGAAATGTGAACAAAGAGGATTTTCGAAGAAAATGGCGTAAATATTGGAATTTGTGAAGGTTGGTGAAAGAGCTAAAGAATTAGGATGGAGATAAAAATAAGAGAGAAAGAAAGGAGTGGAGGGAGAGAAAAGGGAAGAGAGAGGTTAGATAAGAATGAGGGAGAAAGAGGGCAAGAGGCAGAGAGAAAATAATTTATGAAACAATAACAGGGGATAGGAAAGAGAAAGGAGATGGTGAAAGGTGTGAAGAAATGAAATGGTGATAGGAGATCGAGAGAAGAGGCGGGAAAAGGTGGAGAAAGGATATGTATACATTGGATGAAGAAAGGAGAGTGAGAAATGATGTGGAGAAATTAGGTGGAAAAAGGAGATGGATAAAGAATACAGAGAAATGAGACGTAGGAAGGAGATGAAGATAGAAGATGGAAAAAGGAGGTAAAGAAAGAAGGTGGAGAGGTGAAGAAAGGATATGGAGAAGTGGAGGGAGAAAGGAAATTGATGAAGATTGGGAAAGGTGGTGTAGAAAAGAAATGGAGAAAGTGAATGGAGAAATAGAGGGAGAGCGTAGGAGGTGGGCGAGGGCAAAAAGAAGGGAGAGAGGTGAACGAGAGTGGTGAGGTAGGAAAGAGAAAGCAGAGGGAAGGAGACAAGTCGGCCAAAGAAAAGCAAAGATGGGATTCCCGCGCGCCAGGTTGTTATTTCAAGACGCCAACAATGGAACATTGTTCGGAACCCACCCTCCCTCACGTCTCATCCCGCGCCTTTTGACACGCCTCCACGAAGAACACGCGCGGGCGATCGTCACTTTTCCTCCCGAACGATCGGAATGGTGGGATGCGTAAGCACAGGACATCTGGGAGCTATAAAGCGTGCCATCGGCGGCGAAACAAAAGAGGTCTATCCTCCGCAGAAGAGATTCTGCCGGGGAAGGAGGGAGAGCGAGCGAGAGAGGTGGGAGAGGGAGTGTGGAGGAGGGGAGAGGGAGTGTGGAGGAGGGAAGAGGAAGGAAAGGGAAGAAAGGGTTCGTTCCGAGAAGCGAGTCATTAGCGATCTCTCAAGTGCGATTGTGCGGGCAAATGAAGAGGGTGCTGCGATCCACGCAACACTCGACAGATTCACAAAATCTTCCTCCTTGCGGTGACCCCATTAGTAAACCGAATCGCATCTCCTGGTCGCACTCTACACGAACCGCCTTGATCTTTCTCTCCTGGTTTCCCTCGTGCTCCTTATGGGGCCTACGAGAACTCCCGCGTAGATCGTCGGAGGAACAGTGACGTTTCGTACACACACACACACACATACACACATTTTAACGAGGACTTTGGGTTCTTCTTTAACAAAGCGTCACTGAGAGCGTTTAATTATGTAAAATAACAGTAAAAATATTTCTGCTAACGTTTTTATCATCCAAGAATAAAATATCACTCGACTTTATTAATGGATAAGAATTATATACGTACTAATCGTTAAGCGTAATATTCTGATGACAATCCTTCGCGCGACATAAGAAACATTCTTATATAATAATTCTCAAGTGTCCGTCTGTCTGTCCCGGTATTTTTGGATATTTCCCAATGGAATTAAGAGCTGAAACTTTCACAATCGTTAAACCCCCATGAGATGGTCTCTAGAAAAATCAAACATTCCTGAAAAAGTCCCGGATTCGACTCCGGGAGACAATTATATTTTTCCATAAGTTTACACGGGATTTTCGATTTTTCAAGGTGCAAGGTTTATTTACTTCATACATTAAAATACGTAAATATAGACCGAATTTCTCCATTTTTATTTTATTCGACGGCTAAAACTATAAAATATATTATTCTTGCGATGTTTAAATGTTATACGGAAGAATTTGTCAGAAACGCACATTTTCTTTTCGAATTTTTATGGCTTTTTCGTACTCTTTCCGGGTGTTGCTAAGGCGAACCTCATTGTTGCCTCCGGTAAATTAGCGTCTATTAAGCCTTCAAATAGACGAAAGAATTGTGTTATTCGCTTCGCTCAATGTCAAACTTAATAGATTGCAACGTTAATAATGGAAGAATATTATTATTCAGTAAACATACGAAGAGGAAGAATAACGGAGCCAAAGAGTGGCAAATCTAGTCTTATATTGATGCCAGAATGTAATAAATTTCAAGCTCCTCAGAAGTTATATTTTAATCACACTACAAAGTCCCGTTGATGTTCAACGGGTAATTCCGCTAGTTAGGACAAATTTCTGCCAATAACGCTGAAGCTCCGAAGCATCGAGTGACAGTTATTTCGCTCCCGGTATTTGTAAATTTCATACCAAGCGGATCGATTTCTTTATGAGACTTGGTTTTTAGTTTGTTTATATGTATGTATGTTTGTGAATACAAGTACAGCATAAACCCGATTATCCGTGTGCAAATTAACCATGCGGCGGGTTATCCGGACAATCGGGCGTTCTGAAGAGAGTTTGAATTTCGTCGCTAATATTAATAAACTGATGTGGGTAACACATGACTTTTTCCATATTTATATGGCAAATTACATGTTGTTAGCTCTGGGATTGTTGTCAATATTTACTTCCGGTTGACAATTAAGAAAAGAAAAAGGAGCGTTACTAAGACGTAACTTAGCGTCAATTTTTAACAATAGTCTTCGGTAGGTGGCGTGGTGGTGGCAGCTAAAAATATAAGATATCTCTTAAAAAATGCATTATATGGAAAGATGTATCAAACAACGGTTGTAGAAAATTAAATTTCCTACAACTTTTATTCCAGTACATTTTTACATTTATCAAATATTAAAGCAAATATTTCAAAATAACGGATAAGTGACAAGAGTAAACACCCACTTCCGGTCGACCGATCTTTACCAAAAACTAATCCTGATTAATAGTTTTTGAGTTAGGGCGCCCACAAAAATCTATCACATACAGACCGACAGACAGACTGACAGACAGACACACAGACATCATCGAGAAAATAGTCAAAACGTGTTCAGGGGACCTTAAAACATGTATTTCCGTTGAAATCTCGAATTCGATTTTTTTCATGAAAACGATACTTTCTCTATAGTAAAGTAAAAAATGAAGAAGACGCGGACTTCATAATTAAACATCCACCGATATATCAGATCAATCAAACAAAGCTGTTTCTGCGTAAGAGACAAAGCCGAGTACTTGGTCAAAAATGTAACGTAAACCGATTTACCCACCATTACACACTCGAAATTAAGCTAACTTTTCCCTTTTGTTTTAGAGAGATTCTTACAAATCTAGGCCAATTTTGAATTCGCAGCGATATTAATGCTTTAGTAACATTTTCATTCTAATAACCAGTCTGCTTTATGTGCACACATAGTGGTGATCTGGTGGTCAGACGGAATAGTCGCTGCCAAAACAAATTTTAATTTTTTGCACATTTATTTCGCCCTATTGTTTCTGGTTTAATTAATACCTTTTTTATTAAATACGACCTGTTATGGGTAAATAAATTTGTACAGTATTTTATAGACAATATACCAAATTTTCTTTTAAAAATGCGGATTATCCGTGTTCTTTAATTAACCGTGCCCACCCAAGTTCCAATTAGCACGGATAATCGAGATTTTACCGTATATCTATATAGACGTAAATTTCACACCTGGATCAATATCGGTTTAAATCGCAATGGGAAAATGGCAATTGATTATATGGAATTCTTCAAACTGTATCTTGCAACTTATCTGTAAGCTAAATATAAAAGTCAGTTATAATGAAATTTTGTCCGCACGTACAACCTTTACTCGATAAAGTATTATTAAAATACGGTTTAGCCTCGATAAGATTTGTAAGCAAGCTATTTATTGCTGCATCGTGCTATAAGAAACTGCCAAATCAGATTGTAAATGTCACCGTACATCAAATATAAAAGATCATCGAACATATTTTTCAAAAATTCTGATCCCTCTTGGATTAAAATAAATAGCAATCAGAATTTCTCGGTTGTTTCCGAGAAATAAATCACATCGATAAACATCAATATAATGCCCCAAAAAGATCCTCAAGATAATGCGAAATTATCCAAAGATATGCCTTCGGTTGAATGGTTGACTCCAAATGGGGTAGGAAAATAATTATTTAATTAACCAATATATAATCGGGTTATCATAAACGTCTTATTCTCATTCCATGCAAAAAGCCAGTAAAATGCCGTGAGATAAAACCGGCGAGATATATTTTACCCTCACCCTCCCTCTTAAAGCAAACAGTGGGCATTTATTCCTAAGGCGACATAGCCGTAAAAAATTTTTAAGGCTGACCAACGTATGGGGGCCTCCTTCTTTGCTAGACATCCTACTCTCTCTAATGGAAACCCACGAAAACAAGAAGTTTACACTCGGACCAACCCACTTGCTCATTTGGAACGTGTTTACGGCTAAAAAGACGGGATTCTTTTCTGTCTTCCTTTCTCCTCTGAGGCGCACACACACACACACACGCACCGCATACGCACATAAACACAAACACACAATGATATTAGATAAGGTGGCTCCCCCTCTGACTCCATACCCCCAGCAAAGCTCTTCCTTCAAGACCAAGCAACCGCCTTCCCTCGCTAAAAATACCCAATTGCCATTTTGACCGCCAAGAATAGTCCGGGCGCCCTCGTCGGATGGCTCCTGGATCTTTCGTCGAGGACGAGGAGGCGGCGCATTACGTCGCCGGCGATCTCTGCCCCGCCCCCCGCCGCGCCAACGCCTCCTCGCCCGCCGCGCCAACGCCTCCTCGCCCGCCGCGCCAACGCCTCCTCGCCCGCCTTATTAAAGGCGATAGGAAGAAGGGGAGACTGTGCGACGTCCCCTCTCTCCATCCCTCGCCAGCGGAAGATCTCTTAGCATTGGAGAAGTTTCCCCGAAAATCCTGCCATCAATTCGTAAACACGGGAGGAAGCTACGCGGTGATTGGTTAGATGGCGAATCAGCCTCTTGGACTACTATCGCCTTAACATCACTCACACAACTCTCATATACGAGAAATAAAGTCACACAAAACAAATAACGTGGACAAGAATACATGAAATCAATCTAATCATGCGTCTCATCCTATGGAATAATTAAATAAATAAATAGATAATAAATAAATAAGTTAAAAACAAATTGGGAGAGATTGCATAAAACTCTCGCAATCAGTGAAATAAAATGTCGGTGAGACTGTATGAGGGTCTCCCGACTGTAATAAAAAAATAAAATTACCACAAGGCTGTAAAAGGGCCTATTATGGTTGCTAAAATCTTATAATTTATAAAAACTGGATAGGAGAGTTATACACAGGCCACATCTTATCGTATATTAAAATCCTTTAAAAACTTATTTATATGAACCTAAATAAAAGATAAAATTCCGGACTCCCTCAGGAATGAGGTACATACGTAGTTCTATTTACTAAAAGAGGATCATCTCCCAGAGAGACAAAGGTCATACCCCGTCTCTCTCATTCCTGAATTGGATCCAGTCCGATAAAATATGTGACACTGCAGCGGTGATTGGTGATTTTGATTGTAGATACCTAACCCGTTGCTAATCAAGATCCGTTTTTTTTACATGGACAGCATAGATTTCTAAAATGAACGGTTAAAAAGAATTTTGTTCGCTTTAGGCCTTAAAAACGACCGAGCATGTCAGACGTGCACTGCAACTACTAAGCGTCAGACCTCAGTTGTTATTTGCCAACTCTTGAAAATAACTATTTTCTCAAAGCAGTTTGCCTCAGAGGTGTGCAACTTTTTTACGTGGCGAGCCACATACGTAGTTGCGAATTATTTGGCGAGCCGTATTAGAAGTTGCGAGAGCTACGGCGAGCCGGATGAGGGTTTAGATAGGAACTCACTCAAGGTATTAAACATTATTGTAAAGTTGAATTCATGTATAATCAACTTCTTAGCGTTCTTACTTCGCCAAAAAAGTTCCACTGTCACAATTTTCATTGAAAATATAAAACTGCTTATATTAAATATCACACATAGCTTTTTCATGAAAGCTTCGCGGGCCTCATGAAATGCTCTCCCGTTCCGTGGATTGCACATCCCAGATTTACCAAAATTGCTTTTTTGTTCATTACCCGATTTAATAGTGGAGCTAAAAGGTAGTTTCATAGTTCTTTACGGATGGGACAGTAGAAGAATTTTGTGTTGATTCAGAGCGTGTTTAGTTTCTGCAGCCCATTGCACTACGCCATTACAGCGTATGTGGTTAAAATTTGCACGTTAGTAAAACTTATTTTTATACATTTCAAACCAAGAGTCAATTACTTTCGACAATTAAATCAGTACTATTACCGCCATAAAAGCACAACCCAGTCCAATTACCTCGTGGATATCGATACAATGCAAATTTTATGATAGAATTTCGCGTCCGCACTCCGCCTACGGTGTTCGCAATCTCTCACGGGAAACACGCGTGCCACCTGTAGAAAAGCGTCCCCAGGAGTAATGAAACTAATCGAAACGTAAGTTACTCGTTGAAAAAGAATTGAATCGAAAGTCGACGTGATCGAAACTGACAAAAATGGCAGAAGAAAGTTTGGGATGAGCAGCAAAAGGCCGTCTTCATCACCAAGTATCACGTAATTCTTCGTTTATCGTTTACCTTTCATCGGCGATATTAATTGATAACTAGTGAGCAAATCTCCCATGTTGTAATTAGCCTAGAGGTGCGTATTCCAAACAAAATCATTTCAGTATTTTCTCGTGAAGAGGAATAGAAATCGTGCGTGTTGCGTCAATCTCCCATTTATCGACTTTTAATTGAAATTGCAAGCGCAAACCTTAACTTGATATTTCGAACTTCTTAGAGCTCCTTTAAGCATAAATATTTAACCGATATAGGTATTAGGAAGTTTTAGACCAAAACTTAAATATAAAATCGTGGATCCGCTAAGCTACCTATTTGATGGTGGGCACATAGGATGCTCGAGAAAGTTATTATTATTCCAAATACGTATAAAATTGAGCGCACAACAAGTAGCAAGCGGAGATTCTGCTGAAATCAGGATTGGCAAAATGTAAGGTTTAATTATCTGACGTGGCGTGACAATCAAAATGCCTGCATAGTGATTGCTTTGATGAGTCTTGTCACACTTAACTTCCTGATGAAAATAACGGTAATACGCATACTAATGAAAATTCATTATTTTGGCCGCAATCTGCTTTCTGAAATACTTTCCCTCGTTCTAAAAGAAAACACCACTTACACAGTAGGAAAATTATCGTACGATAATTATCTGAAAACATCTTGCTTAATTTTTAACGGAGATAAGAAATTCCACAAAAGTTGTTGTACGCGTATTCAGAATTCCAGCCTATTTCCAAAATTTTGAATGGTCTTCGAGAAATTACAATCGATCGAATATTCAGCGTATTACCCATATATGTAGTACAAAACGACGCAAAAAAACATAGAGCCGGCAATGAGTCAAGTTTGCAAGAATTGCAATTAAGATGGATATGTATCATAAATTTAAGAAAACTAAGCATTTACACGATGATTTGTTTCTTCTCGAGTGCCAGTGCGAATTTATGTGAAACCCCTTCGTTAACATGCACATAGTTTCTAATTCAGCAAAACGTCATTGATGATGAAGGTAACTCCCGAAACCATAAAGCGTCTTGAAAATCCAGATGTGCATTTCAACAACAAAGCAGCCATCTTCAGTGGCGCTCACTTTCCCAAACGCCTTGTGACTATCGGAGTCACCTTCATCAACGTGTAGAGAATCCAGGCACAAGGTGAGCTCCATCTTTAGATGAAAGGCCTTGGGTTCTTAAAACATGTTAAGTATTGCTATTCATGTGATCCCGTTGAACAGCAACTGCACGACAGATAATTCGTATTGCGACATCGGGATTGGAGTCCCAAGTGGATGAGTTAAGGAATTATGGAATAGGTCGGGAACTGAAATACCGCCTAGTTATTTCTCGTCTTTTCCAATTTGGAATTTGATATGGCTCTCCTTTTTCTTGCCCGTTTCCAGGTTGCGTGATGCTTGATGAGATATACTGAATACTTAATCAGCTTTGCGGGCAAAAAATAACAACTGCGCGGGCGATTCAATTTCATCCGTAAAATAACTAGATACAGCGAGGGAAAGTAAATGAGGGCGGGTGATTTTGGAAGCCATCTGCCCTTTTATCGCGAAAGGGAATTTGCATTCTGACAGGCGGGTGGCAATGGAAGATAAGGTAAGGCGAGGTGTGCGATCAGTCTATTCACTGAGCCCACGATTTTTGATTTCTGATTAAATATTAGGTAGATGACTAAAAACAATGTTTTTAGGATCTACCCTATCTTGTGCAAGAAAGTTATAGAGAATTTTGGTTTACAAAGTGGAAATAAACATCAAATCGACGGAAGCTTTATAGTATTGTGAAGCGCGTCGTCTTTGCTACATACAAGGGCGACCAATCTTACCAAGTTACGGACAAAATGTGATGGAATGGGGAAAGAAAGGGAATCGGAAAGATTTGCGGAAGAGTTCATAAACAGCGGAAGATGTCTCTGCCTAATAAATATTGGGTGATCTCAATTTCTCTCCGGAGTCTCGAAGCAAAAGTTTATGTTAGTTATCCTGAAATTTGTAAAGACAAATTTGATTACATGGTTCTTTGCTCGTTGGATTTTCTCGAGGCGAATGACGAATGAAGGCAATATTAGCTGAACGGGCATTACATGGCCGCATTTAAACTCACACTAGTATAACCTTTTAACTCTTAAGTTGGTTACGTTTTCTTTGAATGTCACTTCTCTCTTGGAGACATGGCCGCATTTATACACACTAGAAAAACCTTTTAACTCTTAAGTTAGTTAGGCTTTCATTGAATGCCGCTTCTCTCTTGCAAACATTGCCCTATCGGTTAAATTTCAAGCGAGAGGAAACTTCGAAAGAGTAATTAAGAATGAAAACTAAAAAGAAAAGCGGATCCTCAGCAAATGACATTGATAAATTAAACAATAAAGTCGTCATAACGAAGTAAAATTATTTTGATGAATTTAACTTCTGTCACTTTGTATTTTACAACACCTTTCGTAGGGAAGGTGGCTCACGCCTTCCCCCTTCTACTAAAAATCAGCAGACCGATATTTTAAATCGCCGTAAACGAAGCATATTTCGCGTCATATCAGCCAATAAATTAACGATACTTTAAAACCCTCTCCGCATTAATGACCCACACGAATAAAATAGAGATGAATTCACTTCATGAACGTAATCACGATTAATGGCGCATCGAACGCGACCTCGGTTCCCTATTCCGTCACAGGACGGACAATTTGAGCACATTTTAACAAAAAAGGCCTTTGCCGCAACGATGGTGTAACACACTTATAACACGGACCAAAACCAAACTTCTGCCACAACAAGAAAATGCAGCTTCTCAAAAAACAGAAATACCGACGCTTAATTTTTTGGCCGCTTTTACGAGGACGGAATGTAACCATTTACCTTTATCGAGATCCTTCGTACGCTCTCTCTCTCTCCTCAGCAGACACCGCGTACCGTGCAGCCGCGACCGAGCACCACGCCAAAAAATCTCGTCCGAGACTCGTTCGCCTCGCCCCCGACGAAGGAGGCGAAGGCGTCTTTGTGGATTTCACGACCCGGGTAGGAAGTGGAGGAGAAGCGGGGCGAGCCAGTCACCTCCGTCCCGGCAAAAAGGTCCCCTTTAATCCGGGCGGGAAAGCTTTAATTCTCGCGGAAATAGTTTGTAAAGAGGGCGCCCAGCTCTCTAATGGCTCTCGTATTTCTCTCTTCATTTCACTTTGCGGGTGAGGGCGTCTTTTCCAATATAAAGGTGGCGGTAAATAAAATTCGCGAGTTTCTCGGCAGACGGTCTTGATATTGCGAATGGGCCCGCGAGGTGAAACGCGGCGAAATGAAAACTACAAATATTAAAAAAAAGGTCTACCACGGGCAACTTTTGTTTCGAGACAATTCTTGAGAAAGGAATGGGAATGATCACGGTTCAGCCATTTGGCGAGGATGTGGAGAGGAGGGGAGTTAGGGGGAGTTTGTACTCTAGTACTTGAGTGCTATGCAAACATTTTTTTTCCTACAAAAGTTGAAGTACGTTTCTGCAAGCGGTTTGTTGGGGAGAATGGTTTCATTTGTAACTTGGATGAATTGTCATTCCAAATATATGCAAAAAGAAATGTACATTTAAATTTACACACCTGTAAGTGTATACTGTACTATGAAATTGAGAGGAGAGAGAAAATTTTGTTCCCGGTCAAGACAAAATTTTCTTCTCTCGTGAGATTTTTTATACAGCTATATTTACTAATCCGTGACGTGAAATTATAAAATATCGATTCTAGCGCGTTTCATAAAGATTAGCGAGTCCGAGTCATGCTCCTGGCATGGATGACTGTAAATATCTTTGTTGCGGCTTATAAGCTCTCTGTAAAAGACCAAGCAAGAGGTAGTGAAAATGAATAAAAAGTTAAATCAATATATTTCAGATGCAGTCAAAATCCTTATCTGTAAAAAGTTATTTAAAAGTGAATCTATATACAATACCTTAACTAGAAAAACTATTCACGAAAATTTAAACGTAGCTAAATCAAACCGTACTTGAAAAAATTGAAAACTGCAGATATGGCTGTTTACTTTCATTTGAAACTATCTTATTATGCAATATTCTGAGTATAGTCAAGAAAATCATAACGATATGTCGTTGATGTAAAACGAGGAAAGTACGCAAATATTTAGTAATATATTTTTCTGAAATTATAGCCAAATAATCCCATGATAACTTGTTACGATTAAATTAATATTGTTTGGTAACTAAATTCAGGTACCTGATGGACAAGTGGTACCAAAAACTTATTTTACTTAATTTTTAATGATTCAAATTTACGAAAAGAAACAAATCATTTCTGCGAAATATACCTTAACCTAAAGAAAATAACAAATCATTAATTAGTACATGATATTGATGGGAAATGGTATTAGATTATTCGATTCAGGTTTAGATATAGTAAAAACAAAAGGTACGGATTGGGTGCTCGTCGCAGATGCCGCGCCGACAATTTTGCAGACCAAGGACGAACAGGGTGACAAAATTCGCAAATAGATCGCAGTAAGTTGGATTTACAAACCCATAAAGTAAACCGCTGACATCCCTTTAATTACAGCACGGTATTGAGCTCCTTGGATGACTAGAGAGCCAATGCCGGGCGGAGTAAAATAATCGACTTGTGAAACACTCAAAAGCCTTCCTAAATGCTTCCAATAATTCGCCGATTCACGCGCAGCTTTATGACTCCAAACTGGAGAGTAGAAGACACTGCCACTCTCCTCCTCTTCCCTCCATCTTACCTCATCCCCTCCTTTCTCTCATCCCTTTTCCAAAAGCCTTCAATTTTTCCCTCTCCCCTCACCCGCCGACCACCGACCTAGCAGAATTCGTTCCCACACCACTCGATACCCTTTCCTTCCTCCCAGACTGCCGCCCTAAAGGAAACCTCCCACACGTAATCCCAGGGATCCTCTGCCTCCCGTGCGTCGTAGATTCCGCCTCCATAGAAAACATTGCGGCGCCGCAAGGTTCCATTCCAGGGCCCCCTCAGTTTTCCATTCCCTCACCCCTCACTCTCCCTTCCCGGGATTTTAACCGCCGAAAGACGACCTCTCCTTCTATCTCTCATCCCTCTCGACTATTTGCAACAACGTGAGAACTCCGCGGGGAGCGGTAGCCTAGTTGGATATCGCCTCCCTCTTGCTCATTCTCTCTCCCTCTCTCTTCCTCCCTCTCTTCCTCCCTCTCTTCCCCCCTCCTTTCCACCTCCTCTATCGACCTCCTCTATCCCCCTCCTCTCTCCCTCTCATCCCTCTCCCTTCCCTCTTTCTCACTCCCACTTTCCTTCTCTCTCTCCCTATTCCCCCCTCTCTCTCTCTCCCTATTTCCCTCTCTCTCCCTCTATCTCCATCTCTCTCTCTCCCTCTCTATTTCCATCTCTATTTCCCATTCTATATCCCCTCTATTTCTCTCTTTCTCTCTCTCCCTCACACCCCTCTCCCTTCCCCCTTTCTCACTCTCACTTTCTGTCTCTCTCTCACTCTATTTCCCCTTCTATATCCCTGTCTCCATTTCTCCCTTTCTCTACCTCTATCTCCATCTCAATTTCCTTATCTCCGTCTCTAGCTCCATCTCTCCCTTTCTCTCCCTCGCTCTCTATATATCTCTCTCCCATTCTTACACTCATCTCTCTCCATCTCCTTCCCTCTCTCACCTCTCACCCTCCCTTGTTATTCTCTTTCCTCTTTAAAAAATAAAAGATCGCCCATTAAACCGCAAACGAGGTTCCCTCATCGATTCGTTTACCTCCGTCTGGATGGAATGCTCTCTCTCTCCCCCTCTCTCTCTCTCTTCCCCCCTCGAGTCGGCTCGGTACAAAAGGAGAAAGGAGGAAGGAGGAGGAGGAAGTGGAGTGGGGAAGGCGGAGGACCGGTCCTTGGGCTACAAATCCGCCCGGACAACGCGAGAGGACAGAATCACGAGGCGAAACTTCGTCATCCGAGATAAGGTTTATCGCCATATTTCTTGCCCTCCGCCTCTCCCTGCCTCCTCCTCATTCCTATTTTCCCTTCTTCTGCTCCCATGCGGTTTGTGTTGTTTTTATTTCGACCCGCCTCCATTCCGCCCTCCATATTTCTTCCACGAACGCAGAGAGGGAGGAGGAGGAAGAGGAAAAAAAGCAGGAAAAAAGGCGAGCCAAGGTCAAATTTTGCGAGTAAAAGGGGAGGTTCGGAAAAAAATGGATAGTGGAGGAGGTTATAGACATTAAATGCAGGCGCCACCGAGTGGAGGGAGGAGAGGGAGGGAAAAGAGGGAGGTAAAAGAGGAAGGGAAGAGGAGGGTGAGGGAGGAAAAGAAGACAGCGTGTAAAGGGCGTGACGAAGAAGGGGAAGAGGGAAATGCTCCGAGGGGAAGCGGAGATGGAAGGAAATTCGGCGAGAGGAAAAAACCGAAAAGAAATAAAACGACGAAAAATAAAAAAGAGAGATAATTACGGTTGTTATTAAACCGTTCTTAGCGTTAACCCCCGTGCGTCTACCTATCTCTCTGAACCTTAATTGGGACGAGGAAACGACATATAATTGGCGAGGAAGCATAAAAAGAAACGCACACTCGTGAAGAGAGAGTCCAATCGCATTACTATGGCCACGATCCTACGAAGCTCCCCGCAACCGAGTAACAACGAAGTAGGTATCCAACCTTTCCAATCTGGCGAGCACCGAGTTGTATCCTAGGATTTAAAAGTGAGTAGCAGCACACTTTTGCAAAAATCAGGAATGACCATAAATCAATTGAATATCCATGCGCCTTTAAAGAAAGAAACCGAACATATTAAATTATTCGCATTTTAGGAACGCGATTTTAAGCGTCGCAGAAGAGCACAATCAGGTTGCCAAAGAGCAAAACGGTGCTCGCGAGCAGCAGGTT
Organism: Tanypteryx hageni; assembly: GCA_028673005.1. Lineage (NCBI taxonomy): Eukaryota > Metazoa > Arthropoda > Insecta > Odonata > Petaluridae > Tanypteryx > Tanypteryx hageni. Next base: position 193,792,133 of record CM054112.1, read on the forward strand.
GGGAACCCTTTCTCTAAAACAGAGAGGGAGTGAACGCAGTTGTCCCCGCCGCAGCACGGAGCAGCGAGACCAGGAGGAAGAGATGAGGGGAAAAAACAAAGAACCAGACGGAGAATGAGCGACGGGACGGGGTGGGATGGCGAAGAGAGAAAGTGTTCAGTATTGCATCGACAAAAGTGGGCCATTAAAAAATAAAATGAGGCCCAAAAAAAATATGAAGTGAGGAAAACGGAGCGAAATGTTTGATGGAAAGTGAAGGTGATGGAGACGACTCCGATAACCACGAAACGGTTGGATATTTCGGCTAGACTACTGCACAGCCGTCTCTATAGGTTATTATCCATCGATCGCCGTTCTAGAACCGTGGTTTCCAGCATTTCTGTAGGCGCGGCATCCTTTCAAAGAGAAACAATTTTGCGGCACCTCTGGCTGAAAACAAGGTTGTGTATTCACGCATACGGGCATCACGAAGTTTGGACGCAGTATTTTGTCGATATTACTTCACCATCAATTCGTTAAGGGAAATATTATTGCCCCCATTGTCTATCTACATTTTTAAGTCGTTGAATTATTTAATTAATAAAGTTTTTCGCGGCATCCCTAACAATTAGTGACGGCAGCCCTGCGTGCCGCGAAACCACGGTTGGGAAACATCGTCCTAAAGAGGTCTTTTCGGTAGTCGACGTTCACCACTGAGAACGGTAGCTTAATGGCCGAAATGGAAATTTAATTTATCCAACTATTATGGGGTTATCGGATATGTCTTCATCGTCATTTGAATTCAAGCCGTAAATTGAGCTAGGAATTTCATTTTTGGAAAGTAACGAGGAAGGCTGGAAGATGTAGTGCCACATGAAGAGACAACGAAAAAGACGAAGAAAGAGAACGAACGTTAGGATTTGAATGGAACACGTTAAGATGGTTAGATACTATTGGGCGATAACTTCCTTCTGTAGATCTGAGCCGTTCCTTTTCGCGGAACAGAAACGGGAATATGAACGAGGAACGGAAAGAGGAACGACTAGGAAAATGTTAGGATGAGGAAGGATATGCGAGGGGAAAATGAACGAGGATGCTCGCACGAGCATGTGGATGAGCTAGGGCAGAGATGGCACATATGTTTTCATTAGATTGCCAAAAAATGTAAAATTTCCGTTGTATAGTTGCAGGCATTTATTTATTAATAAATTTTCCTCTGTACTTATAATAATATCAATATGAATTCGATATACAGTTAAGTCTGCAAAGGTTGTTAGTTTCAATACTACGGCCAAAATGGAAACAAACACAAATATAAAATTGGAAAAATACGCAAATTAAAATATTGTATTTATTTATTCGTTTGGACTTTTCGGGTATTTTTTAAAGAAAGGTTTTAGGAGTTTGGCATGTAATTTGTTGAATGAATAGCAGCACAATCCGCTGAAACTTCGTCTGTCGGTCTGTTTCTGCGCACGCATTCAGATTTCAGTTCAGATGGCTAATGCCCGGAATCCGATATTCGAAAAATAATATATTAAGAAATTGGCTTCTTGGTGGAAAAGTTTTAGTGTGCCAATAATATTCCATGACGCGCCAAGTTTGGCACGCGTGCCATCAATTTGTCATTCCTAAGCTAGGGTGAAAGAAAGTTCTTTTGAAACGTTTTAAGGAATCGAGGATGGGAGATGGACTTAAAGGAGAGTCAAGGGCAAGCAATATTCCGGGCCTAAGTTGGCCGGGCACGTACTCGAAAGCGACTGGGACGGGAGATGCGGTGAGAGAGGAATGAGGGAGAGACGAGGAGATCCTTTTTTCCGGAGAAAAGTTTTTTAATCGCACGCTTTCGAGACCTAATAATTCCTAATACTCGCGCGTTTTAATGCGCACGCCGAGAAGGGATTAAATCAACGGCTCGAAAAGTTCGAGAAACAAATGCGAAACGGGGAAAACGAATCTGCTCATTAAAATGAGAGAGGAGAAGGGGGAGAAATGGGTTTCCAGAGGGAGGAGAAGTTGCGTCGATTATGAATGCCGCGAATACGATTTTATTAACATTGGAGAGAGGAGGGTGGAAGCATTTGCTCTCGTCGAAAAAACCCGTCGTTTTTTTTTAATCAAAAAGGGACCCGAAAATAGAAGACCTAGTAAAGTATTTGCTAATACTGTATCCAAAATTCTCTTAACTTGCGCCGGATAAACCTTGTCATTGGTGCGGCGATGCGCTTCCGAGGACGTCAGTGCCGAAGTAATTACGCGCCCTTTAAATAACTAATGCATTCATTAAAACGGGTCGTTATTTACATTTCGTTTGCACGATAGAATTTATTAAAGAAATAAAAACTAATTTATCGGAGGAATCGAGAAAAAGGTCAATGATAAGAAGGGAATAGAATATTTTACACGTTGCGCAAGGGTTGGCCTTGACCTCGGAAAATAGCAGAGAGGAGGAGATATATAAGCGGTCTTGATTTGACACATGAAATCGAACATGGAATGAGGAAAGTTACCCTTTTTCGAGGGTTAAGTTCTTCGGCGGAAAACGCCGCAATTCAAAATTTGTTTATCGGTTTTACGAATATAGCGATTATGGATGAATTCCGCTTAGTTATCTTTATGACACATCGCATTTGAATTTTGACTGACAAAAATTTCACTACTGGAAGAACGCAAAGACTTGCAAATAATTTATTATTTTTTATTGTTATTTAAAACGCATTTGCGAAAACGCGTAGAATCGTTGTTTGGCCACGAAAACGCCTAGATCTAATTCAATCTTTCTTACGATCATGTTTGGCCCTGTTATCCTAAAGTAAAGGCTGATATCCTCGTATAACGGGTGAAAATATTTCTGGAACGGCATAAGCCCGAAATTTCGTAAGAGCTAGAATATTTCATCGGTTTTTATGTCCTAACGAGAGATAAGAAGGGACTTTTGCCTACCGAACACGCGAGGCGTTACTTTTTAGAATATATCGGGCGAATAAACAGCATCTTAAATCAGCGGGTTGAATGAAATTTTCGTTCAAAATTTCAGAGCAACATTTTGCGGCATTAAAGATACAAGACGGTTTCATTTCGCGTCGGTAAATTTTATGCGCCATAATGGCACGTAACAAATTGAAGTTGGCAATGAAACTCTCCGACAACCTTCCAGTAATAAGAACGCCAAAAATAACCCTCGGACGGCAAATGAGTGAGATCCATTCTAACATCGTCGTCACTTTTCGCGAGAAAAAATACATAGGTACATACATTGTAAATCTAACTTCCGGTTGGTTTTAGGCACGCCCATTCCACCCTGTGATTTCCAAAGCCTTTCTCTTCGTTCTCAATTGCTTCTTTTAATGTGTCTAATATATCTTTCCTATTTCCTACCTCTTTGCCTCTTTCCTAACAATATTCCTCCTACGATTTATTTTAGTAAACCGTTTCTTTTGACCCTCCCATTTCTTGTCTGTCCTTCTTTTACTTTTACTTCATCTCTGAGGAATAAATACCGAAACTCAAAAGTGCGCGTGAAAGGAACGCAATTCTTAAGGTAAGCCCAGTATAGGAGCTGTATTACTTGTGCAAACAGTTACATAACTTCTACTCAATGTAGTTTATTTTTTCAGTCATTAGGAAACGAAACTAAAAATACAACACATATAATCTACGTCCTAAGTTTCACTTCGGCACTTAAAGCGATTCCGTGAGTTTTATTTCGAAATCGCAAATTTCCCTCGCGTTTGCCGCCAACTTGTCGCGAACTCGCGAGTGCCTCGTAAAGACAAGGCGGTATAAATTGAGGACTCCAAGTAAGCACTAAGTGCCCGCATCCTCGAAGGAGAAAAAACTATACATATACACGACAATTAAATACGCTCCCCCTTCCGTTAAAAAGTAATATTTTTTAACGTTTACGGTCCCTCGTAAAAATTATATCCACCCGTATCAAACGAAACGAAAGATTAAAAAAAATTAGAACCAACTCGTCGCGAGGAGAAGTTATTGCGTTCAAAAATGGCGCATTTAAGCTGAAAAAATGATAAGCGAAGTTTTTAAGGCTCGTAATTATTAGGATATATGGAGTACTTACGAGGGGGCAATGCCGTCTTTCTAGAGTGCAATCAGGAAAAGTGGAGAGTACTTCTCCCGGAGTCGCTTTGAATACGTTTAGTGCTACGCAGAAAACAAGTCACGGCCGAGAGTGAATGTTCGTATGGCTGTTTTCTCACGAACGCAATTTGACGACGCGGATATTTTTATAAATGTAGATATTTATTGTCGCGAGGGAATTTAACGCATAATTGTGAAAGGCATGAAATGGGTGGATCTCTGCAATCCCGATCCTGTTCCCATAAATCCTTCGGGAAAAACATTTTTTTAAGATTTAAATTCGCCGCAGCTCTCTGGGAAGAGAAAAACATATGTGCGTTAAGATCATACCGAGCTCAATGTTAATCTAATCTAATTCTCGTGAATGATCGTGGACTGCGTGCGGAGCTGGAATTGTCGTCCATCTAACCGAAGGATACCGGACCAGTGGCCCGCCGACGGCAGGTCTGATAGTGGTATAATTTCAACATCAACCACCACATTCAAAATTTACATCTTAAAATAATCTCCTAGGCTACGTGTGATCAATCATGTATATAAGCGTGCACACATCTTAGATTCACTTGAACAGTAGAGATACCTCAATAAATTGAAGATTCTTACCATTTGCGTAGCAATCGATCAAAAGCTCCCTACCCAATGGAAAGTTCTCTGCTCACCGGTCAAACGCCCTTCTCTTTATCATGCCATCCTTACCCTCATTTCTTTTAACTATTCAGAATCTCTATACTTTTATTACCTCCTTCAACATTAGATATAAAATTTATCTTAGGTTCGATCGCCCTTAATTTTTCCTCGCTTCTTTTCGTCTCTCTTTAACATGGTAGGGGATTTAATTTTCCCAACCCGAATTGGCTGGACGATAGAGATAGAATAACATCGTGTGACATTTTGTAGTCATTGAAGGGAATAGAACAGAGTGACCGATTAATTTATCCAAAACTATCCAGAATTCAATGAGATGATATGGTCCGTGAGGTACAACATTGAACGAATAAGTGCGCTTTAACAAAATGGGGTTAGAGCATTTTAATACTGGACCAGGGATATATTTTAAGCCTTTTAAGCTATTTATTAAAAGTTCAAGTCGTTTACAATATACATATATGATAGCATATATTTTCTATCAAACAGAAGGTGAGTCAGAGCAGAAAATATAGGGTATCGATATAAATACGACACAAGAATTTCCGCGAAATCGAACCACAGGCCATACACTGTTCGAATTCATCCTCCCCCTCTATCACTTTTCCCTCCTCTCATTCCGACTATGCAAATATGCGGCAACGCAACGCTACGAGATTACGAGACGCGAATAGGTCAACCGCGGGGCGCGCTTGTTTCCAGATTGTCCTCTGCGAATCGAAACCGAGTCGAACGGAAATGGAGGCGAAGCAAGAGAGCGAACGCGCACGCACGCACACGAGCGCGATTTCTGGTCTCTAAATCTCCGTGAGAAGGGAGCGAGCGAATCCACACATCCAACCACGCCGATGCATTCGCGAGAAAACGATGGCGGGAGACGCGCTGCAACTTCGGCACGCTAAATTTTGTTCTCGGGATTGGGGAGTGGGGGGATGGGTGGAGGGGGCGCTCATAAAATCCTTCGGATTCGGAGTTTGGACGGTCTCGATTCTCTATCGAAATTATCGGCAGTCTCCATGGTAATGAGGGAGCGGGAAAATGCTGGACGATAATTTGATCGGACACGCATCATATGTGGCGGCGTTTTTGGGAGGAGAAGATTGAGAGGGGGGAAGGAGGGTGGAAGAGAGGAGGGGAGAGGGATGGAGACAGAGATTATGGCATCCAGGTTAATCCGGATGCCGTAATCTCTTTTTCTCTCAACAATTCGATTCCTGAACGGTCATCTCTTCGAATGAATTATGGTTTCGGAGAATTTAACGCGTTATCAATGAAAATCTCTGGCATGATAGAAAAAAATGATTCGCTGTGCGTTAATAGCGCAGGTGGAAATATTAATACCTTAACCATTCGAGGAGTGGTGTCACAAAAACAGGATTTATACTATACAACCTAGTCATTCTTTCCGGTTAATACATTATATTAATCTTTATTGTTTTGGGAGGAGGGAATATATCTGTTTTGTTAGAATATCATAAGTTGTAGTGTCCACAAAGTTGAAGAGTAGTGAGGCGCGATATCATTTTCAAACGAATTTCTGCCTTATTATCTTATCAAATATTCATACTTTCTTGTTTTTCCTTGTTTTTTATTTTCAAAATCCGATTATCAGACGAGGGACAGTGAAAATCAGTATACCATCAAAGCCTAGATCAAAATTCTATAACCATTGCAGGGTCGGTAATATTAGACGACATTGGTAGCAGAGCATTCTATCGACCACTCACAGAAGTAGAAACAAAGTCTTTAGCATTTCATCAGAAAATAGAAAAATAAATAACACGCTCACCTAATACGGCTCCTAGAATATGTACTATTGGAATCTAGTGTAGGAAGCTTCTCGCTTTATGAAAATAATTTCTCTGGCTAAAGCTAATGGGTTGGAAGATTCGAGAATCCACAACAATGCATTTCCAATCTCGACTTTCGAGAAAAATTCATTTCCCTTTTTGTTTTGTGCGCCACCACGCAAAACAGGAGCTGCTGATGCCACTTGCAGCCCAGAATTTTAGGTGTTTTGTTACACCCTTATTTTTATTTTTGGATTGTCCACCGATGCCAAGAAAAGCTAATCATCCTATTGGGTTTTAGGGCTAAGCCAAGAGTTACGACGTATCATTCCTCCTCCAATGAGCCTCCTTCGCAATAAAGATGCTCTTAAATAGATTAACATACTAATAACTCCACATAGCGAAAAAGAATTAAGGCCTGAGGAAAGATATTCTAAGGATACTAAATAGCTATCTATATCTAAATATAGCCGCCCTGCCGCTTCCAAAGAATTGCATGATATAATGCGGGTGGGAGCTCGTAATCCAGAAAGAAAGATGTGCTTTTCAGAGCTGTAGTTCATCGTAAAGATATGATTGAAACATTCGATTGCTTTAAAATCTTTAATTGGTATTTTTTTCAAAAAAGGTATTTTTGGACCTTAACGTATATTTGATGCTACCGTTCCTTGCTCACGTCATGGATTTCACAGTCACAAACAAACAAACAAAGAAGCCGTCTTTTTACGCTCGTTACCTCAGCTAAGTTACAACTGGTCAAGGGATGAAAGCTTGGTCTAAATTGGACCATCCGTTCTCATGTTATGAGTGGACACACCCTATTGTGTACATATAGAAAGGTAACACGCAGACCCATACAGAGTTCCAGTAAAACATTTACCCAGATATTATTACGGCTATAATAGGTACCCATATCGTTTTTTATGTGAGATTTAAAATGCATTAACTAATGTTTAAAACAGTCAAAAGAAAACCTGTTTATTCCATACTAAAATGATTCCTAAATACGACAAATTCTCCAAACCACGAAGAAAAAATGCAAGAAAATTTTCGAGGTTTAATATTACCTCCTGGCTTTTGATATCGAATTTATCTTTTGCCAACTTTCGCACACATCTCCGGCTTAAGATAAATGACATCCCGAGTTTATTTTTATCGGCCTTGTACTGCCTCAAACTGTTTGAATAAGGCGGTAAAAATGATTCAAGGCAAATTCGGCCCATTGTTCGTCTGAGGTGTATCCCGACATCCATTATTGTTACCTCGATTAGCAAACTTAGCCATCGGGAGAGAGAGAGAGATTTTTACCTTGAAGCGATGAGGTCCCGCCCGTCGTAGCCGGCTTCGAATCTGGATCCTTCGACGACGACGAAGAGGTCGAAGACTTGTTCTTCGCTTTTCCCGACGCCTTCGGATACGACAAAGTATGTTGTCGGGATGCGTTCGAATGAGAGGGGGGCGTACCCGGGGGCGGTGCGGGGGGAGGTCTGGGGACGTGCGAGGGAGGTGGGGGCAACGGAGGGGGAGGCGGAGGCTGAATTGCAGACCGCCTCCTCCTGCGATCGAACCCCGACGGGGGTGGGACCCCCAAAATGTGATGTCGGATGCGGTCATCCATTTTTTACAGCGGTCAACGGATTCACCTCGAGAGTGAGAGAGAGAAAAAAAGGAGGACACGCACACTCGACGCACGCACACACAAACAAAAACACGCACTATGTAATTCAGCCGCTGCTCTCCGGCATCTTCATCTGTTCACCCGAAATATGGGACGACGCACGATGCGCGGGGCGGTTCTCATCCTCCTTGGCGAATTCCCTTCTGGTTCCTTGAGGGAAGGATCCGCGCTTTGTTGGGGCAGTTGGGAGGATTTTCTGGTGGTCACTGAGGAATCTGCATCCCTTTTAAGGTCGGTTAGGGATGAGGAGAATGCATGGGGAGATGGGAAACTGCGGATCTTCTCCGCTTGCTCCGTTTCGCACCGCTCCAGAGACGGCGTCTCCTTTTTCCGACGGACTTCCGCTCCGTTCGCGGCGACGCACGTGGAGGACTGGCCGCGGAGGAGAGGTTAGACGACGGAGGAGTTGACGAGGACGGGCGAGAGGGGGGAAAGAAAGAGAGAGAGCGGGGCGCACGGAAATATCTCCTTCCCGGAGGGAGTGGGTGTGAAAAGAGAGACTTTTTGGCGACCGCTCTTCCTTAAGAACGCACACGCAGACACATTCGCGGAAGAACTCTCCGGATCGTTCGTTCCTCCGAGCAGCGCCGGTGTCGGCGATAAAAAAATGTGATATAAGGAGAGAGGAAGAAAAGGGGAGAGAGAGAGAGATTACTGCGACCATCAATCCCGGCCGCCGTGAGAACGTTCTTCTCAATCCTCCCCCAGTACCCAACCCTCTTCACCCCACACTACCACGATCCTCGTATCACTTTTGCTCTAGCATCCATCCAGCTCTCCGCCTTCTTCCTCTTCTCCTCAAGAATCGCATCCGGACGCTCGCTCTTTCCCTCGGACATAAACCACCGAGAGAGCGCGCGAAAAATCTCCTTCGGGACTACGATAAGGCAAGTGCAAAGGAGGGAGGATAGCAGAGGATTCTGTCGGGAAAGAGGGGAGGGTTCTAAGAGGAAAGGGTTAAGGAGTAGGGGTGAGAGGAATTACGTCACCCGACGGGCGAAGAGTGTGTCCTCTCTCCGGGTTTAAAAAAGAAGGATCGCTTCGGAGACGTTGCAGGAGGCGTCGCGAGGGGGCGTTGAAGGGACGGAGGGGGGGGCAACTGGGAGGGTATTGCGTGTACGGAGGAGGATAAAGGGGAGGGGAAGAAGAGGGGATGACTGCCGAACGAAATGCGGACTGCGTGCGAATTCCCCGTCACGCGCGGGGCGTAGGGGCCTCAGGTGAAAGGATCTCGCCAATTGTCCGAGGAGGAGGAAAGGGGAGAGGAATTTCAAGTGCGTAATAAAAATACTTCAGGTTCGTGCGGTGGAGGAGAAAGATTACGGACGATTAAGGATGGTCGGTTGAAGGGAGAAATGTTTTCGAGACGGATCTTATTTATTTTAATTCTTACGCACAGATCGATTCCTCTTCCTCTCTTGCGTCGTTCGGCTTTAATAAAAAGGAAAGGGGATATTAATCGGATTAAAGAGGCTCCGCTGCGTCCGAAATTATTCCCGGGGAAAAGGAGAAGCGAGAGAAAATTCGGCCGGCTTAGGACTGTTCCGGTGGTGGGGACTTAGTAGTTCGGCAGTAAAGTTTTTTCGGGATTCGTTCGAGGAGGGAGAGGAACTTTTTTTATGAGGGAAAGAATCTTTCGTCCCCTTGTTTCTTCTTCCCGACGTCTTCTTCGAATCCCGGCTAGATAACGTCCGGGAGAAGCATGCAGAGTCCACGCTGAGGGTGGCTGATTCCTCCTGGCCTACATACACCGACGGTATTTGCAACCCACAATGGAAGCCACAAGAGGGCAGGGCGAAGGGGAAGGGGGAGGTTTCCTTGGGAGGGAGGGGAGGGGAGGGGGGAGGCGTATCGTCCGTAGCCCGTCGATTAGAGAGCGCTAGGTCAACTTTCCGGAAAGAGCGACGAAGAGGAAGAGTGAATGGGTTTGGAAAGGAGAAGACCAAGGTTATGTCTCTCTGGGCGAGAGACGGGTAGAGGGCGAAAAGGATTGGGGATGGTCAAGCGGACAGTGGGAATAAAAGAATAATTCCCCTCCCCCCCTCTCTCTCTCTCGATTCCGAGGAAAAACAAATGAGACGGCAACACAATTGTTCCCTCTCTCTCTCCTCCTCCTCCCTTACGTTCCTTCGTAACCCATGACTCCTGATGCCCACACTCCTTTCCCGCAACAGGTTGTACCGAAGCCCATACGCCTCCCCCTCCTCCCACTTCCCTCCCCACCCCCGATGCTCTTATCCCCCACCACTCCGCCTTTTTTTCTTCTTTTTTATTATTCCTCCCTTTCTTTTTTATCCTTCTCTCCCTCTTTTTCGCAGCCTTCGACCTTCCCTCACACACACACCCTCCCTTTCTCTCTCTCTCTGACACACGACCTAAAAATACGCTTTTATGGAGTTAAAGGGATTTTTTTATCCCGAGCAAATATAGAGAAAGGGGATTATAAGCGAGAACAACCCCCTATCTCTCTCTCTCTCCATCTCTCTTCTACAATTTATTTTTCGCTCCCTCGTTTTTCAGCACATCCTCTGCAAGGGAATGAAAAATTTTCGTCGACGATCGATCCCGATCCTCTTTAAATCGCGTGTCTCTCTCTATCTCGTTTCGTTTTCCTCCGCGCATGCGCAGAAAGATTTTTTCGTTTTTTTCCGAAAAGAAGAGGTTAGAGAGAGCTCTATTGTTTTATTTTTTCCATCCTCTCCCTCTCACGACGAGGCGCTCTCTTCTCCTCCGAAACCTTTCATTCGACCGGTTATCGCTAAAAGGGACGGTGCGCTTCTAGCCTCTTTAGGTCGCAGAGGTCTCTTTATTCCGTTCGATGCCACCTCCTTCTACCGCTCCCGGTTCGTGTATCGGATCGCTTCTTCCAAACACCGAGAGGGAGAGAAGTCGAGTGATTGATTACAGGAGAGGGATTGCCGAATCGGGATGTTTCCTCCTTTCGGTATTATGGTGATTTTTCCGAGGAAGAATTTTTGTCCTTCCTTCGGCGAGGGGATCGGAATAAACGGGGTAGAACCTTTTTTCCTCTACGCAGGTGTAACGCGCATTTTTTGGGGGGTCGATCACTCTCTCGCGGGGGAAGTACGGGAGGAGGGGGAGGATTTAGCGGGATATGGGAGGGCGGTGGTTTAAGAGGAGAAACACGCGATGCGGAAGTTTCAATATAGGAAAGGTGGAAGTACTGGAGGTAAAGCTGCACAAATTTCCGACGCCAAAATGAAAAAAAAAGATGGTCGGCACTTTCAAGTCTTGCGACGAATCCGAATATCTCCCCTTTCCCACTATGTTCACCTCGTGTCTCCTCTCTCTCTCTCTACTTATGTAGTTCGTTCTCACCCCTTCCCCGTTGCGGAAGGGACGGCGCGGGGAAGAGAGGGGAGGGAGTTATAGGTGGGGGGGGAAGAATGACGGAAGGGGTTATATAGGGTGGAAGGAGACAGTTTGCGGTGGACACAAATGCGCCGCGCCAAAATCCGACCCTTTTTTTATATCCCTCTCCCAATTAGTCCTCCTCCTCGCCGGAGGGGAGGGGGAGAGTTGGGGGAGGGGAAGCTAAGAGGGGCAGGTCGCGGGAAAATTTTACGTCGCACTTTTTTCGAGTCGATTATTCCTTTCGTGGCGCAGAGGGGGAGAACGCAGAAACAAGAGGGTCGGAAAGTCGCGGATTTTTTTGCGAGGATGCGGAGGAGATATATAGAGTTAAGATCCTCTTCCCAAAGTTGTTTTCGCACCGTGTCCTTCTTCTGGGGAGCACCTTTTATATCCTTTCCTCGCTCGCCGGCGGAACCGCATGAGACGCGCGGTAACTAAGGTGGCGCCCGAGAGTGCGCACAAGCCCAAACGAAAACGGGATATTTTTCTGCGACGCACTTTATTTTATTTATTTATTTTTAATCTTCCAAGGCCGTCGCGACGTCACTCACACGCGGTGGCGGAAACGAACCACACACGCCGACGAGGGCGTATGGGAACGGAAGAAAAATAAGAATAGGAAGAGAGAATGTCACAACGACGCAGCACGCCCACGCACACACACGCAACACTCACGTAACACAGACACCGCTCCGGTAACCGTCCCGTCTCCTTCGAGGCACGCACGTCGTCTCCAATGTTTACCTCGCTTTCCCGCGCCAAAGTCACGGCTAAGGGCACGCCCGCCAAAAAATAAAAATTAAAAAAAAAACAAAACAAAACGAAAATGGCCTCGCTCTATTATTTCATCTCTCTGTTCCTTCCTCTGGGAAAAGGACGAATATCGCGTGCGTTTTTTATTCTCCACGCGTGCGTATATAAATATACAGAGAGAGAGCGTGACGAGAAGAGACGAGCCGCTTATCTCTCGCGTTTTTTATCCATTCCCTCGTGTCTCTTTCTCTCTTCTGCCGACTTCTTCTATCAAAACCGCCCGCCTTCTTCCCGGGAAAGAGAGACACCGAGCCGGCGGATGCGTACGCCCCCTTCCCTTTATCTCCCTTCTCCTACCCCTATACTACTCTCTCTCTCTGTCTCCCTCTCACTCTCATTCGCTCTCTCTTCCCGCCTTATTCCCTTTTCTCTCTCTCTCTCCCGGTCGACCTTCGCCGACCGCAAGGCAGCAGGCGACTGAGCGGCAATCGCCTACAACCTCCTCCTCCTACTACTCCTCGAACTCCTAAGACTCCCACTCCTCCACCGCCTCCGCATTCCCCCTCCTCTCCCTTTTTCCTCGACCTCCTCCTCCTTCGGCCTTTACCTCCCCCGAGATAGCGCCTTCCTCCTCTTCTTCCTCCCTCCGCCTCTTTCTCCTCCTCCTCCACCCCCTTTCCTCGGCACAACCCCTTCTTCTTCTTCTTCTTCTTACTCCTCCTCCTCCTTACACTCCCCCTCTTTCACTTCCCGCCACCTCCACCTTATCACGCCGCGGACTCGCTCCTTCCTCCCTCCTCCCGTTCGCAACCTCCCGACCCTCTCACTCAGAAGAAAAAAAACTCCTCTATCTCCTTTTTTTTTATCCCGGCGCTTCACTTTTAATCCGTCTCGGCCGTATCCTTTTCCTCCCTCCCCTGAAAGCACACACACACACGTGCAAACTGGCACAATCGCGGCGAAAACCACGGGGGATTCCTCGGAGGTTCTTCGAGAAAGGATTCCTTCTTCGGCTGCTGATGGTGGTGGTGGTGCCGATGATGGTGATGATGCCGTCGTTGCCGGCGTATTCTCCTTCGACCTCCCTGGAGGTTCTTTCCCTCTTATAAGAGCTTCCCGTTCCGTGTTATAGTGTCTGTGAGTTAACTCGCAAACCGGGGGTACCTCACTCGCATCCCGACGGAGATCTGGAAGGAGACTATACTATAGGCATTAAGGGAGTGGAGGAATGAGAGAGAGAAGAGATCGTTATAGGGGGGGAGAGGGGGAGGGAGGAGAGGGGGTGGCGGGTCGTCTAGGTGAGGTAGAGCCGCAGGGAGAGTGAGAGAGAGAGAGAGAGAGAGAAAAGAGACGGGGTCGAGGCGGCCACCCTTCGCAATATCCCCTCAGACTCCCTTAGCTACGGGCCCAGCTTCAAATCCAGTATCAAGGCGCGCCGGTTTTCTCTTGTCCCCCTTTCCAACCTCCCTCTCTCTCCCCGCCTTCGACCCATACCACGACACCTCCCTTGTTTCCCATCTTGGCCTCGGAAACTCCTTTCTCCACCTCCTATCCCAACAACCACCGATGCACCATTCTTTCTCTCTCTCTCCCCACTGACGCCGGGTTTTCTGCGTCCTGATCTCCATCCCTTTCTCCTCCAGACTCTCTTCTCTTCACTTTCCCTTTCTCCTTCCCCAATAGGACTTTACACCAATCTCTCTCACTCGCACACATTAACTCTCTCTTTCTATTTTTCCCTCTGTCACTCCGGGGGTTGCATCCTCTTCATTCATTTCTTTACTTCAATTCCTAAGAGTAGATAGACCGCTCTTCGACCCCTTCCCTTTCTCCCTCCCCGAATCTATCATTATTCTCTCTTTCGCCGTCCTTATGTGGGACACCGACGTCTCTCCCACCCCATAAGATGCGCCAGTTGCACACACGCATGCATACGCGGGCGTACGCAGACGTCTACCGATCCCGACTCGGAGGCGTCGCAAAGATGGTTCCTGTGCCATGATCCTTTGCATATATCCCGCGGAATCGAACACTTCAGTCGGAATTTGTGACCTTTAATAGATCTTGGAGGGTTTCAGGATTTCCTCTAAACGAGAGTGAATATTAGAGATAATTTTATTGCGTAGGATAGGTTTTTTCCATTGAATGTATCTCTTTCGACCTCTGCAACATCATCTATCTCGCTTTTTCTCCTAGTCTTTATGATTCTTCATTATGTCTGTCTTCTGTATTAACGTAAGGTTTTACAATATTTGATTGATTGGTGGAATTTTCCCGCGGTCGATTATTAAATAATGAGGATAACCGCTCTCATTTTCGAGAATTTTTTATTTCGATCTACGGACTCAAAAATTCTCTCCTTAGCTTAAGTATGCATTGTAAATACATTTCAAACTGTATGACAGTAGATATAAGAGAAGGTCTGGGTCTCCGCATATTAGCTCCAACAAATCTATTGAAGATCTATAACTGGAACTTTTACTAGCTGAGCCGCAATGGCGAGATAATACGTCAAAGGAAGTTTATCTCGCAAGTGGTAATTCATTACGAGACATTCCATCTCGACATTGAGAACACATTCACTTCGATGCTGTCATTGTCTTTTACTATTTATAACGATTGTACTTTTAAAAAATCAACAGATTCACATTTATTTCAAAACATACATTGCCGGAGATATGAAGCATTATCCAATAAACCACTTAACTGAATAAGGAAAATCAAGAAAGAGGTTTTGAAACTTCTCAAAGTCATACAACTCCAACTTAACGTGTAGGAAGAAAACCTGGAAAATGTTCCCCCTTAAATTATCGAAGCTTCGTGCCATGAAAGTTCGGCGGAGTCTCTTTTGAGGTTTAATTCCATACCCTATAGGAATTAATTCGGTTCATTTCGCGAGGTTGACTCGTTTTCGTTCTCCAAAATTCCCTTCCCATTCTAATTAATTTCCCTCTGGCGGTTCTCTGAATCGACGGATTTCACCTCCCGTCCCTTCGCCGCCGTCTCGACTTCCTACCAAGAAGAGATGAGGAAGAGATCAGAATACGTGTCCCTTTTCCCGAGTTTCCATACGATCCGAATACTATTTGCTTTGTGAGCTGTTTTCCTCCGAATTAACGACGCGTGCTGTTTCGTCATTATCACGCTTCTGTCGATTGGTTTCAGGCGAACTCGGTTGTTTTTACTTTGTTGATAAACGACACAGTATGCGGAAATCGCAAGTTGCTGCTTGCTTCACAGCTTAGAATAAATTGAAAATATTAACGCGGGATATCTTTCACATACCTACTTTTAGCATGCATCTCAGTCATTTTCACGTCAGTGATGCAAGGTTTCGTTGTAAATTTATGAATAAATGTATTTCTCATACATAAAAAGGACGGTAAACTAATTAGGTATAGATGGAGCAAATGAATAATTAATCATGTCTACTTTTGAATTATTATTCGCACGAAGAACTGAATTCGTATAGCTTGTTACAGTATTCAATTAAATTTCCCACCTGTCATGGCTCGGAAATTCAAAGCAAACCACTCTCTTTAATATAGGGTACGTTAGGGTGAACCGGGTAAGTGGATGAATCGGGTCAGTTTTAGATATAGCCTTCCCTATGGCACTCTAGACAATGTGACGGTTTTTATCACCCAACTTAAAGCATTAGTTATTATGAAGACCAGTTTATTACATGTTGTCTCGGAGCTGCGTATAACAAAGATAAGCTATGTTTAATACGAAGGTTTCCGCGGTGTTTTCGTACTCCTTCCAAGGCTTTCGGGATTCTACCGCGTGTTGTTTCTTCTAGTGACGACTGTTTCGCCTCCATTCCAGGTGGGTGCCACCTGGAATGGAGGCGAAACAGTCGTCACTAGAAGAAACAACACGCGGTAGAATCCCGAAAGCCTTGGAAGGAATAAGCTATGTTTAACGTAAGTTGATGAAAAAGAGTGTATTTAAAATAATGATCATTTTCTCCTGTATGTTTTAATACAGTGTAGGAGTTAATTTTGGACGAGTCTTCCTTCATGATTAGTACAAAATAGTTCCCTGACCTTACACAAGCCTTCATTGACGTTACAGTGTAACCAACTCGTGAATATCAAAGACGTACATTTTGGGCGGTTAGGGTCACAAAATTATAGTTGAAAACGTTCAACAAAGTGCATCCGTATATCTCGTTATTTATTTTCATTAATCTGTCCAGAAATCATCCATCTTCAAATTCCATACACCTAACTTCCGTCCATCTGCCGATCAATCATCCATAGTGGTTTCAAATCGGTCACCTAACGACGCGTCGTTAGGTGACAGTCGTTAGGTGGCAGTGTTTCTTCCGGCGTCGCGACGCCGGAAGAAACACTGCCATCGTCATTAAGGTCCTTATCTTTTCAAGAGCTGTTGCCATCTCCAGAAAAAGAAAATCAAACAGCCAGCTTAGGCAGAAAGCAATGGTTTTCCCTTTCTCTGATAATATAACAAATGTGAAGTGTAAGTTGCTGCAGAGGAGGAATACAGGATCGCCAGGTCCACACTGGGGACACCAGTCTAGGAAAGTAATGAAGTCATTCTCGCCATCTTCATTTTCAGAGGAGGAAAATTCCTCTGAACATGACAGTGAGGGTAGTGTAACCTTCCGTGGATCCTACCATGCCAAATACAGCGAAACTTTTCAAGAAATGTTGGGTAAATGGGTGCAGTGTCAGTGTCGTATTAAGGAGCTCGGGGGCCCTGGCGCATAATTTTTCGCAGGTCCCCCTCTCCACCCCACAGTGTCTGGGGCCTCCGTGGGGCCCCTTTTATCACGGATCCCTGGTGCAACTGCGCCACTGCTTCCCGGTTAATCCGGCATTGAGTATCAGTGGAATGCCAAGGAATGGTACCGATAGGGTTGTGTGGGTGCACGAGAAGAAAAAATTAATTTGTGGGAAATATTCCATTAGAAAATGAAGTAATATATATAGAAGAAAAATTTTTTTAATTCAGTTGTGTAAACAAGTTTTACGAGAAAGATTACAAATTTGTGTATTGACCCTATTCATCCAACCTCATGAGAGTTATTAGGGTTATGGAATTGGGCAACTTTAGTAGCTCCTGCTTAGAGCTGAGTACGATTACACCAATTTCTATTGTATTAATTTATTGCTCAAGAGTCAGGACGTCCCAGTATCCACAAGACGTTAGAGAAATATTAAATAGTAAACAGCAATTTCAAACGTTTTATTTTTTTACACGATTAACCCTTGTTTACCATATACAGTCGAACCACTACAAAATGAACGCCGAGGGATGCTATGGGAATCTTGGTATATAAAACTTATAAGCACGGAATAAATACAGACTTTGCGTGAGCGAAAGTTCGAGTTGCAGAACCTCGACCGAATATATAATTACATTCAGATACAAACGCGTATAATTTATCTTCTTATCGTGGATAAATGAAACGTGTGTTTCGCCCCTCCTAACTCATTAGCCAAATAATGACCTCAACGAGAGCATCTACTCGAGGGAATATTTTTTTCGACAAATTATTTTCTCTGCCGAACTTTTAAGTTCAAGTGGAAATTGCGCTCATCTTCCTCGCGCAATCCTTCCCTTTTTCCCTCTATGATTTGGCGTGACAAGAATCGACCCAACCTCCCTCTTCTGTCTCTCTCTTTCCATCAGTCTCCCTTTAGTTTTTACATCCCTCGCTTGCCCTCTTCCCTAAGAGCCACCTTCTCCTTTATCTCGGGTTATCGCTCTTTATGTTTCTTAAGCGTCTTCGCAATTATCTGCACTCCCTTTTATGGAGAACTGGGCGGGCGCTCGCACATCGACTCGGGGGCGGGAGGGGGACGAGGAGGTGAAGAGAGTGAAGGAGGGGAGGGTGAGGAATGAAGAAGAGGTTGGGTGGAGACGGTGAGGGAGAGAGGGAGGGGAAGAAAAGGAAGGGATGAGCGGGGAAAGGGAGGGAGGGCACGGGGCGGAGTTGAAACGGAAGTCTGTTGTTCTTTCGCTTGCTTTTTCTTTCTCTTCACATTCATCTCTTTCTCTCATTCTGCCTCTTATATCTTTCCCTCCAACTCTCTCTCTCTCATTGCTCCGCTTGGGGTGCATTTGCGCGAACGAATGACGGAGATTCGAGTTCGTTCTGTCAGAGAGAGAGAGAGAGAAAGACACGCAGGAGACGGAAAGGAACGATTTTCCTGCCTCCCACTTCTTCCCCTCTCCCCATCGTCTTGTTTGCCGAGAGGAATTGCACGATACGAACGTCTTATCTCCTTCGATTCGCGGCGGCGAATGAGGGATGTCACTTTCTCTTTCCTTTCTTATTTTTCTTTCTTCGTCGTCGCCGAATTTAGGATGCGTTCTGACGAAATAAACTTCCGCGGGATATTTAATGCAGTGCGAAAAATTAATAATTTATATCGATATAAAGGGATCACCATATGGTTACATTCAGGCTGATGGCCAAGATAGCCGTGAAGTGGTTGAGGAAACTAGATGCGCATTTCGGCAACAAATTAAAAGTTTTTAGCGGTAATTAATTGAAAGTTGGTTCCGAATGATACGTTTTTAAAACGTAAAATAGTTGCAGGTGATATCTTGATCTCATAAGACAATGAATTGCTTTAAAAACTGCTACATACGCGTAAAAAAGAATTAATTATTTTCGAATGCTCAAAATTTTGGAAGAAAATTTCGTAGTAAGAAAATGTTTAAATCCCTTAAAATGGCTGGTTATATTCGCATCATATTCTTAAAAGCGTCTCGCTTATCACATGTTGGTGTGGTGAGGGAATTTTCACAAACTTAAACGTTTAAACGTGTTCATCAGAGAAAACTGAGTGACATAGAAGTAAATTTCACGATAAATTTTAAAAATAAAATGTTGGTAATTGCATTTAAGTACTAGCGTTTCTTTATAGAATAATACAATCCTTGCGTTAGTTATTTTGCAATCGGGATGACGCAGTTGCACACAATGACGTTTAATACCAGCAGCAATTAATATATAGTACATTAATTTCAACTCAGTTTTAGAGAGTGGCTAGCACAATGAAGATATCAATAGATCGGTAAAATATCATTATATTTAAGATATGCACGGTTTATTATCTCTACTTATCCTGTAAAATTTGAGATCATAATTGTATTCTAACTCAATTATCGTGGCATACCCTTTACCGTGGGAACGGGTAATGTTTTTTTTTAATATCTTCTTTCTCGAATTTTGCTATAAAGTAATAGTATATCTATCATTATTAATATGTTAATTTCAATAGAAGTTGAATCTCAGGCTCTACGAAAAAGTGATTAAAAATTCATCCATGTATCTAAAATCAGCCTAATTTAGATCATGCTTAATCGACTCTATTCTTATATACATAAATATAAAACATTTTAGCATTACAATGACGTGCCTCCTTGGTCAAGCTGCACATAAAAAAACTTCACTTTGCCCAAAAGAATTTTGGTTACTCGGGCTTAATTCCCGTAAAGCAATCTACTTTTTCAAGACATGCTATTTATCGTTAACAGATGCAATTTATGAGTAAGCTAATGAATCTTCAAATCAGTATTCGTAGGTACATAAAATCAATTTGTTTTCTGAAACAAAATCACGAAAGTTTTGTCTATGTGTACGATAATGGATTTGGGAGAAAAACAAACGCTTTTTATTTCGATACCTGGTATTATCTTTGCGCCATTCGCTGGTCGATGATGACAAAAATGGAAGTTGTGTTGAAAATATATTTCTGTCAGTACCCACGGATAAATTCAATTATGTAAATCTAAAATTTAGAAGAAATCTCCTCTGATTTAACATACCAATAAATGACATACCATGTTTGCCATATTATAGAGCGATCTTGAATATAAGGAGGCCACCTATTTCAGAAGCCACGCGAAAGAAAAACATTTTGGGATGCTAACTTTTTATTTTCAAAATACCTGATTGGTTACACTTAATTTCCAGTGTAAAAATAATTATGCTATAAGATTAACGAATAATTACTATAAAACATTTACATTTCAATAAAGAATAGGAGACAAAGAGGTAGAATATGGAGAAATGAAGCAAAAATAATTACCGTATCGGGCGACCTCGAATATAAGGGGAATCCCATATTTCAGAAGCCACGCGAAAGAAATTTTTTCTGTCATTGATACTAATAGGTGCTGTCATTCTTTTTAATAGTAAATTACCCTGAAAATTCTTATTCTATTTTAAAATGATAAACGCTGCAAACTTCACGAAAATTCTATGCTTAATGTTTTCCTATTATAATTATGCGATAAGATTGACGAACAATCATGATAAAACATGTACATTTATTGGCTTCCAGTGATCTACATCAAATTATAGGTTTTATTTCTAAACACTTTCAATAAGGAACGAAGACATAAGCAGTAGAATTTTGGCGTCTGCGCACGCCATAAGCGTAATAATGTCTTCTAAGGGTGGAATAGAATATAGAACATATGGGATTGAATTTTAATAGGGGTGAGAAGAAGAAGAGGAATAGAGGATATCTTTGGTCATGATTGTAAGGCGAGTATAAATTTTTCGGCTTATATTTAGAAAAAACATCGCCTTATAATGGAGTAAATACCATATTATCTTAATTTAGGGGAAAATCGGAAAGCTTAAATGGGTAGAGAGTTTTGCTTTTTTCTATAAAGAAGATAGTTTCACGTAAAGAACTGCGTGAGGTGCGATAATTCCCTTTTAAAGAAAACATTAACAATAGGCATCCTCTTAATCTTGTATATTTAAATTTCAAATTGTTTGAAACTTATAACAGATAGGGTCAGATGAAAATTTTAAACGAATCAAGGATACACCAATGGCTCAATTTCTCGTTGATTGATCGAGTTTAGGGAAGAGAATCACAAACCGTGTTGGGTAAAACTGCGTTGCTCAGATTTAAAACCTTATGGATGTTAGTATAAGCTGCGAGCTTTCTTACGCCATATACCTACTCGATAAATAAATGTCACGTTTATATAGTCACATATACCCAAATGCGCGTTGAGCAAGTCCTCGTTGATCGGGGGTCGAGTTTATTTCTAATTTTCCTGAATATAATACTAGATTTATGCCCTGTTAAAGCATTTGAAACCCCAAGAGTCGTCTTATATTCGTCTGGTATGGGATTACTTCATCTGGATCGATGTTTTTATGTCAAGGCGATGACAATAGCTTCGGCGCCGGCAACTATAATTCGATCCTATAACACTGCAAAAGTTGAGCTCAGAAATTGATCCTTCACACCTTATTACGTAAAGCACGGCGTGAATTAAACTTCAGCAAAAAGTTAGATTTTCTGACAGTCGTAATAAATAATGGTGGAGACTACGGTGAAGATTAACGTAATGGAAGGTCACCTCCTTAACCATAAAATACGTAATTTACGGTTAAGGAGGAACCCCTCTACCGTAAATTCTGAAGTGATCAGAAACGCACAAGTAATGCATGTCGCAGTGTTTCGCTTAATAATTTTAAAAAACTTTCAAAAAAATCTAGGGAAAACGCATGTGAGGGGAGGTTAAACGTCGTGACAAATGTCAAAAATCGATTCCTATTTATGACACAAATTTCACTGTAATGGTTAAAAAAAAAACGGATAAATAAACATCTGGGATGCAGCAAGAAAATTCAGCGCTTAACGCGACGAAATGTGTCAAGAAGTAAATGGAATGAAAAACCGTAATGCGCTATTTTAAAAGTGAGCCCAAAAGGAAGACATTCCTAGCACTGGTCTAAGTGTGTCTTCTGCAAATAGAAGTTTCTTTTATCAGGATAGTCTTTTAATTAGAGTCTTCGTATATTCAGGTGAAACCGGGAATTAGTGTGTGCGTATAACACGTATAACGCGTGTCGTGTTTTTTCACTCGGACAATTTTATCGGTCGCCACTCATGCTCTCGCCTTTCTATTGCTTTCACTTTCTAAACTTCATCATTCATCTACGTGCCAAAAAGGAATTATCTTTCCTCACGCCAGGAAAGCAATTGGTGATTAATCAAAGAGCCACAGAAAGGTACTCCGCCCGCAAATGAGTCTTCCTCGGCGGTTATCCACCGTTCGTCGATACTAAAAATTCAAAAACGCCTCCAAAAATCGCCACCGAAAGTGGCTTATTTGTAACACAAGTGTTACTCCCGCTTCTCCGACCGTTTGGGCGAACGTTAAAGATTTCGACGCTTGCCCCTCTTTTTAGGTCCTACTCGAGGGGCGACATCGTGACCGCGATGGAAATCACTGGAAACCGACACGAAACGAAAGCCGATTAGTCCGCGAAATCACGCTGAGGGAATTGAAATTTAAAGAACCGCTCCTCCGATAATCCCACCGAGGCAAGCCGGCATCCATTGAATTTCCAACGAGAGAATATTTTTGAATGCAATCGGATCGCGCGTAGTCGATTCTTTCCGCCGAATCGAGAGACAAAAAAAGGAAAGAGGTTATTATCGGTCATTCTCCTCCCTTCGACCGATTGGCCGTGCTCCTTTCTCCGCTCCGCATTCACCTCTAATCCCTTCGAGAAATTTCCCCCGACTCCACACACGCACGCTCTGCATTCTCCTCCTCCTCCCACATTCTAAAGCGTTTCGTTGCAAGAATTCTGAAAGGATGCAGACGCACGCACATACGCACAGGAGGGAGGAGAGAATGAGAGAGAGATGGAGGGCGGGAAAAATATGCCGGATGACAAGCGAAAAAAATTATAACGTATAAATAATAAAAAAGGAAAAATTAGTTCCTATTAAGGCCAATTCCAGGCGAAGTTTTTCCTTTTTACTTTCTCCATATACGAAGTACATATAGAGAAAGTATTGTTTTCATGAAAAAAAATCGAATTCGAGATTTCAACAGAAATACGTTTTAAGGTCCTCTGAACACGTTTTGACTATTTTCTCGATGATGTCTGTGTCTGTCTGTCAGTCGGTCTGTCTGTATGTGATAGGATTTTGTGGGCGCTCTAACTCAAAAACTTACACCCAATATCAATACGAACTTTTATAATTAGAAAGAATACTAGATAATAAAGAGCTGATTAGGTTTTGGAAACAATCTCTCAAGCGAAAGTGAATGTTTACTCAAGTCATATTTTGGTTTTTAGCAAATAACTTTTAAATATTCATAAATGTAAATGTTGTTTATTATAAAATTCATAGATAATATTATTCTCTATAACGTTTGTTTGAAACATTTTTTTCGTAAAACGCATTGTTACGGAGATATTTTATTTATTTAAAATATTTCCTTCAATATTTGATGAATGTAAAAACGTTCTGGAATAAAAGTTGTAGGAAATTTAAATTTGTACGATCTTTATTCGAAAAATTATCCCATATAATGCATTATTTAAGAGATATCTTAAAAACAAATTCTTTATCTGCCACCACCACACGATATACCGGCGACTATTGTAAACACTTGACGCTTACGTCTTATTAATGCTCCTTTTTAGGCTGGTTTCCAAAGGAAATGTGTGGGTCCCCTACTAGCAATCTTTGCACTAATGAAACTTGATATGAGGTTCGTGTTGCAAGGGCCCATCTCCGGGCTATATTTTATTTGGCTAAGATTGAAGTTCGGAGTTCGATTACAGGAACGTTTTTTACCTATTTGTTTTACATAAGAAGTCTAAAATCCATAGTGTAGAGATTTTTTTCTTTAATACATTAAAATATCTTAAAATTGTGATATCGGAGCGAGGTTTGTAGTGGTATAAGGGGAAAGAATGTAGATTCTAATTCTCAACACTAAATTTTGATAATTGGTCGTATTTTCTTGAATTTCTACTAAAACTTTGCGTTTTTGCGTTTTAAATCGCATTTTATGGGATTGTTGCCATGGAGACGATTATTACCGAATTCGTCTTGAGCATGAACATTTTCCTTTCCGCTCGACTTCCCTTCAGTAATGGGCAGTTGATCCATAAATATTAGCGTATAAACAGCAACATTGATTAAATTCGTTTATTAAAAACAATAGATGCAAAATATAATGTCAGAAAGAGATTTTGACATTGATTTTAGTATTTTAAACCTGATAATGATCTAATAATTTGCTTTCCAATTTTTCTCTAACATTGATAAACTATGAACTACAAGTTGTATTTATGGTATGAGAGTTCCTTGGAATTGACTAACACATATTAAAAAATTTCCTATTAATATAAGTAGTGAATTCGGGAAGTCATTTTTGGGAAACCAGCCTTCATTAATCCTGTTTTAGACTTCTTGTTATTTTCCTAATTGTTGAAGCTTCGTGGCTATATCCAATATCAGAAGGCTTCGGTTTGAGATTATTTCTCTTCTTTGTAATGTCTTTAAATTTTTCTCACAGTTCCTTAAAATATTTATTATCATTTAACCTATTTGGAATTTTTAGATTACAGGTATATTTCAAAACGCCCCAGCCCTCTTATTTTATTTTTTTTCGTTCAATTTACAATATGTAATCTTGGCCGATTAGAGAGCGATGTAGAATTCTCCCGTGTTATTTTAGGTTCACATTTAAAAGTTACTGTAACAGATTGTTTGCGTGCCTGTATGTGTATTGACGAATTATAGTGGCGTGAAAAAACGTTTTAAAACTCCCACAGAGATACGCCGTTGCGGTTATTTTTGAACCGGTGATCTTGGAGGTTGATTTTGTCGAACTTAATTTTCCTTGTCCATTCTCGCTTCAGAAGTGTAGCATATTTTACAAATTCTAGCGATATAAGTAGTTTCAACTGTTCCCCTGTGACATGAATTTGTGGCATCGTGCAGAAGAAGATAACTTGCCATTAATAGGTGAAGAGAAAACCGCATCGCAACTAACAGAAGGCGATATTTTTCATTCATTTTTCTAACGAACAGAATATTATTGTGCCTTGCTGTTGGATAGAAGACCACACCGTTAATATGTACTTGGTTGATTTAACTTTACCTATTAGCAGATTTTGCGGTGTCAACTGTTGAACAGACGGGCAAAATGAAAAGGTAAACTTTTATTTACTTAAAGCCATAAAAATGGAGAATCCTCGAAAAATATACAGCATCTACGAAATTCACGTTATGAGAATTCGTGTCTCCTTTGTTTCGACATCACACCATTCCCAAATTGCTAAAATCATCGTTTAAAAAAGTTTGAATTGTGCTAGCATTCATGAGAGTAGCGAACGGCGTTTTGAATTGCTCAATAAAACTGTATCTGTTTACGAATTCGAGAGAGTCGAAAATTTACCCTTCGACTGCACTGAGTGTTGGCGCGTTTTTAGGAAAGCGCGGCGGCTCTAAAAGTCAATTACGATCCACTTCTCTATTCAGAAACGAATTACCAAGCTCGGCTTATAGCTTGAAAACTACGCAGATAAATGAATTGCCAACGATGACGGTTTCTTTTTAATTTGACTACGCACGCGGTTTGTTCGACCGGTCTATGGCCATTGGAGTTACCTTTATCCGCTCCTATGCCTCGTTTCGACCAGCTTTTTACCCGGTGTGTACTTCTCCAACCGATACACAATTGCAGAGGTGGAGAGTGCGTCGGTGGAGATTTTCGGGAACGTAGCGCAAGGCTGAATTAAATTTATGCAAGGAGAGCGGCGTCTTTGCCCCGACCGACTTTAAGGCTTTCGCTTTTACCTCCTTAGAGGTCCAAATGCAATCACGGTAGAGGAAGGAAGAGAGGGAGGGGGAAAGGGCAGAAGAAGATCAGGAGCCAATTACTACTATAGTCCCGACGAGTTCAAAGAGTACGCCGAACGAATAATCGTAGAGAAATTAACCTCTCTCTCCCGTTTTTTTTTTAAGCGCCAACACCCCGGTAACACGAGCGACATCTGTTTCCGAGACGGTGCTGCCACTTCGCTGCAACAGGGATACGGCGGTGTCAGTACTATCCCTCTCTCTCAACTCTCCACATCTCTCACCTCCCTATTGGAATGCAAGGGGCTTCGTCCCTGATAAACGTCATATGCCGTGGATAATAGCTATTTCATACGCTTTCGCTCACTCGTGCCGACTCCAACTGGATTGGAGCGGAGCGCTTTTGCTTTTCTGTCGGGACAATTTGGTTTCGAATTGATGACGAGGGGGGGGGGGGGGGGAAGGGGAGGAGGTGTTCGCGTTGCGGCCGCGGGCGGTGGAAAAAAAAGGCGCGCGTGTTTTTGATGCAACCGCCGCTCCGAAAAAAAAAATGAAACTGCAAACGCGAAATGGAGGCAATATTGACGGGACGAGGAAGGGCTGGCAGCCGAATTAGAACCGCGTTCTTTTATCGAGAGCACCCTGAATGATGGGATGACGTATTTTTCGTACTCAAAGATCACTAAACTGGGTTATTTGATTTTAAATAAAGATCTGTCCACGCAGATTTAATACGTTTAAATTTGGGTTTTCAATTGATATCCACTTTATACCGATGCCGCATACGCATTCTTTTTGTTAAAGCTTTATTGAGGAAACCTCATCTGTTTTGAGAAATGAAATATTAGATTGAATGATCGAGATCGCCTCAAACCTTTAATCCAAAAGATGATCGAATCAACTCCTGTTTTTGTCAAACGATTGAGTTCTCCTTTAAAATGAATATGAAAAATTCAAGGGATGATATATTTCAGTTAAACCTCATATCAAGGATAATGTCGAATACGATCAAATGTTCAATGTGGGTATTAGATTAAAAAGTCTGTCCGCCACAAAATTAATTATTCCCTCAAGTTCATATTTATTTCTAAAAGTTTGGACAAACGTTCTTTTTCGTTTATTTTATTCCAAGCTCTATATAATTATTGTCGATTTTTGAGTAATTTCGTTTGCCGTAACTGATTATTTTAGAAATCGCGTTACAACTTCATTAACAAAAGTATCTAAATTTAAAATCTGTTTTACACCCTTATATTTGAAAAAATTCATGTATAAAATTATAAGAATAGTGAGCATACATGTTTCAAACATTAGTTTTTATCTCATCCTCTAATAAATTTCAATAAACGCGTCATTGAATTTTTGTTTTTTGTTGAAATTACTTTAAGAACGAAAATAATTAAACCCATATTTCTTTTTAATAAGCGTCGATATAATAATTATGATTCATAGTAAAATAATTTATATTTGAAAAATAATTCCTTCTGAAAGAAAGTAAAGTCGAACTTTAAAATAACGATGACCTTTTTTCTAACATAGAGAAGATAAACTGTCAAAGAAGGAAAACAATGCTCCGTAGAACATAAGACAAATTAAACGTGATCGGCTATCGTATGTTCCCAGCTGATTCACCTCTTCCTACGCGCAATGGATATCTAAGAGATAGTGCAATGGATAGCCGGATAGGAAGGGAAGAGAGAAACATGGTGCCGGCTTTTAGCACCAAGGGGGTCAACGGCTTAACGCCCCTTCCGAAGGACGGATTGTTGATTTGAGCGCGCTCCTAATTTCTCTTTTTCTCATTGGCAGCACGTTCTCATCTCCTTAGTACCAACACGCACAAACAGAGGACCGGGCGTCCTCGGAAAAAATTCTACAGGATTCGAACCGGGTGTCGCATTAGCTGGCGGGGCCAACACTAACCATTAGACCACCGGCTCCACCTTTAACGTGATGAAAACCATACTAAGGATACGGTTAGAAGTATTGAATGGGAAAGAAGCAATTGAGGATATAATTATTTTCCATCTATTACTGCTCATTATTATTTTATCCTTCAATATATACTTTATATACCATCAACAGTTTCTCATTTAGTTCAATAGCACAAATCTAAAAAAACAAGACCGGTTTAAAGATTTCCCGAAGTTTCAAAATAAAACGAGACCGAATTATCGCCACTTGAAAAACCCCACAAGTCGCGCATTTCATAAAAAAGCATTCGACTTTCTGAAGTATACATTCGAGGGATTAAAAAAAATTCCTCGGATGAAAAAAATACGCAAGAAGGGAGAGCCTAGGCTGCGAAATTGCGCCCAAAGAAGTTTGCGTCGCGTTTTTTAAACAATAAATAATCCTTTCGCCTCTCTCTCTACTCGATCGAAAATTTGCATTTTTTAATATTTTTCCGCCTTCGCTACGCTTCCCAAGGGCACTCGACGTGTTCGGCTCTCTCTCTCTCTACAGGAGTCGGGAGGCGAAACTGTTTGCATTAATGTTGGCGAGATATGGAAATCTTATTCACATTTCTCGAGTGTGTGTATGTGAGTCTGGCCCTCGAAAGGGAAGAGAAAAAGGCATGAATTGAAAGTGCAAATGTAAGTGCGCGCGTCCCGGGAAGAGCTCGCGGTCGCAGACGCTCGGGCAAACACGATATATGTACGTCGACGCTCGCGCCCGGGCCCGAGGAACCAACGGCGGAGAGAGAGAGAGAGAGGTAAAGAAAGAGAAGGAGTCGACGGTGGCGCCACGCTGCGGCGGAGTACCTCGCCGTCGTCGCGAGAGAACGGATAAAACAAACCGGTGGAGAGAGAGAGAGAGAAAGGGGTCGATGAAATGGCTCTCTCCCTCTTTCTAGACGTTCGAGGGGGGGAAATAATAAAAAAACAAAAGAAAGTCGTAAATTTTTCCCCGTCAAAACGGTCGGCGAAAATGTCGAAATAAATGTTCCGACGCTGCTAAACGGAACATAAATCCATTTTCGGTCGCAAAAAAAAGAAACGGCCTATTTTTTTCTCCCCATTTTTTTTGGCGGCGTTTTTTTCCGTTGCGTTTACGAATGTCGTCGACGGTGCAAGAGTTCGCTTTCGTCGGTGAGGAAAAGAATGGCTCGTTTTTTTTAAAGGTCGCGTCGGCATCCTAATTCGCGTTTAATGCGAAAAAGGAGTACCCACTTCATCCTGGCCTGATTCGCGAATGGGGTTGTGGTAAATTCGAAGGCGGTGCTCGAGTTTTTGAAATGTTTTTTTCGAGTCGAATCGTGTTTTCGCAGCGGAAAAATGACGATTTTTCGGCAGAAAAAAACTGACGCTAACAGCCATTTTTATTCTTCTTTAAGATTCAATTTTTTAACATCAGTTAGCCGATGCGCGAAAGACATGAGTTTCTGAACGTAAAAGCCGTGACGTAATCCGAAGATCGCTCGAAGTAGGTCTTTTTTTAGACGAGTTAAGTTCATTTGATCCGATAAGCGAAAAAAATCTGGTATACGCGTCTAGCTGAACGTGAAAGAAAGAATTGCGGCGAAAGTTTTTAATTAAAAGTTGATAACGGGATAATACAAGCAAAGTATATGCTTCAGCTGTACGAAGTTATATTTCTGACCAAACTTACCGCTCTTCCTTTATTACATAGGCTAACGTTTGAAATTAATTACGAAAACTTTTTTCCCTCTACCGCAAGAATGCAAAACGCCCGCACCTTTGTAATAAAGATCTTTTACGGCTGAGGCCAGTTTACTGAATGCATTTTTATGGTAAACTCGAAAGGTGGTCGCCAGTAATTGAAAATAGAGAAGTGAATATTTCTCGAGGATGGGCATTAAGGGTCTTTTATCTTTACTATAAATTGCAACTCAGCCGCAGATACAGACACAACGAAACAAAACCGGCAAAAGGACCGATTAAAATATATCACGGCGTCAATTTTAAATCTTTTGCAATGGTTCGATTTAATTATCAATCCTGAAAAATTCAAACTGAATTGCCAAAAACAAATTCATTTACGTACAGCTCCTTACTAAATCGTCACCCAAACCTTGGCATCTTCTCATCAATCTCTTCCCGTATACAGTTATGTAACATTTAATTGACCGGTTATTGGCATTCCAATATTGTGATGTTTCTTTTGAACGCGCCTAGTTACTCTTTATTTTGTTATATTTATTATTGATTCCGTTACATTTATTGCTTTTAATTTTCTTATTTTTAACGATTTCTGATTTTTTCGTTCCAACTCAATTTGGCGCTGTTTTGGGCCTCATAATTAAATAACGCCCTAATTTTCCTTGAGAGTCATCGGAATCGAAGAAATTAGAAGTCTTAGAATGTGATTACATCCAAGCGGTATCGGTAAAATACCTTTCCTGGATTTAGGATGATCGCATTTTCCTGCGCCGTAAATTTATCTCTACATGGTAAACCGGACGCACCCTATCCTTTTTTACACCCTTCCGAGTATTATAAACAAAGGTGGTGCATTAAAAAAAGATGTCCACCAAGTTAGCACGAACCAATAGCCCCGCGTAATTCTCCACTCGAAGATATAGTGAGAAAAGAAAAAAAAACCTTTCCGATCTGGAAAAAAGGACACTTGTAAAAAGACGTACGCCTCTTTTCATTCCTCCCCACAACTCCTTTAGATGACGAAGAGCTCCCTTCAATGAAGGCATTCCGGCGTTCATCCGAACGCGAGGAATGGTAAACCGTTGCTCTGAGAGGGTGGAAATGTAAAGGGAAAGGGCGAGAAAAAGCCGCCGAAAGAGGATAGGAGGGAAGCGGAAGGAGTGAGAGGGAAGGAGGAATCTAGGTAGTGGAGATGAAAAGGAGAAATGAGAGAGGAAGGACGGTGGGGTCCGAAATTGGTTTATGCTAGGAAGGAAGGCATGAAGTGAAAGCAGGAAGAGTGAGACTGGCCAAGATGGACGAATAGATGGATAGAGAGAGAGATGGATAAATGCCTTTACTTGGTGGAATTTTGAGGCTGGTGAGAGGGCAGAGGAAAGAGGGGAAAGGGGAAGGAAGGAGTGCGAAAGCACATGACAGAATGAAACTCTGGGACTTAGTAGATTTGAATTTCCAGGAAACACAAAATTAAATTTTCAAATATAAATTTTACTAGTCTGCCCGTTGCAGCGTTGCTTGAAATTTGAACGTAACGGTGAAAGGGGAGAGGAAAAGAACTAAAAGCATTAATTTTTACAGATCATATTTATTAATCATCATCATCATGCTGCTGTCCGAAGACAGGTTTCAGCTGAATCGCTGCCTCCAACTCTCTCTCTCTCTCCCTAGAAGCCTCTTTTATATCTCTATAAGTACTATATTCCTGCTTTATATTAATAAAAGAAATAAAGTTGAAAGAACCTTATAGTATTTTTAGCGCGTTTTATTTTATAGACGCTCTCTCTCTCTGTTCGTCTGTGCTATCGATGAAATCAAATTAGCAAGTAAACAGAAAGAGATATGACTAAAATTTTCAGGGTGTATGCGGTCTATGATGCCATTCATTACGCGGCCAAATAATTTTTTTGGAGAGATCGTTGGGCGCCAAGGGGTGCCTTCAAAAGTTTCAAATTAAGAATCTGAGCAAATGATTATAAATAGAAAGTTAAAATTTCTTAATTAATTACTGAATACATTATTTTATTTCATATAATTATAACTATATTACTAACTTTATAAAGAATAATTAATTTACAATTCTGAATAAGCCTCAATGAATAAAACGCGCTTTTTCACATTGCGTCAGCAAATGAAGCTTCCCTTTTTTTAATGTTAAAATAATCGGATCATGTTTTAAAATTGCAATAAAAATCTTTCCTCCAGTTAATTCATTGCGATTTTTAGCGCATTTTTATTCTCTCTCGCAATCTATCTCTTCGCATCACACTCCCGCCGGATGACGGCACTTGGCAGATTTACTCTGATGTTTTCATGTTTATATCTACATACCTACCAAGTTTCATATTCTAAACTAATCCGGATCTTCTACGAAATTACTATAGTGTAAAACCTAGCACGTATTCTTCTATATGAAAATATCATATCCCGATGATGTCTCCACGATTTAAAACCGTGGTCGTAGTTATTTCTATATATGACAATTTGTTCTAGGCGACGCAAAATTAATGTTTTAAATTATTCATTGAATATTGTTGTTTACGACAACATTTTGACGGCAGGGAGAGAAAAATGTACGAGGGAAGGTTGGGTGGGATGGGATGCCTGTGGGAGAAATGAACGAGTGAGAGAGCAGGAGATAGATTAAGTAGAGACGATGATGTAAAGAGGGAGAAGGTGGGAGTAAAGAAGGATTAAATCCAAACGTAGAGGGAGAGAGAGAGAGAGGGAGAGAAAGATAGAGGAAGAGGTAGGGCTTAGTACGAAAAGACGACGAGGATAATTGGGAAAGTGCATAATGCACGGTTAAGTTGTGGGAAGAGGAAAGAGAACCGCGTTAGTCAGGCGAGATGAGGTAGATGAGGAATTCCTAAAGGTCTATATGGAAGAAAGATGGGAAAGGAACGAAGGACAGATTCGGAACAGGCTATCTCTCCACCTCTATTCCTTTATCTTTCTCTCGTGGGTCATATGGAGGAAGAGACTTTCTAGAATCGATCTCGCTCTAAGAAGGACGCATAGACACCAGTCTACCTCTGTCCATCCTCCTCTGTTTATGGAATACCGAAACTCGAAATGAAAGAAATAAAAAATACATTTTGCGATGAGAGAAAGAAAAGTAGGAGGGGGATGGAGAGTATTTTGATCCCGAATGGGTATAAGAACGGAAAAAGCTGCTAGTAAGTGAAGGTTACTGTCGCTGCCTAGTTTTTCTCTATCTCCCTGTCCCTCGCCTCGTTGTAAGGCTGGTTACGAAGGGGAGTTAAACGGGAGAGGTTTTTTTCGAAGAACAAAAGGACCAAGCTGCCCGACAGGGCAGGGTCATGGTCTCCGATGTGAGAAACAGGAAGTCAAATAAAGGAAGGATGGGGGAGAGTGAAGATGGGCTGGAACGGCGTCAGACGAGGAGGGATGAAAGTGGAGAGAGAGAGAGAGAGAGAGAGAGAGAGAGAGAGAGAGAAAGGGTTGCAAACCGAAGAAGAAAGGGGCGGGTGATCTTCCGAGAAGTGAAGGGAAGCCGAGAGAGAGCGAGAGAGCGAGAGAAAGAGGAAGGATGACAGTACCAATTTTAAAGGGAATGTATAGACTGCGAGTCTTTCGGATAATAGGATGCTATGGCATACGAAGAGGAATACACTCGTTCCTCGAATTGCACGGCTTCGCTTAGGTTTAGCACGATTTTTACTTTGTGGGGGAACAATCTGAATTGTGCGGCCATCAATTTCGCTTTAGTACGGTTCTTAAACGATCTTCAGACATTAAAAAAGCGTTAAAATGTTTCAGTTCGACTTAAGAGGTTGTTAGAAAGTATTATGGAAGTAATTTTGGATATATTATGACTAAATTCTTGCACATTAAGCTCAATTACAATCACATGTATTCGAACGGGAAAAGCTACTCCGCAAGCTTTCGCATTGCATCCGGGGTGAGCAACCTGTTCCACGTGCATTGGTGGTTGGGAATCCTTCAGCGGGCCGCATTGAAAGATGCCAACGCTTCGGCATTTACATTGGAAGTGGCCTAAAGATTCTGAGTTATCATATATTCATTCCCAAACCAGGCCAAATGAGATTTACAGGGTTAAACTATGTACTTACATTATATGTTTTATTGACATAATTTGAATGAAAAATTTAATTTTTGCTTTAATTTTTCTAAACCTGTTTCTTATCATAGTTTCGAAGGCCGCATAAAACGCTCACGGGGGCCGCGCAGTTGCTTTACGTGGTAGTTTCCAGGAACGCATATACAGTGCATAGTGAGGGACGGAATACAGTATACCGAGGAACATACGGGCAGAGAGAGAGAGAGACACACGAGAAAGAGCATGTTTTCATTTTGCCCGATTTTATTATATTTCATTTTTTCCGCGAAGAGAGAAAAGTAGCACGGTTCATAAATTCCGTAATTATTCGACAACCGCAAAAATTTCAACCCGTTTGCTTTTGTTTTTCACATATCTAAGCGGAAAATCTAGATCTTTTTTTCCCTTTCGTCGATCGATTCGACTTCACGGGAGAACGAATGTTTACAGCGATTTTCCGCGAGAAAGATACGCGAACAGGTTCTGATTTATCCGAGGTATTTTTTTATATGCAAGGGTTAAGGGCATTTTATAACCTTCCTAGAGATTGAATGGGCGTGGTCGTTTTTAGGATTTCTAAACTCGTCCTCGTGAACGGGCTCGTTTTAATTCCTCTTTTTTTTATTATTTCAAGTCATCCGAGGATATATGTTTGGGGTGGAGGTAATTCCCTCGCTTCGATAAATTAGGCAAATATATATGGATATATTGTTTTTAAAGAAATCGAGCCGAGGCGCATTATCTATCGAATATCATTATTCTTTTTTTGACTAAAGACGCGAAACTCACACACATGTATGAATGTTTTCGAAAATGTCTTATTATTTACTCGGTAGTTATAAAAACTCTGCAGAAAATGGCTTCCTTTTACAACTTGCGTCATTTCGCCTGCGAATACTTTCTTCATATACTAATAGCCAACATTTGTTTATTTTGTGAGCGTAAAGCTTTTCCTAATTTTTGCGTCCGAGTTATATGACCTTCATCGTTTTAATAAACTCCCGTAATCATTGCCGCTTTTCACACCCTGATATTTTGTATGCGTTTATGGAACCTGATTTATTGCGCTAAAGTGCGTCTTAAAAATGCATTTCTCTTTATTATATATTTTTATTTGAAACTTAGTGGTCGTAGAATATCGATCTTCCAAATATTAAGTACGTATTTATTGAAGATTACGTGAAATAGTTTATTTTTCTATCTGCAGATCTATTAAATCTGAAAACCACTCAGATTTAGGTACTCGGCAAGTAAAGCAGCCGTAATATGAATCGATGCTAAACCAATTAGAAGTGAATTGTAGAACATCCCTTAAATGTTCTTCGTGTGTGAGAGTTATGCTTCTTCATCTTTCATGTAAACTTGTGTCCGATGGATCAAAAGGAAGGCCAATCAAATTGAGTTTATTTGGAACAAAACGGCCAGAAATACATCACGTGACGTGGCTTCGCTTTATTGGATCTCTGCTATTCGGATACGATCCTCGATCAAAAGGATACCGACTGCAGCATCTTGCACAACCGTACACAAAGGAAGAGGGAGAAAGAAAGTTTCCAGGTGTCCCAGACGGCTATATATTCCTTCCCGGGCGTGTTATATAAGTTATATGAGGCTAATAGCCCACGGAAAAGGAATTGGGATTGAAAGGAGGTTTCTTCGGCGTCATTCAGCGTTCCCTTAAAAAGCAATATATAACGTCATTTTAAACTCCAGTAAACAGTCTATAACCAGAACTTCAATTATCTGAGCAATTTTTTCTTAAAAAATAAAACCTTCGAAATCAATATTTAGCGGCAAAAAACCCGATCATCTTTTAGCGATCGTTATCTTATTATTAATAGCGTAATAAAATGAGGTTTTTAAAGCGAAGGTAACGGCCACCTTAATCTGTGATGCATCAAATTAAACGTCTTGACCTGTAGATTTGCTGAAAAATGATAAAATTGAAATCGGTCATATCGTTGGCGAGATCTTGAGATTTTTCTTGGCCGACTAAGTTCTGCTCGACGTAGTTGTAATGGTTGATATTATGATGGCGCTGTAGGAAATAACGTGGCCCTAGCGGACAATAGTAGAAGTCGCTGAGTTTCTTGTAATGTGTTTATTTCAAGTTTAAACAAGAGACTTACTACCAAGATTTGTGTCAAGATACAACTGATATTAATTTGTTATAAACGTTTTCAAATTGAAATTATCGGGGCATAGTAAGTATGATAATGAATTATAACTGTTTTTAATGCACAGGTCACATTAATATTTCCTTTTTATTTTGTTCCAAGTGTAGACAATATATTTCCCTTTATTTTGTTTTCAAACAGACATTTTTCGTTATAAACATTTTCAAATTGAAATTATCGGGACATAGTAAGTATGATAATGAATTATAAATGTTTTTAATACACACTAGGGGCCTGTTGCAGTACTTCCTGCAAACATCTAGAGAGCCTTGCGTGAAGTGACCCATTGCGATAGTTCCTATGACAAAAAATTGATTCAAAGAGTTTTAACCACTTTTATTGCCCTTCTTAAAATAATTATATAGCTCATACCATTCATGCCTCTTCGGGAGACGATTTTCCACGTAAAACCTGCAAGAGTTTGCGCCGAGTATTCAGGCAAAAGATTTGTCTTAATCGAGCCGACCGTTCTTGATTTATTTGCGTTTATATTGGGAGGTGACGTCACTCGAGACTTAATCTATTTTTATCCTTCACGCATTTCGTTGCAAGCTTAGTGCAAATGCACTTGAAGCCCGAGTCTAACAATGCAAAAATTCGAGATGAACAATGCCGGCTACCCTAGCAACCTTTTTGAAATGTCGAAAAACCGGAGAAAATCGAAAATAAACTTAAAATATGAGCAAACAGAAATTAAACAACAGAATCGACGGTAATAATAAGAATTTTCATTTCTTTCTGCGTTAAATGGTATAAATCTCGAGTCAAAGTCTTGATCGTAAGATATTTTTTAAATGTTAAAGAATCAAGGTCTACACATCGTATTCTAGCAGATTATGCGTTAATCAAATGCAAAAACGAAAACTATCCTGGTATCGAACCCATGCCTTTCCGGGGGACGACTGCCCACTTAAAATCTGTAGGAGTTCGCGCCGAATATTCAGGCGAAAGATTTGTCGAAATCGAGCCTACCGTTCCCGGTTTATTTGCGTTCGTGCCGGAAGGCTTCAGACGCAGGCAGGGACGCAGAGACACAGGGGCACAGCGGTTATAATATATTCATTCATTCATTCGTGTTCTGTCTTACGACAGGTCCATATTTCATTTTTATTTTATTTCCAAACTGACATTTTTTCGTTATAAACATTTTCAAATTGAAATTATAGGGACATAGTAAGTATGAATTATATCTATATATTAATAGCGTAATAAATAAAATTTTGAAAGCGAAAGTAACAGCCACCTTAATATGTTATCCATCAAATTAAACGTCTCGACCTGCAGATTTGCAGGAAAATTATAAAATTGAAATCGCTCAAACCGTTGGCGAGATATTGAGTTTTTTTTGACCGGCTAAGCTCTGCTCGACGTATGTAATTGTAGTGGTTGATGTTAAGGTGGAACTACTAGCGGACATTAAACGCTGTAGAAAATAATGTGGCACTCCAAGCGTATATTAGTAAAAGGAAATAAAGCTTGAAGTCGCTGACCTTCATGGTGATGTGACAGAAGGCGTACTACCAAGACAATACTTAATCTAACCAACCAGTCGATTTATCGACGGGCAACTGCTAATTTTAAAGTTAATTTTCAAATGCGTTCCTGGATACCATCGTTTATATCGAAATCGCGTACATCGAATCCTATTTTGCCATACAAAATTCCATGTAAAAAATCGCCTCAAAGCGAATCCCACTCGTGTAAATCTATTTATGTTTCCTATTTTGTCGATCGCGTATAAGCGAATCTACGTAAATCGAGTTCACGTAGAACGAGGACATACGTACTGTATGTGTTTGTACATTTTCGAAATACAGTACTTTACATGAGACTATATTTATTACTCGTTTCCATGATTCTTCCATTATCCGTAAAAATCGATAATCCGAATTAGGCCCCTCCCCAATTAGTTTGTATAATCGAGGCCCAAATGCACATAACAGATCGCGCGCTAATAACAGCTCCAATTTCCCGGTGCAGAAAGAAGATGGCGAACAAAATGTCGGGAGAATCTGGAGAAATTAATTGATGACGTGCGACTCAGAGAATGAATAGAATGTGCCGCGATCAATTCCGATAAAAATCATAATTGCCAATTTCCTCCCTGCGAAGAGTGGGATGCTAGTTTTCCCCGCGCTAAAGATTCTTCGTGATAATCGTATTTCGAAAGTCGAATATTTTTCTGCACGGTTTGATCACACCAGGAAATAAGGCGGATCCGGGCAGACGGCGCGAATTTTGTGAAACGAAATCGAATTATGAAGTCGTAACTTCTCTCTCTCTCTCTCGAAATCGCAGCTTTATAAAACGCCGAAGGCAAAAGGAATGAGCGTTCTCACCCAGGTTGCCTACCCCCGAAGGAAAAAGAAATTTCCACCGTACTCTGCTTCATCACGAATATCGGCGAGAAAATATTAATCACGTAATTCATCAATTTCCTGAGACGGAAAACGCACTCGTGATGGAAAGCCTTTTAATGGCGTAACTGTTTCAACGCTGATTCTCACTTTTTTCACGGCCAATTAACGCTGCCAATTTAATTTTCGGAGGCATCTAATATAAGAAGCGAGTAAAATGGATCATTACATCCCCATAACGTTTTGTTATGTCGCCATGTTTTAACAGAATTTCGAATCAATCTGCGGTAATGAGTTTCAATTATGTATCGGATTGCTTTTAATGAATCGCTCTCCGTCGAAACCATACTTTCGACATGTTTGGAAATGAGCTAAATTTGAAGTCGCTGGGTTACTGTTAGGATAAGTGGCTCATAAACCATAGACAGAATTAGTGTTTTCCGTATTTCCAAATGTTCGCATTCACAGTCGTGCAGTCATTGGCCCCTTTTATTCTTTAATTTGCAGTGGCAACGCGACATATGGTTGATAATAACCAGCGTTCGGATTGGGCGGGGACGTAGTTCCTCTTGATACAAAATGAAGCATATTTCGATCCCGTTGTTGAAAAATCAGATAAGAATGTTTCGGTTACTAGCGCTCTCGTTGTTAAAGTTTTACAATTCGAGCGCTGATAATAACGACTCGAATTATGAAGCGTAGTGCTCCTTTCTTTTGGTTGAACAGTGTACCAGAGTCTATAATAATCTAAAGGGTTGATTAGCCATAAATACACACACAGTGTACCAGAGCGGTAGACATATGATCCGTTATATCAGAATATTATACTCACGTTTGCCCCAAAACGCCTGATGGCTCCTCTTTCTTAAAAAATGCCTTATGATTGATGTAAAAAGGTAATAAGACTTGCAATTAGAACTGTCACCAAGTCAATAATATTAATAGAATATTAACGAACTGCCTCTCTCCATGGGTCACAAAAAGATAAGGAAAAACATGCGGATTCCGACTGAAAAACAACCGTTGACCGATACAAGAGTCTCAAGTTATTTTTAAAATCTACTATCGGGGGATCGTCGCTGATGGCGACTGGTTTATAGCCAAGGTGCGCATCTGGTTTACCAAAATTTTTATATCTGTTGTATAGACATTGTTTTTAATTTTTTTCTTAAAAGAATAGATTGCGAGAAGAGATTTTTACAATGAGACAAATTTTCGATTTTTCAGTTTGTATCGTTATTCAAATATAAGTTTCATCCGATTGAAGCCATTGGATTACGATTCGAAATTATGAGCCGCGCGTAACATTTATACACCTAGAATAGTTCCTGATGCTCTGCAACGGTAACAATCTTGAATGTTGCTAAAACATTTAAACATTGTCTCTTTAGCCGTTCTCCTAAATAGGAAAAATAGGAAGATGAAAATAGCGATTACACTGTTTAAGAATGAAATCCAAATTAAAACTGTGAAATATCTTTTCCATTGATACTTATAAATGAAATGCCACCACCTGCAAGAAGTTTTTACAGAGACTTACTTGCTTAGTACTCTTAAACTCTCCAATATTAGTATATATGACATCATAAATTAAATGATGTGGTAATTTGTTATCAGTAAGGATCGTAAGAGGCCACGTATGATGAGATGAGCCAAAAATTTAACAGTGGAAGAGAACATCTGTTCCGATCTTTCTCTAGCGAACCCGACTCTATTTCGTAAGACCGGGGAAGTTATTGACTCATAACGAGGTAATCACTGCGCACGTGCGTCATCGGATATATTTGGCGGTCAATTGAGCAGTCAATCTAATATAGATGAGAAGATTCAGGCTGTAAATTATAATCAAATTTCATTTTTTGCTGTAAAATTCTAATACATGAAAAAAAAAATCATGTCAGGTGATATTTGTATTTTAGTAATAAATAGGAATATATATCCTTATACTCATATTTCGGAAAATCTCTTAAGATGCATTCATCGCATTCTAAAGCAATAGTAGTTTGAGGATTTACAACAAAATCAATTCAATATGATAAGAAATATTCTTCTATATATATTTTATCATTAAGAAAAGAATTTTACTGGATACTATAGCATACTTATGGACCAAAAAATCGTACAATTACATTAAATTTGTAATTTTCTTCTATTTTGAATTTTCTGACATATTTTATTTATTTATTAGGACTTCAAACATGCCTCTCACGTTTGTATTCCTTCAAAGAATAAAATTATGTATATAACCTTCAAGTGTATTTTGCCCCAAGTTTATTAAAACGCTGCTTTTAAAAACAACAAAAAGGTATTAGGTGAGAAATGCCTCTCATGTCAGATGTTTATTTCTCGTGGTAAAAGTAAGTTTAAACATTAATATCAAGGGTTATACAGAAACAAAAAACTGGAGCACATTAACTTACCTCGAATGCCTGAAAATTTGCGAACAATTACTCGTAGTGGAATTAAATTTTCATAAATTACAACGAGATAGATTTTTATTTATCTTTATCCTTGCGTCACCCGCTGTAATATTCACCTCACACGGATGCAAAGGGTTTCCAAGAGGTATGGGGTATTACCAGGGGTCGGTAAGCTTGCAAAGCAAAAGTGCCATTTTTTTGTTTTTGTCTCATTCCAAAGTACTTGGGAGCTGCACAGTCACAACTTGTACGACCTTTTTTGTTGACATTAGAGTGATTTCAATATGTATGTTTCATGATTTATGAACGATAGGGAGCTTAGCTAACTTCTAAGAGCCTTATGTAAGTACTCAAGGAGTCATATGTGGCTCGAGAGCCGCAGACTCCCGACCTCTGGGCTATACCGAGGAGAGCAACGCCTCGCCATCCTCGCCCCATCATTCCGAATATCATTTTCGCAATTAGGGCCTTCTTTGTCATTGTCAGCAGGTCCCAATCTGGGAGGACGAATCGGGAAATTTTGGAAATTTTTAATGGAATGTTTAAAAGCGGGTCACAGGATTTAACGCTTGGAGAATTCAAGGTAGAGCAACGGCCCTCACCGCCCTCCTTTTGTAGCGGTCGTTCCATAGTCCATAGCGAGCAGTTGGTGTGTAAAAACATCAAATGGTATTTATGAAATTCGAAATTCCTCTTTACACTAAGGTGACCAATCGTCCCAAAAACTGGAAGAACGGTTTCTCCTTTTCATCACACACCCCTCTTTGTCAAATGTCCCAAATTTTGTCCGGCTTTTTGAAAAGTCGTGATTTATATCGCAAATTTTCATGTAAACTGCCCAGGAAAATCATCTCTGGTCACACCAAACTATCAGTTATCTATTACAACTAATGCTGATCCGTCAGTAAATGCATCATAAATACGCCACTGTAATATGTTCCTCCTCATAGTCTGTAAATATTTTTTAATGTCCCTCCTTGGCTTCCTGAAAAGTTGGTCACCTTACTTTATGCACACTTTCAACCAGGCATGTTCGCGAACAAGAAATTTTCGCCGAAGATACACCGATCTTCCTCTACCCTCCATTTCGTCCCTGATTCCCGAACACAAAAGGGACGGGATCGGATGAACGTTCATCCCTCATCCTCCTCCCCGATCCGTATCTAACGATCGATTAAGGATTTGAGATATCCGCGACCCGACCTTGGGAGGAGTGCCATAGACATTACTCCGTGGCACGGATCCAGCTTCACCCGCTCCCTCATCCCCTCTCCATCTCTCTAATCCTTCCATTGACGTGTCATCGATGATTTGCTGCCCTCCTCTCTTACACCCTTACGCGCGCGTCTTAAGAGTGCGTGTGTTTGTGCGAGAAATGTCTCCGCCGTGTGGTGCATCTCCTATCCGTAGACGGAAAGGAAATCGAGGGCAATCCATCCATCTCATGTCGTATGGAGATTACGGATGAGATAGAGAAAAATAGTTCTATCCATCTCATTGTCTCTATCTCACTATACGTTCTCCCTCTCTCCCCCTTCGTCTTCCACTCACCCCTCTCCCACTTTCTTCATCTCGCTCCCTCTCCCAATTTCTCCCTCTTCCAATTTCTCCCTCTTCCAATTTATTCTCTCACCATCCCTATGTCTTCCCCCTCTCTCTTCCTATCTCTCCATCTCTCTATATCTATAGAAAAAGTCTCAATCTCACCCTAATAAAGATGCATATCCATCTCTCACTCCCTTCTCTCTTCCTTTCTCTTCTCCCACTCTATCCATCTCTCTTTCTCTCTCTATACCCTCTCTCCCTCATCTCTCTCCCTCTCTCACTCCCTCCCTCACTCCCTCCCTCACTCCCTCCCTCACTCCCTCCCCCACTCCCCCTCTCACTCCATCTTTCACTCTGCCACTCCCACTCTTACTCTTTTTCTGTATTTCCTAGTCTCTCTCAATCTCTCTCAGCCTCTCTGTACCTCACCCAGCCTCTCTGGGTCTCATTTTCCGCCACTCTCTGTCTCACCCATTCTTCTCTCTCTCTGTTTCTGTCTTTCTCTCTCTCTCCTTTTCTTTCGTCCAAGTCTTCACGTGGGTTACTCTAAAACCGGATCGGAAGAGAGAGGGAGAGTGGAAAGGGTAAAATGGGAGGGGATGAAAGCGAACGGAGAGAGGGAGACGTCGATGGGGATAGAAGGAAGGGGTAAGAGGAGTGGGGATGGACGTAAATTGAGGCGATGGGCGTGGTGGTCGGGTGGGGTGGGGAGGTGGGTGCAGAGAAAAAGAGGAGGAGGAAGGGGAGAGATTGATGTGTAAGTTGTTGGAGGGAGAGTGGAGGAAAAAGGGGAGAGGGAG
Source organism: Tanypteryx hageni (assembly GCA_028673005.1). Lineage (NCBI taxonomy): Eukaryota > Metazoa > Arthropoda > Insecta > Odonata > Petaluridae > Tanypteryx > Tanypteryx hageni. The sequence goes on from CM054112.1 coordinate 193,835,085, forward strand.
AGAGAGGCGCGGGTGAGGTGGAATAGAGTGAGTGAGAGCGCAAAGGGAAGGGAATTAGAGTGACGTTAGGACGGAGGGAAAAGAGGGATGAAATGGGAAGATTGCGGGATGCCACGTATTACGAGGAAAAAATTGAGATTTAGGGTGAAATTGGCGCGATGCGTGGCAGGGTAAGTGGAGGGGGGAAGGGGATTAGGAGGAGAGGAGTGGAGAATTTGCGGTGGGAGAGGGTGGGGAGAAAGCGAAGCTTGAGAGTTGGCATTGAAGGGGTTAGAAGAATAAAGAAGAGGTTTGGAGAAGACGAGAGGGATGAAAGGGGGAGAAAGCTAGGTGGAGATAGTTTGGAGAGAGGAAGGGATGAGGAAATGGACGAAGGAAAAGGGGAAGGGATGGGAGGAGAAGGAAAGGGAGGAGAGAGGGGAAAGAGGGGGAGTAGGGTGGAAGGGGAGGGAGAGAGAGAAGGAATTGAGAACAAGTAGATAGGAAGGGAAGAGAGGAAGGAGAGAGAGAGGAAGAGGAGAGGGAGGAGAGAGGAAGGAGAGAGAGAGAGGAAGGAGAGAGAGAGGAAGGAGAGAGAGGAAGAGGAGAGAGGAAGGGGAGAGGATGATGGAGGAGGAAGGAATAGAAGGATGAAATCGAAATAGGAAGGAGAAGACGAAGGGAAAAGAGGGAGTGGAAGAAGGAAGAGGAAGAGGAAGGATGGAGAGGAGAGAGGAAAGGGAAAGCGGGAGTGGGAGGCAGAGGAAGTGAAAGGAGGGAGGAAGAGGAAAGAGATAGTGGAAAGGAGGAGAGGGCGGGAAGAGGAGAGAGGGAAGGAAGAGAGAGGGGAAAAGGAGGAAGAGAGAAAGAGTGGAAATAGGGAGGGGAGAGGTATTGGAGGGAGAGAGAAAAGGAGGGAAAGGGCTAGAGGTGGGATGGAATGGAAGAGCGGAGTGTTAGAGGAAAGGAGAAAGGGGATGGGTAAGGGGGAGAGAGAGAGGGTTGAGGGGAGGGGCGGATCTCAGGGTTGTTGGGGAAGAGAGCAGATGTGATGTGACTCATCCGGACCTTCCATATAGGCTCATTCGATCGAAGTATCATTTATATTTTATCTTTCCCGTCTTCGTCTCCCCTTTCCCGTATCTCCCCCCTTTCCCTCTCCCCCTCCCTACAGCCTATTTTCTCCTCCTCTTCCATCCCCTTTGATCTTACTCTACGTATAGGCAATTCCGTGCCGCATATCTCTTCCCCGACAAGAGATGCTACGGATAACGGCGCCTCATTTGGGCTGAAAGAGCGGGCAATGGAGGAAAAAGAATCGGTGGAGACGTTAAGAAGAGGAAGAGAAGGAGGACAAATGGCATGGGGAAAAGTATGGAGGAGAGAGAAATGGGGGCGGACCATAAGTCTTTTTAGCAATTAAAGGTATCGCACGCTCCATGATATCGTCGCCGCGTCACGGTCGGGGAAGTTCGATTTCGGGGATACCTCCAGAAATGGCGGCGACGAAAGTGAAGTCTTTAAAGGTGACGTTCTCTTTCGACCTCTACACGTGTTACGGCTGCAAGAAGAGGGATCCGTAGAACGAAGGGGGTGACATTTTTAGGCGTGGTTCGGAGAATTCTTCAAAACCTGAATTAGTAAAACGATAAAAGGTAACCATCACTCCACAGATCGCCAATTAAAAAAAATATATAATATAAATAAATATTGAACCACTATTTGTCACTCACATACTTAAGCCTATTATGTCTGATCTCCGACGATGTAAGAAGTAAATAATTTATCTGCATAGTAGATTACATGTTTTTCGACTGAAATAACGAAACGTTTTATGAATATCTATTTAAATCTACATATACATATATCTACATAGCTGTGAAGCAATTACCTTATCCGAATACAGTTTTAGATGTTATGTATGTAATTTGATACAGAAATATAGAAAATGCATCTTTTAAATGGATAAATTGATTTTTAACAATATCGGCTTAACTCCCACTTTAATGAGAAAATTTCGGAGATTTTCAGCATAATTTTAGATAGTCATAACAAAACTGGTCGGAAATGTCGTGACATGTTGCTCCGATGCCCAGGAGCGTAACTAGGTTTCCAAGGGCCCGGGCGCAGTCTTGGTAGAAGGGCCTCCAACATACACCGCTCAGCAACTCTTGCCCACAATTCCGCTTACAGTGGAAAACGAGAGGACCCAATGAATAACTGACAGATACTCGAAACAAACTATTTTTTAAAATGAAACAAAAATCGTAGGAATAATTGCAGTGTATTTTGCTCGGAAAACATCTTAAAATAAAAGCAGCGTATTGAGACACAAAATCAAAAACTAAGGCAAAAAGATGTGAAACAAAAGACAAACCTTCCCTTCAATATTACAGCTGACATTTTCTTGACTTTCCTCAGAAAAGCTAGGTATTATTGTATTCGTGTCCAATTTCATTGCTCTTTTGCTTTCATTAGAAATCGTGTAGTACAGTTAGATTGAGCCTGGGCCCCTAAAGGCTCTGGACCAGGGCGCAGCGGCGCCCCTTAGCGCTCTCTGCCAATGCTGCAATCACAACCTTGAAATCCTTAAAGTGAGTCAAAGAAACATTTTCAAGCGAAACCGAAAATATCGCAGCACAAAAGCATGTTTCCGGACCAAATAGGATACATAACATTATATTAGTATTAAATTAAAATTTCACTTCCATTACACCGTACAACACTGAAATTTGCCCCGACTTATAACTAGGTGATTTTTTCGTATTCATATGCGCTGATTACGAAACTGAAAGCCGTTTTTCCGTATCTGTGGAACACGCCGACTTATATATACGAAAGCGCCCGCCACAGATCCATTTGGCGCGCACGTGTTGCAGGCAATCCCGAACAAAGCGCTAATGCACTCCTGTATTTTTATGACACTTTTGCTGTTTTGAAGCTTGAGGAACGACATTGTATCACAATCAAGCGTTGCCAACCACATCTTTGAAACAGGTCATAGTATACACGTAAACGATTTAACATTGATAACTTCAGCCAATAACTCACTGAACTCGTTAGAAAACCTTCACATTTACAAAAACAGCGATACACTTATGAACACGGACACAGATTTCAACAAGACCCTATACAAACTGACAGATTTAAACGACACACACGCCGAAAAATCTTTCCGCGCTTCACTTGTTTCTCGGTCGTCTTCTTAATACTTTCCGTTTCAAACCTTGCAGTTGGCTCCCAGTCACTGTTGAAACAGGTTTTACCCCTGACGATTCCCACCTTGTGGGCGAAATGCATTGGGTTTTGTAACCCTCTAATTGTTTGGCTAAAGGAGTATTTCACCTTTATTAATCTTAGCCAAAGTTATTGAGCTATTATCAATTAGCTACTATCAATTATTGTATCATAATGCTTACAATAACTTTGTCAGTCCTCCCTTCTCCTTTGCGTACCGTGCATTCCAGTACGAGAGTTCGTTCAAGAATACACGTATTTTTTAACTTGTATCTATTAATCGAGTTTAGGAGTAATTTTTATGTGAACAGTGAAATCCAAAAGTGATAGAATCATTAAACAATTCATAATATATTTTAAACTTGATTTTTTTTCTCGTGATGTCTCGCAAATGTGTCAATTCGCCGGACTTATTTTGTTACGTGTGCGGTGAATTTACCCCAAATTCCCAACGAAAATCCATTTCTCCTGTAGCGAAAAAGGCTTATGAGTTGTATTTTGGATGCAAAGTTGGGGATCAAGATATGAGTTTGGTACCACACGTATGTTATAGTAGATGTTCTCGATACTTAAGAGGCTGGCTAAATGGCACCCACCAATCAATGCCGTTTGCTGTTCCTATGGTTTGGAGAGAGCAGCAGGATCACGTTACCGACTGTTATTTTTGTTTAACGAACATTTCTGGTTTCTCTTCAAAATCCAAACATGCCGTAGTTTACCCGAATCTGCCCTCAGCCATACAACCTGTGAAACACGACGATTCCCTACCGATTCCCAAGCCACCTGAAGTATGGACTTTGGATGAAGAACCGACAAGCACTTCTTCCGAAGCTGGACCTTCGTGTTCTAACGAAGGTGATCCTGATTACCAACAACCAATAACAGAACCTCATTTGATTTCTCAAGCTGAACTCAACGATCTGGTGAGAGACCTCAACCTAACGTAAAGCCGAGCTGAACTGCTAAGCTCTCGACTACAAGGTTGGAATCTGCTACAGCCGGGCGTCAAAGTAACAACCTATAGGAAACGTCAGCACTCTTTGTCATCACTTTTTTCAAAGGACGGTGATTTGGTGTATTGTAATGATGTGGGTGGGATAATGGCAGAGTTGAAGGAAAATCACAAACCTCAATAATAGCGGCTTTTCATAGATTCGTCAAAACTTAGTTTAAAGGCGGTGTTGTTGCATAATGGAAATGTTTATACATCAGTACCGATTTCCTATGCCGTCAACATGAAGGAAACCTACCAGAGCATGGACTTGCTTTTTAAGGCTATTAATTACTCAAAATATGGGTGGCAAATCTGTGGGGACCTTAAAGTCATAGGACTACTTCTAGGTATACAGCCAGGTTTCACAAAAATTTGCTGTTTTTTGTGTGAGTGGGACAGTCAAGCTAGGGAAAAACATTATGAAGTTAAGGAGCGTCCTATGAGACAAAGTTTGGTACCAGGGGAAAAGTGTCAAACATGAACCGCTTGTTGGCAGAGACAAAATTTTGTTACCACCGCTCCACATCAAGTTAGGGTTGATGAAAAATTTTGTGAAAGCTATAGACAGAGAGGGCGAGGGCTTTCAGTATTTGAAAGACAAATTCTCTAGACTCAGTGGTGCCAAATTAAAATAGGGCATTTTCATCGGGCCACAAATCAGTGCAATAATGCAAGACAGTGTATTTGAAGACCTGCTGACGGACACTGAGAAAGCAGCATGGGTGGCGTTCAAAGCTGTTTGCAATAATTTTCTCGGCAATGTCAAAGCTGTTAACTACAGGGAACTTGTTGAGGACATGCTAAAGGCATATAAAACTATGGGGTGTAATATGTCGCTAAAGATTCATTTCCTTCATTCTCACTTGGACTTCTTTCCCCCAACCTGGGTGCAGTGAGCGAAGAGAAAGGTTCCATCAGGACATTTCTGATATGGAGAAACGATATGCCGGAAGATGGTCTCCTAGCATGCTCGCTGACTATTGCTGGCTTCTTATTAGAGAACTTCCTGATGCAAGTTACAAGCGAAAGACTTTCAGAAAAACTTTTTTAAAATATGAGTAAAATAAAACACTTGTGTTTTTTGTCCACAGAGCAATATTGACCACATTTTTGGATTCTGCATGCCCATTTTAGTATAATTACTCCATTTTAACTTTCGGCATAGTTTGATTATTTTACAAATGGCTGCAATACAACAGTTTTTGTTATTTTTGGGGCAAAATTGAAATCTGAAATCCCTAAAAAATGGTACGTGATAGAGCATTTTGGGTTTTAGATTTGGATTCAGTGTGTGCTATTTATAAAAAACCTATTTTCATTTAGGGGCAAAGCAAAAAGTTCAAATTTGTTGTTCAGTGTTATCTATTAAAGGAACATCCGACACATCCACACGGTAGAATTTTACTTTTACTCGACTTTCGAACGGAACGGGATGGGAAGAGAAATGACTTTAAATGGTACCTTTCGAGTTTACTAAACCTTTTTTTATGTCTCGAGAGTTGTAGGAAAGCTATAAAGTCAAAGGGGGGGGGAATAAAATACAAAAATTCCTAAAGCGACGAAGAAAAAACTCACTTCGAATGAACGAAAGGACTTAAGGACGCAATTACGCGGTAGAAAAAAAGAAGCGCATGAGGCAATAGTCCGTGGATCAGATGGCAACGGTATACATAAAGAGAGAATATGGAATATTTATTCGCTTAGAAAAAAATTATATGAAAACCTCGTAATTCAGCGGTAAATAGAAGGTCGGGAGAGGGTTCTGGAAATTCGAGATCTTTCCTTTAGTTTTTGTTTTAGCGACGCCGAATTTGGACCGTAAAAATTCAAACGGCTGAAGTAAAAATTCTCGGGGATTCATTGCTTCTGGAATCCGGTGATGAAATTTTTGTTGAGCGAGGACGTTAAAAAGAATGAATTCCAAAACCGCAAACGGGATCAAAATATTCCGCCAGGTCCATTAATTATGTATGGATATATATATATATATATATATATATATATATATATATATATATATATATATATATATAGAGAGAGAGAGAGAGAGAGAGAGGCACTGGTATGTAGTGGTTAGCCTACTCGCCTACAAATACATTCTGGTAGAAATAGTGGGGCCAAGAGGAGTAGCTATGATACATAGAAAAGATAAGTTGAAAAACGGGGCAAAATTAATAGTAACGAACGATAGGTTAATGGCAATAAAGTGGACATGTAGCTAGACCAAGTTTTTATGCCTATTTCTGCTCATGAAGAAGAATTACAGATGTATGGACAAATTAATGACAATTAAGAAGATGAGGAAAAGTAAACTATAATAATGGGAGATTGGAGAAACATAGTTGGAAAATGTTATCGGTCAATACGGACTTGGGAAAAGAAATCGAGGAGAAAAACTGGTCTAATTCTGCATTAATTACGATCTAGTCATGACTAATACATTGTTCAAAAACTATAAACGAAGGCTCTATACATGAAAAATCCCAGGATATAGAATGAGATGCCGAATAGATTACATCCTAGTAAAATAAATTCAGGAGCAGCATTAAAAATGCTAAGAAATTGTCAATAGCAGACATAGATTTAAATCACAGTCTTCTTATTCAGTAACTACAAAGCTAAAACAAAAAGGAAAACGAGGAGAGGTCGACAGACTCGGGGCCTTTACAAACTGAAAGAAAGGTAGGATAGATCCAGCAAGAAGTCAGAAGATTATCTTAAAAACTTGGAAAACATACCGAAGACCGTGGATACAGAATAGGAGGAAATTAAATCCAGTGTCAAAGATACTGTGAATAAAGAGATTGGAAAACAAAAGAATAAAACCAGACAGCTATGGACCACTAAGGAAATGCTCGAGAAAATGGATGAGAGGAGTGTGGATAAACGTTAACAGTGAAGAAGCTAGAACTAAGGTATGAACGAGCTGAGAAGGGTGACAAGGCAAAGCTATGGAAAACTGCATAAAGGACTAATGTGAGGGAATACAACTAATGGAGAAGTTGGGCGGTAAGATATGATGTACGCTAGGGCACTGGAATTAGATCAGATCAGAAGCCTAACGGAAAGCGTGGTAAAGGAATTATGAATACGGACGGGAATATAGTCGCAGAACCAAATGGTGTAGCATAGGTATGGGAAGAATCCATTAAGCAGACAAGATCGGCGAAAATAGAACTGAAAGAAGAGGATGACGTAGAAGAAAAGTAGGGACCAAATATTATGGAAAGCGATACAGGGAGGCTGGGAAGATAGGGGCTGAAGAAACGAAAAGCTACATGCAGCGATGGGATACCGGCAGAGATTCTTAAAGTCAGAGGATCGGAAGGACTAAAAATGATTATGAAATTAATTAATAAGACTGGCGACTCGGAAAAGCGGCCTCAGGATTTCCTAGAAGTAACATTGATTCCTCTAAAGAAGATGCCAAAGGCAATGCAGTATAAAGACTATAGAACGATAAGCTTACTGTCACACACTTCGAATGTTATCACGAGGAATCTTAATAAAAGGATAAAGAAAAACACCGAAGAAATGCTAGGAGAAAATCAAATCGGTTTCAGAAACGGACGAGGAACCAGAAATGGTACTAGAGTACTGAGAATCTATCAGTAAAGGCATTAAAGCATAGCTAATATTGCTGCATATGTTTCCTCGACGGGAAGAATGCATTTGAGAGTAAATTTGGAAATGCTAAAGCGGCAGTAAATCGAGGTATATTCTTGCTTTATGTAATGATGATGGAAGTTCTGTTCACAACGAATCATGGGCAGTATGCGGGGGTGGCACACTATGGGGGAGAACTATATCTGGGATTGACTGTATATACAGACTATAAGAAAGAGGAAAACAAAATGAATAGGGCATTACCTTAGGAGAGAGAATGATTAAAGACGTGTTAGCGGGAAAATTGGAAGGAGAAAGATGTAGGTTTCAGCTGATAGAACTTGAAAGGAAAAGAGAGAATCAAGACATGAAGAAGACTGCAGAAAACAGGAGTATTTAGTGAATCAGGTTTAGTAAAGAATAATCACGGACCTGTCTAAAGACAGACTACCTATGATGATGATATAGTGTATATATATATATATATATATATATATATATATATATATATATATATATATATATATATATATTTCCTTAATGGAGTTACCAAAAAGTAGAAACTTGATTATATAAATATATCAATACGCACACCATTAAATCCTGATTTAAAACTACCGCATCTAAGCTTTTTACCACTAATAAACCCGTTGTCAATGCGGTGATGAAAACCAATTTGGTTTATAATAATATTGAAACAAAAGATTGAGATTAACTTGATTGTGCTATGAAACGATATCGTTGATCACTTGAGCTTCATCAGTAGCCTGCAGAAGTGTGGAAACCGGTCCTATGAGATGCGATGCAACGAATGATTTTATAGCCTTCAAAACTTACCATCATTGCCGGTTACTGATGCTTACTGACAATAATCATGTATAAAAATCCACGTTAAACTAATCCAATTAATGAGAGGTAGGTTGCAAAAAATATATTCGATTTAAATAATCCATTAACTTCATAATGTTTAAAGGAAAATCACATAATTTGTTTGATACTTTAAAGGCATTTTTGATAGAAATTTTCGCCAAAAAATGTCTGCGTATGTTCTTGTATTGTTTCAGACTGTATTACAGTAAAAATACTTAAAACACCGAATTTAAGAACATAAATGGCGTCTTTGTTGGCATTGCATCGTAGGGTTACAGTCGGATTATTTGAATTTTATCGCGGGTAGCGTTAGAAACGTAATTTACAAGTCTAATAACATTCATTTAAATTACAACTGAAATACGCCTAGGGAAGTTTTTCTACAACCCCTGTATCACTCTGGAATATTCAGGTACTGCTTGGGCCATTGTATGCTGAAGTAATGTGTGTGTATTTTTGGCTAATCAACTTCTTGGATTATTATAGCCATAGCTCCTTCCACACCAAACACACTCACAAGGGAGGAGGGAAACCCGTTGCCGGCATTAGCCTACTCTTAACGAAGAGCACTAAGGGGGACAACGGCTTAACGTCCCTTCCGAAGGACGGAACGCTGACTTTGCGCGGTCTCCTCAAATCAAACAAACAGGGGGGCGGGCGACCTTGGAAAAAAAATCATACTTCCGCAGGATTCGTGCTCGCTGCCCTTTCGAGTAGCAGCCAGCGTCCTAACCACTAGACCACCGGCACCCGCTAAAGTAATGCCCTCCCATTTCTTCTTCGACCCAAGTTGGTGCATTGATCCCCGAGAGTTGTCTGTTCTCCCATCTCCTGATTACATCGATGCTGACTTTTGGACTGCGAAGATTCTCTTTGATTATTTGTTGCATCTTGAGTTGCCTGCAAAAAATAAAATGTATCAGAAAATAATTCACTTTCTTGACCTAATGTACTTGACCATTTACAGACTAAGATTATATTTTGCGAATCTTTAAAATCAGGTTACATAAAAATATTAAAGCTATATAAAGTTTAAGGGAAAGTACATGTACATTCCAGAAGCAACGAAGCCGCATTTAGTAGTGTTCTGAATAACGACCATTAGACATAAAAATGACACTGCATGCTGCTGGTTTGCATTTGAAATGTAAATTTAGTATTTCAGTGCCATGTATACAGGGCCGGTCCGAGGTACGGGTGAACCGGGCGGCTGTCCGGGGCGCCAAAGTCTTGGGGGCGCTCTCCCGATCATCTATCTATTTCTTGCAAATTAATAAATATTGGGTACCAGTTTATATGGCGGAATAGGCTGGAATCTTGAAGGCATTCCTTTTATTTTTTCATTATCAATAATTTTTACAGAGCAATGAGTAAATTAACTTGTGCTATGAAAACAACTCAACAAACATTTACAGAGAGGACGCTGGAGTGCTATCTAACCAATGGTATCAAAATTCCTCAGGCAATCCATGCGTGTATATATGTATGATTTTACTCAGGGTGTTAAAATAGAAATGATATTTATCAATGTTCAATTACCCTCAACAAAACATGAAATGTGGACAACATACCTTTAGAAAAGATTTTAAATTATTAATTTTGACATGTTAAATTAATTAAGCAACTAATTATCAATAGACGTAGACTTTCAAATTGCATTCTCAAAATGATGTGATATTAGAGCACGTGCACGAAATATTATTCAAATTAAAAAATTAAAGAGACATTTTTGAATTCTTTTGGCTTACTTAGATGTATAATGTGATTATATGTTTGGCTATTTGAAGATCTAATGTTGGAGCTAATTCGTGATGAGGTAAATATATTTTAATTCATGAATATAATATTAAATATTAGGCATTTTCTTTATATCTATTATCTTATTTGATAGGACTAATGTAAGAGGCGATGGAGCATATATCTGCTCTTATGCTTTCTCCATTTCGTCTAACATTTCTTACACTACAACTGTCAACGACATAGTTCGTGGAGTCTTCGGGTTGTAGGATTTTTGTTATTTTTTATTGAAGTTATATCTACGTTACAATGAGTATGCGGTTCAATATGTCAGGTACGCTTAAAGGAGTACAAAAAATCGGATAAATTTTGTATAAAAAACACAATAACACCAAGATGTTGAATCTATTTTAATTCCTTTAATTCTTTCATGTTGAACCACACCAGGAATTTTTTATAACTTTAACTTTTTTCTTCATTTCAGGAACGGCGTGTAGGTTATCTTCGTGCCAGGCCCATAAGATTCTTTTCACTTCTCTGTTCGTCCTCGTCATTGTGAAATGACAAGGCCGTTTTGTGACGTAGCGGCGTGTCTCGGGTGTGGCTCAGGAGGACCTCCTTTCGCCGTGAAAGAGCGAAGTTCACCTCTTGGAGATTTTAGTGCATCAAAGGTAGAGAGAGACATCTGTTCTTACAATTCACGTTTCTTTCCAGCTTCAGTTAAGTACGATGCAAGTTGCAGCTGTCGAGGCATCCCGTTAAAACAGTGTTATGGCCATCAGAATGTACGATGAGGAAACATGACATTAGAGTGGGGTGGCTAAAATACCAAAGTGAACCGTAAAATCGTAATTACTCATTTCAAAAAATGTGCTTCATTTCCACCTTGGTTGCTGAAAAGCGCGTAAAATGAAACGTTCCTCTCATCATCGACCCTCTTTTACTGAGTGGAATCAATTTGCTGAGACTTCTTTATGCATAAGTTTATTTCTCTGCAATTAGTGTGCGCAGATAATTTTCTGCGTGTCAGACCCAGTTGTCAAATGCTCAATATCTTAATGAAGTTAGAACAGGGGTCTCAAACCCACATCGGTGCGGGGGCCGCATGAAGATCCTCCACCGAACCCGGAGGCCGCAGTAAGGCACCGTACCAAGTCCGCGGGCGGCATACCGTAATTTTCCGATTATAATACGCACCCTTGTTTTTACGAATGAAATGTGAAAATTATCTTATCACCATACATAATACGCACCTAATTTTTTGTATAAAGATCAGTGTAACTTTTCACTAGATTATTAGCAGTTCTCGCTTTGCCGCCAAGTGATATACGTGCGAAAGTGTTTACGAGGATATCACCTTACGTTCTGACTCACTTATTAAAGGTCGACACAATGTATTAAAATATGTACGCCATGGATGGTTCCGAAGACGACATCGTATGGGATGATGATTTCGGAGAAGTGGATAACGCGGATGAAGACGACGCTCTCGGCGATGCCATTTATGCAGACGATGAGAGTGAACACAAGATCGCGGATGAACACTATTTGAAAACAGTGAGGGCAGTGATTGTGAAATCGGAGATTTTAGTAATTAGGACAGCTATACACACATAAATAAATAATTATTGTTTTGTTTTGAATTTTTAAAAAATAAATGATATCAAAATGCAATGAAAAGTACAATTTATTTAGAAAGTCATGTCCGAAAATAAAATTATTTCCTTACTAGAAAAAGTTATATGCGTTTGTTACCATGTATAAGTTTTTGCCAATATTTTGAGGAAAAAAATGCGTATTATAATCGGAAAATTGAGGTACTTTCCCAGTTCTCACACCGTTTCATATTCTTTGGACATCACTCTTCCCTTCCACAAGGAAGAAATCGCCTCCATCCTATGATGCGGCCTTAAACCCATTCGTTACAAAAATAATAGATTCGGCGTCGAGGGTTAGGTTCTTCGGATACGCAAGAAACAAATTGGAAGCGGGAAGAACATACTTAGTACCTTACCTGTGCAGAATTTTTATAAATCGGAATGAGCAATAAACTGCTTATATTTTAAAAAGTGCTTATTTAATATACTTACTTCTTATTTTCCTTCGATTTACCTGAATATTTTAAGAAATACATTTGAGTTTTGGCCGTCTAGTGTAAAGTAGCTTACTTCACGAGCTGCAGAAATGTATGTACCACGGGGGCCGCGAGTTTGAGATCAATGAGTTAGAAGGATAATTTCTGCATTCAAATAGGGCAATGAGACTCTTCGTTTCTCATTGGGGTGATGTAGAAGCTTTTGAGCTCAGATAATACCTACTGCTTCAGATAATACTGCTAATGTGACACAAACCAATCTAATTTTTTTATACTTTGGATCTGCGACATAGTGGATACGAAAGAATATCTCGGGAACCGTATGCGGCTTACTGGCCTTATGTATATATAAGGAGTAATTTTAAATGCTTGTCATAAAATTTATTATAACACGCCGTTGGAGAAATGTTTGTGTTTAATATTTTATTTAACAGGAAATTTTTATACTTTTCTCCAGTTTATAGCTAATAGAGCTATGGCTGTATTGGATCGTTCCCATCCTTGACAAGCAAGACTTCAAACATTCCGAACACGTTGCGAGAAGTCGATAACAACCTGTAAAAACCTTTTCTCTGCTATTCCGCCGCGGCTTCCCTCGACGAAATTAAAGCCATCGAGCAGTGGTGGCGCACTTGTTTACATTCGGTCCCGAACCATGGGAACATACACACAGACACTCACTTGAAGACTTTCTTCATTCTTTTCCTTTTCTAGGAAAAAAAGACGCAAAGTGGGAAGAGCCGCGGAGACGCGGAAACGCTAAGCGGGCAGAGGCCCAAAAGGCATCAGTCAAGGTGGAGGAGCCATCCTCCAGTCTGGCGCGCGCACGCACGCACACACACACACACACACACACACCGCGTCAACGGAGGTGGAGGAGTGATGAAGAGGCTCTAGGTGAGGATGACGGAGAGAAGAGAGAGGGAGGGAGAATACTTGGCGGTGGTAGTGGAGGAGGTGGCTTTCACAAGGCCCGCACACACATCAACGCGGCACTTCTGCGGTGCATTAAGAGTTATGAAATTCACCCACGTCCCTTATTCTGGAGGAAGGATGCCGGGAATGGGGAGTCGGAGGAAGCATCCTGCGGGATATATTCCCTCATGCAGGGAGAGGACACGAAGGGGAGAGACGGAGTGAGTGTGGGCAGGAATAAATGAAGGGAAAGAAGGATAGGAAGGAAGGGTAAAAGAGTGAGGGAGATACGGTCCTTCTTGAAGAAGATGAATGGTCCCTGCTGGCCGGGGCGCAAGAAGAGGGCGGCGTAAGATGAAGAGATGCCGTGAGGGAAAGGGGGTAGAGAAATGGATTGGAGGGCGTCTTTGGGCTGCTGGTAGTCCCTTCGTCTCGGGGCGAGATAGACTGGCCCACCCTCTCTCTTTCGCTCCGCAGACTTTCCATCCTCCCTCCTTAAGTTCAGTAAGGAGGTGGCAGAGAGAGAGAGAGAGAGAGAGAGGAGAGAAAAGAAGTCGAGGAGAAAGGATGCAGAGTGCGCGGAAATCCTGGATGAGGTTGGCAAACGTGTGCTAGAGGGAGAGGGGGGGGGGGGAGATGGGAAAAGAAGCAAAAGAGGGAGGGAACTGGATACTGGGGTGAATAGTGCGTAGGAGGGCAACGACGGATCTAAAAAAATAAAACGAGTAAGTAGATAGCGATGATAGGTTGAGTTGGAAGTAGCGAAACTAGAGCCTTTAAAACCTTCCTTCTCCCTCTTTCGACGTTTCCCTCGCTTTTCCTCTGCATCCAACTGGGAATAATTTCCTCCCCTTTCAAGGAGGGAGATAGGGAGGTGATTGAGAGCGAGGAGGAGAGTGCATGCGAGTAGATTTTGAAAGATGCGATAGGAGAGAGAAAGAGGTGTATTGGCGTGTAATTTCTAGGCGTATGCGCTTGCGTGGGTGCTTGGAGACTTGGAGGCAAGAGGAGAGAGAAATGTGATGGAGTCGGAAGAAAATTTGCGAGTGAAAGAGAAAGGGTGTGGTCTGGGAATGAGAGTAAATTCGAAAAGTGGACGGAAACGTATATTAGTGGATGAGAGAGACGCAGAGAGAGAGAGAGAGTGGGAGTGATGGAAGGGATGGAAGGGGATAGAAGACGTAGGAACGACAAGAGGAGGGACTTAGTGGAAGAGATATGAGTATGACCTCAGATAAGTAACATGGAAAGCGAGAGAGTTGGAGTCAAGGATGGAGAAAGAAAATGTATGGACTGCATGGGAAGGAGGAAATATGTAGGTAAGGAAATTTGACGTAATTGGAGGCAGGATGACTTCGAGGCATAAGAGTAGACAGGCAATAAGAGCGCACGGAGTGGAATGTAGCAGAAGACGGATAAGAAATAAGAGGAAAGAATTTTAGAGGGCGGAAGACTAAATGCGGGAAGGGCTATAGATAATCCGAGAGTTGGTTTATTGAGGGATTAGAGTGGATAACGATGGAGGTCAAGTTGAGGCTGATGAAGGCGCTCTTATATCGAAATCCAGTATCTTATTTCAAAAACTTCTTTCATTATAAAAAAGATAGGTTTATTTGAAATCAGGCTGCTTGCTTTGTGGCCTCTTAATTTTCGAACCTGAAGGAACAATCAGGGTCACGTAGGTTTATTTGTGCTAGGTGTTTTTTCACGGGCTCCATCAGCATCAGTCCTTCCGCAATTAGCACATGAGACTAGTACGTCGTCAGGTTATAAATGCAGGCAACTCCCGAATTGTGCCTGGGCATATTATCATATGCTAGCTAAATATTATATAATTTTTGGAGCAACGTAAGTATGTCAAGAAAATGTTTTGAAGAGAAATATGAACCACTCATCCTCTAAATTACGCGGTTTCTCATTCCACGTTTTCGATTTAGGAAGGTAGAGAACTGCCTCAGATTTCACGGTCATAATTCTCGCTTTAGTGCAATTTTGAAAGTCTCTGAACATTATGAAGCATAAAATGTTTCACTTCGATTCAGAGATTATTTATTAGATAGGATCAAGGAATACAATATAATTAAACTATTGCATGTTGAACTCAATACGGCGTACTAATGTAACCTCATGTATTCCTATGGGGAAAAGTACGTACTTCACTTTGTACGGTTTCGTTTTACTTGGTCTTTTCCAGAAACGAAGTTTCGCGCAAAGAGCGGGATGGGTGTATTGAATTTTAGAACGACTATTAAGAAGCATTTGTAACAATTTATAAAAATACACTTTGTAAAATGACGAAAAGGAATTGAAAGGACAGAGAATTTTTTCGCAGAAAGGAAAATGGGAGAGAAAGGATTTTGGAGACAAAATAGTAAACGAGCTTTTGGTTATGCGCGGAAAAGAAAGGAACTAGAAATTAGGATAATGGAAAGCGGAAAAAAGGGAAAGGAAGAAGAGACGAAGTATCTCCTCAAGGATCCTGGAAAAAATCTCCCGGTCTCCTAGCTCAGAACGAAAGGGAAATCTTCGGCGTGATTCGCGAAACAAGAATAATCCGATGTGATCACATTCCCTCCGGGAAAGGAAAAAACGGCCGACGCTCACCTCGGGCGTCCGATGACGTTCATTATAAATGGGCGACGTAGAGCGAAGAGTTTTTTTTTATTCGGTTCGACGTGATATAACGATCTGAGGTCACGTGGATGAAAAATTGCTTCGAAACGGGCAGGCGAGGTCTTCCATCTTCGGACGCCGAGGCGAGATGAGGTGTAAAGTGGCCCACCGTAGCAAATTACAGTTTTTTTCGGTATATCCGTATTTAAAGGAAATGCTTCGCGCAGGAATGCTTCGTTCAAGCGAGATTAAAGTTCGTTATAAACATCTTACACGCGGGTATATCTGCTATTTGATCTAAATACGGCTATTTATCCACAAATAATATGCGCGCGGTACCAGATACTTAATAATTTTATAAATTTATCGGCAATATAAAAAACTGTGTTGCCATTTATGAGGATCCGTTAAATAAGCAGGCATTATTTGAGGGTCAGAGTAAAGCAAGAAATCTCAAGATAAATCAATATTTTAGAGAAATTTCAAAGCCAAAGTTAAAAAAACGCAAGACGAAATAGTCAACATCGATTATTATAGGTTGATACAGGCGATTTTGTTATCTTAGTTCGAAATTTTCATTTTGAAAGAATTATTTCAGTCGCCATTACAGGAATTACTTTGTAAAAGGAAAGAAAATTCATTCACTGCTTTCTCTCAATTGCTTCTTGCCGGCATTGAGATGTTTTCGCGAAAGTTTTGTTTTTGCGTGGCTCAATTCGGTAAAGTGACCTATACGTTCTCAGCTTCAGGATAAGGTCTTGATACAAAAGCTGCTTTCGGCCATTTATCATTTAACCTAGCCTTCGACTATTGTCCTCTCAGAAGACCAGAGAGAGGCGTTTGTCCGTGTTTTTGTGCAAAGAGAGATAGAGAGAGAGAAAGAGTTTTATCCAAGATGGCGGAAGTCTAATGAGAATCTAGAATTTTTCGGCTCATTTGCGACGGAGACCTGGATTCGGCGGAACCACTGCGACTTCTAGAAAAACGGCCGCGACTCTAAATATTAAATGGAAGGAAGAATTAAGGCTCTGCCTTCCCTTAAAATGCTTTGACAGTGATAAAATGAGATGAAACTCTCTCGGTATTAATGTATTATTGACCATGTAAATCCAGAGATTGGATAGTGATTTATTTAAATCTAACCTGTTGTAATGTCTCACTTATGTCTGGCTTATGTTTTATTAACTGATGGATCTAAAAATAATACCTTATTAGTTAACATTTTTATCCAAATTTATATACTACTATTTTTTAAACAAAAAATGTATTGCGATAATTTGGCATTAAATATAATAACAAGCAGTGATGTGTTAGTAGTGGCGGCATGAATAATAACACAATATTAATTCCGTACCAGTGCAAAAATAAAATGCCAGCTCTGATTGGATAATATGACGAATGTCGCTATTATCTTCTTCTTTGGTATAAGTGCCAACCAACAAATTCCATAGTAATACATCCGGCAGTAATGCGCATGATACATGGGTATAGACGGAGAAACGGACAGACAGACAAATGAAATTTCTTCTTTAAAAATATTCACCTAAAAATTATTTGTAGAACACTCCTGAAGCTTCCTCAATCTTTTTAAACGATTTAATCAGATGTTTTTCGGGAGAAAAAAATCCTTAGCGGTGATACATCTAACATTCTCAGCCTAGTTGTTTCGGTATCGTATTAATTCCTACCAAGTTCGTTTTACTTCCTTTCCTAAATCAGCACAAGCACAGAATATCGATTGAGTTTTACAAATATTAATTTACGGAAAATTTCACATCATAATAGAATTATAGACAGCATACTGATTTTTAAAGTGATTTTACCGAATACAACAATATAATACATTAACGAGGTTAGAGAGATTCACCAATAAAGTGAAAAAAACACCAGCTTAAAAGACTACTTTTTCAAATGTTACGTAACTTTAAGGAGACTTAATAGAGCCGATATTTGTTAGCTACGGCTACGGTAAAAGATAACAAATTTCTTCTTGTTCAAAGTCGGGAGAATAGCATCTTTAAATGTCTAATATTAATTGGATAGCGAGAAATGTATGTTGGTCTTCCTTACCACGGAAAAGATAGGTATTCAGGATGACATATTTATCATTGCTACATGTTGTCCCAGGGCCAAGAGATATGAAGACTGGAAGAGTTTTTTTTTCAGATTCCAGATATTGAGAAACTATTTTTCTCGTTTCAAATGTCTTTTAAACGTATTCCAGATTCCTCTCATGACTATCAACCTAGATAAGATAAATAATCCGTATTGACTTCCTTCGTTTATGCACGTGAATCCACTAGTATATAAAAAAGAATGCATCGAATGGCTTCGTAGCAAATTCGCGTGAGAAAATAAGAAAAATCGGTAAATTTCCGTCGTGAAGATTTCTATTTGCACAAGTTACAAATTGCCCGTTCTACCTAACATGACGACCCACGTAAAGCACCGGGTCTCCAATTTGCTCGAAAAAAGGAGGAAACCGCCGAAAAGAATATACACAAGAGCTTTCTTTTATCGCATTCTCGTAAAGCGCAGCGAAGCGGGGGAAAGGATCGGCCGCCTCGAATTAGAATCTAAAAATTGGCGAACCGGAAGAATTGCTCGGAAAAATCATCAACCGACCTCATTATTCTTTCTTATTTTGGGAGCGAGAGAGTGATATAAAAGCAACAGAATTTCGAAGTCTCAAACGCATCTGGAAATTTCGCTTGATTGGAGCTCGAGTTTGGTGAACCTTTCTAGGTTCGACGGCAGCGATAACCTTGCGAAACGGCGGCTCTGTAATCCGCCGGAATGAAGCCATCGAACATTTCGCATGGTCTCCGCGGGCATTTTGAGCGAAAATAAAAAAGTATACACTCTGATAAAAAATGCGAGAGAATGAAAAATGAGGAGACACGCGACCTTGGCAGTTAGCGAGGTATTTTTTCACCTCCTCCCCCCTCTTCCACAGCTCTCTTTTCCTTCTCTCTCCCCACCTCTATCCACTCCTCTCACCCATTCTTTCTCCCCTTCCCTACCATCGTTCTATCCCATTTCTTTTACTTTTATCTCTTCATTTCTTTCCCCCTTCTCTCTGTTATCACATGCCTCACTCTCTCTCTCTCTTCTCCCTTTTCCTCGCTTCTTTTCTCTCTCATATTTTCTCTGCTCTTACCCCTCCTCTTCTCTTTCATCTTCTCTCTCCCTTTCTTTCTCTTAATCCCTCATTTTCTCCTCTCTTTCTCTACTGTCACTCCATTTCTCTCAATTTATCTCCCTCAATTTCTGCCTTTCTCCCCACTTCTCTTTCCACTTCCCTAGCTATTTCTGTCATCCCTTCCCTCTACTCTTTCCATGTCTCCTTTTCTTCTCTCCATTTCTCTCACCTTTTTCTCTTTCCTTCCTCTCCTTCCCTTCCTCTCCTTCCCTTCCTTTCTCCTCTTTCCCTTTCTTTCTCCTCATCCTTCTCTCCCATCCACTCTCTCTCCTTTATCTTCCTTCCTTCTCCCCTCCCCTCCCCTTTACTTCTCCGAGAAAATGAAAAATGCGACCTCCGTTTTCTCACACAGACGTAAAAAAACGAAACACTCGGCCTATATCTAAAACGCCGTTCTTCTCCTCGTCTGCTCCCTTCCACCCAGCCACGGTCTCCGTTCGTTCTCTCTCTCTCTCTGCGGTCCTTCCGCCCCATTTCTGTGCCCTTTTTGCTCCTTTAGTTAGCCGAAAAGTTGAAAGAGTGCCGAACGATCAAAGGTAATTGCCGACCCGTGTGCCGAACAGAGTCACTTGTCAACGCTATCGGGTTTCGGCTACTCCGGGTGATAAGTAAATTTGCTCGGCAACAAGGAAACGGTGTGCGTTTGGTTTTTATTTTCTTTTCCAGCGCACCTTATCCGCGCAAAGAAATTCGCAGGGAGTTTGAAGGATCGGGTACACCGCTAGTAAGTAGACCTCCTTAGCTACTAATTTTCGGCGGGTATTTTTATTTTTGGCAAATATGTTCGATGGGTTCTTATGATTGAATTTTTTAAATTGAATATTAGATAAATCTTCTGCGCTGGGTATTATTTGGTGGTGCATGTTTAACCAATCTTCGGTCGCAAATATCACCGTCACATACAAGTATATTTAACGGTATTGAATGAATTTAGTAAATGCCGGTTGTGTCGGAAATTTACTTTTATAGGGAAGGAGAAAGTGAGAAAATTTTTCAAAGATAGGTAATTATTTTTATACCAGGCGTAATATATTTATTTATCCGTCATATGGAATTCATTACAAAACAAACCAAACTAAAAAATCAAATAAACGTATAAGCTGCCCTGTGTATAAAATAGGTAATTTACGGTAAGAAAAAAATTAATTTGGTCCATTTGCCAGGAATTGTTTTCCTTCAGTGGTTTTATTCTTATGCTACCATAATTTCAGGAGTAGGAATCCGGACATTTGCATAATATTTTCTGAGGGATCTTGAGAACACACGGTCCCTCCGGTTCCAACGACGCTGTCAACTTTCTACTTCTATCTTTACGAATATCTCCATTCCGCACGATGTTGCAATTTATGATAATATTCCATTTGTAAATTTTTACCTCTCTGAGTCAAGCAAACAAATATCCGAGACAATTAAGATGTTCAAAAGCCAGAGTTAGATGAATGACTACTGAAATCTTTCAACTTGAAACCTTCATAATGGGGCGGCAGTATCTTTAAAACTTCTTCACGGATCAATTAGTTTTTCGTCCTTTATCGAGCATTCCACTCGAATTCTATCAGTTTTCATTAGCGAATTCCAGGGCGAACGACCGTTAATTACCGACCGAAGGAGACTTTTTTTTTATTTTTAAGTCGCCGTAATTTGAATGTCCCATTCAAAACCGCTGAATCCTTCCTCCTCCCCGGGCGGGTCACTTTCAGATACTTGGGCGCCTCTCCAATCTCTTCATCGAAGCGAATTAAGACTCCCATATTTTCATAGCGCCCTTAAAGTGCGAATTAAATAGCCTTCGACTACTCGGACGCCATGCGCGTCTCCCGCAGCCATTCCTTTCCTTGATAAACTAGTATCCCCGGCGGAATCCTTCAAATGGAGTCGTGATAAATCGGCGTCGCCGATAATAACCGTTGGCACGACGACCGTTCTTCTCCCTCTCTCTTTTCTCTGAATTTAACGAGAGACTCCCAACAATGGCAGAATCCTCTCTCCTTTCATTTCCAACGAATCCTATCAGAAAAAAACTCTTCTCTCCGTCCTCGCCATCTTTCCTTCCATTTCTCCCCCTCTTTTTCCCGGCCCATTGATCGGGTCTAGCCTTCTTAATTAATCTCTTAGTTTCCCAGCATTTGCGGCGCCAACAATGGCCGCTCCTAGCCGAAAGAAAACTATAGAGATCGTCGGGTACTGGACGCCACGTTGCCTCAAATGCTTGGATCAATAAGGAAAAGTTCAAAGACGGCAATGAAGGGGAGGAAAAAATTTGAATACCTCCTCATTCATATCGCTCCAATCCACTCTTCCACATAATGCGAGTCTTCTTCGAGGGAGGAATAAAAAGAGAACCGTTAGGGAACTTAACGTTGAAAGAACCGAAATTTGTTTTTGATTCCTTACAAGTCTGCACCGCTCATTAGCGACTTATTTTTTTCGTCGAAGTGCTTTTCCAATTTGCGGAAAATTGAGAATGCTTCTTCGTCTTCCGTCTCGTCATTTTCTTTTTTCGGGCGTTTTACGGAACCGTCTCGATCGAGACGTTTCTCTCCGTGATTGAAATCCTTAAGCGGAATGAGCACGTAGGTAAACACCTCCAAAACTCGAACGGAATTTCATTTTAAGTTCGAATGCCTCCGTCCTGAGAAAAGAGCCGCCGCAAAGCTCAAAAAAAGCCGACTACGGAACCGAAGTTGTTTGGACGGAAGCGAGACACATACATAAAAATGCTTTTTTAATTTAATTTTTTCAACCAAACTGAAACTAATTAGCGCATCTTATCGCGTGCAACATAATCTTTCCTCTTTATTAGATCTTTCAGACCTGAATTAAACCTTGAAATAGCAGTCATCCATTTTTTTATAAATACATAGTTAACCATGCGAGCATTAAATGCCATGACAAATCTCTCTGATTCGCATAGAAGACGCGCACATTCATGTGCGATGGGCTTGAAATATTTGGAGCAATTTTTTCATTGAAAATAGGAAAAAATAGGTATATGACCGTGTACGCTATGTCTGAAAGGGTTGATATGCACGTGACAATTTATCGTTTGCAAAAACGATCCAAATGAATTCTTCAACGCGTCATGTTTTTATTTTTACAAATACGTCGGTAAGGTGTTATTAATATAACGAGCTAATTCGGAAAGGTCTCGCGACATCTATAGATCACACTACCATTCGGAATAAGCCTGATTTATTTTAGCTATTATTTAAGGCACGGATCAACGACGAGCGTTTCCATTGCTAGCTGAACAAACTGCAGGGACCAAGGCCGCACGTCCGGGCGCCAGTACTTTGTGTACTGTTTCGTTCGACACTTCGTTCTCTCGTAAATGAGGCCTTTCTTATGAGATCGTAACACTAGGTTTTAACGCACATAAGCTGCAGCTGTGTCCGCTGGGGAGTGACCGTGAAAAAGACGAGAAATGTCGGAGTCCCGCGAGCCCCTCGAATTTACACTTTCTCGCTCTGATCTTCGCACCTTCTATGTGCAGCAGCAGACCGGAGCCGCAAAGTATTCCAAATTGACGGTTGCTCACTATTATAAAACAACAAAAACAGTTATATAACTTCTGTAGTATCAGCGAATTTGTCACATCTCTTTCCTGAAATTGCCCATTCTATGAACTTCGTCAGCAGAGAGAGCAGAGTAATACAGAGGATGGGTTATTTTCTTCTTGCACATTCGTGGGTTAATTTTCAATAGATCGTTGCATATCAATGACATGAAAGTAACATTTTTCCAAACTAAGATAATAGAAAAGATGAGGAGAATGCGAAAAATAAATTCCCAATTCAAGAAATTTCATAAATGTGTCATAACTTATGAGAAGAGGAATGAATCCCACCTTGCGGCAGAAAACGTTGGCACGTGACATTAAATCAGGGACAATAATTCCAGAATTGTCTGCTTATTATTCGAAGCATTCTTATAGTATTAGCAAGGATACTTCTCACGACAAATTGTGCACCTATCGTGCTCTGAAAGAGAGCTTTTGATTAATACTTTACGTTTAAAACCTTTATAACTCACATCTTTAAATTGCTTTCCGTTCCATTTTTAGGGTGGTTTCCAAAGGAAACATAGCCTTATGAAATGTTCTTGTCTGTGTGTGTCTCCTACTAACAACTTTTGCACCAATGGACCGATTTTCATGAAACTTGGTATGAGGCTCGTGCTGCCAGGGTCCACCTCCGGGCTATATTATATTTGGCGAAGATTGAAGTCCCGGGTTTGATTACAGGAACGTTTTTTACTTATTTGTTTTACATAGGAAGTTCCAAATCCAACGTGTAGAGATTTTTTTCTTTAATACATTAAAATATCTTAAATTGTGATATCGGAGCGAGGTTTGTAGTGGTATAAGGGGAAAAGAATGTAAATTCTAATTCTCATCGCTGAATTTTGATAATTGGTCGTATTTTCTTGAATTTCTACTAAAACAGCGTTTTTGCGTTTTAAATCGCATTTTATCGATTTTTTCCCATGGAGACGATTATTACCGAACTCGTCTTGAGCATAGATGAGTGAACTAATGGGTTATTTTCTTTTCCGCTCGATTACTCTTCAGCAATGGACAGTTGATCCAAACATATTAGCGTATAAACAGCAACATTTATATTAAATTCGTTTGTTTAAAAAAATACATGCAAAACATGTCATAAAGAGATTATGACATTGTTTTTAGTACTTTAAACCTGATAATGCTCTATTAATTTGTTTTCCAATTTTTCTCTATCATTGATAAACTATGAACTACAAGTGGTATTTATGGTATGAGAGTTCCTTGAAATGACTAACACATATTGAAACATTTCCTGTTAATATAAGAAGTGAATTCGGGACGTCAATTTTGGGAAACCAGCCTGCATTAGTCCTGGTTTGGACTTCTTATTTAATTGATAGGTTTTCGAACACCTTGCGAATACTTTTTCAGCGTGGAGAGTAGGAAAGGTATATTAGATGCATTAAAAGAAGAAATTGGGTATGAAAACCTGAAGAGAAAGGCTTTGGATAGCAAAGATTGAGAACGGCGTGCATGAAACCTATCGGAAGGTCGAATTACAATGAATGGACTGCTTTTGCGGGGAGAACGAATTACAGTCTCCCACACATTCCATACGTGGAAAGAAAAACAAAACCACGCAAATTCGGTTCGACTTCGACTGACACCGTTTCCACCGAGCGAAAAGCTAGAGTCAGCTCAATAATTGTACTAACTCGATCAGTAAAACCAATAATAATGTCTCGCGGATCGGTTATCGACCGGCAGTTATCTGCACGCAATTTCTTTAACCGGTAGAGGAGAATGACTACGCCATTGTTTTCAGAATTCGACTTTGGCCATCCGCCGCAATTGAAGGGGACACCCACTTTTTGAAGGAACGCGATACGACGAGATTATAAAAACATCAACTCTAATCAGTGGCATACTCGAGAGTTGTTTTGGTGGGCGAAGCTGACAAGTCACGGAAATGAAAATGGATTTTCATTAAGTACGTAAACATCCGAATGTTAACAGGAAAATATATCATGCATTGGTGTATATTACAAAGTGACAAGTAATATAGTTTACTACATATAAAAATGGTCCGTCAGGTTCGTGAGAGAATCGGAGTAAGTCTACCGTCAGTCAGCCCCTCCTCCCCTTTCTCTCCCGCTTGGCCGATCCACCGACTCTCATTCGAACAACCAATTTTTCGTTTTCCCCGTGCATTTGTTTTGACGAGGAGAGCGGCATTTCTCCAAAATAAAAAAGTTTGACCGCAAGAGGATGAAAAAAAAATAAAGTTTGACTACATTCGTTCTTATTCCGAAAGACGAGAAGGAAGGGAGGACGATCGGGGAGTTGAGAAGAGAGAGAATATGGGTGTTCCCCTTGAGGGAACACGCGGCTATTTAAAGGGGATTTCCTGGCAAATGAAGGCGAGATACTCGGAAAAAAAGGGGAGCGAGGAAAGGGGTAGCGAGAGAGGCGGCAAAAGCAAATCAAAACCGAGCGTGGATATAAACAGGAGAAGGATTGGGGAAGGAAGGAGAGAGTGAAAAGAAAAGGAGATTGAGAGGGGAGAGAGAAAGAGGGGAAGTTCTTTTTCGAAAGGGGTGGAAATCGAGTGAATGTGTGTGAGAGAGAGAGAAAGAGAGAGTGGGGGAGAAAGAGTCCGCTGACCTTAACCTAGAGTGAAGGTCAGCGAAGGGGAGAGGGGTGGGGGAGAGGAAGAGAGAGAGAGAGAGAGAGAGAGAGGAAGGAAGGGAGGAAACGGAGTTGCGCAGGAGAGGTGCGATACGCGAGGTGGTGGCCGAGGATAAGGGGGATGGGGTGGGGATAAGGCGACGGAGGGGAGGGAGGGATATTTGGAGGGAGTGGGAGGGTAAGAGACGGATCGATCCAGCGGGTGGAGGAGTCGGGCTTAAAATGGGGTGGGCGTAACGGCGTGGGAACTAGGAGGGGAGGAATTGAGTGCGAGGGAGAATGATAAGAGGTGGAAATATACGAGAAATGCTTTCTCCTGAGATGGAAGCGTTTGAGAGAAGGGGGAATACGTCTCATATTAAGTTTTGGGCGGATGCGAGATGGGTGGGGGGATACAGAGGGAGGAGGAAAGCCGAGATGGAGAAACAAAATTATTAAAACGTTTGTTTTGAATCGGAGAGGACGAAACCGTGCTAAACTCGTTTTAGGGTTTTATCGAGTCCATCAAGCTTTGCCCGATCTCTGTGCTTCTATAAACCAAACTCTCGGTGTCTAAAATGGTTGTAGTACTCGTAAATGGTCGCGGGTAGGCGCTGATAGTACAGATGGAGACGCGACAGCAGCGGCATCTGATATACGCCCTAAAGAAATGCGACAAATCCCCTCTTTCGTCTGGATGGAAGAGTTTCTCTTCTTATTTACTCGTCAATCAAGATTCCCATCCAAATTGAATCTGATTTTATGATTACATACATGCCTTTGGAACTGGAGGAGACGCTCTTTATTTCCAAAGAGAAAAGTAGACCTTCAGAATAGATATGTATGATAGATTGAGAACTTAGCGAATGCGAGGATGCCTATTTGCCCAACTAAACCCTTTGGAATGATTTGAGATAGAAAATTGGACATTTTTATGCATGGCATCTGTCGGAGCATAACGAAGGTGAATTTAAGAGAGATATAAAATACTGAAAGCTTTACTTAGAGTAATACAATTAAAGAAAGAGAAAAATTAAATATAGAATATCAGAAGACATTTACTTAGCGTATGTCTTTCAAATAGGTGATATTTGTTGGGATATTACACTTTATTACATTAAAACTATTATGAATTTAATGATTTCGTGGCAGCTAGCAAGTAAGACGTCCGTTCTCTATCATCAAAGATGCGTATTTAGTAATTATTGTTGTTATTTTATTCGAGCAATTTAAGAAACATTCCAGTTTTAGGATACAATTTGAAAAAATATTGTTGCGTTGATAAGTTTTTTATTTGCATTACCAGAAAAGGAAAAATACTCGTAAAATTAAAGAGTTTATGATATCATGGAAACCAATTAAATGTGTGCATTGCAAGAAGCACCGTTTCCTTAATCCGGTTTCTTTCGGAAAAGCGAATAGTATTAATCAATGATTAAGTCAGTGCGTAATGCTGCCACGCTCAATCTATCTTACACAAACACTGTATAAATGTCGGTGTGTGCATGCATGCGCGCCTGTTATGAGTATTAATATTATAATATGTTTTTTGTTTGCCTCTTAGTGAAGTGGATTTCAATATAGGCTACTAGCTGAAACGCCCGGCTTCGCTCGGGAAAGTCCTTTTAAGTAGCAAACTATTTTTATTGCTCGAGGCCCCGCGCTGTCGGTGCCACCAAATTTCTCAAATGTGTTATTCGTAGAAGAGGTTCATACTGGATTTTAACTACCCTCTAAAGAAACCAGTGAAAAATTTTAGTCAGGCTTGTGCTCGTGAATGTGTCTTAATGGCGAATCCATCATATAATCAAGGCAGACTGCTTTTCCAAAAATATTTGGCATAATCGAGCAGTTTTATTAAAATATAAATTAATCCGAGTGCACCATAAGCCCTGAATTTTCGTTCCTCATTCCTTAATTATGCAAGCGATGTTTACATAAACATTTACTATTTTATGTATTGTATTGTAAAGTTTTACCATTAATATAATTACGCATTAACGTCTTACTTAATATTCACATGGATAGATGCACCAAAGCCTTTAAAGCAACAATAAAATTATGTGGATTGTACCAATACTATTAGCCAAAACGTAAACAATAATCAACATCTTAGTTACCGAACAAATGTACGTAGATGTATCGATTTATGTTGCGATATATCTTTCAATGTTAATGGTAAAAGATAACAATGTTATAATACTATTCCTTAAAAATAATTTGACCCACTTGAAAAGTATTCACAGACTATATTTAATCCATTTGTACCCTTTATGTTGGCGTTGGCTATTCTTCCTCTACGGCGAGCCACTGCGTGAATTTTCCTTGCATTAATCTTTACGTGGCTATCTCCCTTTGAAGAGGACAACAATTAAGAAATTTAGCTTTGTTGCCGCCTGGAAAATGATAATCTAAACCGATAAATTTTACGCTAAAAGGAAAA
This sequence comes from Tanypteryx hageni, assembly GCA_028673005.1. Classification (NCBI taxonomy): domain Eukaryota; kingdom Metazoa; phylum Arthropoda; class Insecta; order Odonata; family Petaluridae; genus Tanypteryx; species Tanypteryx hageni. The sequence goes on from CM054112.1 coordinate 193,862,948, forward strand.
TTTCGTGCGATTTAGCATGTAATACGTCAAAACATGAGCACAATTAAAATATTCAGTCTTTCGTGCGTAAAATAAGCATTTCCCGTGATCGTAAGGTAATATTTAGGTATCTATATATCCTCATCATTGAAGGGCTGCATGGCATTTTGGCGTTTCTCCACACCATTTCCCATGCATTCTTATGGAAATAGTATTTGTTGACCCCATGGGGTATAAGAGACCCCACGGTCTGCAAACTTAGATCTTCCTTTGATCCATAGGGTGGCCCACGAAACTTTTGAATTCGATAGCTTCAACGGTGTAAAAACGCATAAAGAACATACATACATACATACACATACACTCTAAAATATTTATAAGATAATTAACAAAAATGTACGCTATTTTTGAAATTTTGATGATTCATTAATATCACCAAAAACACCCACGTTGAAAAAAGAATAATATACGTGGATATTTAAAACGAAATTAATGAGAAATGAATCACCCGATTTTTCATTAATCGGAATATATTAAAAGTGCTTATTGTCATACAGCGAAATTGAGAAGCTAATAGGAAAAATCCATATGTTTGGAAGTCGAATTACTAAAAAGAATTTATCTCCAAACCGAGAATTGATAATTTTGTTATTAAAGCAAGGAATATCCTAGCGTCATTATCATTTACTCGATCGCGTGGGCGAGAACTTTTGCCTAAAGTCGGTTATATAAATTTTCCTTTCAAATCTTGCCCTTCATTTAAATCCCCAAACACTATCACTCGGCTACCTCTTTCAGTGAAAGAGAATTTCGGTATGCTCATTATTGTCGACTTATTTCTGCGTCGTGCGCCTCTATATTCCTTGAACTAAACTAGAGCAAGGTCTTTCGATTTTTTCAACCAACTTCAGAGCATCATTTTTTATAACAAACCTGTGATATTTTTACAGAAGGAATAATATGGTTTAAATGTCTCTCTCTAAAACTGAAAGCAGAATCTTTACGATAATAAAAGAAGCTCGATAAAATTCTAACGTGTATTTTTATAGATGGAGCTTTGAGTTAGAAGTCACGGTAATTATAGATGTCACCTGAATCCAAAAAATACATATAAACTAATGCAACCTTAATGTCATTTATGTTATCTATTTATTTTAAGTGTGACGTTTCTTACATGAAAGTCACCACGATTGTTGCTTTCCCTTCAGTTTTTGATACGTACTTTTTTAAATATTAGAATCTACTATTTGTGAATACCACTGATGGCGGCTGCCTGGTGAACGAAATGTGCATATGGCTTTTCGTAACCTTTTTATAAATTTTGGAAATACTTTAAATTTTGATTTCATAAGAGCTTTGTGTGAAATGTTATTTCCTATAATTTAAGAAAGGGTCACAAATGGAATTTGTTAAATTTTGTCTGCTTCATTTTTAAAACTCGTGCTTCTCAAATCCGAGTTCATAATTCAAAATATCTTTATTCTCTGCTCATGAAAGAAGCTTTTAAACTAAATTGCTTGCTGGCAATTATGTCTTGTTATCATTGTTTTACTTGTATGACCTCTGCAGAGAGAAAACGATTGTCAACTGTTCCATGGCACAGTTTCCTTTATACATATCAATTAACTGAAATCTGGCTGGGACAACTCCATCGAATTTATGGGTACGAAAGAATCTAATTAGGTTTCGAATGGAGAATGAACTGGATGACCACACGCATGCATCCAGTGAGATGGATCCTGCCCGTGGGCAGCATTCCTACCTCTTGTTTATGATGTTATGAATTTTACACCAAAGCTTATTGCAACACCATTTTTTCAATGGAGGCAGTTTAATATTCAATTTATACACACTTGAAAATTTTCAATAGTTGATACAGTGTTCCTTTTTCAAATCGTGATATTCTACAATTTTCGTTTTATGTAGACCAGGAGTCTGCAACCTAGGGCCCCCGAGAACGCTTTTTGCGGCCCGCGAAGCTATGATTCAAAAGTGATATGTAAAATTAATATAGGGTAAAGCGAGTAGAGATGACAGGGGTAGGAGAGATGGCGCATCTCTAGTCTCCGTAGTCATAGACTAGGGGCAACGACGGCGGTCAGTGCAGTGTGAACAGTGAACACGTTGACAAATTCATTCTTTATTGTGCAGTTTTTTTGCGTGATTTACAAACGAATTTCGTTCACAGCTTTTTTTGGCACCTGAATTTTCATATATCATTTCTATTATTTTCATTTCGCATGTTTATCGCGGCAATAATGAAAAACTTGTTTTCCGTAGATGAAGTTGAGTAAGTGGACACGTGGCATTTTTACTTGTAGTATACTGTTCCGTCATGTTTTATCCGGAGAAGAAGAGTGCATCATCGATCCTAACATTTTAGGAGAGACGGCCGCTCGCGGAGGGTAGATAGAAGACGCTGTTTTACTTTCTCAGATACTTAACCTTTATCCACCGGATTTAAATTCCGCCTGTAGGGTCTGGCTGCCTGCGATAGTATAATAATCAAATAAAAAGTATCCTCTTGCAGAAGCAATCTGCTGCTAACATTACCGATTCAGCGTACATCACAGAAAAGAAGAAGAAAAATAGTATCCAAGCACAGATGAGTTATGATAAATGCAAGAAGAAAGAAAAATTGCTGTAGGAGTTACAAGAATGCTTAAAACAAGAGAAAAAAGGCGCTGAAGAAGTGAAACAGAAGAAATTCGATAAAACAAACAAAATGAGAAAACTGTTAAGCGGTGAAAGAGGCCAAGAGACCATTTTTATTTTGAGTCGTCATCGTAAGAAGAGGATGAAGAACCAATACTCTCGTGACTTTCAATGCGGCCCTCCCAAGCACTCACAGCTACGAATGTGGCTCGCCATGCAGAAAAGTTTGTAGAAAAAATACTGTTACGCAGGCGCTAAATCCACGTAAATTTCATCGCTGAACTGCATCAAAATGGTTTTTTTTTGACAACTGATCTTAATCTACAGAATTATTCAGAACGTTCGTTTCTCAACCGGGGAAATATTTCAAGGCAAAAAGATCCGCACTTGATTCGACCTTCGTAGTAAATATCAATATTAAGCCTAATCCTCTCTTCGTTAGATTGATGGTTCTTCTTTCCCCACTAGAGGAATAGGAGAGGAATAGGGCGGCACCACCATCTTCTTTTGCCGGTACAATTTTTTCCTCCTTGCATCCAATTGACTTAGTGACGACGTGAAAAATCGTTTCGAAAGGCACTCTCCCGCCTTCGAAATCAGATTAAGGACGGATGGAGTTTTGTTACAGAGAAAGAGAGGTAAATGGAGTAAGCGAAGGATAAGAGAGAAATAGAAGCGGAGAGAAAGAGGAGATAGTGGATGATAAGAGAGAAATGGAGACATAATAGTATAAAATTGACCCGCCTATAACGCGGTATTCTAGAGCGCGGTTTCACGTATGCGCGTTTTATAAAGTGACTACGGGAGGAAATAGAAAGGAAGGAGAGAAATGGGGGAAAGAGAGACGGCGAAGGGTAACTAGAAGAGAGACGTAGAATATTGGAGGTAGAAAAAGAGCGTAGAGCAGTGCAAGAATAACACGCAATAAAAATATCATAACGGCAAAAAATAAGGTAAATCTCTGTTAAGGCTCCCTAATACCACGCAACAATGGTACCCAAACTTTTCTAATGGCGGGCCACATAAGTGGTTGCGAATCCCTTGCCAATTCTTCGACGGGCCGGATTAGAGTTTAAATCGGAAGTTTTCTATATAATCTGAGGATAAGTGAAAATCAAGTCTAAATCTGGTTTTCATGTCTAACATTTCAATATTTAAAGTTTTATCATCAAAATTGTCCAAAAACGTATGAATTTGTGTTAAATTTTTCGAATTGCTTTTTCGCCATAGCTTCGCGGGCCGCACAAAAACCCATCGCGAGCCGCATTTGGCCCCTTGGCCGTAGTTTGGGCACCACTGCGAATCCCTTGGCGGGCGGCATTGAAAGTTCCGAATTCTTCGGCGGGCCGGATTCGAGTTTAAATCGGAAGTTTTCTATATATTTTGAGGTGCAAATCAAGTCTAAATAAGGTTTTCATGGCTAACAATTCAATATTTCAAGTTTTATTATAAAAATTTTCAAAAATGTATGAATTTGTATGTTAAATTTCTCAAATTGCTTTGTCGCCATACTTTCGCGGGCCGCACAAAAGCCCTTCGCGGGCCGCATTCGGCCCTGGGGCCGTAGTTTGGGCACCACTGCCGTATAAGAAAGCATATGTTTAAATATTTAGTAAAATGTAGCTTAAAATAACATCGATAAGGCCTTTGGAATTTTTATGGAATGAAGAGAAAGTGGAGATGAAGTTTCAGTCATTAATTATGGGAGAAAATGTCCTTTAAACAGAAGCATATAAGAGAGAAAAGTAGGGAAATTTTAATTTGATTCATCCCGAAATTTTCTCGACTAAGCTAAAAGCCTGACGGCGACAAAAGTTCACACTATATTGCTTAAAAATAGATGTAATTATTACATCTTTAATAATCTTAACATCATATGCAGTAGAGAACGTCTTATGGCTGAAAATAAATTCCAGAACAATCATTAAGCATCAAAAATTAAATAAATGAAGTACTTCTCATAGGTATCTCCAACACTCATAAAAAGGTTGTATAACCTAAAACACAAATACTTAATTTTAACATTTTTTATACTTGAGTGCATATTCTGGAAATTATATGCAGTTCTTATCAAGGTCCTAGAGAAATCTTCATGTCCACCGTAGTGTAGAGCAGGGGTCGGCAATCTTTTCTAAATACATGGAGGGCCACATTCGTAGTTGCGAATGCTTCGGAGGGTCGCATTGTAAATCACGAGAGATGAGTTTTAACCAGGGCATCGAACAGAATTATTTTCCGGTTTCGCTCCAGCAAACATCATTGAACCGGTTCGAACCGGTTTTTTTCGCTTCGACTTTGATGTTTTGGGAGAAATTTCAAGAGAATTCCAAAATAATCGTAATTAATTAATGTTATATTTTTTAAAACCAAAAACGTCTTCACTATCGCAAGTCAAGAAGACAAAAATAGATATCCGCACGTAACATCGCGCAAGCGCCCCCTCCCACCGTGTAACGAACAGTAAAAAATTGTATTAATTCCCTTCTCGATATTTCAATTTGTAAACGGCCCCTTTTATACGACTCCGTCTATAGGAATTTGAATTTTGTTTCCTTTTTAAGCGCGCATAAAATCTATTTAAAATGTTATCATTTTTTAGTCTTTAATTTGATGTAAAACTGTTGTTATTCTTTCAAAAGTCAACATTTATTCGATTCCACAATTCCTATGTTCCAGATTCCAATATAAAAAGATACTCTCATTATCATAATCAATTTACTCCAACAGTGCTCATATACGTACTTGAACACGTACAATAATATTAATTCACATTTGAATTTAGAACGTAATTCATAGAAAAACCCCTTCTTTCGCTCCCAATGTTTATGCGAACCGAAAAAAATGAAACGAAATAAATAGCGGTTTTCGGTTTCGGTTCGGGATCAGAAAATATATTTTTTCGGTTCCGGTTCGGTTTCATTCCAGCTAAAATAACGGGTTTTTTCGGTTTCGGTTTTCGGTTCGGTTCCGGTTCGATGCCCTGGTGTTAACATCAAGAGATACCTGGAGAGTCAGTGGTCTCATACTAGTGAAATAAAATCTAAATAATTTACTAGCTTTAAGACTTCACCAGAAAGTTTTGAGATCATAATTTTAAATTTACAGTCCGCATTAATTATGGGATATGTAATAAGTTTATTAGAAAACCCTTGTGTTAAAGTGTAAAAACCACTTCTATAAATATACTGTAAAAGTTTCATGAAATATCTTAAGTAGATTCTGAGAAAAAGGTACATAAATCTGATAAAATAAAGTTTCGGGAAATTGGAGTTCAAGTATCATACAACACAACTGTTTCAGTGCATACTTGAGCCATAAGAAGGGCAATCTGGGTTCTCCTGAGCCTCATATTCATCCTCTAATCTTCTTTTGGCACTGCCCCTCTGCTGCCTTCTTTGCTATCTCAGATAGCCTTTTCTGCTTTCAGTATTCTTCTTCGATCGAGGTTTTTCATTGTCTTCACACAATTTTTCCCTACAGAAAGTCTCATTCTTCTTAAGACCAAGCATACCTTCAATGAAATTAAATACGGCTTCATACACACCAAACTGCAACGTTTTCAGGGACACAAATGTGATTTAGGGTAATCTTGACCAGATTAAATTGTTCACTTATTCATTAGGGTTTTGTGTTCTCCCATGAACATATTTTCTCAGCAGCTCCCTCTCAGACAAATCTCTAAAAATGTCCTTCAGTTCTATCATTTTTATTTCAGGAACGTGTGTGTGTGTGTCATGATCATATGGTTTGTTCTGAGTCACAGCTTTCCGATACTTACACCAAGTATTTTCATCTTTCGGACAAAGTCCATGCTGGGGTTTCTCGTTTGTAGACGCCAGATGGAAATACTCTGCCCATACACTTTGCCTCGTCTCTTTTACACTATCAACATTTCTTGGAATTGCTAGCCCATAAGACTTATAAACAATATGGTTGTTCTGAAGTCGTCCTCTTCCAAACAGGGGTTTGCCATCTGCAAGGATCTTGCGCTTTATTTTCAGTGTACGTCTTGAACCCATCCTTTTCTGCACGAGGCCAACACATTCTAACTTATTTATTTCCACAACAGGTCCATATGGTTGCTGTTGTGTAACAGTTTTGTAGACTTTCGAGTCACCATCCCCTAGATATTCAACATAGCGTACACCGTACAATGGCTGACATCTTTGAAATATTTCTGTTGCTCCTGCTATCTTCATCCCTCCACTGGTTCCCGGGTAGTTGCTTCGACAGTCATCACCATGTTCATTTATACTTTTTTACACTGTTGACATTAAGTCACTGTCGAGAGAAGTTCGCCCTTGAATATGCCCACTTAGTGGGCGAAATGCATCGGGTTTATAATAAACTTTTATGGCTGAAGGAGTTTTCCCACCGATGATAAATCGAGCCATAAGTTAATCAAGCCACCAACCTTTACGTAGTAGGTATATTGAGCAAGTATTGTTATCGTGAAAAAATTCGACTTCGAGATTTTGATGGAAATACACGTTTTAGGTGTCGCTGAGTCCAAAAAAGTGGTTTTCGCCATGCCATCTGTCTGTCTGTCTGTTTGCCCTCCTAGGGCCCAAACGCGTACATTAAATCGAATTATATATCGTATTTGTGCAATATATCATCTTTTGCAGACGATTTTATCATAAAAATGGTATTGCACAAAAATGAAGGGTAGTTTATTCTTGGCGTTTTTTTAAAAATTTTATTTACTCAAAAATGGCTTCAGAGAAATTGATTAAAATCAATCCAATTGTAGAACCTAATGTAATAAATAATACAATGTAAGCCATATATCTCTTGAACACTCTATATGCCGTCCAGTGACATTACAATGTACGCTAAGCTACCTTACCTAAGCCTTATGACGTCACGCCTCCGCCGTGATCCATTCAAACTCTTACTACAGCCTAACGCTTAAACTAAATCGAATGATATCTCATATTTATGGATAATATCATTCATGAAAGACACTCTGATGAGATAAACGATATTGCACAACAATTAAGGGTACTTTATTCTAGGATATTTTGAAACAAAATTCGATTTACTTAAAAATAGCTATAAGGATTTCGATTAAAATCCATCCAAACGTACAACCTGATGTCACAAATAATACTAACTAAGCCATATGCCCCAAAAAGTTACAATATATCATCCAGTGGCATTATTTCAGTACAAGACGCTCAGCGCACGCGTCATAGGGGAAAGTTAATTTCGGGGGAAAAGTGTAGTGAGATCAAACGTATATACGTATATGAGAAAGTTTGTGCAGTATATTGCGCCGTTTATTTTACTTGTTTTTGCAGGTACAGTGTTTTGACAGTATTGAAACATGAATAACTTTGCCAGTATAAATGCTTGTTGCACTTATTACACCATTGAGACTCAGCAGCATTTCTCATTATTTCTGTTCACACAATTTTTGAGAATTTTCCTACATAGTTCTCATATGTGTACAGCCTTTGTGGTGGTGAGGGAAGATTCATTACACCCCACAAAGCTTCACCGCTACAGCGTACCCTTTTCCAATTTGCCCCAACCCATACACTAACCTAATGTTTATGTCATAGAGATTTCCTTTGCCTGTTTCATCATCTACTACTTCTTCAGAATTCCACTGCTCTACATTTAGGCTACAAACAGTGCAACAAATCTTGAACGTAATAGCCAAATCAGTTGCCCGGGTTTCCATAATTCGGAGAGTATTATGACACACTTTACAAACAGCAACTTCCAACAGACATTTTTCTAATGATTTCAAATCCACAATATCGTATTCATTCTCACCATTAAATTCTTCATACTGAGATAGATTACTTGCTAGGTTTGACTTAGAACTGCTACAAGTACTAATTGGTGATGCTGGTGAAGTTACCTGATGAGTTGATGTACCAGGTTGAGGTTCAGTGCCTGGAATACACAATTTCCTCAATATGTACTTCATGTTTCTTAAATATTCTTTTGCTTCTCCCCATGTTTAGCACTATTATAAAGTTATTAAAAAAATTACTGCTCACACACAGCTGACAGAAGCATAAAATCTACTTCACTACAGAAAGTAAACAAATAGTAACAAAAGACTGCTTTAAAAAACTCCAAGGATACCAACTTAACAAAGGGAGATATGGTGATAAAGCTGACAGAACAAAAATTACAACAAGAGTCCATAGAGAAAAGAATTCTGAAGTGGTCAGAAGAAAGCTGTAGTTTCGTAGCAAAAAGCATGTTTTTTGTTGTCGAGATTAATTTAGAAATTAATTTAAAATACTTCCACTTTGAATAGGAAAAAAATAATTGCACCTGAAAGAGCACATTTTAAAGTACTTTTTGGAATCAAAAGAAAATAATAGATTTTTAATTTTTTTTGGTGCAGTACCCCCTTAATCATACAAAGTTAAAATGGCTTAATGCATTTCATTGCTGAAATATTGTTTTATTTAGATTATTTTCGGCTATTCGATATGACATATTTTCCATTTAGCTCCTTTTCCGGCCCGCTGAGGCACCTGAGACTTCTGATGCGGGGAAAAAAGCCCCTGGGAAGTGTGTCGAAGCCAAATCTTTGTGCAGTATAATGAAAAACCCAAGTGCCGCCTTTTATTATCGGTCGCTGGGGAAGTAGAAACTCGAGGTTTGCACTGATACCGATTTTCGCATTCGCATCTAAACTTTACCCTCCGCATATTTTCCCGTGTCCGATAGATATGAATATGTTGTCTGCTTTCAGCGACAATAGGACAAACGCAATTAGAGCCCATAAAGCGCATTATGTTAAATCATTGGAGACCAAATCATTTGCCGCCCCCGGAGAGGTGCCGCCCTAAGGCGGTGCCTTGCTTACTTAGCGCCTAGGGACGGCACAGCACTCATCTTCTTGGTTGGCACTTTCAAAAGACCTTCGCGTTCTGTCATCTGACTAAAACTCTGCGTGTAAATGGTGTATGGAAGGAATGAGTCACGCGCTTGTATACAGATGGCAAATGAGACGATTGTCTTCTCATAAATCATCTAGGTTCTTATAATCACTTTCAAAATCCTCTGCCTCGCCCTTTCCTTCGCAAATACAACACCCACTCCATCGCTCGCAATTGAAACGAGCCCTTGCAAAATCATCTCCCTGTATATCCTGCTAAGATTATTGCTGCTACTTGTAGACAGGTGTTGTTGTATAACATCAAATGAAAATAAAATAATATAATTTACTGTTACTATGTTAATATTATAATGTAATTTATTTTTGTATTCGTATGAATGCAGATATACGCCGAAATTATAGCCAGTCGCTAGAATTAGGTAGAATTCACTAGATTCGTAGATAGTCGCTGTGTCCTTTTTTTAGGCGCTAGTTCGAACCCAAAGTCGCTAGATCTTGCTAAACATTCGCTAGATTGCAACAGTCCCTGGGAAGCATAGTGGGGTTACCGCATTACAACTCACGCCTTGCGTTCTTCCTCCACGCACATATTTAGTTTCCGCTTGCTTACGAAAGCCGCTAACGTAAACATAACGAAATTTTTTTAGTGATTTATGGGACCGCTTGCGTAAGTGCGAATTTGCGTAAGCCGAGGCTTGCGTAACCCGGGGAGTACCTGTATATGTATATATATAGTGGAGAACAACACCAAAAGTTATTTGACGAATAATGAATAATCCGAAATCCACGTTAGCTCCATTCTCGAGCCAATATTTTCCATGCACAATTATTCACTTAACGAGAAAATGATTACCTGGAAAGATCCAAAATTGATGCCAGCCTTTAATATCTCAGAAGTATGGAAAACCAAGTTTCTCATCAGCAAATCTATATATTTCTTTTTTATATTTCTGTGGATCCTTAAAAAATATTTTTTTTTCAAGTGGCTCTTCACTTGTTTTGGGTTGCCCGGCCCTGCTGTAAGGTATGATTTGTATGGAACTCCCCTCTCCCTCCCTCCCCAAGAATCAAAATTCTGGCACTAAGATGCACATCCTCAAGATCTCTTTAGTAAGTGTACCAAGTTTTAAGACTAAGAGTCTTGGTTTTCGAGAAATGCTGTCCACACTCACACACACAGTCAGACACACGCCGTCTTGTATTATTATAGATAAATAATAAAATAACCAATTATGAAGGTGTTGTGGACTTGTGCCAAATTAGTTACTTTTTAAAAGTACAAACAAATCTCTTTATAAATCCAATTTTAAAACATCTTGTAATTTAAAATACTATCTAATATGCATGTTTTGTACCATTAGCATTAGGTAGAAAACTTGAAATATTTCATGATCCTGGTTAATTTCGTTGGCAACTATATTCGCTCTGTGCTGTTTAGAGTCCGCAAAGGGGTTTACACAATGACTTCGTCTCATAACACCTTCTAATCCTCCTAAACATACAGAAAGTAATTAACACATCCGATCTCATATGAGGAATGTTGCAGGCTGACTAAAAATGTTCGTTTTAATATGTATGCGTGGCTAATGCGATATATCCTTTGTCTGAATTTCAATTTAAAAAATCGTACGTTGCATTGGTGTGAATCATACCTAAAATTTCCTCCATTCACACATTTGATCTGTTTCAAGGTAGAAAAAACTGACGAAGATAAAGCGATTATCAGCTCAGAATATTTTTTAAATATGAAAACCAAAAGGCAGATTAAAGTATAGACTGAAAATTAGGCGTTCTTATGAAAAACATTTATGCAGGCTTTTTTTAACGTCGAAAACTATAAAAATTTAAACCTTTATAGCTCCAAGAATACTCTTCCGTATATTACAGTAAAAGCTCACATAATCCGACTGGAGAAGAGGCAAATTCGCCCAGACGCGGCACGTAAAACCTTGGGAGAGCGAGTTTCTCGCCTCGTTAAGACACTGTTTGACATGCCAACGTCGACCTTTGAACTTCTCGCGAACTATAAACAATATAAGCTTCAAATGAAAAGTATTTTCTATGAAAAAACGAACAAATTTATACTTGGAATTATTTTATCACATAAATATTTGCGCTGTGAGATGCGCACGTATACATCCCATTTTGCGCAGGTACTGCAAGCACCATCTTAAAAGTGCAGCTTAGTATGGTATACATAATAGATGTGAAAGAACGATTTCTTTATTTACACTCGGGCAGTTACCGTTAGCGTAGTGTACATACATCCGTTGCTAAAAGGCTATTTTATGTCGTAATTTTATTCTGTAAAACTGTTTCCTGGTGTTAATCATATGTTAACATTAATCATAGATTATTGATTAATGTGGTTAATATGCTACATTATCCTTCCGAGTATTATAACTTTCCGTCTTTTGCCTGCCATTGTCACCTGAGTGTGTCGACCTATCCAGCAGCACTCGGAATTTCTTAGACGGAAGGAAACTTTGGACATTACTTGGCGGTAGTCACGTGTACTCTCGTGGGTCTCGCGGAAGAGTTAATGACTTGATGGCAGTGAAAGTTATATTACCCATTTTACGCTATTAAATTCCTGCAAAAAATCTGTAAATCTTTTATAAAAATCTGAGATACAAGAACATGACCTCCCATTTTCCATCGATTTAACACTTCAGAAAACGCAGTTTCAGAAGACACGGTGTATGAGGTCTTACACTACACAAATCAGGATTTGTTAACAGAATATCATGCTCTAACTGAAGAATTTTGTGGCATTGTAATTCCATCTGTTTACATAACTGTCGGGCGACCTCTCCGATACGGAGGTTCTCGATCGATCATGTCCATGATTCTAAGTTTTATGAGATTCTTCTTATTTATACTGCGTATCCAGTCCATTCGGTTATGTCATCTGTATGCCCTGGATTTTGGAAATGTTGTTCATCCCAAAAGTAAATCTTGCTGAAATTTTATGTTGTGTAGTCATATCGTAGATTTTACTGAAACTGAAAGATAAAAAATGGAACTGAGTATGCCATTCTTGTTTGAAACTTTTACTTGCAGCCATCACAGTGGATGAATATATGATGCGTAGGAAATTTGTGAGCTATGCGACGACGTCCATTATTTATTACGGTTTTTTGCATTCGCTGAAGTTTTCCTTATCACAACACAACATTTTTTTCAAATTAGCAGCAAACGAATTAGATAACTAATATTTTAATAAATATGGAATTTTTAATTTTACCTTAACTTTACAGCACTTCTGCAGTAGTTATTGTCCGCAAGAAATAAGAACGTCATTTAAAACAGCAAGATTTATTATATTAATACGAAGGCTTCCGCGGTGTTTTCGTACTCCTTCCAAGACTTTCGGGATTCTACCGCATGTTGTTTCTTCTAGTGACCACTAGAAGAAACAACACGCGGTAGAATCCCGAAAGTCTTGGAAGGAGAAGATTTATTATACTTTTATGATTTCATAAAAAAGTTTAATGCGAGCATTCTAACAAAAATTCAGCTTTCCAATACTACTAAAAATTCTCATAATTTGACGACATCGTTGACCTAAATGTACCCACAAGAAAATTCCATCCATAATGCAATTTTCTTCTTCCCAAACGTCCGTTGTAATTCCCTGGCCGTAAGCAACCCACCCTGAGCACTTCGAGCGAGCATCTGCAACATCTCCGCCAAATCCCGCTAGAGGCCCTAGGATGTCCCTATCGTTCTGTATCAAGGCTTAGAATATGTAGAAGCCTTGAGATGGCAGCACGGTCCACAAAGGCTCGTAATCTTACTAGGCGGCTGGGATATGTGCAGGAGATACCAAGTTTAGGCAGTCTTATATACAAAATAATTGTATAATTTTATATATTAAACTTATTAAATGCGGAATTGCAATGTTAATTATTTGTTCGGACTTGTACAAATGGCATTTTTATAAGATATACTTTAAAGCAATTGGAATATTAATTACTCTAGAATAGAGACCGGTTTCAAGAGAAATTCAATAACATGCAATTAAATTCTAAATAGAGGAAGTCACCTTTCTCCCCAAACTTTTGAAACTGACCACCTATTCATTGCTCTACCTCTTAGATACTCAGTGCGCGTAGGCAAGAGGGAATCAGCAGATCGTAGTATTTGAATATTTTTTAACTTGCAATACATTGCTTTTATAATTTTCTCTATAGTTCAATCTCGTTAATGCAAACGTGGTTAATACAAAATACTCGTTTATACAGTCCCCTGCAAAAATCTAAGTGCATATGATTCTTGTTATAACGAACTTGTTTTTACAAACCTCGTTTGTGCAAATCATGAAATTTTAAGTCCATTGAATCTTGTACTAACGAAGTTATGTTAGTAAGTTTATGTTAAATTGTGTCTTTTTATTGTTAAACTCATGATGGGTCGGATGAATTATTGGACTAGCCGTAGTTTGGGCACTGCTGTATTAGATAAACGCAGGGATCGCCTACCGGCGGTTCCTTGAAACTTGGGCTGCATTACATATACCGTAATTTTGCAATTATAATGCGTAATGGAATTTTTGAAGTTAAAGATTGCCAAAATACCCACTAAATAAAAGTGTACTTGTTTGTTCATTATTATAAGCTACAGCAGCTAAATTATGTGTTAGATATATTTTATCAGCACATTACATGTTACTGCGTTCTTCGGTGATGTCCATTGCAGTATTGTGGCTCCTGCTTAGGCCCAGGTTGGCCACCCCTAGATAACAGTATTTGCTATTTTTTAGCCTACTTTCCAGAATGGAAATAGGCTTATAGTTTCTTCGTTGTGTCTGTCCGTCTGCCTGTTTTCCCCTATTAACTTTTGAACCAAAAGAACGATTTTCATGACACTTGGTGGATATCTCTTGCTACATGGGTCGAACTCCCGAGGAAAGTTTTTGTTGCAAATATTGAAGTCCTGGGTTCGATTCCAGGAATTATCCTTCCCATTTGATTTACATGGAAAATCTGAAATCCATCGTGCAGGGTAACTTTCTCTTTCATATTAAAATATCTTAGAATAGTAATATCGGATCGAGTGTTGTACTGTTCTCTGAGGAAAGGAATGAAGATTCTAATTTTTATCGTAGAATTTTGCTTATCGATTGTATTTCTTAGAATTTCGCGTAAATACTGGCGATTTTGCAGTATTTATCACTCATTACGAGAGTGTTGCCATAGCAACAACTATTGTTGGACTCAGCTTCGGTATCATTATATATCGACGACTCTTACAGAGGAGGATATAACATATAGGAGGATACTAATGTTTAGGCACTTCCAGACGTGTTGGAGATTCGAAATTTTTTTCTTAGGTAGGAGTTTGTGCGAAACCGACTAGAAAAAGCGAAAATCTTGAAAAAGTGCAACAATGCGGTCGCTAAAAATTCGCAATTGTTTAAACAAATTTTCAGGGTTTGGGCATTTCCGAATGTGCTACGGAGCTGAAATTTTTTTTAAAAGTAGAATTCTTAAAAAAACGAAATAGGGATTATACAAATTTTGATATTTTAATTTGTTTGGCAGTTAAAAATTCTTAAAGTTTAAACAAATAGATAACTGTTTAGGTACTACGGGATGAGCTAGGAAGCTGAAATTTTTCAATTATTTGCAGAGTAGTAAATTTGCACAAATAAACATTTCAATTTTACCATATATGAATTGCGGCGGCCGTTAAAAATTATTTAATTTTAAACAATTAGAAAAATATTATTTTACTTCTAGAAGTGCTACAACTTTATAATTTGGCTAAAATGTGTAGCATTAGTACCCCATAATGAAGATAGTGTAAAATTTTTCAAATTGCAACATTTGGGGATTGTTTTAAACTATTATTTTTACATGTGGGAAGAACGGAAATCGCTGCGGAGGTGAAATCTTTAGAATTGAAAGAATATTTATAATGATGAAATGTCTGTCTGAAAAATGAATGTTTTTTCAAGGTGATATGAAATGCTTGCAGTATGCAAGCACCAACTACTAGTATTCTAATACGCACAGGCGTTATTGTTGATGCACAAATACGCGTGATCAATTTAATATTCCGTTCGAATGTATTTGTAGTATTTTATAACGCTAAATTATGAAATTTGGGAACACAAAGAGCTACATATCCGCGATGACTTTAAAGCTATTAAAGGCAATATAAGTATTAAATAAATGATTAAATGGAAAGTAGGCATCATAAGTTCTGTTTGGATCATCTTGTTCTATTTATCATTTTGGTAAATGCATGTTTAACTATATCCTTTCATGAGTTTGCTGAGAATGTCAATACCTAACAAAATTGCGTGTCATCCAAAAAACGTGTGTCTTTTATTCTGGATCTGAAAGACCTTATAATGAACAAGATGGCTCACAAAAAGATAAGAAAACGCTTCGTCCGATGTACAACTCTTGGAAATCCAAACAACCCTTTTAATGACATGTTCGATAAAGTATACGCAACCCTCATTATGGGTAAGACCTGCGAGGTTATCTCATTTGAGCGCTTTTCGTAATTACAGTTATTTGCAATGAGAGAGAGAGAGAGAACGCATTATCCGTCCTATTAATAATTACAAACTTCCAAGAAAGAGAAAAAATGATTCTTGAGAGAACGATGTACTCGCATTGATGAGTTCCAGCGTAGAGAGAGAGGTAGAGGGGGGCATATAACAGATTGCGCAATTGATAAAAGAGTTGGGAAGGATCAGAGAATAAGAGCCGTGAGAAGGAATGAAAAATGAAGGAAAGGTATTGACAAAAGCAGCTGTGGGCAGGGCTGGCGAGGGAATGAAAGAGGGGCCATTGAAAGGGGCCGATTGCACGAAGCGCGCCGTATTTGGGCCTTATAATTCAGGTCGAAAAACACGGTTGTTGGGTATTTTTTTCTGAGCAAACTTGGGTTTGTATTATTGCTAACTGAATCACGCTCATTCTTTTGTCTTCTTTTGGAATTCCAGTAAGTAAATGATTCATCCACTTTAGTCAACTAGTCGAAATAAAATTGTACAAAAAAGGAAACGGAAAACGCCTTCCTGTATGTCTTGCAGGCCATGTTTATTAAATTGATTGTTTTATATATTTCTGGAAACTGGATTCTTGTTAGGAGGTGTTTGAAAATTAACAGTTTATTATTATTAGTTTCCGCGTAGTTCGCATATTTTCCTCTGGAGAGCTGGTTTATTTAAAATTCAAAGCTCTGAATCATATTCTGTTGAAATTGATGCCAAGGGACAATAATTTTCAATAATAGGAAGACTTGTTAGGGCCCTACAATTGAAGGCTTGATATCTCCCTTTTCCGCCAGAATGTTCCGGCAAAACCTAACTTTATGGTCCTAGATTTTGGCCCAAAACCAAAAATTACTGCGTAAGTTTTGGGAAAGAGTTAGTCTCCAAGAGCAAATATTTACAGGAGAGTTAACAGAAAAGAGGGAAACTGTGCTTATTTGAGTGAGGATAACCTAAGTTGTTTATTAATTTCATTATTCTGGAATATAACTATTAATATGCTCCATTGCCTTATTTACTCTTTAACTATTTTGTAGACTTTCATTATCATTTTATTTTTATTTTGAGTTTTTAACAAAAAAAACACTTATTAACGAAATAATTTTATGCACAACTTCATTGAAGTAAAAATTCAATAAAATCCAAAGAGAAAACTAATCTACACGAAATTTTTTCATTTGCATACTAGTCTGCAAGCTACCGAAAGCGTATGGCAGAGAATGTTACTGCATAATACATACAGTACAAATTTCCTATTATTCTGCCATATTGCGTTGGGAAAACAGATCACTAGTTTACATAATAATAATGACGTAATAACTTCTAAATCCGAACAATTACTCTAAATTTGCCTGCCATCTGGAATTTTTTAACACGATTAATCGCTGTAAAATGGAAGCACATTTTCTAAATGTAAAATTCAACCCAAATTTTGCTCCGGCAGCAATAAGAATCGTCCCTAAAATGTCATAAATTAGAACACTTTTTATTGGCGTTTTTAAAGAGATCGCATCGATTCGCTATCATAAAAAAATCCTTCACTCAAGACATCCATCGCGTTCTTGAAAAAGGAAAATGTTTAAAACTAAATTTACATATTTTCCCAAATTAATTCACAAAAGAACGCCAAGAAGGTGGTCCCATCCTAACGCCGAAGAAAGTTACGATAAATTAAACTCCTACGCTATAAAAATATATTCTCAACAGCGTAAGAAATGTCATGTCTTGGTCGGAAAAGAATATAGGAAAACGTCGTTGCAGCGCATAATTTTTGCAACAACGGCGAAAACGAGAACATTTTTTAAAAATTTCACAGATGGCCAAGTTGCCTTGAAGAAACACAGTCAAACAAACTAATGGATAGTAAAAATACCTCTTTTTGCTGAAAATATAAACTGTCGTTTCTCATAAACATCTAAAGATTGATGTGAAATCTATTGGTGTGACATATTTAAACCTTATCTAACAAAACTCCAATTTCCAAACGTCTAGGACGACAAATTAATGTGCCACCTAATTACTTCCCGTTATTTTCGAAAAAAAACTAGCTCCTAATTTATTGAGGATGTGAGAGCCACATTTGTTCCCAATGGTGCTGATGAGCACCGAGGATACTACTAATTCTTTTTTGCGATAAGACAGGTTAACAGAGATATAATTTAATTTGGGTATGGTGCAATGACACCCCATGCCATTCGCCATTGGCAGCTTATAGGGTAATAATGTATTTTGAAATCGATTTCTTCTTAAAAGTAAACAACTTTAGGCAGTTTAGTCGCCTCTTCGTAAGAGTTCCGCGTTTCTTCTCTTCTGCACGACACACTACCTCTCCTATCTCCTGTTTCCCCCTCCCTTTTCCCACCCTTCGCCTCCCCGTATATTTATTAAACAGTTTACTAAGTAACGGCCTTTTAATTCCCCTTTAGCCCCTTGTATTGACTCCCGCCCATCTTTCCTCGCTGCTGAACTGTTTTCCTCGCCGTTGATACAGGCGCCTTTATGGGGGAATGCCTGGTTTATATTCTTCCCTCTTCCGTAGGACTTGCCCCTCACTCCTAGCAAGACTCTCTCCTCCTCTTCTCCTACAACTTTTCCTTCTTATTAGTCCTCGTCATCTCTCTCCCCCGCTGAGAGAGATTCCCGGCATCTTCCACTCCTATCCTCCCCTTTCCACAGGAAATCAAAGCACAATTAGTCAAAATCGCGGCGGCGCAATCATTTTTCCTCTCCTTCGAGAAGAAGGTGGAGGGGAGGAATGCCTCAGAAAGAGGGATAGGGGCGGCACACTTTTCTTCATCCCTCTGAGAAAAGGAATATATATATATATAGTTAAAAAACAGCACTATATATATATATATATATATATAGTTCAAAAACAGCACTCTATATATATATATATATATATATATATATATATATATATATATATATATATATATATATATAGGAGTATATGGAGAACCAGGTTTAACCATGAATAATCACTGGCCTGTCTACGGACAGACTACCTATGATGTGTGTGTGTGTGTGTGTGTGAGAGAGAGAGGAGCAAGAAAGGAAAGGAAGAATCAAGTACATCCACCCTTCACCTAGTCTTCCCTCCTCCACCACTCTCACGAACACCATCTTCGGTCGAAGAGTATTTTTTCATACTCCCTCGTTGCCTTTTCTTCGGATAAAGGAGGTAGTTTGGGTACACGGAGGGAGAGAGAGAGAAGATAAAGATAAGGGAGTGGTGCGCAGGAGAAGAGGTTGAGAGAGAGAAATGGGAGAGGAATGTCCCGATGGTTCGCGAAGACGCAGAGGGGGGAGAGAGAGAGGTGTGGTGTGTGTGACAACACGCCCACGCCGAGTCCCGGATGCAAGCCCAATGCCGTCGTCAATTAGGGCCATTCAGGGTTGCCAGTCGCGATGGAGACAGTGACGGATTAGGCACCTTCCCGTTGGGCCCCCATCTCGCGCTCACTGAACTCTTTTTTTTTGTCGCCTTTTTTTCTCTCTTCCTTCCGCCGTCGTCTTCTTCATCTTCTTCCTCCATCATCTCCTCCTCCTCCCCTCTCCACTCCTCCGCAGCATTCATTTCCCCTCCTCCCGCCCTTTCGAGTCTCCCGCATTGAAGATGATTCCCTTCGCCATCACCGGAGGGCGCGCCGCAAATTGCCTACCACGACCCTGGCGGCCACCAAAGAAAGGACTCCGGAGCCTCTTTCTCTCTCTTCTTTTGCCGAGGCACCCTATTAATGCCAAGGGAGTTGCAGCTATACTTTTTGAGTATGTATCTCCTCCTCTCTCTGGGAGAATGGATGTTCACGATCCTTTTTGAGTACTCATCCTCCCTCCCTCTCGGCAAAAAGGGCAGATGGTGTCCCGAATGAAGCGTTTCTGGTGGGAATACCTACGGAAAGTTCCCGGGTTTAGGGCGACGTTCGACTTCACAATAACTTTTCTATCGGTCTGTCGATGTAATGGCTCCGTTGGATTGCCGCATGGCAAAATGTTTCTTTTTCGCGCTTTTAAGTCCCGCCTCGAGGGAACGTTATTATTCCTCCTCTTCGATGGGCTTTTCTTCCGCTGGTTATGGCGGAACTCGGGTGAAATTACGATTTGTTCGGAATCGTAAAGGTATAGCTAGGATGACCTTTTTCATTGATTCCGGAGTGGTTTTCTTGGGTTAATTGCTTTATGTCGCACGGACGACGTCATTCGTTGCTCCACGGTCAGTTATTCAACATGTCCTCCCACCACTGTATTTTATTACAACCTTTATCATTAATCATTGCGGCGCGGAAAAAGTATTCGCTCAACGGTGCACGACTATCCATATATCTCCGAAGTAAAGAAACGTTCGTTGACATTATCATGGCTTCATCGATGAAACATCCAACCGACGGTCGTGACAAGAATTCTAGCACTGGAAACCCATTCGTTTGCGGTTTCCGTGAAAACGAATCGAAATCCACTAATTGACGTACGTAGAATGTTCGCAAGAACCAGCTGATTCGTCGATAAAGTTTATACGAAAGAAACTAAGTGCGATAGGGTTGCATAAAAAATTGATGACCTAATGATACCCTTTATTGGCACATTATTATGTATTCATTGAGATGGAAGTTTTTTCTGTCTTTAATTCGTTTACCTCAGTGAAGGACAGTGAAGACATCCAAAATTACAACTAAAAGTAGGACTTATAAATGGTCGCTTTCCTATTTTACTTTTTGCGCAAACTTTTTAAGACAACTGTAATTAGAGTATCTTTTATTCGTTTGAATTGGCGATAGACTCCACTCTTATAATCCGACGAAGACTCTGATCTCTTATAATCGAATGTTTGTATATTTTTGTAGTGGATTCGAAATGCATCCAGCGACAAAAAATATTTTCTAAATAGAATATGAACTGAAGTATTCGCTGGGTTTACTGCTATAAATGTGCTAAATAATATTATATTCTGTGGTGTATAATTTATTATTTTAACTCTTGATACTTGCAACAAGAATGATGATCGTCTCTACGCCAACCTGGAGAATAATGACACCAACGAAAGTTATTTTGAACAAGTCGATATCAAAAAAGCAAAAAAGAGCGACATCCACACTTATTTTAAACTGAACGTAAAACGGTCGCATTAATACATAACGGGAACTAGGAGACGGAAAAACTGGGCTCGTTTTATCTGCTCTTGGTAATATCCGGAAGTAGGTAGTATTAAACAAGAACGTACTCTGAAGCAACACTTTCTGTATTTACATCCTACTTTCATAATCGGAAAACAAAAACACTGGGGGCCTTGGAAGAAAGTTTCACTAATTGATTGATTACTCGTAGAATTGTACTTTAAATTTCTAATTTAACGTTTGAATAAATTTATTTATTTAAATAGATCAATGTAGCCAGAACTTTATTGGAATAAACGCATTAATCCAGTCAAAGGAACTTTTTCGTAATGTTGTTTTACGAATACTGGTAGACCAGAGTACCACCAACACTCTTGAAATACCTAATCGCGAATTCAAGTATTTATTTGATCGTTGTATCCGTGAGAAAGAGCACTATATCCATGGTATTTCACATTGAATTGTTGCTGTCCCAAACAGTCGGACTTGAAATGCTTGTTGTATCAGTTCCCTCCCTATATCCGTCTTAATCGAGTTCCACTGCATGCCAGCTTTTTGCGACTGGGTTTTGGTTAATTATAAGAGAAGCCGCAACGTTTGTATTTTATCAACAACAACAAATGTGAAAGCTCGATATTTTAATTGAAAGAAAGAAAGTTACTTATAGTGCTATCTCAAATGCCAGTTGATTTATCGCAAAATGACGTGTCAAATCTAAAATCTTTAGCAGTTAATCTGCAGCTATGAAATAAACCAGACTCGAATTTTAGCTGCATAATAGACATTCTCTATGGTAAAAGTGATCGTCGATTCTAATATAGAAAATAGCTATAGGAGTTGCCTAAGTCATCTTTTTGGTACCTACCAAGCAACGAGATGAACTAGATATTACATCTATCTATTACTAGATCTACATCTATCATTCTTCATTTGATCTATGTTATCTTTATTATGAACATCGAACCCACAATGTTTTATCAAATCTCTATCTCAGATAGTACCTCAGACAAATTGCATGAAATAGTTCTGCACATGCCAAAATGTCACGGATTTTCCGAGGAAAGTTCGTTTTTTTTTAAATTTACCGCGAAATTTTGCGAAAGTCGACGGGAAGAAGCAGGTTTTCGGTAATCGCGAGGCGTTAACTCATTGCCTCCGTTCTCGTGATTAACTCTAAAAGGTAAAGAGCAAGTGAGGCAAGAATTGCATACCAAATTAAATAAGAGGCTTCTAGTTTTAAGATTATGACGTCATCATAAGATTACATCTTTGGTTGAGATCGACGGCCTCAAAATATATGTAGTATATTAATTCCCTTTAAAGGCATTATATCAATGCTATCTTACAATATTTTCCCCATTTAAATGCAGTTCACTCATTGCTACGGCAGTTTTACTTCACATTGTTAAACTCAGAAAATTTTCTCTATTTTTTTATTAAAAACTTTT
The DNA here is from genome assembly GCA_028673005.1 of Tanypteryx hageni. NCBI lineage: Eukaryota > Metazoa > Arthropoda > Insecta > Odonata > Petaluridae > Tanypteryx > Tanypteryx hageni. The sequence goes on from CM054112.1 coordinate 193,885,529, forward strand.
GCTCTCATTCGATATGGATTTTAATTGTTTTTTTAAATATAAACGTCAGTCTTTCAGCTACAGAACATTTATAATGCCCTGTGCCGATATCATCCTTTTCTTTTGGGTGGTAGATATGAAACTAAGGGATTGGAAAAATACATTATTTACTCAAATGCAGCTGGTCCTAGATCCAACAAATCTGTATCTTGTATAGCCCTAATGTAGACTTTCCTATCATGAAAATTTGGCTTCTCCGAGTTGTAGGATTCAAGAGATATTGCCCGAATAGACGGACGGAAAGATGAACCGAATACATAAGCGATTTTTTTTTAAAGCACTAAAAATCTACTCCAATTGTGTGCCTTGACATTAATCGGAATCATTGTTTCCAAACGGGAGGCGACGAAAAGTAAAAAAATGCACTGCAGACGGTTTGTAAAATCTGCGTGTCTGTCTAAGGAATAGTTCCGGGAATTACTTTAGCAACACCCTTTAGCGTAGAAGTATCTTCTTTGCAGAAAGTGTTGAATATATGTAATCATATATATGACTATATCTCTCGCTATCTAATGGAGTCATGAGGTGCAAACTTTTGAGTAGAAGTTTTCTTTTGTATGATAATATCCATTCGGCCACCATATGTTAGGGCTTAGTTTTGTACCAGGTAAATTGAAAAAAGGAAGTCATCGGATGCTTGCTAATTGAAACAGATAGCATAGGTACGATTATACTCGAACGACGTTTTGAAAAATACTTTATGGCTGACATTTACACCCGTAATGGTTTACCGAATAAGGTGAATTAGCACCGATGTCATTTTTAATAAATTTGAAATAATGCAAATGCTTAACTGTTCCAGTTAAAATCGAGCCAAGTGTTAATATTAATTTAGCAAGAGTTAATAGATAACACTAATTTTTCAATAAATAACGAAACGGGAAGCATGATCTCAGCCTGATTTGTCATTATTTATCAAAGCTGTCAAATACATTTGCGAGAAAAATGCACACTGAAATTTCGCGCGGATCCTCTGTTTTATGCATTCCACTTTCTCGAGTTTATCGCTATAGAGAAGCATTAGGAACATCACTAGTTGTAAGTGAAAGTGAAAATGATGGTAATTTTTATAGGATGCCATTATCGTGCAGCACAACTGCGAATTACAGAAGGATTCTTGACATCTAAAGCTATTTGATCACAAATGAAAGTAGGCAATATGAATTTCAAAAATATGACGTTCGGCCTTGTTTTTGATAAAAAAAAAGACTCATAATCGTTCTGATAAAAGGGATTAAAACGTTTCCAACTTCGCCTCCTTAATCTTGGTCATATTTTCCATATTTAGATGTTTCCAACAGGTTAAACGCAAAAATATCCAATTTATGGGCGTGTTAACAGCCGTTTCGATACATGAACAACTCATCTCTCATAAAAAAAGACCCGAAATAATTCACCACAAACATTTTCCGTCGAAGGGACATAGGGAAAAAACACAACAAATTCAACATATACATACGTAGACAAAGCATGCCTCGAGAGCATTTTACGTAGGCCATGCCACATCGTTATTTTCATTTCCACTTCTCACCGGTTTAAATTGAAACCGAAGGTCGCCACCTCGCCCGCCATTCCAAACAAAACCTCTTCCCGGTTAACGCCGTAATCATTACCGCCCTTGGATGGGTCAGAAGCGCGACTCGAGAGAGTGCACTACTCCGCCCGACGATGCTCTTCCATCTGCGATATCAAAACTCAAAACGAAACTCTTTTTTGGCCAGCGTCCCCGAGAATATTTTTTCGGCAAAGAGAGTGAAAGAAACATCCCGGGGAAAATCTCATGGCACCGCCACCTACCTCTAACACACCTAAAAAAACCTCCGGACTGCCATTTCAACCAAACAACTGACTCGCGCGATTCTTCTCAAACAATGTGTTTCGGGAAGTAACTGGCCCGCGGGCTTTTCGGCCTCTTTGTTCGGAAGAGAGTGCGTGTGTGTGCGTGCGAGGGAGAATGAGGTGGGGAGGAGAACGGAGAGAGCGTCTAGGAGAGATGGGGAGGGTGGAGAGGTAGGCCGGGAGAAGGGGGAGGGGAGGAAGGAGGACCGCGGACGAGGTAGGAGGTGGGGTGGGCCACGGTAAGGCATAGAGAGGGAAGAAGAGGTGGAAGAGATGCGCTACACGCAGCCAATGGGGGCCTGTCTCTCTGATGCGCCAAGGGCTTAGCCGAGGGCCAATGGTGAAACTCGTCGCTTAGCAACGACAAGGGGTTTTGGGGTGGAGAGCGAGAGAGGAAGGGCCGGCTGGTGTGGTGTGGAAAATTTTTGGGGGTTCTTCTTGCCCGCCCCAGCAACGACCTTACCCTCCTCGCCCTTCCGACCCACCCTTCCCCTCCTGCACAACGCCACCGCTTCCCAACCGTCCCCCACACCCTCCAACCTCTCGAAACAACCTACCCTACGGACCTAAAACCTCCTCGCCCATCATTCCCGATCCATCGTCCTCCCACAATAACCTCCTCCCCGTCCCGTCATGCAACGCGCACACACACATGGCCCTCTCTCCCTCCGTCAGTCGAAGGAAAGAGAGAGGCGGAGGGTGATGTGGTGACGAACAGAGCACGCCGTGGTGTATACACGCCGCCGTCTTTTTTCCGGGAATTCGCGAAGAGGGCGAGCCGGAAAGCGGGCCGCTCTTTAGCGCCGGCTCCGTCGCGTCCCTATGAAACGGTCCCGGGAATAAAAAGCCCTTTCCCTCAAAAAGACAAGCCCGTAAACGAAAAGATGCTTTTTCCCACCCCTCTGTTTCCTCCACCTCCCTCATATCCAGGTCGGCGTACGAGGGTGCTAAGCGACCGCACGCTACGGACGAAAAATAAAAAGGAAGTTTTCGAAAAGGAGGGCGGAGGGGGGGGGGGAGTGGAGCTAAGCAAAAAGGAGGGAGAGAGAGAAAAAGAAAAGAACGGGAGGCGTGTTGAGGGATTTTCGGGGGAGAGAGAGTCGAGGAGGGGGGAGGAAAGAGAAAGAGTGGAGGGCGCGGGGAAAAAAGAGAAAGACAGGCAAGAGGGTTAGAGGGTCTAACCCCCACACGAAAAAGGGTAAGAGGGGAGAGGTTTTTGCCGGGAAAAAAGGGTCGTGGCTTAGGAAGAAATTGGGGTTAGGGTGTTTGTTGTTAAGGGTGTTAGTTAGTCGGAGAGAGGTTTTTGGGAGTGAGCGAGCGAGTGAGGGAGACGAGCGAACGAGAGAACTGAGGATGTTTCGGACGCCCAAAGGAAAGGAGTCTCTGGCGCCTTCTTCGCGTGTTTTTTTACCGTGTGTTGCTGTGCGAGTGTGTCCGCGTTGTTTTCCTGCGTCGGACGAAAACTCGGAGATGAGTTTTATAGAGTGGGAGAGAGAGAGAGAGAGGAAGGAAAACGAAGAAAGAACGACCCTTCTGTTCTGGTTACTTTTTAAGTTCCTTTATCGTATTGTTTTTATCGTCGCTTCGTCGTTACAGAGGAGGGAAAGAAGATGATGAACGTTGTTGTAGTCGACTTCGTCGTCTGGGCAATCCCAGAAGATTGCATTTGAAAAGAGTGAGAGAAAGGGAGAGGGGAGAATGAGATGCGGAGTCATACGGAGGGAGAAGGTGATCATGCAGCACGTGCAATGAGGGAATGCACGGAGAGAGGGAGTGGTGGAAGGAGTGGGGAGGAGAGGAGGAGGAGGGGGGGAGAGATGTAAAAGTACGGGAGAGGGAAGGGGAGTAACAGCGTCCGTAAAGAGAGACTGCAAGTGTTGTGTCGGGCGTGTGGAGTGCATGTGGGCCAATGTACGGCTGACACACGCACACTCAGTGTCTGCGTGCATGTGAGGAGTGAGCAATAGCGGATGAAGTGGGAATGATCGAAGGTTTTTTTCGGGTGGAGGAGGGAATTGGTGGTGGGAGAGAGAGACGTGGATGTGGGTGTTGAGAGGGGGGAGGGGGAAAGATAAGGGCAAGGGATGTAAGGAAAAAGGCTCGGAGAGATGGATCGAGTGGGTTGTTTAAGGGTAATGTGGATTCTGAGGATGAGGAAGGGAGTGAGGTAGGGAGCGATCGGATGGAATGGGAAGTGGGGAGAGAGCGGGTTTCCAAAGAAAAGAGGAGGAAAACGTAGCGGGAGATGATTATCTGAGGAATATGAAGAGGAAGAAGATGATGGTCGGAGGGAATTGATGGAGAGAGAGAGAGGGAGAGACTATAATGGTCGACCTGAATGGCATGCTCCGGTAGCGCCATCAGACGCCCCCGACTGTGACTACCACGACTGACGAGACGATTCCCTTTCTCTCACAATCAGACTCTTCTACTCCCTCCTCCCTCCGCCTCCACTCCCTTCCCTCCCTCCTCTTTCTCCCACTCCCACGTCACTCTCCGGCGTCGCCCAGATGCATCCGCGCCACCCACGCATCTCTCCTCCTCCTCCCTCCGGTCTCCTTGTCCCCTCTTTCCCTTAACTCATCCTCTCCGCCCTTCCCCCGCCTCCTCTCTCACTCATCACGCTCGGGAATATTTCCTCAGACGTCATCATTGTCCACCTCATTTCCCCCTTCTCCCTCCCTCCCTTCGCTCCTCCCCCGTCGCATTTCTCCTTATTTTCCTGCCCTTCCACGTAATCATCACTTTCCCCACTTAGCCCGACTCTTCGCATCTCTTAATTTCCTTCTTGAATTTTTTCAAAAAATCACTTAAAATATTTTTTTAAATCCTAACTCGTAACAGTTTTCTCTCCTTAATCACTCCGCACCACTGATTTTCCCACCATTCACTCTGACGCCTCTGTCCATCCCCCTTCATTAATCTCATTCCTTCGTCGGCATTCGAAATTTCCCCAACCTACGCAATATTTTACCACTATTTTCAGTCCTTCATCGAGCATATTTCTCAGTTTTCTCCCGCTCCTTCATGTATTTCTCCCCGGAGTCTTTCTCCATTTCTCTCCCCCCCCTCCACTCGCGCAACTCCCTCCATATACTGTTTCACACGGCGTTGACCACCACATTTAACTTCTCCCTCCGTCTCTCCATCTATCTCTCCTTTTTTCCTCGTTGGACAGAGAGAGAGATGCTACTCACTCGAGTCCACCCGACGGATGAAATTCGAGTGATCATAAAAGTGCAAAAAAGGATCTCGAGAGAGGGAGATTCTCTTTGAAGAGGAAGAGGACGACACTCTCGAGAAGGTATGGGAAAAAATGAAGTTGTTTCAAGGAGGAAGAGTTTCGGAGACGGGGGAGAGAGAACGAGAGAGAAATTCTCTCCCACTGCCCCTCCCTCGTCCTCTTTCACTTTCTCTGCACCATTTCCTCACTACGACATTCCTCCGAAAACATAAAATACACACGAGTACACATTCGCACTGCTTCGCCTGAAAAAGGTCACTTCCCTTCGTTGTCCGCATTCATCTGGCGACATATCGTCTCTTTCTTCTTCCCGAACTATTCTCGATACTATTAGGCACCCTTGTGAGCCCAATCCACTTTCTCTTCCCGCTTATGCGACAAGAGAGACGTGCGTTACTTGCGTGCGGAATTAGGCTGCCGATTCTCTAGCTGAAATTGATTGGTAGAAGTAGGAAATATTTAGGGTGCGGTAAGTTAATTGTCATTGCCCTCCAACTCTGCCTTTTTGCATGGTGATCTTGGCAATTGGAAAAACTTGAATTTCTCATAAATTTCCATAAAAAGGTTCCAGAAAATGAACTTGTGTCAAAAATTGAAAAATTAAGAACTTGTCTTAGGTATTTCCAACAACCATAGCAAGGTGAAAATTGAGATATCTAACACACGTTCATACTTACAATTAGTTTTTCGATTTTTAACACTTGAGCGCTTATCTTGGAGAACGTTTTCAGCCAAATGACGAGCTCGATAATTCTCTATTCGATAAAAGGCTTGAAAAAAGTAGGCCATTTTGCCTGCAAAGAAGTCTTCGTCAGCGGTGATTCACCGATAGTGGACCTGAGAAAGCCATATAATCTGTTATACCATCACTTGCTATTCATTCGAAATCCACATCTCGTTTTCCTAAAATATTTATAGCAATTTTAAATTTTTTCAATCTGATTTTAGCCATAAGGCAAACTCGATAACTGTCTATTAGGATAATTAGTAACGTTTAATTTGTTTTTTATAGAGACAATGACCTGATTTTTCCCATCAAACTGCGTGCACTTTCTTACTCTTCGTTCTAAACGGGAAAATCCGATCGTCTTCGATATGAGTTCAGTATGATATCATGGGGTTATTCAGTAGCTTTTCCTTTTCCTGATGTAGCCTGTCCAACACTGTCCCGCAATTTGTTTACGAGACGAATTGGACACGACACAGGCATAACCCGTCTTATTGACTTAAATAGGCGAAACATAACATTTAATTTCTTTCGTCAGCGTGCAAATGAACAAGTCCGAGCTATTTTATTATCAAAACCAAATCGAGCTTTTTTTTATCATTTAAAGAAGCCTCTCTCTGTTATCGGACTTTTGTGTTAAACTATACGGCTGGATTAAAAAAATATTTTCTTCAATTCTAATCGAGTTAAAACAAGGGATTTTCGAAACCCTCGAAATCTCTCTTAAGAAAAAGTTTGTCTTTCTTTTCTTCTCATCGCGAACGATTAAAACTGCGCAGATTCGTTTTTCGACAAATTTCGATCGTTTTGTGGGATATCTTGAGCATTTTGAATTTTGTCTTCATCTCACCTTCCCTTTCCCATTCTCGCATTTTTTTAAAAGAAAAAACGGAAATGTTTTCGAGCCCAAAAATTTTGGGAAGCCAATCCCTCGCGAGATAGTTTATTTACTCGACGCTGAAAGTTTTCTTTTTCTTCGTGAGTAATTTTTTACGCGCTCCCTCGAGGCTCGGGGATTAACAAAATGTATAAATTCACGCATCACGTTGGTTACAACGCTTCTGAGAAAGAGGACGTGGAATTTTAGCGGGATGAAGTCTTTATTTAATTTTTTTAATGCCAATTTTTTATTATTCCCGATTTTATCTCGTCAGAATGGCAAGAAGAGTCGAATTGTTTTTTTTACTTTTGTTTCGAACGGTCGCATTTTTTGACTCGAGAAATACAAAGAAGTCGTCATCAAAATGGAATGTTAGTTAAGCCGCGCGGGTTTGCCAAACAAAGGCAATGACATGCTTACCATCTATTTCCTCGACTCGAAAATTTGTTGGCTGATACTCGTTAAACAATTAAACAGTAGAGAGGATAAAGTGACGAGTAAATGGAATTCAGCATACATTGAGGGTTTCTTTACGCTAAGATAAATTAATATAGGAAATTTATAGCAGTGAAAAAATATGATACTTCATGCCATTCCCGAAAATTTCGCCGTGCATGTACAGAGATGAAACGAAATTACAACATTTCACACACCTTTGGGTGGACAATGGGCAATCTTATAGTTGTGTACGCTAGTAGCATAGATTAGTGAATCGATAAATAACTACAGATATCGAATGTGTTACCGAAGGAACAGGGGTATCTTGGGTGAAATACTTAAGGTATTACCCAAAATTAAAACGCACAGGGTGCCAAATAGTTTGAAATCTTCCGCAGATATCAAAGACGACAATACATTTCCTAGACTGACTAAATGGTCTGCGATATGTTTCCATGTTGCGTGCGCGGTGAAATACAATTATGCGTTACTCAATTTATAGAAACCTCTCTCATCTATTGTCGTTCGGCACGGTCTGCTATCCAGGCGACGAGATTACAAGCAGAGCAACTAAAGAACGACTCCCAATCTCCACCGTTCTGTCTGGTTATGTAGTGCACTTTTCTCCTTCGATTTTCGAGGTCCGCCTTCAGGAAACAACGTGGATTCACTTTCCAAGTTTAAGCGGTCTCTCATTGCGACTGAAATTCATTGCCATTAGCAAGTCTTTTGTCTCATTTGCTTTTCAAATGTCAAAAAGCAATTGGAATTATCGTCACGTACACTTTTAAGTTTTCGGCGTTTGTTACTTTTTCTTCCGTATTCTACGCTCAAATATACATATTTTGAAAGGTTTATGCAATGTGCCGTCATTGTGTCATTTCGAATTAATTATTGATCGAATTACTTTTTACAATTGGAATGGATGAATTAATAAAGGAATAGTGATTAATAAATCGATTAATCGCACTAAAATAACGTTAAAAAGTTGTGAATTATATATTTTTGCTCTACACGGAATAGGTTTCATTTTGGTATTATCACTTCTGCACATGAAAATATTGGGTTTGCATAACTGAGAATTGTGCTTCAATAGACTCACTTTTCTATCGAAAGTGTATATTAAGCATTCGAAATAAACAATCGACTACGTGTCATTTACATTCTATTAAAATATCTTACTTTTAATCTAGAAAAAGGCATAGAAAATGTTTTCATTGCATTCAAACTTTTTTAGTACCTACCTCATATTCTGGAATTTCAGTGTGAATATTTTCAAGAAATTTTAGTCAATAATGTTCTTTTATTTATTGCATTAAATTTTCCTCAGATCTAAATCATTATTTAAGATTATTGTTATGGCAATGGGCATTAATAATTCGTTATTATGACTTGTTCCATATCTATATGTGAAAACACTTGCCTTAGGCGTGAAGTTAAATTATATAAGTCTTGTCACAAGATTGGGGTGCCGCGAAACCCTCTTTATCTTTGAAAATGGGCTCAAAAAAGTTTGAGAACCACTGCAGTAGGAGATGAACATCAGAAATCGAGACTTATAATACTTCCGTCAAAACTTTATTTGATTCGCATTTAAAGAAATGTTTACAGGTTTGCAAAACAACAGAATATTCCATTGGCCGATATTAGTTCAAAACTTAAAGTTACAATGAAATTCATTAACAGCATTAAACTGTGATGATGCCTGAGAAACTGAATTTTTGTTTTGGCAAAGAACTTGATAAACGATAGATATTATTTTTCGCGAGTATTTTAATTAGTCAATGGCAGATTTTCAATTTCAGCTATTGTTAGTATCTTGCGGATACTTTCTTAAAGGTGAAAGGAATATTTTAATTTTTTCAACAAAGTAAGTTTTTCAGAATTCAGAATCTTTAATGGCACCGATACAAATAAGTACTCATTATACAGAAAATATTCGCCCGAAAACGTTCAACAAAAAACAATAAAGCAATTCATTTAAAATTTAAATCATTTAGATGTTTTCAATGTTTTTTTAAGCGCTTATCCAGTTAATATAGAACGCGATACAGTTTACTCCGAATCCTTCCCAAAAGGCATCCAAATCGCACGTTTATGTTCAACCCGGCAACCTATACTGCCAGCTCGTGGTTACTTAGCCACGTAGACGGGAACGTCGGCCTCGCTGCCGGCCGGCGAATTCGGCTGCGGCCGGATTCCTCGCATCCTCCGGACCGTGGGCCAAGCTCCCGCGAGTTCCCCCCGCCATCGCCGGCATCTGCTCCCACGGCCGCGGCGACAATTCATTCGCCCGTTTGGGACCGGCTGCGCGCTAGGGAAATTGTTTACAAAATGCAAAAAAGGGACCACTTTTCGTTTAAACGACGACAAAATGCGGATTAGCGCCGTCATTTTTATTTTCGGGCTAACAAATTGGAGTGTCGATTCCGTATTGCGGCGGTGTAATTATATGCTTATCGCGGGGCTCCATCTCACGGAACGTATGAAACATGGTGCCATATTTTTCTTCACGTTCGACCGTTAACTCGGTAAAAAAGTTCGCGGATATCGGTCGTTCATCAACCGTTATCGGGGATTAACACTGCTTATTACGCCCGTCGCTTTTTTCAAAGAGAGAGAATTGTTATCATATAAATGCCACTGCCTTTTCTTTTTCGTTCCTACAGTAGGTAGGCAGAATCGAAAAATTCCACGTTTAGTACGTGTTACGCAGTTAGAACTATCGGTATTGCCCTCTCAGAGAAATAGTTCCAGAAACGTAAATAAATCGATCTCCTGACGCCGCGTGAAAAAATACTGAAAAATTATGTTTTCCTGAAAAATTTAACCTAACTCATTGCATCTACATGTAATAATACAAAGATGGTTCCTGGCAGAAAAAATACAAAAAGTTACATTTTTCCTGAGGAACTGAATGGCACTCGTTACGTCTACATCTAATACTTCAGAGAGATGGTGCTTGGCAGGGCATCGAACTACCTATTTCTGTTGATCGCTTTTCGCTTCTCATACAGGAAGAAGTACTTAGAGGAAGTATACGATCGTGGAAAAATCGACTTAGACATTTTCGCGAATACTCATGCTTTAGATATTGATGTGTCTGAAATTTTTTTTTCAATTCCGTCTCTCTGTAGTTCGTCGGCAGTGCGCGGAACCAGGGAATAAACCAGGGGTCTCAAACTCCATGAAACCGCATGAAGGCCTTCCACCGAACCCGCGGGCCGCATTAAGGCACCGTTCCAAATCTGCGGGCCGCAAACTCCTCACACCGTTCCATATTCTTTGAACATTCATTCTCCTCTTTCACAAGGAATAAATCGCCCCAACTCTATTATGCGACGGTAAAACCATTCATTACAAAAATTCTAGTTTCGGCGTCGAGGATTAGGTCCTTTTGACACGCATAACACACACTGGCAGCGAGAAGAACATATTTAATACCACACCCATGCAGAATTTTTATCATTCTGAATGAGCAATAAGCTGCGTATATTTTAAAAGTGCTGATTTAACATACTTCTTAAATTTCTTAGATTTACGTGAAATTTTATAATAATTTGAGTTTTGGCCGTCTTAGTGTAAACTACCTTACTTCGCGGGCCGCAGAAATGTACTACGGGGGCCGCGAGTTTGAGACCCCTGGACTAAACGATTTCACGCATGTTCAAGAAATATAATAATTATACAAAGTAACACCTAGGATAGAGGTCTTATTGATACGAACTATATCGCGCAACACTTAAGGGTAGTTAATTCTTGGCAATTTTCAAGAAATGTCCATTTAATTAAAAATAGTTGCTTGGATTTCGATAAGAATTAATGCCGTTATAGATCTTGGTATCACAAGCAATAGTCTATAAGCGACGCCTCATAAATGATAAAGCCAGTGACATTATAATATACAAAGTTTTGCGCCCAGCTATCGACGGGCTTTCCATGCAATAATGTAACCAGTGACATAATTGTATGGAATGGAATCGTACGGATATGTGAAAGTTTGTGCTATGTATGTTGCACCGATGTTTTCGGAATAGTTATACTTTAAAATATTCGCGCGTTGACGTGTGACGACACGTCAGAAATCGTTAGTAGGAACCAATAACACCGAAAATACGTGAGAAGGAAGTCTTTTCGCCGCTGATGGCGCATGCCGCGTGCGCGTGAATGCTTGTGGTCGTCATAGTTATTGTTGCCACGCCTAATGCGAATTCCTTTCGTACAGCATCTAAGTTGCTTGCTGAATAAATAATTCCGCATGGAAAATATGGCGCGCTATTGTTCAACGCTAAGTTATATCCGCGTCGAGATCGATTGCCATTTCAGGCAGGCGGGTTGTTGCGTAGGTGAGGACCGGCTCCGTCGAGGGAACGACTGGAAAATTATTCCTTGTAAAACATCTAACATATTTCCATCTAAAGTATTCTCTACAGGCGTGTAGTTAAATATAGAAAAATAGCCGATGTGATATCTTAAATAAAATCTTCCGTTATATTTTTCCTTCGTATGTTTTGTTGAAAATTCAAGTAATTTTTACATCTTCCTTAGTAATTTTAATGCTTGGAATATTTCTACCGACAGATGCATGATAAACTGGTTATTCAATGTTAAGCCCACATGTCATTCAGAGGAGTTTGTTCTATTATTTATTCAATAATTTAAATAAAATCATGCATAAAAAGTCTTCTCCGGCAGACTCGCACTTTGTGTTACTACTTAAAAGATGTCGGAAAGGTTCAAAAATACTGAAAAACTATTCCAATACGAGGTGTATTTTTATAGAGGACGGTCGAAGGGCTATCAAAAAGAATTAGACTATATAGAAACGTTTTGCGATCCTCTTGGTCCCCTAAATTTAACATGCAATAAGCAATTAAAAAATGCGCTGTTCCAAGCAGGTATATTAAAATTTTAGAGATAAAGCCATTGTTTTTCGGCAATATCGTATAGGCATGCCTGCCGCCTTGTGTCTGATCCTATTGAGCTTTGAGGCACGTCATTTGGTCATTCTCTCAACTTGCTCGCGTAACTAAGTGTAGGTCATAGTAACGTGGACATGGCCATCACTTTACAGTATTTTCTAAAATATTCGAATAAAAAATTCCCTAAAAATAAGGCGCTTCTAGCCGCCTCCGAGCGATTAATAACGCGGAACATACAAGACGGATTCGATTAGTTTATAAAAAAGGGTAATGGGGTAATGATGCCTCTTCCGGCAATTTTTATAAAGCGTAGGTATGAATACGAATAAGCCTTTTCCCGCGAATACCGTCAGAGATGGGGAAGGAGGAAGAGATGCTTAAAGTAACCTGCGAACAATGTTTTAAAAAAGAAAACTTCACCCGCTTCGTGACAAAACCGTCACCTAATAAACCATCAAAAACACGAGAACGCTTTTATTTCTCCGCGAATATAAAGTTCGTTCGTTTATTTTTCCTGCGTGGACGTCTAGGAGGGAAAAATGCGCCCCCCCCCCCCTTCCCACGTCGGAGAGTTTTTGCACTGCACGTACACCTCCTTAGTGGGGCCGTAAAGCATTTAAGTGTGCCGTCGTCGTCGTCACACCGTCGCTAGAGGAACGTGTATTTTCATATCGTCCTCCTTTTTTCGCTTCCGAGCAAGCACCTCCATCTCTCTAACCCTATATTCTCCGCAATTTTCTGTTCAGTAGTGGTCCTATCCCACGGGTAGGTACTCTCTCTACATCTCGTTTCCTCTCCTCTCTTCCGGGCCAATCCCGTTGTTACTCTACACACACACCACTCTCTCTCCTGCGTTTTCACTCGCGCTAACGAGCCATCTCCTTTTTTCCCCATCGCCTCCTATGTCCTTCATTTCTCTCCCTTGGTCAACAACGGTGTTGTAATTTCGTTACCTGGGCTCTACGCACTCTCCTCCTAAACCTCAAGCTAACGCAACCTTGAGGCGCAAACTCGACCATTTTTTTATTTATTATAATTTCAGTTCATCTTGTTTTGAGGTATTTTTCGTGTTTCTACGCGAATTTGGAATTCCCCGAGTGTACTAGTAACTTTTTCTCGTCGTTATTTGTTAGAGAAAATGACCGAAGTACATTTTAAGCTGGTAAATCCTTTAAAATGCTGTGATTTGGCGTTTTGGAGGATGTAAGCATTTGAGTTAAATGCGTTCGTGTCAATAGACTCCAAGTTTATCAAGAAATAATAAGGATTCCAACAATTTTTAAAAGCAGATTTTGTCTCAATCCGCGCGATATTCCATGCGCAAGTCAAACGTGGTTTCAATTTAGCGAGACATCATCAGCTGACGTAGTCGTCCTGTAATTTTACCTTGCATTTGAAGAACTAATTAAAATTTTAATATAATATTTTGTTGGCATCATATTTTGAAGTTATTTTTCACACAGTGACCGCTGCCTAGATGGTTGATATTAGAAAAATTTCCAACCTACCTCGCTTTTCACTCTACATGCGTTCCTGTAAATGACCGTATAAAGCAAAACCGTGCACATGGAGGTAGGTTTTACAAATAGCATTGAGCGCCATCTTGAGTTTTACATGCTAAAATTTAGTTACAGTGTATACTGCAATGCTCGCTTTATTTTTAGGCTGGTTTCCGAAGGAAACATAGCCTTATGAAATGGTCCTGTCTGTGTGTTTTCCCTACTAACAACTTTTGCGCCAATGGACCGATTTTCATGAAACTTGGTATGAGGCTCGTGCTGCCAGGGCCCACCACCGGGCTATATTTTATTTGGTGAAGATTGAAGTCCCGGGTTCGATTCCAGGAATGTTTATTCCCTATTTGTTTTACATAGGAAGTCTCAAATCCATCTTGCAGAGATGTTTTCTTTAATACATTAAAATATCTTAAAATTGTGATATCGGAGGTTTGTACTGTTATAAGGGGAAAAGAATGTAGATTCTAATTCTTATCACCGAATTTTGATAATTGATCGTATTTTCTTGAATTTCTACTAAAACAGCGTTTTTGCGTTTTAAATCGTATTTTATCGGATTGTTGCCATGGAGACCATTATTACCGAACTCGGCTTGAGCATAGATGAGTGAACAAATGGGTTATTTTCTTTTCTGCTCGATTACCCTTCAGCAATGTATCCATACATATTAGCGTATAAACAGTAACATTTATTAAATTCGTTTATTAAAAAAAATACTCGCAAAATATAATGCTAGAAAGAGATTATGACATTGTTTTTAGTATTTTAAACCTGATAATGCTCTATTAATTTGTTTTCCAATTTTTCTCTATCATTGATAAACTATGAACTTCAAGTAGTATTTATGGTATGAAAATTCCTTGGAATGACTAACACATACTGAAACACTTCCTGTCAATATAAGCAATGAATTCGGGAGGCCAACTTTGGGAAACCAGCCTGCATTAGTCCTGGTTTGGACTTCTAGTTTCTTGTAATTCCTGAGTCGAGGTGGAGCATTTTATGCTTTTTTAATACTGGGTGATCATTTCAAAACCGTGCTAAAGCGAAATTGATGGACGTGCAATTCGAGGTAGTTCTTCTGTAAAAGAAAACAGTGCTAAACAGAAGACGTGTAAAGCAAAACCGCGCGAAGCGAGGGATGAGTGTATATAACTGCTCAGTTATGAATAACTTCAGTGCCCAAACTAGGATCCCACAAAAAGATATGAAAAAATATTTTTTGCTTCTAATAAATTTTTATCTGATGCACGGATATTATTAAACAATTGTTTTGATAAGAGAGAAATATAGCCGAATTGCAACGGAGAAAAAAGTAATATTCTACAGAAGTTTTTCCTGTAAGGTGTTAAACTTAAACTCTGCCACAGCTCTAGCTAACATTATCGAAAGAGTTGAAAATTTTCTCGGAAGCAGTGCTTAAAATGGTTAAATATAATAATCAGAATATCTGACAGGCTAATTTTATATTCCTAAACAAAGAATTATGGACTTTTTATAATTGGCTGAATTTGATCCATCCATGACCACTGAGAGACGAAGACGGCTGAAGATCACGCTCGAGAAATATTGGCCTTAACAAATAACAATCTCTTAAATGCAGCGTGGGGAAGAAATCGATCCTCGTCTTCTTTTAAGAATATATAACTTAGATTGGACGCTCGTGAAATAATCACCGCGAACGGGATATTGTTGACGCAAATAGCTTTTCCGTGGTAATTCAACGATGAAGATTCACATGCAATGGCAACGGCAAACGAAATTCTCAAACTGTAGCTTTTTTGATACTTTCCGTCGCTTTAAAACTAAAAAAAAACTTCAGTATGAGTTGTCTAATATTTACAGAAACGATGAAAAATGTTGCAATCAGCGTGGCAGTGGGGGTTTAGGGTTGTGCGAGGCCCTAGCCAAACGTGGACTTACGAGGCCCCTTTTATATAAGTTTATATTATGTAAGTCAAGGTAACACAAAGATACAATAAAACAAAGATTTTTATTAAGGAAAAATACTGTAAGTGAAAGTACAACAAACATACAATACGATAAAAAATTTTATTTGAAGTAAACTAATACGAAACTGAATTATTATTTATGAAAGTGCAAGTAAAAGAGAGTTCACAACTTAACTTTTCGAGCTTTCACAGAGGCGAACTCATCAATTAAATGAGTATAGTCCAAGGGTCGACTGAGTTCATTTTCAATAGAATTTAAAGCTAAACCAGAGAAGCGATCCTGATTGATTTTTGAACGTAAATGGGTTTTTATAAGCTTCAACTTGGAAAATGATCTTTCTGAGCTTGCAATTGAAACCGGTGATGATAGCAAAATTAGCAATGCAGTAAAAAAAATTGGAAAATTTTCTATTAAAGAATTTGCAGTAATATATTGCAAAACTTCAAATGCAGTCATTGATTTTTAACAGCTTCCATTCTTAGAAAAGTGTTTATTTCTGAGTATAACTCTTCATGGTTCACATCTGATTCATTCATATTTGGTTCCATTGGGGCAGTTTTTAAATTTTTGCAAACTTTTCGCAGTCCATTTGTATCTAGACTATGCAGTTTTTCTGTGCAAGTCAAAAAACCAAACATTTAATTGTAAGAATCGAGCATTTCAAATCTTTCATTGAGAGAAGCTGCAGCAACAGCTATTATTGCATTAAAAAATTCGATTTTGAAATTTGCTTCTCCACTCACATCAGTGGTGTATCAACACCATCATAGTCAAAAAAACGTCGCTTTTGTCGTACTAGTACTTGAGGAAAAATTGGGTCAGTGCCCAGTTTTAGAGCAATTTCTTCAGCTGACTTAATGAGTGCTTCAAAAGACTCATCGCTTCTGAATTCTTGTAAAAATTGCTTCGTAGCATCTACCAATTTTATCATTATAGTAACATCTGCTGAAGGATTCTGCATAAGCTTGCTTACTTTGTTAATTTGAAACAAAATACCGTGCCAAATTATTAGTGACAGTATAACCTGATACGAAGATATCTCAGTAGCAAGACTATTTGCTTCAGAAACCGCAAGACCAACTGCACTGGAATCTGCAACTTTTTGTAATGCTTCGCGAATTTCAAGCAGATTTTTTTTAAAAGTTTTATGCTGTTAATACGACTTTCCCAGCGTGTATCTGACAATGACTTTAAAGTTGCCTTACAAGTGCTTTGCAATATTTTCCAACGAACAGTTGATGCAGCAAAAAAAGTGAAAATTCTTTGGACAGTGCCAAAAAAATTAATTGCACAAGTTGCTGATTTTGCAGCGTCACAAACCATGAGGTTAAACGTATGATTAGCACGTGGGACATAAAACGCTCTCAATTTCCTTTCTTTGATTAAGGCTTGAACACCTTTGTACTGGCCTCGCATGTTAGCACCATTGTCGTAAGACTGACCTCGAAAATTTTTTAGGTCCAAATTAATCATATCAAAGAAATTTAAAAACTAAACCTGAACCAAAAATCCACAAAAATATCCCTTAATTTTTACTTCTTTTTGGTTAATTTCAACACAACGCAGTAGAATAGAGCTGCTCTTTATGACCCATATCAAGAGTGCAGTCCATGACAACCGAAAAATATTTTGCTGCATTCACAGAAGAGACGATACTTTTGAGTAGTATTCTATTTGAAATCAGCCCAATCATTTCATTCTGAATATCTTCTCCAAGATAAGTTATCTTTTATGCGTCTAAGATGCTCTGACATGACTGGATCAAATTTTCCAAGGAGCTCTACTTGGGACAAGAAATTTCCATTGTTAGGCTCATAAAGGTGCTCACGGTGACCACGAAAGGCTAATGACCTTTCAGCCAACGTTTGAACAACAGCAAACAAACGTTCAAGCACTGAACGCCAGTGTTTCTTTTCATTTTCAATCAATCTCTGATGAGAATTGTCGATAGTAGCATTTACATTCAAGTAAACTTTAAGAGTCCTCCATTTCTGCATGCAGTTAACATGATCTGGAGATGTATCATGCGCTCTTTTAATTTTTGGCCTATGTTTTTCCAATCTGAACAACCTTCAGCAGATGATAGCAACATTTTTCGGTTGGAAAATAGCTTGCAAGAAAAACAAAATACTGAATTATTTTTAATAGAATAAACAAGCTAACTTCTGGAAACTTTTTCACCATTACCAAGACGTCTAATGCAGCAACCGATATTAAACTTGCGACCAGTTTCATCAGCAGAAAAATCAAATTCTTTAACCTGAGCCGGTCCTTTTTTAATCAAGTAGACCCTTTCTTGCTCACAAAATGACCCTGGCCATAACGCTGGCTCATCCGAAGCTAAAGCAATATTATCGCTTAATACTTGTTGTTGATCAATATTAAATTCAGGATTTGAATCAACTGTAGAAGAAATTGAAGACGCTGAAGAATCTTGAGACAATAGGTCAGACTGGTCAGACAAATTTTTTTCCCGAGTTTCAAACTATTTGACTTGGACAAAAATACCTGGCGTAGCACTAACGCTTGCTTTGACATCTTTTTCGGGTTGTCCTGAAGCAGTAAAAAAGCTTGTCAACAGTATAATTTTCTCAATCTCTGCTGCAAGTTGTTTCTTTTTCTGTCTTTTTGCAGCTCCCGGTACCCATTTTCTCCCAGTATCTCGATTACGATGCTTCATTTTTAGCGGGCACAAAATCTAAAAAAATAATAATTTTTATAGGTTGAACGGACTGAAACAAAGCACAGGAAAAAAGTTTAATGTCAAAAATTAGGTTAGGTCAAAAGTTACATGCACGGAAGTGAAATGAAAATTACGTCGAAATTTTTATTGAAAATTATTGCAAAACGTTTAATCTTATCCATTTCAGCAATTAATAAATGTTTTGATTTAGTTTTCCTCGTTTTTTCCAAAATTTGACAAACTGCACCAAACTTGACGTAAAAGCTTTCACAAAACAAAAGTCAATGAGAAAGTTTGGCTGCGTTCTTTTTGGCTACCTCGAAAATGGTGACATCTGTGTTCGGGCAGAAAAACTGTTTTCGTGATAAAGTGGAATACTGGAATTTCTGTGAGTTTTATTATGCTATTTTTTCAAAATCCTAAAATTAAAATTCTTCCTTTTCCTACTGTATCAACAAGCATATATTTGCGCGTGTCTGAGACCCCTAAAAGCTCGAGGCCCCTAAAAGCTCGAGGTCCCTAAAAGCTCGAGGCCCCTAAAAGCGCGAGGTCCCTAAAAGCGCGAGGCCCCTAAAAGCGCGAGACCCTAGGGCCTAGGCAAAAGCCTAGGTTGCCTATGCCTAAAACCGCCACTGCAGCGTGATATTGATCGGGCTCACGTACCACATCTTATTGTTCACGTAGCAATGTAAAAATATACAAAGATAAGTATTAGGAGAATTTAGTTACTAGCATAGAACGTTGCTTTTTAAATTATTTCACATATCCATTTTCGAGCCATTTATTTTATCCTAGCCACTGACCAAATATTGGCAAGCCTAGCATATCATCCGAATCATATAAATAGAACATTTATTAACTGGATTCACAGTGGATTTCGAGCATCTGAGATCAATTTTCAGTTGGTTAACTTCAGGCCATAAATAGGGGAAAAAGCGACAATTATCCTCTTGAGTATCTCGTTTCTCACCTGCCGTATGCCAAATTTAGGGGAGGATTCTTGTCTAAACTTTATTCATTAGAGAGCGTCGATACGAAGGTAAACTAATCCGCCGCCTTCGTTAGACTTCCTTAATTACGTGGCGCTCCCTAGAAAGGGGCATGCACCGGCTTGCGCGACCGGCGACCGAGGTCCCATCCGCCGAGAAACCAGTTTGGGCGGCGTGGGTGGCCGAGGGACTGGTCCGCCCTGAATGGAACGCAGTCCGCCCGGTCGATGAAGCCTCCCTCGCCGGTGTAGATGGTGGCCCTAGGCCGGCAGACGCTGCTCGATGCTTATACACACGTAATCGCAGTATCAAGAGAAATTTCTTTAGGCGTTTAAAATAAGGAAGCATCTAAAATTGTGATTAACGTACATAAATGCGAACCTGACTCAATGAAATTATTGCCATATGTCGTCCGACATTATCAAAAATGATGAAAAGACTAACATTGTGTTCATCGCGTTACAAAAATAAGTTTAAAGAGTTGCCAAACTCTTCGAAAAATATTCCAAAAAACGTCATACAGTCAGACCCCGATTTAGCGTCACCGTTTGTCCATCACTGACATTGGCGGCGGCAACGGCGGTAAATCGAGGTATACAAGTATGCTTGCTCTATGTCGGCGGTTCCCAACCTTTTTCACTTCGCGAACCCCTTAAGCTAACTTATTTCTAGTTGCGAATTCCTTGAATCAACCTTTTATCTTCGCGAACCCCTTGAGTTGTAACAGTTTTGGTGGCGATGTAACTTTTGTAAAAAAAATCTTTTCGGACGCGTTCAATTCATGAAAAACCCCTAAGGGTACGCGAACCACCGGTTGGGGAACGCTGCTCTATGTAATCATAAGATGGAAGTTCTGTTCACAACGATTCATGGGCGGTATGCGGGGGTGGCTCTGTTTAAGGGGGCGCTAAATCGGGGTCTGAGTGTATTTACGTTGAGTAAAAGTTTACAATACTACTTGTTTTATGTTTTAAATGCATTTTTCTCGTTATATCTCCCTAATAATACAAATTATTTGATAATTATAGTTTTTTAACATTTTAGCAGTAATGTTCGGAATTATTTTTCATGGTAATTATTCATTTAATGTAAAAATATTTCGAAATCAATACAGTCCATCCTATTTTTAGTTCGGAGTCCGTTAAAATTTTATCAACATCGAAATTTATATAAGTATACATTTAATAACAACGAATTTACAATTGCATTGATATAAATTCATGATAAATCCAAATCAAGCCGATACCAGTCATAAAAAAACAGGTTTTGTAGTCCGAATAGGTTAACATTTAACTTCTGTTTGATTTGCATTTTTCTGTTTATAATAATAATACTCAAATGGAAAAATGCATTTTTTTATTTCCGTAAGGCCAAACAAACAATTCTAATTCGATTTATGTTTATAACGTTATTTGAAAAAGTGTAAAGATATATTATAAAACTAAAATGAATTCACGCTATAATTTTAATTTTACTATCATAATACTTATTAAAATACGAAGTATGTAATACCTATAATGTTTCACGAACGTAAAATGATTTAGTCTAATAATTGAGAGTGAGAGAAAAAATTGGATAGCTGAGTTTCCGTACGTCATCTTACATATAGTTTTCCACTCATGTGCACTTTTGAACGCGTTTTTAACAAATTTCCCGATTAGGTGGAAGGTTGAAATTTCGATGGAATGTTTGATTCAAATATAAAAATTAAATGACGAAACAAAATACGAAAAAGACACGGGTTCGACTCCAGGGGGACTATTTCCATTTCCCATAAGATAACACGTAAAAAGCGACTTTTTAAAGTGTAGGCTTTTATTATTTTAGAAATTAAAATTAGAAAAAAATTGACGAAAGGTCTTCGAATTTAAACTGTTTTAGGAAAATTAATGAAGTTTCTTATTATATTCATTTTTTCCGCCTACCTTTTGAAATATCTCATTTAAATAACATATTTTTGGAAAATATCGGCTTTTAAACGGGATGTTGCCTTGCCGACCACATCATTATTTAGCTTCGAGAATCAATTGTTGTCACAACTCGCATACGTGTAATATATACGAGTGCATAGATTGCCTTAAATTATCGTAGGATTTTTCGCGAAATTACGTAATCCTAATGGGACTGGGATTTAGTTTGGATTCTTTTGCTTATCTAAAAGACTATATAGATGTAGAGTAAGAGAGAGGGTATGTGGGGAGGGAGATCAGGGGGAAGGGCTATAGAATGGAGGTACATAGAGAGTAAGGGAGGTATAGAATTAGAAAAGGACGGGAGGAAAGAGATAAAGAGGAAGAGCTTGAATTGGGACAGGACGGAATGAGAGAGGTGGAGGTGAGACAAAAGAGAGGCAGAGAGGGAGGGAAAGAGAGAGGGAAGGAAAGAGATAGGAAGGGAAGGAAAGACTATTATTATTTATTTATTATTATTACTTCATTTTTGACAAGGGGCTCATCATTTAGCAAATATTACTGATTGTTCATATCGAAATCAAATATAATTGGAATACTTTGATCATAATACGCAATGAGCCACCGTCATTCAACATTTAAGATTTGAAGCCCTTATATCAGGGTTTCCCAACCTGTGAGTAGCGACCCACGTGTGGGTCGCAAAGGAACTTGAGATGGGTCGGGAAAGATTTCTAAATAGTTTATTTTGATAAATGTTTGCATTTTTTAATGATAAACTAGTTAAGGAACTCATAATAATACAGTGTGCGCTCTCTGTGGACACATATGTACTATCTACTGTTTAAAAAATTAGTACAGAGATAACAGGTTGATCCTAGGTAGGCTCTATAAGCCTAGGTGAGTCGTGTAATTGGAAAGGATGAGAAACGCTGCCTATGACTGCCTTAAAATTTCGATAGATTAGTGAGATATTGAATGAGACTCAAGCAGCTTTATATAAGTTTGTATATTGTGGACATAATACGATCAATTTCGAAGGAATTTAGTCTCGTATAAGTCTAAGATTCTATTTAGCACGCCAAACTGAGCTCGACGCAATCCACGAGGTGCTTCCCAGTCAATTCAAAGTAACCGCCGTGGCGGCTCGGCGAATACTGGCGCTAGCGAACGGCTTCCTCGTCGAGCCGATCAGGATTCGATTTCCGATTTGAGCAAATATTTTAGCGTAGCTATATTAATCGATGGTAGTCGCCCATAAACTGTACAGGGAAACAGAAGCTAATTTTTTACTTTTTAATTATTTCAGTCGCTTTTAAAAAATAAAAACTAATGTAAATAATTTTTATTTTTCGTGTTTTTTTTAATTAACGGTGATACTTTTTTGAATAAACAGTAACGATTCATATTTTTGTTAACTAAACCGTAAAGATGTTTTTAACCTGGGCAAGCCTTTTCTTATAATTTATATAAGCCCGCAGTTACGATTTTGATTCTCACTTTCTTACTCAGGTTTTTCCATAATTTTTAGGTGATTTAAAAATCTATTTGTGGATCTATTTGTGGATATTAAAGCTTGCATCAAATAAATAACATCTAATGTATGAGTCCGGTTTATCGTTTTATGTTATTTCATTTATTTATTATTAAAATTATTCATTACTTTTATCATTCAGACACAAGTCAGGTAATTATATTCCACGGTGACTCAGATGACAAGCATGGAAACAAATGAAACCTACGCAGTACTGTTTTCAAATGAATTAAATACAGAGCCCAAAAACAAGCAATATTATATTAAGAGTAAATGATAATATTCGACAAAAATACGCATAGCCCATGCATTGAACATTTATTCAAAATGTCTTCAAAAACTATGGATACTAATAAAGTAATAGTTTTATAAATAATTTGGTCAATTATCAATTCTTATACAGATTGCACATTTTTATGCTGCTAGGCAGGGCATTATCAAGGAAGTTGCGGGGTCCAGGCAACTCGGGGCATGCAGAGCTCCCTTGACACTAACCGCCAAATTTAACTTAGGCTTTCCTTGGCGTTAATTCGAAGCTAGAGGCCCTGGGAGATCATATGTCAGGGACAGCCATATAGCTAGATATGATAGCAAACATCATTAAAATAGATATAATTGGAGCATTTTTTATTTTTCATGTGGTTATACTGCCACATATTCGGTCAATAGAGCCTCGTTTGTTTTATAACGGGCGGAGGGGAGGGGGTAACCACCTGAAGGTGAGGTTAGCGTTTAAATGAGAGAGGCTTAATATCTAAGTTAGCGTTGTATTGCGCATCACCGTTACACAGAAACGTATTTTACATAAAAATATACTTTTTTTTTGAACGACTGATATTTCCAAAATGACATTTAAGTTTAAAACGCTATCAATTTCGTATTCAAATTTTGAACGTTTCCCTATCCGCCCCAGTAAAGTTTTCAAAACTTATCAAAAATAAGTGGCATCGACGTGGAAATGTACACTGAAAGTTTCAGCTTTCCATTCTTTATACCTTCGGAGATATAAGTAAAACACTCAACATTTATTTTAATATACCTCACTTAGATAAATGTATCGTAATCTTTACGGTCAAGTTCATTCCCTCGTCCCTTACAAAGCGCTTTGTGCGCGAGAAAGCAAAATTAACGTATTTTCGTTCATTTCTTCGTCGTAGATGATCCATTTCCTTTCATTCTGCGTGCACGCGAAATGAAATTAAATGTATTTATGTATTTTTGGTAGATCTTGTTTACTTCAGCTGCTACGTAAATTCTTTTTGCTGACAACAAGTAGTAAAACAGTGTAAGAAAATTTCTAAGTTCAAAATGGATTATGACTTTCCTGTTGAATTTTTCTCAAACTTTTCAGGAGTAAGTGGCGTTAATGTGGGAATGTGTGCTCAAATTTCGAGCGTTCCATCTTTTACGCCTTCGGAGATACAAAAAAAAAGAAATTTTAATGTGCCCTAACCCGACCCTGTATATTTTTCAAAACTCAAATCTAAAGAAAAAAATGGCAACAATACAGAAATACAGCCTCCAAGTTTCAGTTTTTTATCACCACAACTTCAATTTAAGCATTTAAGTGCACAGACAAGCAGACGCCAGACTGAAACTAAAAGAGCGTTTTTTTAAACGCGCTAAAAATTGAATGAATTTTATGTAATTTTCTTCCTTTTATGTTAATTTACAACTACATTCGTGACTGTAAAATAATGAAGAAAACTTATTATAAGTTTTTACTATAATTATACCCTAGAAACCAAAGGGAGTTCCAAATATCGAGTGGCTAAGTGTAACTAAAAGACAGATATGATCTTTGGAAGAATGCCACCGATATTAAGTGAAATTGTAGATTTTTTATTGAATAAAACGAGATTTTCTTGTAGAACTTCTGATGATAAAATCTCAAAATATAAAGAAAATTATTATATGAATGGTGTTATTGCCTGGTTCTGTTGTTACTCTATTACTTACACCACAAATAAAAAAGAATTCGCGAAGATTATGAGCTTTTTGAGATTGGGTTTGCAAAGAACAAATAAGTAGGAAGAAGAAAACGCAGAAAAGCATATTATGCGTAGTAGGAGAAGATAGAGGTGATAAATCTGATCCAAAGGACAAAGAAAATGCCAGATTAAATTGTAAGGGAAAATAGATACAGGTTTTAAAAATAGGGATTTTAGCAATAGAAGATAAGGGATGTCAGATAATAAAAATCATGAATGAAAAATGAAGTCTAAAAGGCAACGAAAATAGATGAAAAAAATCGAACTATAGAAGATTCGATGCTGCATTACCTTTTGAATTTATCTTTGTAGTTTTTCCCACGGTCTTTATAACCAGTTAATATTTCTCGTGGATATTTCCGGCTTGCGTTTTTAGAACTACCATTGTTTGCATTTGAATATTCTGCTAACCTGCATTAAATGAATAAATTATATTCTATATTATATGCTAAGTAGAAGGAAAATAAGTAAGAAAAGATAGGGGGATCTCCAAATAACTTCAAAAAAGGAGATTCAAGAAGAAGAATATAATATTCACTCAAGAACCCATCGGAAACTATTACGCTGCTGAATGATTGTTACAAAGAATAATGTTAAAAACATCTGATGTGGCCACCGCATGACTTTCTCCATACCTATAATATTTCTAAAAATTCCAAATAGGTTAAACAATAATAAATATTTTAAGGAACTGCGAGAAAACGTTAAAGATTTGACAAAGCACACCAAAAAAATTAAACCAGACTTCTGATATTGGATACTATAGCCCCGAAACTCCAACAATTAAGAAAATAAAAAGAAGCGTCAAGTACAATAGTCGGCGGTAGGTGGTGTTGTGGTGGCAGCTAAAAAATTTAGTTTCAAAAATATCTTTTCAACAATGGGAAAATGTTTCAAACAAAGATTGTATAAAATTAAATTTCCTACAACTTTTATTCCAGTACGCTTTTACATTTATCAAACATTAAAACAAATATTCCAAAAAAACGGATAAGTGACAAGAATAAATATTTTAAGGAACTGCGAGAAAAATTTAAAGACTTTACAAAGAACAGAAATAAACCCAAAATGTATCATTCTGATATTGAATATAGCCCCGAAGCTCCAACAATTAAGAAAATAAAAAATTAAGAAAATAAAAATGAGCGTAATGTGTTTACAATATTCGCCGGTAGGTGGTGTGGTTATGGCAGCTAAAAAAATTCAGTTTTTAAAATATCTCTTCAACGATGTATTATATGGGAAATTGTTTCAAAAAAGGCTTTAGAAAATTAAATTACCTACAACGTTTAGTCCACCATGTTTTTACATTTATCTAATACTAGCTTTAAGTACCCGGCGTTGCTCGGGCTTCTAATAACAGTTTATAGAAACTTAGAGCATCGCTATTTCTGAAAATTTAAAAATATCAAATCACGCTAAAGTAATACGTTTTTTCGTCAAAATTATAATATATCGCACAGATTACGCAACTTTACTCAAAATGCATAAATAATCTTTTTCATTTCTCCACTTCATTACAGGGGTACGTTATCTGCCCCAAACTGTAACAACTGAAATACTCTTCAAGACTAACAACAAAAGAAAGACATGCGATCAGGTGAGATATCAACATAGGCTGACGGCACCTGCCGCGCCTTCTCTAAACAAAATTATCAAAATATATCACAGATAACGTTGTTTCGTACGTGTATTATTATTATTTTGACCTTCCGCGAAACCGATTATGATACGAACATTTGTCTCTTGGTTGCACCAGAAACTCTTCCACGCATAACTTTTGTTTTCTTATCTCGACACTCTTATTTCATTTACCAATATTGTCGTTAACTTATGCTTGCGCACGCAGATTGCAAAATTATGTCCGTTCCAAAAATCAGCACTGTTTACGCGAAATTGTAGTCATTTACTTATACAAATGCGGAGCAGATTGCATGGCAATCATCTCGGCGAAAAATGTATTGTTTTTTTTTTATTTTCGCGATAATTTCCAGCCTTAACTCTGCGACAAAACAGAATCGAATCTCGAACGAATTAAAATATTTCATATGCATAAGAGAAGTAATGCTTTTGCGCGTCATCAGGATCCAAGAAAAATAAACAGTTGCGTGATTAACACTCTTTGTGATTGTTCTCTTGTCCTCTTCAGACTACAGCCTAAACTATCCTCACCAGTCTCATTTTACGGTAAATACTTAAAAACAACCGATTTAAATACGGCATACAAAGCAGATAACCCTTTATAAAACACACTCCTATAATTTATTTCGTTACGACCTGGACTAATAAACCTTTTAAAAAAGGGCGGCTTCCCGAAAATTATCGACTCTCCCTATATAATTACATTAAAATCGAAGAATAGCCTTTTAACTCAACGCCGTAATGCATCGCGATTTTTGTCGCGGCGACTATCTCTCTCTATATATAAACGATTGCAATGGGTTATTCCCTCTTAATTAGGCTTCGAGAGATGAGGAGAAAAATTAATTTCGTCACCATCACCCGTATCAAAAATCTCAAAATTACTATCGATCAAAACGTTAGTTGGACTCCTTTCCTCTTCTCCATCTCGTCATCTAACCTCATGACGACCGCTGATCATAAATGTTACAACAGGATCATTTGACGCCATATTGTTTTCCCGTCGGAACTAACAAAAGAGAACCGATCTGCATTGTCGTCTTTCTTGTTTTTCTACTACGATAATTGGAGAGAGAGAGTAAGGGAGGGAGAAGCATGAAATTTGAAAAAGCTTGCGAGCAATTATAACCCGCACAAATGATTGCAATGAATTGATGCCGTTAGAGGCATATACGGCCGTCTCTCTCTCTCTCTCCCTTTGCCTCTTTCGATGATATTCTAGTCCACCAGTCCATACATCGCGCGAAATTATATCACTGCGGTATTTTTAATCACGCCGATCCGTGAATAAGTAATAGCGGATCGCTGGGGAAAAAATTAGATGATGCGAAGCATTGTATAAACAAGGCCACTTAATTCCAAGTTATCGATTTCGAGAACGAAGGTTCGACCCCGCCGAAATGGCATCGCTCGATTTCTAGGGGAACGGGTGATTGAAAATGGGGATATTAACAGAATTATTCAGTTCGACCGCGTATATACACCGCTGTCATTATTATTTGATATAAATGGCTTGGGGCAAGTATAAGAGAGCCCCGTCAGCTGTTTCGTCAAACGAATTCTACTTCAGATGACTTTAGTTGGTTTTTTAGCGTCTTTCTGGAAACTTCGATTAGACGAATTCTAGGCTCTAACGAGTACATTACACGCGAAAACATCCGCATCGCCCCTAAATATATTAATAGCTCGTAAAATTAGACTATAACTATTTACGCGACGATGGAATGCAAAACGTCTTTATTTTGATGGCTGGCAATAATCTTCGGAGCGCTTCTCTAATAAAGTCGGCTTACCTTGAAATTTTTTTCGACAATTACATTATTCCGATAGCAAAAAAGCTTCCAAGAACTTCCTTTTCGACTAAACTTTTACGCTTCGATCCCATGACCAAATTTTATCGATCGAAATTCGACGATTTTTCCGCTCCGCTCTCAGGTCATTCGGGAAAATAATCCAAAGAATCGGATCGGTGCAAAGTTCTTTCAATTCTCATTTCATTTCCACCCAATCGGAAGCCTTGGACGAAATATAAATAAAATAGGGGTTCCGCCCCTACGCGCGTCAACCCCGTGCCTTTCGTCTGCCGCCCGGGTGCAACCCCGAACCTTCTCATTTCGGCATATATTTAAGGTAGAAAATTATATTTAGCCCTATTTTCGGGCTTCTCTCACCCTTCCTCCCATTCCCCTCCCTTTCTCCCTATCTCTCCCTATCTCTCCCTCTCTCTACCTCCCTCTCTACTCCCCTGCCTCCCACCAAACCTGCCGCTTTTCCAAACTTCCGCTTCCCCTCATTCTCTCCCCCTCTCCCTCCCTCTTTCCCTTCTCTCTCTCCTTCCTTCTCTCGACCACTTTCTTTTTCCCACACTTCCGTCTTCCTCCGTTTTCCTAATACGGTCCTATATAATTTTATGAGTACGGCAACAATTCTGGTTTTTCTTGGAAACGAAATATTTTATTCAAGAAGAACTTAATATTTTCGTCTTCAAAACAATTTTCTGAGAAAATTCGAATCGTATTTGAAACTCTATGGTAGAAAATAAATTTGTGTTCTTTTGCACGTACTATGGTTCAAGTTTCTAATTTTTAGGACAATTATAAGTAATTTTTAAAAGCAAACGAAAGATGTCTTACACTCATTTACGTCCTATGCTTTCGAAGCGGACATTATGGCAAAAATCCTCCAATGTTAATCTTATGGAATTTTCTTGAATACAAGAATTTTTTTTGGGAATCTTGAAATTAAAAACTCCCCATTTTCACAATTTTCCCTCATGAATAATCAGTCTCAAGTTTTTCTAGCTCATACGGAAGTAAGAAATAGTTTCTGTAACACACATTAGTGAGGTTATAATATAGAGAGAAAATAGATAGTGGAAGTGACAACCTCGAACGAACGGAAGTTTCCGCGACGTCATCAACTGTGTAATTCGCTCTCCTACGCGGTAAATAGTAAAAGTCGTCCTGATCCGCCTATATCCTCATCGATTCGCGGTATATCCATACCAGGACTTCCAAATCGTTAAGAATTTAATAGCTCATAAAAATTGTTAATGATCCTCTGTCCGTTAACGCCCAGTGAATATCTTACTTCGGATCGATGTCTCGAAGGCGGAACATTTCGTAAATCCGTCGCGTTTCAACCTCTGGTTATTCGGAAAATTCGCGATCCGAAAGGAAATTCGGCATGTGTCGTAGCCGGCGTCCTTAAAAAAGGCATGATTCGAGGAATTTCTTCGAGGAATACCAAGGTTTCAGACGACATTTTTGTGCGGATTGATATCTCCCGACAGAAGACTGCGGAAAAAATATCGCGAGAGAAAGGGCGCACGATCCCCGGGTTCGATCGACGCACCCGCGTTTGCACATTTGGAAAAAACTATTATTTTTTCACATAATTCCTTTGGGGCGAACCGCCCGTAACCCACTTCCTCCGCGAAGGGGAAAGATGCGAGAGAAATATAGTCTTCCCCTTTTCGGAAGACGATTCGCTGAAGAGAAACGGATAAATGGTTCGTAAAACGTTTTCCGTTTGCAGAAGATGGTATTAGAAAAAGCACAAACGCCGGAAACATTTCTAAGTTGTTTTTTTGCTATTCTGCACGACTTCCGCGGAAATTAATGCAAATATAATCTGGCGAAAGAGATGGGAATATGTATTATTCTCTATGACGGTAGTTCCCAAACTGGGTGCCGCAGCTGATTTTTAGGGGTGCCAAGAAAAACAGTTTAGTAAATTAATCAACGAATTGGATGTTTTGATAGGAAATTTGGGGAATAACTTTTTCTCTAATAAATTGATTGTAGTGTAGTACGAACCAATGGATGTGTCCAAAGGTTGTAATACCTGCATGTAAAAATATAAAAATCTTGTTTTAATGCCGCGAAATTCTATTCATCATTGAAAGGGTCCCCCCGTGCCTAGAAAACGTTTGGAAACCACCGCTCTATGATAATGTTTCCCAAACCGGGTGACGTGGCACTCTGGAGTGTCGCAACTGCTAAGGTACGTTTACACTATATACATGTATATGACAAATACAAATACAAGTATGTATGAGACTTGTCCTAGATTTGTATACGATTTATTATATACAAATCTAATACAAGTATAATGCAAGTATAAATTTTTTAAGCGTTCACACTTGGCTAGACAAGTCGGTAGACAATGTCTCCGAATGAGGAATATCTGTTCATTTGTGCTGCTGAAAATTATGCAATTAAAACAAATTAGCAAAAAAGGAGAAACGTCGATGGTGGATAAGAAATTTTTTTGTAAAAGAAGTAGTCACAGTGCATATAAATCAATAATGAATGATTTAAAAATCGAAGACACTATTTTAAGTTATACAGGAACTCAACACTACCGCACGTAAACAATGTAGAGTGACAATGACATATGATTTAGATCCTACAGCGCATACGTGAGTTGGTGGATAAATACAAGTTTCCCATTGGGTGCAGAAGCTTCAGCTTTGTATAATACTTGTCTCGTACAATATATAACATAAAGAAATCTTAGACTTGTCTTATACAAATCCTTTACTTTTCTAGATTTCTATTTATACTTGAATAAGATTTGTATTTATCATACATGTATACAGGGCCGTGCAATGATATCTTGGGGTCCGGGTGCAAAACTACTGTTTGGGCTCCCCTCCACCCACCCCAAATTTTTTTATATAATTTTTTACTTGATTTGTTAAAAAAAAAACTATTAGTAAATTAAAATATAATTATCTGTAATTATAAATTCTTATTTTGATTTGTTACAAGAAAATACAAAGATCACAATAAAAAAATTACAATTTTAAGTACAGTATGTAAGTAAAGTATAGTTTGAATATAATATAATTATATAACATTTCTAACCGCAGGGACACACAATATTCTTATTTATTTATTTGCAGTAGAATCTAACCAGTTCTGTATTAAATTTTCAAATGTACACGTTTCAGCTTTTTCCCTTTCAATTGATAATACTGCACAAGCGTTTAACCTTTCCTGTAACAATGTTGATCGCAAGTATGTTTTGATCAATTTTAATTTATTAAACGATCGCTCAACTTCTGCTACTGTTACAGGAAGAAATAAAAATATTCTAATTGCTATTACCACATTTGGAAATATTGCTTCCAAGTTATTTTTTATTAGCATTGCTTGTAAATATGAAACTACCGAACAAATTTCAGAAGAAAAGTACTGTTGCACTGTTTTCTAACGCTGCTACAGTGACAGTTTTAATATTTAGCAAAAAGTCAAATTTGTTTAGTATCTTAGGTACAGTATCAAAACGTTGATCTAATTGACTTATTACAATATCGATTAATGTTAAATAAAATGAGACTTTAAAATTATCCTCAGAATTTGTTAGTGTTCGTCTTTTCAATTTTCATCAAATTGTCTTTTCTTTTTTATAATGCGAGTATTTGGAAATTCCGTACTTATTCCCATTTGGCCGGCTTCAGTTTTTGATAATTCTAGTATATCATTAAATTTGTTCCATGTTCACAATTTTTGTTGTAATTGAATTAGTGTTTGAGCACAATCTAATGTCACTTCAGTTGTTTGCATATATTTGGTAATTTGATTCACATCATCGAGAATATCATGCCATACAATTATAGAAATGATAAACGGCAATGTTTGAATATGCTTTAGTAAAGTATTAGTTTCTGAGACAATTGCATTATCCTTTGCTCTATTTATTAGTTCTTCTAAAGTTCTTTTAAGTGAAATCTAATCTTTAACCTATTGAATTCTAGCTTCCCATCTTGTGCCACTTAGCGGTTTTGATGTTATTTTAAAATGTTTGCATAATATATCCCACCTAATGGTCGATGCGGAAAATATTGCATATAAACGTTGAGTAGTGCCAACAAAAGTTTTCACGCCATACTGTACCGCGCCCCAGTCATAATGCCGTCGGTTATACCGCGGATTCGGATATACTGCGAGTCTTCCCTTCTCCGCGTTTCTTGGAAAGATATGTAGTCCGGTCGTAAACACGATCGTGACCTCGGTTATATCGCGGTTGTCTTATAACGCGGGTCGCAGTTCCTCCTCCGAAACCCGCATTCTAAACCGGGGAGCGGTGTACTTGAAGCTGCGTCACAAAATAAATGTTGAAAGAATGAGCTACGCAATGTTATGTATGATGCGTAGATTAGGGTGAGACTAAATTGCATCGAATAATAATAATTTTACAAAACATAAAACTTCTGAAATATTTTTATGCAAGATCACTACGGGGTCCCCGAAGTTGGGGGGGGGGGGGCGGTGCACCGCACCCGACGCATCCCCCCTTTGCACGGCCCTGCATGTATATGGTGTCAACGCACCTTTAGAGATGCCGTGAAAAAATTTGAGTAAATAAATCGTTGATTTGTAAATGTTCATTGGTCATTGGGGCAATTATTTTTCCTCTGGCAGATTGATAATGACGTAGTGCCAAAAAATGAATGTGTCCAAACTTTGCGGTGCCTCATGTAAAAACATAATAATACGTCGTACACATAACCGCGGAATTCTGTTATCTTTGATAGGGTGCCGCGCTTACAAAATTTTGGGAAACGCTGTTCCGTAGGTTAGGAAAGGTGCTTTAGTTAGGATCGAATAATCTTTCTAATAACAGTGACATCCGGAGAAAGTAAAATTAGGGCTCACAACGCACGTAGCCCGCAGGCCGCATGCGGCAAGCCATTTCATAAAGTGCGGCCTTCTCATCGCTTTGATTCTTCTGTTAGGGATGGGAAGAGAAATTCTGGAGGAAACAATAATGCAATTACAAAGGCATACGAAAAATATATCAATTTTTAATAACTAGGATTTGTAAAGCAATAAAAATAAAAATCGTGGTCGTGTGCTTTTGAATTCCAACAAATTGCTTAAACACATTATTATGGAACGCGGCCCGCCATATTTATTAAAATTATCCAATGCGGCACGCCGTATATTACAAAATTATTTGGCTCCTATGCAACTTACGTTTGACACCCCTGGAGTAGATGGAACTGTTCTCTAGTTGGGAAAAGAAGCAAATGTGTGTTTTTTTTTTAATTTTGTGCGTACAAGCTCACGAGACTGTGAATTCACATTTCACTCATTTTCTTAAATTTTAACTTTCATTACCAATTTATAATTCATCGACTCATCAAGAAGAAAGAAAAGGCAGTCATTGTTTGGGGGAAAACTCAAAGAGAATCCCGGCTCCGTTATCGTTTTAAAAAGACCTCGCCGCGAGGAAATAGCCCAAAAGACAAGAGGGGGTTAAAATGAGGCGAAAAACCGCAAAAATAGCTTGGGAAAATACTACGAAAGCATTTACGGCAATGCGAGAAAAAGATATATATATATATATATATATATATATATATATATATATATATATATATATATATATATATATATACATACACACACACTAAGGGGAAAAGGAGAATACGGCATCTTTCCGCACTCTCCATTCCGACCGAGAAGGGGACGCCGCCGCCGCCAACCTCTCGCTTTTGCCGCTCGCAACGGCAGGAGACGCCGGTTCGGCGGAGAGAGCGTGGAG
The DNA here is from genome assembly GCA_028673005.1 of Tanypteryx hageni. Taxonomy (NCBI): domain Eukaryota; kingdom Metazoa; phylum Arthropoda; class Insecta; order Odonata; family Petaluridae; genus Tanypteryx; species Tanypteryx hageni. The sequence continues at coordinate 193,919,393 of CM054112.1, forward strand.
CATCCGATCGAAAAATGGCCCCGCCTCTGAGGCGCGCATATGTGAGCCGCGAAGCAGCAGGAGGCATTCTTCTCTCTCTCTCTCTTCCCGCCCAGCAGCCCAAGAGATGGAGTCTCCATCCCCACCCACTCCCCCCCCCCCCCACCTCCTACACACATCCCCGCCTCTACTCTCCCAGCATCCTCTCCTCTCTCTCTAGCTCTCCTCTCACTTTCGTTATCCCCTCCCTTTCGTTCCTCCGTCTTCTCACCCCACGCACACACACGCACGCAGCCGCACACACGCACTTTTTCCCCATTTCTCGGCCACCAGACGCTCCCTCCTCTTCCCCCTCCCCCGCCTTCTCCCGTCTCCTTTCCCTCTCTCTCTCTCCTTCTCTTCCGACCCCTCTCCTCCTCTTCCCCCGGATCTCACCCGGCAGCAGTCACCCTTGACCCAGATAAGTCAGACGCCTCCCTACCTCTTTTCCCCGCGTCCGCTCCCTCCACTCTCTCTCTCTCTCCCTCTCTACCTCTCATTGTTACGCTCCTTCAGGAGGCATCGACCGATCAGACGGACATTCTTCCCTCTCCCTCTCAACGGACCCCAAAAACTCTCGCGTCGTTGTTCTACTTTCGCTCTCGTTCTCCCTCCTCCCTCCCCCTTCCCCACATCCTACTCCCCCTCCTCCTACTCTTCCTCCACGGTTCGGTCTATTCGCGCGCCTCGTGCCCCAAAAAAAGATGGCGGGCGGGATCGAAGGAAGAGAAACTGACCTACGTCCCTTTTAATGCGTGGGTCGAGATGTTTCTTTCTCCCTCTCCCTCTTTTTCTCCCTCTCTCTTTCTCCCTCTCTTCCTCCCTCGCTCAGTCTCGTTTTAATTGGAAAAAAGGCGGAGTTATCGCCGGTAAGAGTCGGTCGGTCTAGCGACTGTGTTTTTCCGGAATTTCGGAACGGAAAATAAGACGGTCGGTTTGGATTCTTCTCTTCTTCTTCGGACTATGAGCGTTTCGATTGGAGCGGTTTTGTTTGTTATGTTTTACTGAGCTTTCCTTGTTCTCGTTCGTGGTAAGATGTCTTTAATTAAAAGATGGTCCTTGAAACGCTCGAAAGTGCTCGAGTGCGAATCTGTTTTGTTGCGATTTTTTAATGGCTGCGGCATAATTTGAAAGTATCTTGGAAGTGGTTATTAAAAATGTGGTGTATCGTTTATGTCGGCGAAAAATAATACGTTAGGAGTCTTATATGAGATGCTCAAGAGATTGGTAGTTTCACCTCTTTATGACAGGGAGCAGTTCTATCAATTCAAAGGGAGTCGAAAAGAAAAGCGATAAACTATTACTGGCGAGGAGTATGAGAAAAACCGTCAATATCACTGTATTATCAACCGAATAAAGACTGAATTGCTAAATATGAAAGCTTGATAGAATAGTTCTACTACATTTATTCGTTTTATGCAGTTTCATTAGCTTACTTCATTGTCTCTCTTTTGAGTACACCGGTCCCTCGCTTTGCGTGGTACATGCGTTACTCAAAAAGTCCCTGTAAATCGAAAACTTCAAAGTGGAATAGATTTCCCTATAGAAGATCACATTTGAGCGCCGACTTGAACTCAAAGTGTAACAATTTAAACATATTGCATTCAGAATTACTTCCTTTATTCTTTCTTAAACCCTCTAAAATATGCTTGTCAAACTCGAAGAGCTGTATCAGGGCCGCATTAGGACTACAGTTGTTTAATGAGGGCTAGAGTTGGAAAATAGACTTTATCTAGAAGGCTGGACATCTGGTTTGCCATAAAAAAACATAAATTTACAAAACACGTTCTATTGTACATCCGTAACTATGAAAAACTCTTGTCTCCTTTTCACAAATATGAAGTATTTACACACAATCTCGAACGATTTAGTTAAGACAAAAATTAGCTGTATATGTATAGAAAGAGCTGCCAGTATGACATGCCTGTTCTAAAACATTTAACTGCATTATAAGCTAGGAGACTGTTCCGAAACCGTGCTACAGTGCACTTGATGACTGTGTGATTCGAGTTAGTTCTCTAAAATGAAAATCTAAAGTCGAAAACGTGTAAACTGAAAGATCGAAGGATATGTTTATTGCAAAATGATTTTCCATACTATAGGGCAGGGGGCCGTATGCCGCCCCAGAAGATATTTTATAAGGCCCGCGAAGCTGTGATAAACAAGATGATCCAAGCGGAACTTGTGATGCCTACTTCCCATATTATTATTTTAAATTAAACGAATACAAATTCATTACTTGTTAGAATCAGATGTCTGTATGTATGATTAGCACATAATTGATTAGTATCTATATTAAAAGTCTCTCGCTCGTTAGCTATCAATATTATGAAAACTTTCAATGATTAATCTAAAATGCTCTTTGTGTTCCCAAATTTCATAATTAACCTTATAAAATATTACAAATACATTCCAGCGGAAAACTAAATTGATCGCGCGTATTTGTGTGGCAAAAATAACGCGTGTATGTACTAGGCACTAGGTTCCCAACCTATTTGACTATAAGGACCCCTTCTTAACTTGAAAAAATTTCGCGACCCCCCACATGTTATAGGCATCGGTAATTATGAAAATACATAACAACAAAAAAGAAATTTTGATCAACTCAGTAGCCGTTGTAAATAAATTCACATTTTATTCATCAAAAAATACATAAATTTAAAAAATAGTACCTAATAACATCATATGTACTACTAAATATATATATATTACAATTAAGTACATAGATATATAGTCACTGAATGAGATGGCTGGTGCTGTTTCGCAGATGTCACAGTTTGAATGTCTGGTTGAAGCGCTGACAGTTTCAACATAAAATCTGGTTCCACGTACTTTGATTTCAGCGCAACAAGCGCAGAAAACCCACTTTCACAGGTTTAGAGCGAAGCGCAAAGCAGCCAAGTGCCGCAAGCAAACAGCTGATCGGCCGTAGTACAGATAGACGTGGCTATTTCGGTGGTTTGACGAACTAATATCGAAGGTTGGAATTTTAAAATTGTTGCGTGAAAATAATGGTCTATCGAGTTTTTCCGATAATACTCGATCCTAAAAGAGCAAACTTGGGTCAGATTGTGTTGAAAATCAACTAAAGAAATTGAAAACAATTCAAAATAATTTCATATAATAAAAATTATAATTATTTACAAAATAAAATAACTAAATAAAAATTATTCAAAAAGATCTACCTTTAGATTCTAGCTTAGTGGTCTTAACCTTTCCGACGCCACGGACCACTTTCAATGAAACGGGTTTTCCGCGGACCACCAAATATCTGAAGAACCTTATAATGGCATTAAAATATAAATATAATTCGTACATTACTAAAAAAACTTTCCCAGAATACTCGGGAATTATTTTCAGTTTTAGTATACCTATTGATCAATTGATGCGGAACACCCGACAAATGCTCGCGGACCACAGCTCCTTTGCTCTACGGTAATCTAGCGAGGCGCGGAGAGAAACATGCTCCTGCTTGGCGCGCCAAATTGGAAGATGCCAGGTTCTCAACAAATTACAGGAAACCAAGCGCCGATTGGAGATGGAAGACTTTCTGCGAGGTTATGTGAATTCGCCGATTTCTAGAAATAACCTCGCGGCCCCATTGGAATAACTTTGCAGCCCCCAGGGGGGCCGCGGCCCACAGGTTGGGAATCACTGTACTAGATTATACCGAATCCAAGTCCAACAGTAGTCGTCGCAATGGCAACACAATTGTAATTTTATACATAAAATCCTTATTCTGTTGGTCCGTCTGTCCGTCCGTCCGTCCGTTGGTCCGCTGGAACGCTCTATAGAAATCTCCATAAGAGAACACTTAAAAATACCTTTTTTCACTTGCAGGCTTTTTTTCTTTTTCAAAATTAAATTAGAAGTAATTGAAGTACGATCTTCGGATCTGGACCATTTTAAAGAAAAATAAACATAGATTCTTATTCTTATCGTCGACCTTGCCTTTGGTTCCAAATCGCTCAAGTTATACGTTTAAATCACATTCATTGGACAATTTTAAGCTTTTTAAAGATATGTTGTCTTGCCAACCATGTCATTGTTAAACCTCGAGATTGTATTGTCGTCCTTATACTATATGCGTAAGAAAAGTGTGCTTTGAATGCTTTAGTACGAGAGAGAGAGATAAGGCGCCCGAATTATTTATAATTAAAATGCTGTTTTCATTAATTTCTTTTCAGTTAACTTCATATTGAAAGTTTTGGTAATTAACTATTTTTATAGTTATTTTCATAGTTTTTTGCAGTGCATCTTATAATTAACCGGAGTTATAAATTCGCATCGCAGATATGAATCACGCAAAAAGCCATTCCTTGACATGAAGACCTTTTATATTTTAAAATATTTCAAGGATGAGGTATTTAACTTAGTTATGCGAAGAGAAGAATTTAAATCTCATTCGTAAATCCCCAAAAATTAAGTTTCAATACGATTTTTCACGTTTTCACGCATTTTATTTATATTGGGCCACTGTTGTCCCAATTGTTGAATTCTGTTCTTGGCCTCATAATAAATGCACCAATGGGGGACTGTCAAATATCGGGAATTACCGAAAATTTTATGAAGTTGTATTGTATGGCTATTGTTATAGGCAAATATAAAGGTTTTTCGTTAAATTTTTAACAGATATTTATAAAAAAAGCAATTTAAAACGGACGAGTTAATGCCGAACCCGATCACATCCGACTGGTAGCCAAAGTTTGCCGAGTGTTTAGTGACGTCAGTGAATGCCACAAGCATGTTAGCCGATGCTAGCTGTGCTAGAAGCCATTGTGCCGATATAGAAGTAGAAGCTTGAAAGATATAATTTTGTTGTTTTCCTCTATACTCCGTCTTAGAAGAAATATTGGTAGAAGTACTGCACCTTCCTGCATTTATTTCGCTTTGTGTTTTGCAAAATGGCATATGAAGGGTTTTGTGTAGCCAGATCTGATAATTTGTCCAACGTTGATTCGTACATGTTTTTGCGGTGCATTAGAAGTCGTAGGGAGTAATATTCAGATGTTGCAATGCGTGGAGTGAAGGCGGATAGGTTTGTATTACATTTAATTGATAAAACAAGTTCGATGTAGCGCTTTTATTTTCAGTTATTGTAATAGTACTATTATTTCGACTGAAACGCAGAAGATATGTAAAAGATAGATTGACGTTTTAAAACAGCTTTCCCATATTAAATTAATAAAACAACTCTAGTTTTAACTAATATTATAGAATATTTATTCATGTATTGTTTCCAATGCTGTCCTAGTATCTAGTAAGTAAAATTAGTTAGATAAGTATACAAAAGGTAATGGACGAGGCCGAGACTTCGTGGAATAAAAAATATAATAATATAATAATAAAATAACATGAACAATGCTATATAGTATTTTTTTAAAATTAAACTTGTGCTAATTTCCACAAAATATATTAAGTAAAACACGACCGGTTTCGGTGAATAATCACCATCATCTGACTTTACAGAATCACCAGGTCAAATATTGACAAATATACAAAATTTATGTGAATAAACTTAGTTTCCGTGTGTTTTGTCTATAGGAAATGTGGTGAAGTTTTTTGTTTTGAGTGTCTATCTGCCTCAGTTATTACCTATACTTGTGAAAAGAAAAACTGTGGAAGTGTTTGTAACAACTGCATGTCTCTTTTGTATATGTGGCGAATTTCATCGTTGCTTTTATGGCCTTTTTCTCCCTTTGAGGTCAATGAGGAAAGACTATGTTAGTAATGCTGTTGGATTTGTTAAACTGCAGCGAGAAGGAAAAATTTATATTGTTAAAGGCAAGATTTGCCCTGAACACAGAATAAGATAAAGAGGTTATGAAGTGAGTGTAGTTGTAGATGAAGAAGAAGATTTAGTCACGTCTATGGAGTGTCATGACTGCCCTTATTTCGCAAAACATGGCCCTTCAAAATACCATACTGTCGTGGATATTATGTGAACAAATTTATTAAAATATTTAAATTGCAGAACTAACTTAATATGTAACATTTGTAAAAGTATTTGCTTAAAAACTTGGTACTTAAATATATGCAACAGTAATGATTTGCTTAATAAACCCATAGCCCAACGATTTCCGTAAGTTTGATCTTACGTATTTAGAATAGGTATATTACATTATGGAGGTTTTGTTAAAATATATATGCTAAATTGCTAATCTTTGAAACATAAAAATATAATTTACTCTTTCAACGTTCTCCAGAAATATATGCATCATGTCAATGTAATGCCGACATAAGTCATAAACTAAAATACGAAGCAATAAAATTACGCACATACATATAACTAGTACTTAGATTAAAATGATCTTCGCAGACAAATGCAGTTGTACGTTCCGATATATCAGATGTGTATCTCCTCATGGCTTTAACCACAATATTCTCCGCTTCTTATTTCTTCCCAAGGAGCTCGGTAGCGTGAAGAACAATTTTCTCGGGGTTTTAAATGTTGTATTTAAGCAGTGAGGTACCAAACAATACTTATAACCCTTCTTAACTTCCACATTTTCCATTGTAGCTACGAAATCAGGAAAAGCAACAGGACGAAATATCAAAACTGCGTGCTTTCTGTACGGTCGTAAGCGTCGTAAGGCATGCGATGACGTCACGTACGTACCCCTTACTACTATCTCTCCAACCAGGATGCCGTTTTCGCGGGATATTTAAACGAGTTATTTTAAATATTTTTTGCATAATGAAGACGATTTAACAAAAAAATGTTCACAGGGAGTAATTAAGTCATTTACAAAGAATAATAAAACATAATTAAATATTTTGACATGGGTATAATTTATTTACTTAATCTATTAAGTAATTAGAGGAAGGAAGGAAAAGAGAATGGGAATGAGCAGAAATTAAGAAAGAGGATGTAGCATTTGTACAGGATTAAAAGGAGCTGCAGTAAAAAAATAACAATAATAAATTATAATTGATTATAAAAAATGTTATACTATTGAATCATGCGCCATTGCCAAATGGTGGGAATCCATAAAACTAGACAGAGGTAAAATAATTTTCAATGGATTTTTTAAACTGATAATAAAGCAAATATTTCGAACCGAATTTCAAATAGGATTGAAAAATAACATTTCATGACTTTTATTTAAATTTCTTTAACTAAAGTGATTTTTCTGGAAACTTTTCAAAATAATATAATTAAAAGAAGTGTGATATTAAAATTTAGTTAAAACTCATTACAGTTCATGTAAGTATTTAGGTAATAGTAAGTAAGTTACTACACAATTTTCCTTTGATGGTAAATTGACAGTTCGTTCACATTTTATCCTGTTTTTTAAGAGTTAATAAGAGTAGAATAATTCATTTATTAAGTTAAATTCTATACGTTTTAAATAACTTATAATTTGCTAACATATTTCAAGTAAATTTCAGCTACTTCTTTATGCATTATATTTTATTATTTCGATTTTCCTCTTATTTTCATCAATTATTTGAATAATAATTTGGCCTCTCTGCTTATAATTACTTAAACAGTGTAATCAAAACAATGATAATTTTCAAAAAATCTGATTTGATTGTGCATGAAAACCAAACCAGATCATAGCATATCTTACTGATTTTTCGTATCGAAATCATATATATTTGTAATACTTTTATGATAATCCCGTCATATTTGACGAGTAATTATGCTAGTAAGTGATAAAAGTTGCAAAAACTCCAGTATTTACGCAAAATTCGAAGAAATACAATCGATAAGCAAAATTCTACGATAAAAATTACTATCTCCATTCCTTTCCTCAGAGAATAGTTAAAATCCCGCTCCGATGTTACAATTCTAAGATATTTCAATGTGCAAGAGAAAATTACCCTGCACGATGGATTTCAGATTTTCCATGTAAATGAAATGGGAAGGATAGTTCCTGGAATCGAATACAGAACTTTCAATCTTCGCAACAAAAACTATCCTCGGCAGCTCGGCTCCAGCAGCAAGAGATTTCCACCAAGTGTCAGGAAAATCGGTCAATTGGTTCAAAAGTTAATAGGAGGGACAGACAGGCATATACACAGACACAACGAAGAAACTATAAATCTAATTACATTCTGTAAAGCACGCTAAAAATCGAATCGTCAAATTTTACAAGCAAATTCATATTTTTTGGTAAAAATATCATATTAAAATCTTTAGTGCCGAAATTTTAGCCATAAAAGTCTTATTTAGACTCGATCTTTACTTATATGATCCCACAGAACTTCCGATTTAACTCTAATCCGTCCCACTGAAGCATTGACAACTTACAATGCGGCCCACCGAGGTATTCGCAACCACCGATGTAGAAAAGGTTGCCCACACCCGCTGTAAAATAACTCAAGAGTAGTAACGCACAAACAACGACCCGTCGTAAATGTTCGTCCGGCCCGCGAAGGTATTTGTAAATATGCCATGATTTCTAAATTGGGTTTACCACACTCAAACCAAATAAATTTTACCACCAAACCATTCAAACGGAAGAGATGGAATCCTATTACGAATCGGCTGCAGACTTTCGTTTCCCATTCTAAGATAGGTACCACGTGTCATTTTCTTAGGGACCAATATTGCGCTACCAAAGAAGCGGGCTGATTCGGAAAAGAATTTAAACGTGTTCGGTTTATTGCGCGTTGTTTTTACCCTCGACTAGATCAGATAATCTCCACCACACTATATTTGCCGAAAATCCCGGGTGGCTACTTGTTTCTTCGGTGCGAAAAGATCTGCCGACCTCCTATGCAAGGGATCGGCAACTTTTTCTACATGGCAACAAGGGCGGATCCAGGGTGGGAGCTTAAGATATCTGAACACCGAAAATAATTAATAATATAAAATAACATATAGAAGAAATGGTAATTTTTCCAGTATTTATTTAGCTGTACAAAATTATATGTATTTCCTTTTTACATGTTAAAATCTGTTTGGATTTGAAGATGTATTTCATTAAGAAGTCTGGATCCGCCCTAGCATGGCGAGCCGCATTTGTGTTTAAGAATGGTATTGTAAGACCCGAGTGATTAAGCGGACCAGATAAGAATGTACATCGGAAATTAACGAGAGATACTGCGGTATCTAAAAAATTTTAAGGGTTAACATTCCAACATTCAAGGATTTATGACCGCAATTTAAACAAAAGCATTAATTTGTCCGTACTATATTTTTATGGATCAATCTTTCATCATAGATTCGCGGGACATATAAAATATTCTTAGCAGCCGCGCGAGGGCCGTAGATTGCCTACTCCTGCCTTTTACGATTTGAAAAGAAGTTGGGTCACTAACTGAAAAATTAGTACCGAGACCATATCTTCTTATAGTATTTTTTACAAATAAATTCATTATATTTATATTTCTTCGACATGTCTCATGCTTTAGTTTGTTTTCTTCTACTAGCCATCATCCGAGTAATGGAGTCCCATAGTCTCTTATGTTCGCCAGTTTCTCTTTACTTGCTGTTGAAGGAGCACTGTTTTGTATTTCAACTCTGAACTGTTTGTGCGTTTTTGTGTCTTTCTGTCGTTTGTTAATCCAAAGATTAATATTTTTCTTGGAAACATTCTCGTTTCTGTTTGACCGAATTTTCAATCCACACCATGCTCATTTTGTTATTGCACTTAATGTCACGCTTCAGGACAAAATAAATTTATTTCTTCCGAAAAAGAAATTGGTGTGTGATGTGTTTTCTTAGGTTAAAGTTGTATAGTTGTGGTTGATAAAATTGTTTTATTTAGATATACAGTTTCCCGTCGAGTAGACTCGGCTCCAAATGAGTCGAGATTCAAAATAATTAAATAATTGAGATCTGTTTTAGGGAGAATAATCTTGTTGAATTTTATAAAAGTTATCAGAATAAGATTTTTTCAATTTAAGAAGATTTGCAAGAAAAGATATAGCTATATTTGGCAGCTCATATACGTGTGAATTTTTATTATCATAAATATAATACACAAAAATTAATGCAGAAATAAGTTGTCTTATGATTAACTGCATAATCTTCCAAGAATCTCGGTCAAATAAATGGAACACATTTTTTTCCATCTATGTATGTATGAAGAGGCATTTCCATGGATTACATTGATGTGTTTATTATTTTCCAGCGCGTACCATTTTATAAACGCGCTTATCTTGTCGCTCCGTCTGTCCGTCTGTGCAATCAATTAAATTAAAATAGCAAATAAACGGTAAGAGATTGCAGGGTGTATGTGGTCTATGATGCCATTAATTACGCTGCCAAAAAATATTTTTGAAGAAATCGGTGGACAACAGGGGGGTGCCTTCAAAATTTTTCAAGTAAGAGTTTTAGCAAACGGCTAAATCTTAAATCTTTCACTATTTGTGTGGCCGTTAATGTCTTCCATAGCACTGCCGAAGAAATGTTTTTGAAAAATCGGTGGGCGGCAGGGGTGGCCTTCAAATTTTTCAAATTAAGATTATGAGCAGATGACTATAGATAGAAAGCAACATTTTTTAAATTAACCATTGAATAAATTACTTTATGCCATATAATGCATAATTAAATCTATAAAGAATTTTAAGTTCACAACTCTAAATAAACCTCGATAAATATAAAAATTTTACGATAGCCGGTGTAACTCAAAGTTGATGAATAATGTTAATTATGTAAACAATTGCTTTCAGTATGTACAGGAAAGAATATCAGGCATTCGACGAAGCATTAACTCATATTTAAACAAAACGAATTTAGCACAACTTCTGTTAAAACTTGGTTGGTGTAGGTCTTCCAAAAGTTTATGACTTTTAAATAACGAAGTTTTATCTGGATTTGCAACTGATGCGTATTTATTTACACAGGTGCATTTTGTTTTAAATTAATAAAAACTAAAAAATTGATAAAGCTCCTATAATACTCTAAATATCCTATTTTTAATATAAAAAGCCATTTTCAATCATCAGCATTAATAACTTCTGCCTCTATATAAAAAAATGAACAATATTTCTTTGCCGCAAAAATAAGCAATTTGGATTGCAATTAAGCCTCCTCCGTTTTTTACCGTTAAATCGACTTCTACTGGAGGGGAGGAAATTATGACGATACTTTGAAATGTGTAGGATTTCCAATTAAAAATCCTTACTCCGAACAAAATTAACTTTGTTTTTCATACTATGTTTAAGGTCAAACATGAGGCTTTTACTTTATTACAAATCTAACCAACCATTTTTGGACGGCGTTTCTATCTGTATCTGTTTAAATGTAGAATACTAGCTCGTTTGAAGCAGTGATGATTAATCTTACCTCCACGACCTGTACCAGTCGGGGCATAGCGATCGACCTGCCCCCGTGTTCGGCCCGGACACTACAAGCAAACAGTAATGGCGGTGCGCAGAAAGCGCGGCTCCTTTACATTACCGCGGAAACCGAGCACTCGAGCGGTCATAAACATAAAATTATATGTTTTACTAACTACACTTACGACACCTTTTTATCCGCGAGAGGTAACATAAGATTATGGAGGGATTAAATTATGTTTCATAACCTAAACTGCGTTCGAATGAGCTTCAAAGGCAATTCCCTTGAACGGCAGTCACGATTATACATAAACATTCCTCGGCCTCACGTGGTGTCTCGTTAAATCACATAAATTTCTTTGTTAAAGTTTATTTATTACTTTTCCGCTCTCACGACCGAGGAGATGCGCATTTTAGGTTTTCTTAGCTCGAGTACATTTTTAGAACTCGAGTCTGTGCAATATACTTCTACAAACTTTGGCATTATTATATTAAATATATACAATAAATTTTCGTATCAAATGGCAGTCACAAGGTGAGTGTATGGGTGTCAAAATTTATCTAAAACTATTCAACGCGATAATTATTTTGTTGACATCCTGAGTATTTAATGCACACGAACCGATTTTAGCATGGATTAATTTCATTATTGTTCTTATAAATCAGTAGTTAAACCAGGTATTCTTTTTTACAAGAAAGACGAAAGAAGGTCATATGATATAATCCTAACTCACGGTCATTGTAAAAATTTTCGCATCTTCCAAAGATATCGCAAAAACCTACAGCTCCCGCCTTATACCATCCAAACGAACATTCTCAATTTTTATTTTGTTTTAGAACATTTATTTAGGTATTACGCCCAGTAAAAGAAAATCCGAATGCAAGATTCGTTCTTTTCCCTAATAAACGGCATAATCCTAATTCTAATCCCCAATAGCTATGGTAATCTTTTTTATCAATTAAAACAGACCTCGCGAATGGTTGTGTAGTGTTACTCGAATGCGCGAATTAAGATTTCGACCGTTCGTTGCCATTGTGGTTAATCGCCGATATTTTTTTCGAAACGGATAATTGCGGGTTTTTCTCAGGAAACAAAACTAATACCCTAAGAATTACGCAAATTATTTTTCGTTCTTAAAAAACAGTTTTTCTTCAAGGAATCGTCAGCTGCTTTCAGGAACCTTCATTCAACATCCTTTTCTCCAATTCTCTCTCCTCAACGTAACTCTAGCACCCAATTCCGGCCAACAAGGATCCATCCAACCCTTTAAACCAATTTTCAGCAAAAACCAAAGTCGAGTACTTGGACCAACACACACGGCACGCGCGCACACACACACAAGTGCAGAGCCGTGTACAGAGACAGCCTTTGCGAAGCGCACAGAGACAGAGAAGAGATAGGTATATAGAGGTAGACATACATATATGTATACATATATCGGACGTATTTGTCCTCTAAAGCCGCCGGTACCGTCAAACATTGACTCCGAACGGACGCGGTTCTCTCTCCCCGCGAGAGTGGCGGTCGGCAAGCGGCGAGGATCGATGTGTTGAGCCCGTCCTCTCGTTAAGGTAACGGGGCGACGGCGGAGGGGATGCCCGGGGAGAGAGAGGTCGAGAGGGCTCTTTCGGGAGGAAAAAAAAACCCTCCCACGCCGCGCGCGCGCCGGGAATCGCCGGCCTGCTCATCCCTCTCTCCCCGTCCGTCTCTCCCGTTGCGACCGTGAAGGAAAAAGGCGGAGCGGGGATATCCCCGCGTCGATCAAACCGGCGTCCTGAGCCTCCGACCGCCGCCGGAGTCCACCTGCTGCCCGCGGTCAAATTGAGCCGAGCGGATCGACGCCCTGGCGGAACGGGTTTGATCTCCGCCGCATGCACCGCTCGTAGCTAGCAAGACCGCATTGCGTCCTTTGGAGCGGGAGGAGGGCTCCATTTGACGGGCGGGAATGCACGGCGCGGGGTTCGATCGCGTCCTTTCTGAAGGATGCCGCTTAGGTTTAGGTTGAGGATCGATGTAGGTGACCTATATGGCGATGAAGTATATTTTTATCCTTTTTGTGGGATGTAAGAAGTTCCGTGGTGTTTTATTATTATTCAAGAAGGTGTTATCGAGCTCACCTTATGGCTGAGGTCGAATTGAAAAACTGTCCAATATCCGCAAAAAGAAGTTGGGAGAATTAGACGCGCATTTCTGCTACTAGGCAGACATCATCAGTGGTGATTCATCAATAAAATTTTCAGAATTTGCTATAACCGTATTAACACTGACGGCCGATTTGTATGCAAAATGAGAATTTGGCACTGCCAACCCTTTCATGGCTATTGGGAAAAAAATAGTTTTTCAATTTTGAACACTATTTTATGGCAGCTTTCCTCGTATACTTCACGACGACGACGACGAAGATTTCTCTTTCTGATAACAGCGGACACGAACTTTTTCCCCTTCATTTTAATCATTACAATGAGTGGTTATTTAAATTATTTCTCGGAATTAATTACGCGAATAACATTCATCGCTGGAATCAATTGTCGTACATGTGTATGCGAAAATATAGGATATTTGACGCACGTCATGATCGCTCATTTTGTTTTAAGATATTATTAACGCGAATTAGCGTTCTGTGAGGTATTTCCCATAGGCAGGTGGTACATACATGGCAATCCGCTTCGCCGGCCCTTGTCGAAATAGAAAGTCCAGCTTTTGTAATCGGCATAGAGTGAAGGGTAGATCCAGGACGGCTCACGGCTATGTTTAATGAATCCTCGAGGTCATTTTGGGAAATGATAATCGACCGTCTTTCGTGAAGGATATTAATAACGCGAGATACTTTTATGCACCAAGAGTTACGCAAAACTCTTTGAAATGCGGCTATAAGGCTAATGGAGCGTTCTTTTATTTAGCCACCGACCACAAGGTGATGTTTTGTGGTACGGTTCATTCTTATGGAGGTTGTAGGATGTACGAGTATAAGTAAGACTTTGGTACCGCTTCTTTTAGAGAGACCATATAAAATATTTTGCGATTGTAAAACAGTAGGGAATTTATTTTTATTCGTGTGCCTACACCCGGTGAAATTAAACCCGTCAACCCGATGTCGTTAACAATCTTTACAAGCTTTTGCGTTTTTTTCTCTTCAGATTGCGCCAGATTTGGACCCAGTAGCATTTTTTGGAGGAACCGCCAACGAGCATCCGACGCCAAGAACAAAACCGTGCGCGGTAAAAAAAATGCCCCTCTTTCTGTATATTTTAACTAGCGGTTAGGCGTCAATCGATTGATTACCTTTGTGGAAAAATTGTGTGATTTCAGGATATGAAACACTCTCTTTCTTACCTTTTAACTCGGATGCGTAGTATCTAACCTGAAAAGCTTTCATCTCCTTTATCAGAACCCACTCTAGGTTGTTACAATACCTCTCTATGATTGGTTTTTAATCATTTTAATCTTTCTATCTCATTATTTTTATTGCTATGTATGTAATATTTATGTTTAAGACATTATTCTAGATATAAATTCATCTTGTGATTTCTTACAAATCCTACACTTAACTGCATAGCAGTATAAAAATAAATATATTAATATCGATGTTCGTTGTGTAACTTGCATATCTCATTATTTTTAGCCGCATCATTTTTGTGTTATGATGTCCCGATTATATTAGAAGAATAAAGAGAGGGAATTACGCATTGTCGGTGCGAATAGAGCGAAGACGTTTTTCAGATTTTCCTTGATGAATGAAGTGATCATAAGATCATATGAAGACAGGCATAAGCTGTCAACTTGGGAATATTTTTTCTCATTTCAAAAATATTCCCAGATTTTCCTTGACAAATATCATTTGATACCTTTTTCATCATATGCCTTAGCAATAATATAAAAGGAATTTCCTACACCATAAACTTGAAATTCACCATCTCTTTTTTTATATTAAAAAAATAGATATACATACGTGCACAACTATATTGGCGGGTATACCGATTATTATTAACTCCAGACAATCGTTTTGGCGTTTCAAATGTATTATTTTTATATAGTGTATGGATGTATGGTTGCACACAATTTAATAGTAAAAGTTTATAATTAGATTAGAATGATCAGGCGTAATTTTCATGTTTTGGTTGGTATTTTGTAATAATATATAATTACCCAACGTCTTTCACCCCGAAAGATTTTTTATTATATTTTCAAATCCCCTATCAATTAATCACGGATTGGATTTTATTAAAATTTATAAATAAGCATTTGAAAAAAACAAGTACTTATCTTAGATATCTTTAATAGCTATAACATATCGGAGGTACCAAAAATAAGGACATTTTTTTCAACTGCTCACTCTTGAATGTTTTCAGGCATAATACGAGCTCGAAAATTCCCTAATGAACTGGTTTGATTGTTAAACCATGCATTGAAATATTAAAATTGTCCGCTGTTCTGCTAGTTGAAATTATAAATGTTAATTTTTTTATAAAACGGATTTTAATTGCTCTCATCTCGTTTCATTTAGGATAGTTCCGAAAATGAACGCCGTTTTAGGCCAAAAGTACTGCCGTGAATCTAAGATAACCACGTTTAAAACGTATACATTACAAATAAGATATTTTCAGTAGTTACGAAAAGGCCTTTACAGCTTATGTGATATTAGGACATTGATCGTTTCCTTTTTCCATGCAAAATTGCCGTTGACAGGATGCATAGAGTGGATAAACGGGGAAAATTAGTTCCGGTCAATTCAGGCACTTTTATACTTAATATACTTTACATTCGAGCGTAAAACTCTCTAAATTTATTCATTAATGCCGTTGCACTCCGAAATATTCCCATCCAGTTGTATTGTTGAATAAAAATGAAACGCACCCATCAATAATGATATGATATGTAATTTAGCGACGAAAAAGATATTATAGATTTTTCTGTTTTTAAATTCTAATTGTGTTAAATGGAAGTCGAGAGGAAAACTATCTCACAGACCGTTGCACTCAAAAATGTTACGTTTCACGGTGTTGGAGAATGTTTTTTAAATGGATGTGGCGGTTCTGACTTGCGTCATTGCGACCGACAGATAAAATATTCGCGAGAGTCAACAAATACATTCTTTTTCCGCCTATACTGAACAAGTTTATCATAGAAATGTGTTAAGATAAATAATCAACTGATGATTTAGTTTTTAATAGACATTCTAAATGATAGGTCGCACACCGCATAACAGATTCAACGTTTGGAATTTTTACCACGTTAAAATCATAAATTATAAGTTGCAAAGCGAAATAAAAACTTTACCTCATCTGGTCTCGACTCTTATCTGCGCAGTTGTTTTTGCATAATTTCAGAGTTACATATTTTCCGTATGTTTGTGAAATAATAATTCGTAGATCGCAGTGATATAATAAGCTACGTACCAAAATAGTCAAAAGTTTAAATGTTAAAATGTTTAAATGTATTTTTACCTGAAACCTTTTCTGGCACAACTATTATACCAAAACATAAATTATAAGAATTTTAAAATTCTTACAGTTTTATTTTATACATTTTTCCTCCATAATACTGCCATCATTAGCTGGCAAACGATCGTTCAGATATGCGGTCATCCACTTTGTCTGTGTACAGCGCCATGATGATAATAATGAAGTACAGAGTTAATTCATAAATGCAAGAAACGGCTCAGAAGTAGGCAGAGATCCCCGCTGCGGCTGATTTCTCCCAAAATCTTACTCCCCATCCAATAGCGTGTCTTTAGCGGAATTCGCGATTACATCGATCCTTTCTATGAAAGACTTCGCCCCTTCTAGATGCATTTCGTTAAAAGAAAGCAGGGTACTCAAAAATTCTCGTAGCAAGTGCGACATTCAGCCTCTGTCGTACTGATTTAATTGAAAGGGGTAGGGCATCCCATTTCATAAGAACGGAAATAGTGAATCACCCTGAAGCGTATGGGACAGAAACCAGTGTGATCTCGAGAAGCCACTACAAAGATGTACGTAAATGGCAAATACATAAGGATTGATATTTATTCGTGAAATCACGGAGGAGGCTATTTCAATCGTAAGCAATATTCGAATCGATTCCCGAGCCATTCCTCCAATTGGTAATAAAAGCAGAGTTCTCCTTTAAAGTTACTGAATACTTCTCAAGTGATTTATATGGGATGTTGAAAGAAATTAATGATAAAACCAAAATTCACGTTAGTTATTGAATACGAAGACATAAACGTTTCCTCTTGGTTTTGTTCTACTGAAGTTCTTTCGTAAATCAAAACAATTTTTACCTACTAGTTTACGAATTTTCTCGGGTTTTCGAATTAAACACCATATAGTGAATAAATGGGTCGCAAAATACTGGTACAAAGTAAAGCGATCTTATCCATTGGCGTGTTTAATAAACATGAGTTTCTAAAATCGCTGTCACAAGAAAAATATAAAATCAGAAAAAGCAATATATGATAGTGATTTGATAAGTTAATTGATATTTTGTATGATCAAGAATTCAATGCAGCTCCCACTATAAACATTCTAACTTGCGCTATGCCACACACAGAATAACTTTTATTCGTTGCATTATTTTTATAAATACATCAAGTTTTGTTATTATGGCATTTTTATAACCAAATTTTACTTGTAATTCAGAGAACATAAAGGTACTTAACTCAATTTTCCTTTCAGAAAATGTATCGATTAACACTAATGATTGGTTTGTTAATAAGTGTTTGAATTTTTTACACCAATCTGAGAAGCGTGGCATGTTTTTAGGCGACAGATTCTTCCTAAAGAGGTATTAAAACTGAAGAAATGGTATTTTTTAACACCGATAAAAGCAGCGGCTGTATGAGATGGGATTTAGTTATATGCAGCATGAGGAACTTCTAAAATCGTTCTTAAACTCAATGAATCGTATAAAATAATTACAGTAAGCATATATCAGTGGCGGATCCAAGGAGGGGCGATGGGAGCGATCGCCCTCCCCTTGGAGGTCCCCATTGCCCTCCACTAGGTGCATTCTTAAATTCATTCCGCGCAACATCCATTGTTTCTACACCGAAGATTAAGTCTGTATGACTAGGGAAAGAAAGATTCTGATGGGGTATGGATTTTCAAAATGTATGGTTGTCGGCAGAGGAGAAATCAAGACGGGGGAGGGGTAATTGGGGCGATCGCCCCCTCCTTGGGAAGGTTCTGGATCCGCCCATGGCATATATAAACGTAAAATTGTTGTAAATATCTCCTAATGTGCAAGCAGATAAGGTGAATTACTTTCTCAATGGATGTCTTTTATTTAAAAAAATATTTGGAAAAAATTGCACAATTTCTATTATTTGCAAGTATTGTTTCATTCAACCTCCATAAAAGCGACATATTAGTCCGATTTCCCTCCCCAGACAATGACCAGGGAGACCAGGAGAAAAATCCTTGAATTATGAGCTCTTCCACTGTTGTTTCCATAACTATATCTTTCAGCATTTACCTGATACTTATTTTTATTGTACAATGAGTGGGTTTTAGACTGAAGGAAATTCTACAATGATGACGATAATCGCCAGAGCATACAGCGCAAGCATTTAATGACACACCACTCTGTTCAGGCAGATTATATTTCTGTTTTAATATTCCTGAATGTGCTAATATTTTAATCATTAATTTTATTTTGACTGTTTCAGAGGAGATTCTACGGATTTAGATTATTTATTTATTATTACGTAACATCAGTTTTTGGGTATTTTATAATGAACATATCAACGGTACCACATACGAACACATAGGACCACATCCACATCAAGATGCGATCCTAACGTCTAATAACAAAACAAGCAAACAACCTCTTTAATAAGACGGAGATTCTTCTTTTGTTGCGAAAATATTTGTATCCTCCAAAACACTATGATTATTAAGATTGTATACATTCTTCAACTTTGTCTCTCACAGAAATTCTGGCAACTAGAAAACCTCTCCTCTCGAGGAAATTCCTGCTGTCATAGCACAAATACTTCGGTTTTATGGAATTGTTATTTTTAGGTACAACTTTTTGAAATTCTTACCTAAACAGGATTTTCCTCGGTGAATCGATCATTTGGTATATTTAGCGGATTTTAAATTTGTTTCCTTCTCTTAAAGATTCACATTTGACTACGATAACAGACATAAATACCTAAAGCTAAAAATCAATCGACTTGCGAGTTTTTCAATAGCATCAAATTGGTACTATTATTCCCCTTAATGTTGTTTCTTATTTCACGGCTCTTTTCAATATTTACCTGATGTTGATATCCTCTTGAAAATGTTACAGATATTAAAATTTCGTTTATGGACACAGACGAAGTTTCAAACGAATGCACGAACTGTGTTCAAATATTAATTTCTCCATCCCAAGCTTTATGATTTCCAATTTAATGAAACGAATAGAATTAATTAAGGAAGTAATCATAATCTTTATAAGATATAAGTGGACTTCTTTTTTCCACGATTAAAAGAGAGAGAGGGTTTTATTATTCTGGTGGAGCAATTCTTTTGTTTTTTTTTAATTCAGCAATTTTATCTTTGGGCTTGCCCTCTTATTTATATTGGCAGCGTAAAAAGAGAATACCCCAAGTTTATAGTATATTTGATTATGGTTTTTATCTTATTATTCCAGCATTTAAAAGTACTTCGGGATGACGGATTGGTGAGGGCGAACGAAGAGGAACGTACGGGAAACATCCCTGAGGTTGGATTCGAACTCCTTGACTTCATGTACGGATTCGATGATTTTCATTACTTAACCCACTCGACCTTCTGCTTCTGCAGGTAAATACGAATTTTCAGAATTCTTAGTAAATATTTGAAATAGCCAGTAATCCATTTATTTTAAGTTACCAGTTAAATAATTTATTTTCCTTTGACTTTTTACTTTAATAATATTTAATTTTGCGAGACAAATATCACGGTATTTTTTGTTTGATGATATAATGGCAGAATAAAGATGCTATGGATATATTATCTAATAGCATTATAAGAATGACATTTAAACTGAAAATTGCATTAAGCTTTTAAAATAATAATCCGGTATAAATAGAAGAAAATTTTCATCTAATAGAAGAAATTCGCAATAAAAATGTTAAATCACGTTAGTTTTGAGAGAGACTGTCGAATTAAATTTCTGGAATTGTAGTGGATTTTTAATCTTCCTTTCCTACGTATTTACTTGAACAAAAAGCTTATGTATTTCTGATATTTTGCCTTGAAATATATTTCGAAAATTCTTTCTCTGCCCGATAGGCTTTTAATGATTACAAAAAACTGTAAAAAATTAAATTTTGTAATACCTTTTTTCCATGTTATCCTCCAAATTGAAGAAAATCACGGCCATCTTAGGCGACACCTGATCAAGGTTTCATCATTTTCCTTTCGTAACAATGCCTCAGTTATCTTTAAATAGTTCTATATAAGTTTTCTTATAGCACAACCGCCCAATTAACCATCAAAATAAAAAAAATGCTGCTGCATCTGGATCTAATAATCAAATTAAAATTTTTTAGTTGAGCTAGATATATTAGCAAGGAAATTTACGTTGTCATAATATATGGACAGAGTTGTTTAAGGAAGGGTATGTGGAGTATTTTTTTATGATAACCGTATTTGTAATTATAAGTATGTGACTTTATGGCATCATTTACAAAATTTATTTCGAAAAAATTAGCGTCAAGAGAGGTTTACTTTTACTTGACTATGAATACAGAGAATGGATTCAGCGAAGAAACACTAACGAAGGAAAAGTGGATGGATGGAAACCACTTGATAATATGCGTGTGTAAGGTAGTCTTTTGTTTGTTCAGAAATAATCTGAAAAATTCCAAAAATTTTGCTGACTTGTTCCCAATCCACAAGAAGTTTCAGTTTAATCAAGCAATTCTCATTGAGAAAATATCCTTTTCCCCCTCCCTATGACCTATCTTTGAGACGGAGAAGATATTGTGATTACTTAAGAATTCACTGAACTATAATCACCGAAATATTATTATGGCACCAATATAACCTTTTTCAAGATCTAAAATTATAAAATGCTAATTGGTTGCTTTCATGCAAAAACCCATCTTGCTTCCATAATTAATAAGGAGGAATTGAAGAATGTAATAAAAACATTTTCTACAAGAAAATATTTAAAGATGGAAATATAACAAAACTAAGAGGAATTTTATATAAAGCAGTTTAATAATAAAAGTATTCTACCGACGTTTCGATGAATGGCAATGATGCTACGCTTTAATTATTTAAACGTCTACTGAAATAGTGAATTTTATTTAGTTATGTTAATATGAAATGCCTCTGCGTTTAAGTCAGCATCGTTTATATATACGCAAAATAACTTAGTCATATGGTTTTTGATGACATAACAGCTCAATTTTAAAAAGCTTAGACGTATTTCTTTGTGAAAATTCTTGTGGAATCCTTTGATTCTCAAAATTTAGCGACCCACTTCCCGCAAAACAGGAAACCTTTGTCCCGCTATATTTGAAATACAATAAAAATAAAAAAATTCTCTATGCTTACATTTAGTGTTGCAGTGATCTTGAATATAACTCACTGGTAATATTCCCTCTATGCTGCGCGCGCACGCGGTCTTCACACGGGCAAAATTTGTGCGCACAAATATTTGTAGAATTATAGAAAGTTTATTGTGAAATAAAAATACGCACGCTACTGTGCGACGTATCAGACTAGTCGTAAACTCTCGGTATATGACGGCTCTGCACCATCTTCATTCGTAATTTTAATCTATCTAGATGATTTTATTTACCTTTTTTGACTGACGAGAAAAAAATGGCGCGCAATTATCAGAAATTTCCGAAAAAGTTGCACATGGCAAATTTCTTACGCACATGCGTCATGAAAAATTAGAGGGAACAATGCTGACTGGGCATATTAATGCAGTCTTTTATCAAAATTTTACTATTTTTTCAAAATTTTGAGTTTCAGCAGTGGGCCTTTCACGCACTATATGAGAAACTTTGACTCCGAACACCCAGCAGAATCATTTGAAGTAAATTACATCGACAAACAATGCATTATCCCCAATACATTTCAGAATTCAATGCATTGATTACCGTCTGGTATACTGAAGATTTTCACTCAATCTCAAAGTTTAAGGAAATCACGAGAAAACCGCGGGCCGACCGGCCGGTAAGAGTGCGGATTTCCAAATAGCGAATTACAATTAGAATTTGAGCGGAATAATTACGTCCTAAATGTATGCGACCACTCTCTTTTTAGGGGCGGAGAAACTTTTCGGAGACTTTGCGGAGAGAGGTCACGTGATCTTAAGGGAATCGAAGCGGAGGGGCGAGGGCGGAGGGGCGAGGTCGGAGGGGCGAGGGCGGAGGGGCGAGGGCGGAGGGGCGAGGGCGGAGCGGGATGGGGTTGGAAGGTATTGAAGGAGAGAAGAAGGGGAGAATGCGGGTGTGTTTCTGCGTGTGTGTTTCTGCGTGTATGTGTGTGTGTGTGTGCATGTCATGAAAGGAGGGTCGAGGATATGGGACTGTAGGTTGGGTTAGTCCTCCGAAAGGAGGAGGATTGAGCAAGGATGGAGAGGGAGGTTTGTCATGACAATTTGTAAATTAGACAGATAACCGAGTTGAACTTATAATCAACTGAGTCTCCTCTTTTCCTCTTAACTCAGTATTCCGAGTGTTTCCTTTTAGAATTATGCAAGAATTTCGCTTCACTTAGTCAAATTCTGACATCAGTAACCAGGTTGCGATGAGGTCTTATCCGAGAGAGTTCGAATTCCATTACTGTTTTGTTTATCCAATTTTTAAACAAAAAGCGATGGACATGGTGGAAATATTAATCCAATCGGATCCTTTTCACAGATGTGTATAAACTATTTGCTTTTGAGAGTTTGATTGATGAGCCTCATATATTTATCCAATTCAGATTCTTTAATCACATTTCTTTGTACTGTAGGTAGTAAAATGTATCCCTAGTTTGCTTTTTTACCAATAATAAGACAAAGAATGCAATATGCTTATTTTTAGTTCGAAGGCACGAAAGCCGGTTCAAAGAGCAATGTAATATTAGATTATTGGAGGACTTTGTCTAGTTAGCTTCAACCATTCGCCCAATTTTTTTCAAAATAACACTTAAAAATCTAATATGGTTATCAGTCTTGTAAAAGTCTATTAATAAATTTAAATGTATCACTCATCAGAACATCAGTCTTAATTAATGAAAGTATGTTTTCCAGGACCAAAAATGTTTAAATGTTTTTCACGAGCAAGGATTGTAAAGAATTTTGTATGAAAATAAAAAAGAAAGTCAACGAATAAAAACCCCCTACAATTACGAAAATTATTAAAGCGAGATCATTAAAACATCGCTCTTAATGTAAACTCGTGTTTCAGCAACTCCCACATTATTGTATTCGCCATTAGGCATCCGAGTCACCTCCTACGCCAAATCACTTCTTATTCAAAGAGGACGAGGAAACTAATTCTTTAACTCGGAGTAGTTTCTTTCAGAGAACGATTCTCCACTTCATTTTCCCCACGGAGAGAAAAAGAGAGGGAGAAAGGGAGGGAGAGGCGAAGGAAATACTGTGGAGGGAAAAGAGAAGTTTGATTAATCATTTGTGCTGAATACCTCATTTTTCAAAATTCTTGGACCATTCATTGCGATGGACTGGGTCATGATGAGCGATGTAAAAAGATCTTTGTTCGAACATTCCTTTCCTCGAATAAATACTCTATTCTATGATTCTACGGCGCCCCATCCTGTTCGCCCTTTGCCCCCCCCCCCTTTACTCCCACCCCATCCCTTCCTTCCTTCCTTGTCACCCACCGCTTTCAAGCCCCACCCCTCCCGTCTTATTCCCTCGCGAAACCCAAAAGAAGAGAAGAAAACAAGAACAGTCATTGATCTTGTCTTGGTATTCCCGGAAAAAAGAACGAAGTTCTGCGCTTAATAGATGCCTCGCGAATTCATGCGAGAGCAAAGAGGAGAAAATGTAAACATAAGAGCAAGGAATAAACCCCACCCGGAATCGAACTCGGTAAATTCAGTCGGGAAATATTTTTGATAAACAACAGCGGCGGCGGAGCGCCGTAGAAAAAGAATCGCGAGTGCTAGGAATGTTTTTTTTATACACCAGCAATCTGAGTGGGATTTTATTTATTATCGTAATAATTATTATTATTTTCCCCAAAACGATTTCCTCCTCGGAGAGCCAGCGGTGTAAACATTAACGCTTGCTCGAAAATCGAAAAAAAAACATTAAGGTACGTGAAACTCAGCGTTGAAATGACTTATTATTTTCATCCTGGGAAAAGGTAAGGTTTTTATTTTTATTTCCTTCTTGTACCTTATATTTTACTTTTATTTCGTTCGGCTCGGAGCGGTAGGGCATTGTGTATGTATATGGAGGAGAGGAGAGGGAACGTTGGTCTCCTCTCGACTGAGATTTCTTAATGGGGGATATGTAGAAAGGAAAAGAGAGAGAGAGAGAGAGTCACTGTGTAATTCAAGGGACTTGTGAGTCGAAGCCGAACCTCTACGATGTTGACTAACGAGTGAGGTTTGAGAGGATTTTTCTTCCTCCCTCATTCCCTCTTATTCGCTCTCGCTTTTCTCTATTTCTATATTCATCCCTCTCCGGGAGAGGGAAGCACCGTAATGAGGTGGGTTCGGGAGAGTTGAGGAAGCAAACACACACACACACACATAATTCCGTTATAAAAATTTCTGGGAGATACGTAAATCATTTCGTCGAACAGAAATATCGTTCTAACGAATATCGCTCGATATTTTAAGAAAGGCGATTATTTATTTAAATAAAGTTTTATAACATTTTTACAACAGAGTTTTCCAGTTTCAATATTATTTAAGGTAAATACAGGGTTGCCTCGAAAAAATAAGCTATTTCTATGGGCATTTTCACTGGCTTTTTTTAATAACCTGGAACTGCTACATTTAAAATAAAATTATTCAAAAGTAAACATGATAGCTGAAAATCAATAACTTCCTTTTTCGAATCAAATCTGTATAACCTGTAGGTTTACAGTATCCTGAAAAAGAACTTAAAATGCGGACTTATAAAAGCGGAGATTTGAAAAGTAATTCTAAATCAGAAACTCGGCCAGGGTTTAAAAATACTTTCGCTCTAGTGCAATTTTCGTACATTTTCGTTTTATTACTACATACAAACTCAATAAATAAGTCTCCCTCGCGCATAGCCTTGCCTATACCATTGCGAAAGACTAATTAATTATTAAGCGATAAAAAATTATGAAACATTTTATATTGCTGATTTTCATATAAAAATCGAGAGCAATTATTTACCATCTACCTTGCAGAAAATGTTTAAGGATGTTTCATTATTAAATGATAAAAGCACCTATTTGATTTGTCAATGTGCAAATAAAAGGTATTCATACTGTAGAATGGATTTCGACGAAATTTGTTATTTAGGACTTACCCACTAGAGATTTATCGAGCTAGTCTTATGAATGAAAACGAACTCGAAAATAAATAGTTCAATGTAAAAAAAATGAAAAAATAATTACTTATCTTAGAAAAAATATAATCTTTTTAGAATCTAATTTCGGCGAATCACCACTGAAGACGGCTGCATTGCAGCCGAAATGCACATCTGGTTTGTCCTAACCTAGTTATGGTTATTGGAGATACCTAACATAAGTACAGAATTTTTCAATTTTTTGATATTGCAGGGCTTATTTTTGTATTTAGGATTGATATAAAATTAAAAGGCTAGAATTGGCATACTCGCGTCAAATCTCTTAATCATTTCTGCCATCATATCGGAATCAAAACAACTTCAGTTATTGAATATCTCACTATAAATGCACCCAACACATGCTATAATTCTTGAGTGCCTTAATTCTACTTGTTTAAAAAATTGCAAAACGCATTTATTTTCTATACATAAGTCAATCCCGCAAGTGCAACACTAGAATGTGACTAGAGAAATTTTCATGTTGTGTATATATCCTTTTAAAATGCTCATTATTCATGCATACAAATTTTGATTTAATTTGCAAGGTGTATTTATATATCTCGTTCGCTTCTCTTTCTTTCGTTCTAGCAAGAAAATTACTATGTTTTGCGCTCCCAATTTTATATTTCCTACTTTCGCCTCTTCAAGTAATATCATGAAATAAAGGAAGAGTAAAAATGGAGAGAAATAAATGCGATGAACCTCCGAACAGTTCATTTTTGAACAAGGGGAAGTATGTAAAAATGTATATATATATATATATATATATATATATATATATATATATATATATATATATATATATATAAACTTGCATATTTATTTTGTTCTCTTTCTTCCTATCTCTCATCCTGTAAATGAATTTGACGTAGACCCTCCCGAGATCTTCTCCCTCATACCCCATCCCCAAAAATCCTCCCCATCCCGTCCCTTCCTTCTTCTCCTTCCCATCCTTTTCCTCCTCTTTCGGTCCCTTCTGATTTTGCAATGTGTGCCTTTCTTTTTTATATTAGCAAATAGACCTGATACGGCATTCATTCTGCGATGAATGTGTATAGCACTCTCTCTTAATTAATCGCGTGGAGGAGGAAGGAGTTCACGAGGAGTTTGATTAATTTAGGGAGGAAGAGGAAGAGTGAGATGTAAAGAGAGAGAGAGAGAGAGAGAGAAACCGTCGGAAAATAAAAGAGCGAAGAATTCCTTATTTCGATGTGTATACATAAATTTATTGCGTTCCGTTTGCGTGTTTGTGTTCGCCTACCGCGTTCGTCCAAAGATTTTTTTTATTTCCTAACCGCAATTATTTAAATAACAGAAACCGATATCTTCTGGCCTGTGCATTCCCTTTCCGTCCAACGGAGAAAACATTAATATTATTAAGTCTAAAATAAAGCAGAAGTCGGAATATTGTTTTGTTTGTTCTTTTTTGATTTGTAAGTTTTAATATTAATTTTTTTATCAAGGCAAATTTGACGAGGGTTGTTTTTTTGTATGATGGAAGAGTAATAAAAATAATCTCAATGTTAAAGCGTCCAAAAGAGGCTGTTGTTAGGTTTACTCAATGCCGCGAAACTCGTCACCTACAATTGCTGATCTAACAATTTTAAGCTGAGACTTGACTTTCATCTAAACAAGATGAAAACTAAAATAAATTAAGCTTTAATATATATTCTTATCATATATTATAATACAGCTTGTAAATATTCATATTATCCACTTTCCCTGTCATCGGATTTTTCTGGACGGAATTCATCAGCGCTCGAAGAAGAATTTAAATCGCAAGAAATTGAATAATTAAAAAAGGTATAGTATTAATTCGGCACCATTTCTGCCAAGGCGCTCCACTTTCGTTTGAGCTTAATTATCAGCCAAAAGTATTCCGTCGATGATAATCGTAATTTTCAACTAAAAAATAAATATAGAATCAAGTGACAAATCGTTTCCCTCTTTCATCTATAAATGTATTGAGATCTTTAGACCCGCTGCGTTAGAATGTAAAACTATCATAAATTTTGAGCCTAGGTTGATATCAAATGTATCGTTCTGAATAAGAAATCAGTGTGGAATATAAGAAGGCAATTATGTTCGTGAGGAAACATTTCTGAGATTATTTTGAAGAGATTTATTTCTCTCGATTCAATTTTTTATACGTACACATCCCCTTTACTTAACACACCCATCCCTCACTTAGCACGGATTCGTTTAACACGATTTTGGTTTAGTACTGTTTTTATTTTAAAGAACTACCTCGAATTGCTCGACATCAATTTCACTTTAGCACGGTGTCTGTCGGAATGGTCTCCAAGCATTAAAATTTTTCAGTTAGACACCAAGATATTAAGATAGAACAAAGGAAGCAGTTCTGAGTACAAAATTGTTGCAAATTAACCTCAAGACGGTGTTCAAATGTAACCTCAAATGTTCATAGACAAAACATATCTCACTATGCACGGTTTCGCTTTACACGGTCTTTTCCAGTAACGTATTTACCGTGAAAAACGAACGATGGGTGTACTCTATATCAGTGTTTCTCAACCTTCTTGATAAAACGGTCCACCTACGTTACAGGAAATTAACCGCGGCCCATCTAAACTACAAGAAATTTTCTGTGGCCCACCTAAACTATAAGAAATTTCTCATGGCCTACCTTAATATCAAAACGTATATATTGCATAGATAGCAGAAAATTCTGAATTATTGACTAAAATTAGCGGCTTATTAAAAAATAAAGCAATTTATTAAAAATTTCATAAGTAATGTATAAGTTTGCTTTTTACAAAATGTTAAGTTTTGGCTCTACTTTTTCGATAATCTTTAATATTTTTAACCGATCTAAAAATTTTTATAATTTTTCGCGGCCCACCTCATATCTTTTTGCGGCCCTCTAATGGGCCATCGTTTGAGATACTCTCCTATATATCTTTCTTCCGAGCAATGCATGACCTTATCTCTCCTCTTCCTTTCTCTAGGCTACTTTTCTGACTTCCTTCTCAGATAAAATCTGACTGCCCTGACAACTATTATCCTTACTTTTTATCGCATCGATCAATATTTTGTCGTCTCCGGGTATATTCATGCACCTGTATTTTTATTTTTATTTCTTCCCCTTCCAAATTATTTCTTCCCCTTCCAAATTATTCCTTCGACGCTTCTTATCTACACCTATCACATTACTCGCTCTTCAAGTCTCAAACTCATGCACCACCATTCTCCATTTGAGAGTTTTAATTTGTGTCGTTTTGTGGTCTTCCAAGACCACAAATACTTAAATCCCCTCTACAATCTCATTTTTTCATTTCTCATTCTGTCTAAATAATTTAATGCTTATGACGTCGTGCGCCTGAATACTCCGACATCGATCATTATTTTCTTACTTTCCCTAACTCTCCACATTTATTTTTACAGTCGAACATACCTGTACGATTTTTAGGATCTCATAACCGAATTATTTTGGATTAACCAAATTGACAAAAAATCCTTATTTTATTTATAGAAAGCTCAGAATAACATTTATTTTAACAACTTATTTTCTTAAATACGAATAGTTTCATTAAATCATGCGCCAGAAATGTTTTTCAGAATAAATTTTATTGCTAGCAAGTTAACTATGAATTAAATAAATTTAATGGCAGATTAAAATCCTCATAATATATAATATTACGTTAAACATTTGTGTTCTGGTTAGTTTCTAATTCATTAGCAACATAATCCTTTGAGACAAGCGAGTAATTGTAGTTTAAACACGGATCTTCAAATCGCTGTCCTCCGAAACATCTTTTATTTCCAAACGACTCTCATTCTACCTCCAATCGTCTGACAGCTCAATCCATTTCTCCTTCTTTTTGTTTCATCTAACCAATCACATCTGGAAACATGCAGTCCTGTCTCAATAAATGCCTACATTAGGCGGTCTCCTTATCACTTGTCTTAGTAATCTTATCTCTCTTATTCTCCTTTATAATTCGGCATGTTTTACTTAATGAGTCCATTAAATCTTTTTTCTTCGCCAAATCCATTAGTCGAAGCTTCTCAAGTGTTTTTGGAGTAATTTTTACCGAGCGCCCATTCTTCCGCCCCGCACAAAGCAATGCTCACTACCATCTTATTAAGTTTTCTATTTTTTCACTTTTTAGAGAATTTTATTCCTTTCTTTTTATTAACCCGATTCGATCATTTCTCAATTAATTGGCGGTTTTGAAGTCGGTAAAATTTTGGCACATACAAAAATGTAGGAGCGCTTCTTTGTGTACAAAATCTGATAGGTAAGTGTCGTGGGTAGTTATTTACTCATCAAAATGCATAAATATATCAACTATTCCATTTTCTGTTTTGGCTCGTTCGAGTAGAACATGTTCTGTAAAATGTACTGACTATACTTAGTAATAATCAAGCGAGAACTTTTATTATACCAGGTTATGAAATTCAAAACAGCTTTTTGTTGATTTAACCGTTACGACATATTCGACATGAGTTGCGCGAGGGCGCGCGTTGCGCGGCATTTTAATAAATAGGACTGAAAATAAGTTTCTCAAGTTGATCCATACCTTGTGTGTATATGAAACGTGATAGTATTTTTGCATTTATAGTTTTCTAATAAAGTGAAACACGAACAGTCAAAATACCTTTTTTTAACCTGGCTTATTTAATTCTGGGCTGCGCATGTGATTAATCCGAATACGAGGAACATTTTCAATATTCATGTTTATTTTTATGTAGGACATATTTAATTACACTAGATGCAGAGAAATTGATTTTACGAGTCAAGCCCCTTCAACTATCCAATTTAAAAAATGACGCCTAAATTTGCTGTGTGTAACGTACAATAATATCCTTAGTATGTGTATGAAGTATTTTTATATTGAAATTGAATGCATTCGGAAAATACTTCGCAAAATGGCTTTATAAATATTAATTACACATCAAACTAATATATGATATTTTCAAATTTTGTTATTGCTATTAAATATAATAAAAAGAAATCTTTTAAAATTCATTTAATATTTTCCGTTGCTTTACCAAGCTTCAAATGTTATTAGCTCCTATTTTAGATTATAATATATCATGTGGCCTTAAATAATCACATAAAAATCAATAACTTGCACTGACGACTCAAGTTAAAATTTGACAAGATACTTAAATCTCGTTGGAAATATGTTGAATTACAAGTTCGAAGAAATGTTAACGCCAAATAAGAACTTTATATAAACTTTATAGAGGATGGCTAAAAATATCTTTTGACTTATCTGTTATTATACAAATATGGTAAATTTTTTTAGATAAATTGAACAGTAGAATAATTTCTTCCTCTAGCAATTGAAATTTGTGAATGACATTATTTGTTAATACTATGAATAATACTGTTTGAACTAATAATTTAACAACTCAATAGACATTTTACTTATCAATATTTTTCGAGTATCCCATGTGAAACTGCTATAGGATGTTATCGTTTTGACATTTTAATTAGAAAACTTAGTCGCCCAAATTATTTTTCGAAAAATTTATATCATTATTTCGAATTTTGAAGTTGCTGTAACATACAGTGTACTCAGTGTTTATTCAGGCTCAATACCGGCTAGAATTGACGCCAATACAATATAAACTAATAGAACCATAAATTTTTATTACTCATTTGTTTAATTCATTCTTTTAACTTATAAAATTACACATTTGCGTACAAAGCACATTTTATATGTTGATAGGACATGATCGCATTTTCTATGATAATATTGACGGTTTATTCGACCCAGTTTATTACAAAAAACCTCGAATTCGGGCTGAAGAATTTTAATTGATATTTTACGCAGTATTTCATTAGCGCAGAAATTAGTTTCCTTTATTCCAATTCTTCTCAAGAGCGAATTTTTCGTAGGAAAAAAGTACGTTTTTATGATTTCTGCTCGAATTATTTTCAGTTAACCCTTCAAATAAAAAACAAGTATTAATTCATTAAGCTATTAAATATTTTTGCGTTGGTTTATTCAATATCCGTTTTTTTTCAGTTTCGACCCTTACGACCGTGTAATCATGATGACCGTTTCGTTTTTTGCCCTTCGCCATTCTCACCGTGTAACAATCTGCCCGCTTTACACGCTACGAATTTTCGACGTAGATATTAGGTCCCTTAAGAGACAATTAGGCCTACTTTTAAACTCATCAACCATCATTCGGATCGTGGGATGGGGGGCAGATTATGTTATTACGACTTCAAATAAAAAATGCGCAAAAAATCGCAACCCTGGGATGGAACGTATTCTCGGAAAAAAAAATCAATTAAATGAGTGTTACACGTCGACCCTTTCGGAAAACGCACAAAAGATTGAGGTTGTAAGACAAACAAGAATTTAAAAAAGTACATTTCGTGACGGATTATAAATACATCTAAAACATACACGGACGTCTTTACGGCCGTTCGTCAATGTCTATCTGACGAAAAGCGAATACAACTCATAATTTTATTAATCTTGATTCACGGATACAAAAAAATTAAGGGATCGGCCAATTTTCTTACCGAAAATGGCTGCCGACTATAACACACGCACACGGAACGAGCGCTAATTTTAGAGAAAACCTTTCTCCCGGCGTTCGGTTGTCCAACAAGAAATACAGTATAAGACCTTTGCCGGATTTTACGTCTTTAGCTTAGTATATACCTACTGATAATATATTAAAGAAGCGTTAAAAGTAAAGAATACAAGAGTTTTGTTTCCCAAATCATTGTACACTTTTGTATTTACCAGTGATGGAAAACGTCACGCGTAACGTAACGAAAAGACAAAATGACGAAATTATTTTTGAATAACGTAAAGAAAAACGTTAACTAAATTTTTTAAATTAGTGTAACGGAAAACGTAACGAAAAACGGAAAAAACAAAAACCGATATTTCGATATTCTCACGGTATGAATTGCACGCAGGACCAGTCCTAGGCAATCAATGGATACTGACTTTGCGCGGTAGATATATACACTTATTCATCGATTTACACGGTGCTTGATGTACACGGTTTTGATTTTACAGGTCAAGAAAATGCGACCATCCCTCGACTTACACGGACTTGGTGTATGCGGTTTCGGTTTTACACAAGAAAATGCGACCATCTCTCGATTTATTATTAGGCATTTACTCATTAGGTTTGTGTTAAAAGACTGTTTATAACATCATAAGGTGATTTAGGTACCTCCTCTAGTGAGATGTACTATTTAGATACAAACCTGTAGTCCTCATTTATTTAATACTTCATTGGATTTTTGTTAGACTGTGTCAATCCACTAAACAGTTAATTACTTAATTTTCATTAATATTTTAAATAAAAATTTATTATTGTTGGAATAAAGTGATCCGAAGATCCTATGCAGACAGGCATAAGCTGTAAAGTTGGGAATCATCCGCGTTCAGAAACGAGAAAAATGATCTGCTACGATAGTTCAATGGTAGAATATCCGCCCGGGTTCGATTCCCGGTCATAGCAGACTTTTTTCTCGTTTCAAAATTATTCCCAAAAATTTATTACATAGCGTTAGCACATCAAATGAGATTGTAAACAATATCAATTTTTAAAAATTGATACTTTAAATTAGTATTTAATTCCATTAAACATATAAACAAATGAAAAATGAGAAAATATAAATTTTAAGTTGTCTCCTTAGATAATAAAAAAGTTTCCATCCCTCAGTTTGGTGTTATTATTTTCTGCACATTTTGATAACATAGGATTCAAATTAATTATTTTCAATGTCATGTTTCTAGCATCAAAATGCCCTGTAGAAGAATCCTGTTATTATATTCTTTTATTTTTTTTACATACACCAAAATCAATACATTCATCATTGTCAGTATTTATACTGGAAATATTATACAATCAACTGAAAATTTTATATTCGGAATTTTTATTAAATTGTCAAGATAAGATTAGCTTTTGGCTATAAGAAGTCCAATGGAAGCAGGAGATTATTTTTGTCATTTATCAGCTTTTAAAATTTTTGCTGGGATTAAATAACATGTTTATGATTGTCATGTCAGTAAAAGTTGTACATTCTACATTTGTTTGAAATTTGTTTACGTCACTCCGTGGACGCATACGAGACGGGAAGCTGAAATTTGACATGTATGTACCTATGTAGGTGGATGTGCACAATCGACGATGCAACCCTAAAATTATAATTATTTCCATTTATTTTTATGCTTGATGTTTTAACTAGACCGTTCATGTGGTAAACAGGATACTCATGTCATCTCAGTTTGTGCCGAATATCACTTCCTAAGGACTTGTAAAAAAGTTTTCCGTTGTCATTAATGTTGCAGAAATATCTACTTTTTTAAAAAACTGATCAGCAGTTTCATTCGGTTAGTATTTGTATGAATTCTGATGTAGGTTGCAAACAAAGAAAATACAATATATATATATATATATATACAATATATATATATATATATGAAAGAGCAATTAATTCTACTTCATTAACTTGTACTAACATTTTTCGTTATAACGTTAAACGTAATGAAAAACTAAATTAAAGCTTGAGTGTAACGAAAAAAGTAACAAAAGACTCAATTTTTTGGCCGTAACGAAACGATATTTTTTCGTTAGCCATCACTAATTTAGTTGAAATGGATTTCGACTTTTTGTATAGATAACGCGCACATTATCTATCAGAAAATACGGTCATTTCATTTTATATTGAATTCCGATTATTGCTATTAGTTTTGAAAGCGGGAATTCCCGTTCCCGTTTCCCAGGAATTCACTCGATATCTCTTATTTTCGATTCTCGGGAAAATTTTTAATGATTCCCGTGTATTGTTCGTTTAAATTTTGTGCCGGGTCAAGCTTTTCCAGAATTGCATTCATAGCTGTTTTTTTAGGTATTCCTCCGAATTTAAGCCTCAATTTTAAACTATCAAAATTAGTTTTGATTTTTTTATTTTATGCATGTTGTTGTACCAATAGAATTTCTGATGAATACTAAATATTTTTTCAGTGAATGCTATTTAGTAACTGAATTATTAGGAGTTTGAGATTAAGGATCAGGTTGCGTTTTTTGCTATTAATTCAATTTTAATGAAACGCTAATACACTTCCAAAATGGCTTCTTCTCGCTCCCGTGAATATTGTTAGTAAAACAAAGGTCCAAAAGTTGCATGTTGCATGAATCTGAAACTAGGCGCTGAAGTGAATTACCATCACCTCCTATTCATCTTCCTTCCCACATCCTCTAATCCAATGGTTCCCAACCTGGGTGCCGCGGCACACTGGGGCGCCGCAGCTAATTTTAGGGGTGCCGCGATAAAATTAGCTTTGTAAATAAATGAACGATTTGGATGAGTTTACAGGTAACTAGGTAATTAATGTTTTCTCCAATAAATTAGTTATGGCGTGGCACCAACAAATGGATAAGTCCAAACGTTGTAATACTCGTTTGTGAAAATATAAAAACCTTGTTTAAAGACTGGGGTGCCGCGAAATTCTGTTTATCTTTGAAAGGGTGCCGCGCCTACAAAAAGGTTGGGAACCACTGCTCTAATCGACCAAATTAGCTACTCTGACAAAGTGAATTATTAATGAAAAATGGTGTATTAAATATTAAAAATGCGAAATCATTCTTATCCTCGTGTTCCCGGAATTCTCGGGATATTTGAAAATCTAATTCACGTTTCTTGGGGGGAAAAATATCGCCGAGAACCCAAAACTCTAAATTTGCTATGTATTTAGATAGGCAAAATAACAGAATTCAACGAATTCCAATATAAATCTCGGGATCTATGTACAAAATGTAAACTCGAGAAAAATAAGGAAAATTTTCTCAAGAGTTTTTTCCAATATTTTCCGCCATCAGAGTAGGCGGAAATTAAAGTCTTGGTCTATCTAAATACATAGCGATAATCGGAACTTCCATGGGCATTTTTCGCCATGATCATGTAATTTAGCAGAAAATTTTGAGCCTTAGTTCATTACCCCATGGAACCTGTCAATCACGAAAAATAAAAATAAAAATTGGGAACGGACGAGCGAATACGTTTCCTTATAAGAAAATGTTAGATTGCCTACACAATACGGAGGAAACGTGTATACGGAAAACGCGGCGTGTTAAAACAGTAAAGCTACGAAAACAAGGCTGTAGGTCAGAGAAATAGTCAGCGCGGTAATTTCGAATAGTAGTACAACCGGATTTCAGGTCCTGCCGAATTTCGGAACGCCGGATAAGAGGTCCCAAGAATATACCCGAAAATCCCAGTATTTTTTTCGCCTTAGGAAGAAAAATTGGTCGCTGGTTCCTCCTTCGAATTATTTTTTCGTCACTTCGTATAATCTCGGTTCTTAAATTCAGTCTATATTTTTAATTTCTCGACATTCAAAGGCATTGAACACATTTAAGCTACTTCTTTTTTACGATCTTCCCGCTCCCTCTTGCCCCTCCCTCCCTCTCTCTCTCTCTCGCGGTTGGAGTCGATCCTATACCGACCAGATCCTAAGTGGGTTTGACTTGGAGAGAGAGAGGAAAAAAAGTGAGAGAATATTATCCCTTAACTCCAGTTGCAAAAAAAGGGTAATTTTATTTTTCAGCCGGAATCATCTCTTTTCTCGGATCTCTATCTCGCCGTCTCCTCTTTCCCTCCAACTCTCTCCCTCTCTCTCACTCTCCCTCTCTCCTTCATCTCTTTTCCCAACCTCTTTCGTCGCCCGAATAATTTAATTATTGCTAAATAAATTGGCGCGACACGCCTCCGAAAAAGGCAAGAGAGAGAGAGAGAGACGTTCGCTTTTGCTTAAAACTTCCTCGCTCTTCCCGTCCCGTACCCTTCCCTTCCCCCATACCACTTAAACCTCCCCACCCACCTGTCCCTCCTTCTCCGTCTCTCCCGCGCTTTTGCTATATTTACGTTCTTTTTTTTGGTACGTTTTCCTGTATCGCCTCGCGCACGCCTTTCTTTTGCCGCAATATCGACGGGCGCAAAT
This sequence comes from Tanypteryx hageni, assembly GCA_028673005.1. Classification (NCBI taxonomy): domain Eukaryota; kingdom Metazoa; phylum Arthropoda; class Insecta; order Odonata; family Petaluridae; genus Tanypteryx; species Tanypteryx hageni. The sequence goes on from CM054112.1 coordinate 193,956,074, forward strand.
CGATTCCTCGTCCGGCATTTTTCCTCTCTATCTCACTTTTCCACATCCCCCGAAAAAAAACCCGCGTGTCATTAAAAACGGCGCGGATAATTGGCGATGGTAGAAATTCCTTCGATCCGTCATTCGGCCCACGGAGAGCGGAGTGGGGGGAGGGGAGAGAGTGAGTGGAGAGGACGGAAGGGGTGGGGGAGGAGGGGTATAAAAGAGGGGGGGTTAGGGGGAGGGGGTAGGTTTTTTTTGCGGGCCGCGGCATTAAAAAACACGGGGTCCGCTCCGCGATCGCTTTCCATAATTTTTCGCTGTTCGGCGAGGCATTAGATAATCCGGTCTGCACTTTTGAGGGGATTCCCCCTTCGCTTTTATTTTTCCCTCTCCCTCCCCTTTTTTCCCCGCCCCGCGAATATAGCGAGGAGCGGGGGAGGGATGTGTGTGTTGCAGCGGGAATTCGGGTGTATTCGTCTGGGGAGGTGGGGGAAGAAGGTGAGGGGCTGGGGAGGATGGTGGAAATGATATGGGAATAGGGGGTGGGAAAAAGGAGGGAGGCGAAAGTTTTGCGCGCGGGAACTCAGGTGGGGGAGTCGCCGCGGCAGAAAAAAATGCCGCCACTCACCGACACGCGTCGTCTCGCGCCGGGAAAGGCACTTCCGGTTGCTTCCGCGCACGCGTTTTGAGCGGCGACGGAAGAGGGTTTTTTTCCTTTCCTCCACGTGGTTCGCCTGCCGCACGACAGATGGCCACGCTGCGCCGGAGGTCGGAAGGGAAAAGACACCGCCATTCAGTTACGGCGAATTCCCGATGGGTGGCGCTAGGGTCGCCACGTACCCTTGATGCGAGGGGGCTGAAAGAGAGAGAACGCTACCGTCAAAGATGGTTCGTGGGAAGAAACACATTCTCTCGGTTTAGAATTAAAAATCGGCTATTTGTCTTTGTTTCCCTAGAGATGTAGCTTCAAGACTGCTTCCGATGGCCAGTTATAGTTGTTCACATTATGATAAGGTAAACGATAAATGTTTATGTTATTATATCAATAAGTGTATGTTTAAGAAACATATGAAGCATATCCTTCTTGAAAATGTTATTATGGTGGGCTGAAATATAGTAGATTATTTTGGAACCTATAATCTTCTTAGTATTTGTAGAGAACGTGAATGTAGATTTAAAATATCTTTAGTGAATAAAATAAAAGTGGACGCTCTTTGTACCCTTATTATTCACAAATACTTGAATAAATAATTCGCGATGTCTATAAATATGACTTTGGTAAACGATTTATAAGTTAGATTTGTCATATTTCACATTCTGTAGTTTGAAGAAAGCCGTGAAAATTAGATGATTTCATTGCTGGGGTCTTATTGAGAAATTGATGTGACGAGTAGTAAATAATATGATTTAGCACAAATTATCACAGACAACATCGCTCGTAAATTTGACGGTTTGATTTTAATGGTACCTAACTGTTAATGATATCGTTAATAGTTATAATCTAACAGTTGTGAAAAAACCGAATTAGTTATTGCGTTTGCTCTGTTAAATAATAATGCCGATATCATACTTTTCTCTCACTACAAATTAAAGTCAACTTAACTATAAATACTTCTGCTTGATTTGTGGAAGATTTTCTTCTCTGGTATTCATTTATTTCGCTTCTTAGGTGAATCGTGTAATATTATATCATTTGCTAATTTCAATGGCATTTGTAGTAACTATCCTTTTTCTTCGTTAAATGCCAATTTAAGCGTCGATAGATATCAATCTAATTTATTTTAGATTAGTGCCATATAATACAAAATGTTATTTTACCGAGCTCTACATGAAACCAACAACAAAAAGTTTACCTTTGGTTTTCGCTTTGTTCTAACCCTCATATAATGGGTAATTTTTACATAATCCCTAGGAAATGTTTCTTAGTCGGCATAACATGTTTACCACTCATTTTCACGTAGAAAATTATTAACAGAAATTAAACTTCAAATACATCTCTTTTTAGAAAAGATAATAAACAGTGGGACACGGTTTGCTTGCCTTTTCCTCTTGGACACAATAGTCTCAACATGTTCAACGGTTTTTGTTTAATGAATACATCCAATTTCCTTTGCGATCCAACTAACGTGAAACCAATAATTTCCCAGGATTTACATATTTTCAGTTAAACATTATCAACCCTAATCGAAAATCCTCTCTCTTCTTCCAAAGGAAACCTCACAAGAGTCACCCTATGCTAAATCATTCGTTTTGTTTATCACAACAAATATCATGATGGTGGGAACCAATGTCGCTAGAAAAGAGATGGAGAGAAATAGAGTGTGATGGATAACGTGGCCTTCACTAGTTTGGCTATAGTCATCTTAAAACCACGTCTTACCCTGAGCTAGAATAAAAAAACAGCCACGCCGGTTATATAAGTGATCACGTAACTCGTTAAATTCATTCGTAATTAATCTTTTTACAGACTAAACGTAAAGGAAAATGAGAGGCAGTCAGGATAGCAATCTTTCTTACTTTTACAGTAGCACTTGGATGAGATACTAAAATAATAATCATCGTTATCAATCTCGTAAGAAGTTTTTTTTATAAATGTATAGATGCTAAAAAGTAGCTGAGTGAAGTTCAGATTCGCTTAGTTATAAAACAGTTGCCAGAGATTTATGAAATCACAAGAAATTAAAAAATAGAGCGTGAATAATCCAAAAATTAAGCATGTACCTCAGCTTACGGAATTCAGAAAACTCCTCAACAACAAAATGGTTGAGTAAAGCAAACGCTCCCTTGCCATTAACAATGGGTATGTTAAAAGGAAATTTCCCAGAAACAAATAATTTCAAGAGGTTAAAGAAATTCTTGGAAGTTGTTCTATTTAGCATCAAGAGCGGTAAATTGGCGTTGAGGAAGCCTACTTTTTGGCTGAGATGAGCATCCAATTTACTCAACCGTTTTTTTAACTGTAGGAGTTAAATTAGTAATAAATTGTTTATAGGCAGGGTTATCAGGCAAAGGAAGAGTCAACATTTCATTGACAAAGAAAGAGTACGAGTGATTCTAACCCCCAGAAAAATAAATGATAGACAAATACGTTTTTTGCATCCTCTCAAACTTTCTTTAGAGAACTCAGAAAATAACATAATTAAAGCTTTTGCACTAATACGCATGCAATGAAATAAAATTAGAATACAAAGGTAGAAAATTCAGCAATTTTGTTTTGAATGAAAACTGGTAAAATGAGGACCTTTCTTGAAGGAGAAATAAAAATATCCTAACCAAAAGAGAAAATATTTTCTCTTTAAATAGAATCTCTGTCTGTCCTATTTGCTGGAAGGTACGAAATTCATTGTCAATATTAGGTTTCAATGCACAGCAACAAAAAGACCAATTTATTTAACTATAAATCACTAAATATAGTGATCTAGCTTAACCAACATTTTACCGATAACATTTTCCTGATCGGTTATCCCTTGGTTGTTCTTTCATTCTTCTTTACGCATCAAACGCGGAGCAATAATCTTATTAATAATGATTACTTTTTCCTGGATGTAAAGGCATCAGCAGAAATATTCAATAAATATATGTAAAACCAACAGTTTTCAGTTGATTTTTACCACTAAGAGGATGTTTGCAGAATAAGAGTTAACGTCAACTGATATTGTTCTTAATTTCCTTTTGTTTCATTTTCCAATATCCTCAAGCGTTTTATGTTTATTTCTGTAGCTGATGTTTTATTACCAGTTGAGTTTTATTAATCCTTTCAATTTCCTTTCATTCCTTGAATGATCATCGACATATTTAAGGTCTTTAAACGTTTTTTACATTATATATTTTAAAATTTCATAGTACTATTTCTTATTATTTACGATTGTATTTGTAGTACGGTTGAATATTCACATATTCTCACCCAAATATATAGGTTCGTAATATGGAATAGCATTCCATATTTATACCCACTTTTTGAAGAAATGTGAGTAATTATTTAAATTGACTACTTCTCGAAGTCAGCACAAAATTGGTTTCAATAATTTGTATTTGATGTGAAACAAGACGTCTCAGCTGACGAAAATCAGAGGCAAAGGCACCAGACCAGTCAAAAAATGTCTTTTCAATGATTCTCAAGCATCTTGTAGCGGCTTGAAACCAAAATCTAAGAAAAAACACAAGAAGATGATGAAAAAATAACCGAATCGGGAATGAGTGTGAGGAATGACGTATCTTCGGAAGATTTTGACTTTAAGCATCCGATAACACCAAGCAGCGAAGATACACAGTGCTTGTTTTTCTACGAAAAGTTTTCGGAAGACGTAAAAGGTGAAAAGTGGGTTGTGTTGTTTTGCTTTTCAAGGATGGTGCCATGCAATGTGGCCGAGAATGACATCTACGTTTGCGACTTATGCAAGTAAATAATTAATTTCAAATACGTGTTTAGGGAATTCCACATTAGGAACCCTTTTATGTTCTCATTCAAAAAGGCATTGTCTTATTCAGAGTTTTCTTATTTATTCTAGTGACTTCATTTGCTATTTTTTTAAATTTTAACATTAGGAGCAATAGATTTGAAGTATATTAAAGTATTCATAAGTATTTTCTTTGTAATAAATAAAAATATATCACTCAAAAAGAAAATAGAAATCCATAATTGGCTACTTTCCCCTAACATTGTACATACTAAGTTCTATGATATAATTGGTTTCTATGAAGAATTACTAAATCACAATAACATTTCATAGCGATAAAGACTTTGAATCGTTAGAGGAGGAAATGAAGGACAACTGAGGGCAGTTATATAACAGGGAATTCGTAATGCGAGGACAAATAATCAAGTGATGTAAGCATAGAGCAGGTCAAACAGTTATGAAGTCAGCGTTTGTTACGTGATAATCTTGTTTTTCAGATACTTAAGCGTTCGTCCTGTCGTTGTTGGAAGGGAAAGAAGTATGATGTTTTGAGAAGGGAAAAATCGTGGTTATATAACATGAACAGTGAGTTTTAGAAATAGTTAGGGCAGATAGTGACAGGTGAAGGTATACTGATAGGGAAAAGTGATCGTAGAGTGGAGAGGAAGCGAGATATAAGATAATGATAAAGTATCTCCGTAAATGGAATGCATCGATGGCACTCCTCGATATAGGAATTATTGGATGATTGCCTATTTATTTTCTAAAGCCGTATAATCGAGATATACCACAGACAGGGCCGGCAAAAGGCAGTTTGGCGCTCTGGTGAGGTTTCTTGCTGTGCAGTGTGTAATGTATTAACGAAAATCTTTTCGTCGAACAATTTTCAGGCAAAGAGTGAAATTATCCAAACAGGCCAAAACCTCGCCTAAATTTAAATATAAAAATTAAATCATGGCCGTGCCTAGATACTTTTTTCGAACGAAAAAAGTTTTAACTAAAACCAGATTTTCTGATTTAAATAGTCTTCATAAGGTAATAAAGAGACATTTGATAGGTAAAGAACATTTACAGTCAATTATTTAAGAAAAAAAGTGAAAAAATTCGAAAAGAACATGTTTTAGATAAGCAGTTGGAAATTACTCATGGCCATTGACGGCTCCTGAAGATTGTTAAATGCTTTGTATTTACAACTTTTATGGAATAAATGAAATGAAAAGTATAACGAAGCAGTAAAGAAAAATCGGGATATGTTAAAAAGACACTGATATTGTATGTTTTTTGGGAGAGCATGAACTTGGCCATCGTGGTCATGACGAAACCAGTAACTCTGTAAATAAAGGTTATTACGTGGACTTGATTGAATTGGTTGCTAAATACGACGAATCTTTGGGAAACCATTTGGAACGTTCCAGTGTTTCGCGGCACGTCCAGTGCAATATAGAATGATTTAATTTCTTGTGTTGCTCAAGTCGCACTGCAAAAAAAATTAAACAAGATGCGTTCGACTCCCTCAAGAACAGTTACGGAAATTATTTCGACATAGCTGCTTTGCGTTCTGAACTTTCGGTTATATATCAAATAGAAGATATTGATAAAAACAGCGTTAGCGATTTATATCATTTCATTAAAGAAAACGGTTTAGACAAAGCTTACTCTCAAGTGGCAAAATTACGTGAATTAGTATTGACAATACCTGCGACCAGTGCCTCAACTGAACGGAGTTTTTCAGCTCTCAAACGTACCAAAACATTCTTGAGGAATTCCACAAATCAAGAAGGACTCTCAAAATTATCAATTCTATCAATCGAAAAAGCTCTCATCAAGGAACTTTCTCAAAAACCCGTGTTCTATGATGACGTCATTGCAGAATTAGCAAAGAAAGGAAGAGGAATTCCTCTGCATTTCAAATAACAAGGTAAGATCTGATTTTCATAATAAATTCCTTACGTATAAAAAAATTTCAGGATTCGCCACGGCTAAAAACAAAGTTTTTCCACATTAAAAAGGCTTCATGGTTAGTAATAGCGGTAAAATGGGCATTAAGAAAAATATTTTTTAGCAATAGATTAAGCAAATCATAACTTTAGGCTCGTAAGTTAGTACGGCAACATCTTCAAGAATTACACATTCTCCAAATCTTCCTCAGACCGCGATTTTAAACTTCTTATACTTTTAGGATTGTGGTAGTGCACAGGATTGAAGAGGAATTTAAATCATTTTTAATATAAGGGTATATACAACACAAATGCACGTGAAAAATATAAAAAAATTAATCAATAAAATATGAAAGATACGTATACATTACTTAAAAATATAATACAGACACACACATATACAGTGCCGTGAAATCAAAACATTGGCTCTTTATGGCGCCCCTCAATCTCTGGCGCCCTAGGCAGTTGCCTGTATTACTACCCCGTAGACGCTTTCGTATTTGCTCCCAGTAAAATATTGTATAACATCATCTACGTTATGTTATTATACATATAAGCTCTTATGAGGGATATGGTCTCAATGATCTTATAGATAGGTATCGGGAATTTACGGACCGCAGGCCACTTGCGGTCTCCGAGAGCGCTTTATGCGGCTCACGAGACTATGATTAAAAGGTGATCGGGAAAATTAACATAGATAATTTCACATTTTTGGTAAAATTATGGTCTCAAAATCTTTTCAGATGAAGTTTTAACTCTAGTACATTGTTTAGGTTTGATTTTCACTATTACGAGAACACAGAATCTCTAAGTAATTTATAATTTACACACTCGTCATGCCCGGCGAAGCTCTAGTGACTTCTTATGCGGCTCTCCGAAGCATTCACAACTACGAATGTGGCCCACCATGCAGAAAAGGTTGCCGACCACTGCTATAGATGGTTATAATTATTTTTTATTGAAAAAGAATAGGATTCACGAAAAACTAATATGGGTCGCCGATAAAATGAAACCGTCGAGGGACAAGACTTTGTCTATCCCTTCGATTGACTACCCTTATGGTGTTCAACCGGCAGTGAGTCAAATAAATAGTGGCGAAATGAGAGAGAGAGAGACCCGCTTCACTTGATTCATACACAAATGAAATCCGTTGATGAATCCGACAAAGAAAATCTCGATGCATAGCGCAGACATTTTTTTTTTAAACGTCCCCAAACGCTACGATTTTCAAAACTTTCTTAAGGACCTAAGGTAACCCTCCGTATCCGTTCGAGGAACTTGGGTTAATTACGTCGCAAAGGATATTCCAGGAATCATAATCGGGTGGTTCTGCAAACAAAGGAGCCTCATGCCCTCCTTTTCCTCGTATGGTTCCGCCTTGCCATTATTTTTTCCCCATCGAACAAAGAGAACTATTGCCGCTGGGCTCAAATTTGCCTAGACTGGTCAACGGATATTTTTTCACTTCTGGATCACTTTGACTCTAAAGCGACTACCTTCAGAATTTGTTTACCTCAGCGACTTCTTTACTTATAAATATATTCTTTTCCGAGAAGTTGCTTTCGCTCATCAGTGCAGTTATCCTCTTTGACGGAACAAAAAGAACGCAGCATGGCGTGATTACAGTCTTTTGAAGGAGTGTTTACTGCAAATTCTTTTGTAAAATGCATTTTTAATAATTTACTCTCTTCTTGCACCAAATGTATTCTCTCAATAATTAGTTTCCGATGCAACTGTATGATTAGGGTATTGTTTACATAACAAAATTTTTCTTTAGAATATTTTCCTTATGTAACGGCATTCCCTCATCATATCAGCATATTCTTCAATTATTGCATATCAGTTTACATGATCATAGTTAGAATTACAAGAATGCTCAGGTATATCTTTTGATTTCGGATTTTCTTTGATTTAGAAATCTATACTACCTAAGCATTAATTATAACCTTAACACATCTTAAAGAGATTATAGCAAACGTAACGCGTAAGGCTATCTAACAGCATGTTATTTACCAAGAAACCATAAAACTGTGGAAGGATAACAATGAAATTCTTCCTTTATTTCTTTATGCAAATGCCCTCGTTTCTAAAAACGTGATGGGTTACCTCAAGCTTGAGGATTGTTTTGAATCTGCTGCTTGAAACTGTTCGCAGGAAAGCACGCTTATACTTGTTAACATGTTGGGAAATTTCGTTCGATTACTGACCTCAGAAGAAGTAGAGGATTTTTAATAATTGATCCGTTTTTTCCATTGACTAATATCCTCTTGGTCGTTCCATGGAGTGTAATTTCTATATTATAACTGTATGTTACGTTAGCATTCGGCTAGGAAAATACTACAATTGATAGAGGGAGGCATTTTTGAGTCTAGAACAATCTTATTGCCGTGATATTAAGAATCCGAATTCATTAGTTATTTATTGGATACCGAGATGAGATTGGAGAAATAATAAATTAGAAGAAAAGTGCATGGAGACGAAATTACAACAGAAATCGTAAGGCAACGGTTTAGTTAGTAGTAGAAGTAATTGATTTTTTGAGTGCGTCGACTACTATGGTCATTTTGCACTGTCATCAACTGGACATACACACGGAAGGGAGGAGGGAAACCCGGTGCCGGTATTAACCTACTCTTAACAAAGAGCACCAAGAGTGTCAACGGCTTAACGTCCCTTCCGAAGGACGGAACGCTGCATTTGCACGGTCTCTTCAAACCACACAAGCAGGGTGCAGGGTGACCTCGTAAAAAATCCTACTTGCGCAGAATTCGTGCCCGCTGCCCCTTAGAGGCAAGTACCAGCCAGTGTCCTAACTACTAAACCACCGGCACCCCTGTTTAGTTGGTATAAAAACGTTACGAGAATGGATAACGAAATAATACCAAGAAAAATGATGGACACAAGGATTGATTCGAAAAGACCGAGAGGAATACCTAGGAAGAGATGGATTGATAGAGTGAAGAGAGACAGAGGAAAGAGGAATAAATTGTGAGGAACTGAAGGAAGAAAAAGTGGAAAGACAGGAGCGCCATTTGTTGGCGCATTGTGAAAAAACGCGTTTTATTGAGGTATCTTTAGAATTGTTAACTTAGAATTCTTGATGTACTTAGCAATATAATTACATGAAATAAAATAATTTATTCAATAATTAATTAAAAAATTACATTCATACTCGTATGCTATATATAAGGTTTATAATCTAATGACTATTGGCTTATGATTTGAAAATACTACATTACTAAAAAGGGCCGTCCTGTAAGCCGGTTTATAACATAAAAGGCGCTAAAAAATGGAGATCCATCGTCATGAAGCCGACGTGCAGATAGAAGAACGGATACAGTGAAAGAAAGAAAGTTAATTACGCATCTCAGAGACATCTTTTAGTAGCCCATGCCGCAAAATACAGATTTCATTTATTTTTACACACGTCCAATGATGAGAGCATACAGTTAACATGGAGAAATGAATGAAAAATATTGAGCGCATGAAAATCTGTCATGACGATGGTCTAACGTCAGCGTTTCTTAAACTTGAGTAATCTGAGGACCCCTTTCATGCAAACTTCTTTGCTGCGGGGACCCCAGTTTAGGAAACGTTTTGCAGGCGCGGCACCCTTTCAAAAATAAACAGAATTTCGCGGTACCCCAGCCTTGAAACATACGAGTATTATAACCTTTGGACACATCCATAATAAATTTATTAGACGAAAGATTATTACCCATATTACTTATCGACTCATCCAAATCGTTGATTAATTTATTAAACTAAGTATTTCGCGGCACCCATAAAAATCACCTCCGGCAGCCCAAACTGCTGCGGAACATATTTTGGGAATCACTCCTCTAACCGCTAGTAAAAGTGTATTCCTTCTTCCAGTAAGAGGTTAGAAGTACATTGAACATCTTAAGTGAGCAAAATATTTATTTTAGCAGTAACCTCGTAGACCTACCACTTTTACATTCTTATCCTAGCAAATGTCTGCCGTGCTATCTTAAAGACTTGCTTTTTCTGCGAATTTAACATTAATTAGCTAAACTAGCGTATTCAATAAAATAGTGAGAGGAAAATACAAAAAAGTAGGTATAATTATCAAATTAGATCGAGCGTCTGTATAGTGCTTCATTCCCTCCCAATTAACAATGCCCTCCATGTAAGGTCCATCGTTAAGGATGCTAATAAATAAATAAATGAGTAAAGACCCCTTGGTTATCACCGAAACGATGAATCCTTAGGGCGAAGAGCGAAGCAAACACGACAATTGCGTAAATTCTCGATTCCAAGAAGAAGACACGAAACTACGCGCGTCAAAGCACGTACGCGAGAGATCCATTCACCCTCTTCGGCGACTGGGAAGCGAGAGAGAGAGTGAGAGAGAGAAAGCCTCTCGAACGAGTCGTTCAATCGACGATAATGAAGCACCTGATCTCATCGTAACGTCGCAGCGAGCTAGAGTAATGAATGGAATCTTCATAGTGAGATGAAGTCGGCAGAGAGGAGACGAAGGGGTGAATCGAAGAGAAAGGTCGTTTCCTCTTTCCCCGAACGTTTTACTGGTTCAGGTGCAGCACCTGCCGCGCTGGATCGTCGCCTCCGACGACGCCGCCGTCGCCCCGGGACGCGACGACGCCGCCTCCGACAAATGTTGTCTCACCGGTTTATGCGTTGCCATCGATGAGCGATGCTCAATGGGAGAGGGAGAGAAATAGTGGATTTAAGTATGCGTGCGCGTGTGTAATAACGTGTGAGTATATGCATAACAGTTTGCGTGTGTGTGTGTGTGAATGTGTGAATGATCGATAGAGCACCGACTAACGCGTGACGTAGGACAAGTAATCGGGGAACACCGCGATTTGCTAGGTTTCTGACGTAGTCATGGGGAGGTGGAAACGATCAGGAGAAAAGGATACGCGGAATTGTAATGATCGCTGTCGCTCTCTACTCCGAGTTCGAGTTCGTTGGCGGGAGAGAGGTGCTTGTCCGTCTCTACCCTGACCGTTTTCTTAACCCTCCATGGACCGCTGTAACTCCAGGATAACAACCACATTTCGCTTTAATTGGATTCTATTTTCAGTTCCTTAACTTTGTGTACCACTGTAACTTGAATATGGCCGCCACCGCATCTTTTAATTACTAAATTAGCAATGTGCCACTTCATATATTTCTTTCCATGAAAAAAAATTGGTCCATAGTTCTTTTTAATGCAGCAAAATATCTTTTAGCGATTTCATCGTAGGTTACAGCAATCAAATTTCAGGGGTCCGTTTTTTTCAGAGCTATAATTCAGCGTAACCCCAAAAGGGTTCACTATCCAGCGGCTGGATTCGAAAAGAAAAAAAAAACAGAACAACATCAAATAATATTTTGTTCATCAAAGCAGTTATACTGAATGCCATAGCGAGAGCGCTGTCTTAGATGCCAGAATTAGACTCCTAAACATAAACGAATCAGGAATCAATGATTATGTAAAACACTTCAGAGCTGAGATCTGCCTTATTTACCCAGAACGATTAGATATATGTATATGTGCTACAATTGAAAGGCACTTTGGAGATATTTCCTTTTCTTTTCTACCAATTGGTACTTTACATCCTTTTCCATTCACGAATCTGGTTATTTGCGTAGTTTTGTGTAGGCAAAGATGTTGACAACGCTAGCGAAAAAAACCAGAAGTATAATAACTGAATACACAGATTTAGATATTAGCGGATAGACTACCTAAGAGTCAGAAGGAGAAGTTAAAACTCAAAGGATAAGCATCTCCGGATCCAATCCTACTTCCGCTATCCTCATCGTTCTTGTGAAAAAAAATCACATTCTATATCAAAGCGTTCTTACCATGATATAACACTGATATTGAATGAATGCATCAATATGACGGATTAATTGCACCCACAGCTATATTCCTGCTGCAATTTCCTTCGCAAAATTCTGAATGTACTTTGAGATTTCTTTCCAAAACCTCTTGAAATGGGTTCATCGTTCGAGTTAGTAGATTAAAGCAATAAAGAATGATTTTTATCTCCACAACTCCTACGAGACCGAAGCAGTTTTAGCGAAACATTTCATCGTGTATCCCATAAAATTTCTATTCAAATTTCCATCAAAGCCGGCTCATTCTTTTAGTATTTGGAACAATGTTTCCCAACTGGGCTGCCGCGGTACGTTGGATTGCTGCAGCTGATTGTTAGGAATGCCAGGAAAAACTTGGTTAAATAAATGAATCAACAATTTGGCAATAATCTTTCCTCCAATAAAATTATGTTTATGTTAAACCAACATAAGAATGCCTTCGAATATTATTATATCCGTATGAATAATATACAACCTTATTTCAAGGTAGGCATACCGCGCAATTGTTTATCTTTGAAAGGGTACCGCGCCTACAAAGGTGATGGGAAAAATTGATTCAGACCCTTCACAGGTATAACGGTTAAATTACATCGAATTTTTTTGTCGCTGCGTTTCTAAAAAAGCAAAAAACAGTTGCATCGCAAATTATAGGAGACGCTTCTAACTTCATAAATGCCTACGACGGCCAAAGTAATCTTGAACTTTAGGATGAAGTATCATATTCCAAAAACGGTAAGTTCACAGACGAATGAGTAAAAGGAATAAGTACCTACTTTTAAAAAATAGCTAATAAAATTACTATATCGGCGCGTTTACAAAGGTATGAAAGGAAGCTAAACTGTTAAATGCATGAATCCACGAAAGAGAAGGAACGCTACATTATAATAAAAGGTTTGACGACAGAATAAAACAAATTTATTCTGCATGTTTTGCCGACATAAATTGTTCTGTTCTATATGCAGACTAGAGCTTTAAGATTGAACTTTACGCATGCGGCGCTTTGCATAGCCATCTACATATATTTGTTTGTCTCTCTTTATTTATAACTCTGGGAACTTAGTAAATCTCCCTTAACATCGATGATAGTAACAAACAGCAAAATACTCGGTCTTTATCCTGCAGCCTTTGTGACATTCACACAAACTTAACGATGCTCTGCAATCAACAGGCAACGAATTGATTGTTTTATTCAGGTATTTATCAAACTGCCAAAGTACTAGAAAAAAGACATACTGCCCAAGTAACACTTAAAGTCTGAAATAGCAATTAAGTTTCCAATCATAGATATAATAATCGGAATGCATTTCATGGGCATTTTTCTTTGTCAAATAACAGTAGACGCCGCCGAGGATTCCACGCTCAATGTATGGCATGCGTACAATATTTTTATTTAACTTCAATCCATGGAAAAGCTTTCAATCAAAAACAGTTCTTCACATGCCAGTGATCTTTAACAATTTATATCTATAGCTTCAGCAGTCATAAAAATGTTTAAAAAGTCCATATTCGCATTTCGGCTGCATAGTGGCCCTCCTTAGCAGTGTTTTGTAAACGAAAAACGCATGTCATTTCCACTGTCTTTTAATGGCTTTCAGGGATACCTATATTATTTCTTGGAATCCAACTATAAGGTAAGGTCGATATCTTTGAATTAAACTAGTCCATCAAGAAATTGCCTCATAAAGAAATCTCCTTTCTCTCTTCGTTTGTTTAGTCTGAATTTTTTTATTTCCTGGCGAGGCACTGAACTATAAATCAAAATAAAGAACGAATTCCTAGTTTCGGGATTTTTTTCTTGAGCCCGACCTTTGTAACCGCGAACTAATTTCGTTTCCGTTTTGTTTTCCTCCAGTTTCGATTTTTTCTTTTAAAAGATAATAGAATCCGACAGCTGTGTTGAGAAATGTGGGTCGCCACAGTCTTAACTGCCTATTTTACTTAACCTCGCGTGCACTAGGGATAGTGCACATCTCCGCCACATAGTACTCCTCTTTGTCTCACTTTCTTCTTCCCCCTCAGTCTCTCTCTCTATACATATATAGGTATATATTTATATATGCTTTCTCTCTAGCTCAGCTATTACCGTCTTTCTTTTGTCTTTACAAAAGGACTGCATTTCATTTGCCATCCAACTTAAGGAGCGCGCGGGAGAAAGAGGAAAATTTGTTCCCGCTCTCCGAGTATTCGCCTCCACTCTCTCAGTCAGTCACACGAGGACCTCTTTTCGTCCCCTTCGCTTTCTCACACTCCCTCTCTCACGAACCTTCAATCCCTTACTGCCACCGCCGGCGTTCTCCGTTCCTGAGTCGTCCGCATCCCTCTCTCTCTCTCTCATACACGCGCTCACACACGCACGCTCACTCGGAGATTTCCCACTCCTTCCTCTTACCCTTCCTCCCTCCCAACCTTTTTCGCTTCCCTAAGGTCTCTGGATCCCTTCCCTTTTCTTCCTCCCCTATCGAAAGGGGAACGCAGTGGGAAAGGTAAGGCAAAAGGAGAGAAGGTTAGAGAGGGGATTGTGGAAGGAGATAAGAGGGGAAGGTGATGCCTTCGTGGGAAGAAGAAGGGAAGGAGGGATGGTGATGTGAGGTACCCTCGGACCTTTGTTTTCATTCTTCTCCCGTTGGCATTGATCAACCCAACCTCTCTCTCTCTCTCTCTCTTACCCTCCTCCTTACCCGTCTCTCACTCTCTTTCCTCCGCCTCACTCTCTCAGGACAGCACTCCAACCCACTTACGATGATAGGAAAAACTCCGTCCCTTTTTCCTTTCCCCTCGCCTCCCGCCTTCTCATTCCCTCTCCGCTCTCTTCCTACTCTGCCCTCTTTTCCTCCCCTCCCAAACCTCTCCCGACCTCCCTCTCTCCGTCTCTCTCACTTTTTCTCCGACTGGCGCCCCAGACGCCGATCCCCTCAAGCGCCCCCTACAGAGCGCGACGCCACGCGCGCGACGCCGGGCGTCTGCCTGAGCCTCTCCTGAATCTGAAAAGATACCGCTGTAAGGGAAGGAGTTGTTAATTTTTCTCCAAGCTGCGACCGTCAGACTCTTTCGAAGGGTCATATGTTGAGAACGAATTATGACTGCATCTTAAAACGCTAATTAATTCGCCTAGCGAAAAACATCCGTGAATTCTCATTGTTTTGACTTAAGAGATTGTCCTATACCTTAACTCCAAATGTAATAGCTTTTAACTTGCACGAAGCGCTATGATAGAATTGCCACCTTATGAGTTGCTGATTCCGGGAGATATCCACTGCATGAGTAAATTCCGGGAGAAATTAATCTCAAAAGTACATAGTTAATTTCGGGGAGATTTTTTCTCGATTAAAAACGGCCAATAATAACGGTAAAAGTTGTTTTATTTATCATTTTAGAATACATATGAATATTTAATCTTAATTTTGTTGTTATTGTAGTATATAAATAATAATAAAAATCTCTTAAAAATAACATTTACTTCAAAAGCCGTACAATATTTATTAAATTTTAATTTGTATTTTGAATTACTTCGAGCGGCCTCCAAAAGATCTGGTTTTGATAGTAAAAAGGCATGGAAATCTTTACAAGAGTAATTAAAATTGGTGCATGTTTGAATTTCTGCCTTGACATGGCTCCCGCTTAATTTTTTTCGACCATTATACTGCAACTGATTTATAACATTGAGCAAGCTGCGTTAGACACTGAAACTGAGCCATTTAAAAGGCAAATCTTCCCAACATTGTGTATAGAGTAACAAATGAAATCGAAAACAATTATGTTATTATGTTTATAGATAGGTTTAAATTGTTACCAAAAGGAGACGACCCTTTAGAGAGGCATCAGAGTTAGTTACCAGCATGATACTGTATAAAGAATACATTTCCATATTAAGTATCGCTTTATTCGAATCAAAGGCAATGACTCTACCAACATCTCAACTTAATACAAGGCAAAAACAGCAGTAAATCAGAAAATTACTTAATTACGAAGATTTTGTCTTCCGAAGAAATTCTACCGGATGTATCTACAGTGGACTAATTCCGGGAGATTCCCGAAATTCCGGGAGAGGTGACAAGCCTAGCTATGACTCATATATTTGACAATATGATAAAAAGAACTTCCCCACTGCTTAGTTGCATTCACTTTGAGCTATGCGATGTCATCTTTCTCGCCGTCTCTCATACCAAAAAAGACCATAAAAGCATCAGAGTGAAATCGACCTTACTGACAATCACACAGTCTTCGCAACAGTTGCGTAACTAGGATTGCGGTGGTCTCCGGCCTAGATTTTTCAAGGCATTCACATTCAATCTCTAGCGAGCTCCCAGTTACAGCTGCGCCAACGGTTCGCAATCTTAGTACCTACTAGCTGAAAGTACCCGGCGTTTCTCAGGGTTTTAAATCGAGACAAAAAAATATTGAGTAAGCATTCCAAGCACACATTTCTTACGCATATAGTATAAGACGGGATGGGCTACAGGATTTTGAGGCACGCCGCAGGTGTGGCGAATGAGCCATATAATTCGCCACACTAAGTAAAAATGTTTTATAATAGTACGGTAAATTTCCTGATCAAAGAAAAAATCCAGAAATTGCTTGAATGAACTTTATTCTAGCACACTCATGGGCCAAACACAAAAGAACCAAGCATTTTCAATAACCGAGAAAAATCAGTGTGGAATTTGGCAATCTTTTCCCCTGACCAACTGAAGAATATTTATCTGAATATCTGAACTTAAAGCACATCTTAACTCCGCCTCCAAATTAATGTCAAGAATTCGAGATCTGTATTTTGACTTGATCAATTTACGGATGCAAATGTTGACTCAAAAAGCCATATTGAAGCGAACATTGAAAATAATTTTTAAATGGCAATTTTCAGAGTAAAAGGCTTCTAATCTTCCAGAAGATATTCCCACATATCTCCGACAGATCGATCCTTGAGATGAATTTCTGTGTGCACCTGGCTTTGCAGCAAAAGCATCTCAACTTCAAATCCACGCTTGTCCAAACAAAGCAAAGTGACAAGTTCTTGGGTCGAATTTTCAATGTCGAAGTGAAATGGAGCTTTCAACAATTGAAATGCCAAGTTGAAGCTATAAAATTCAGAAAAGCGCAAGTCAAATTTCTGAACAAAATTCTTCAATCAGTTCACATAGTGCTGCAGCTTCTGATGATGAATATTCAACGTCTAATTTTTGTCAAGATAACTAGCCATATTTGGAAAGTGCGTGAAATCTTGCTTCTGCACTTGTGCGATGAGAAGATTTAGTTTCGACTTGAACTCTCGAACGTATTGCGCTTGATCGCAAATCAGGTTTCCCTTTCCCTGAGGTTTTTTATTCAGTCCATTCAAATGAGCCATAGTATCGCTCAAGAAATGCAAGTCGCATTGCCACTCTTCACTTTCAATTTCAGAGAATTTCTCGATTTGTCGTTTCTCAACAAGAAAGTCTCGAAGTTGAGGAAACAAGACGGCGAATCGCTCCAAAATCTTTCCGCACATCTGCAAAGTCGACGACGTCGTCGAAATCACAGTTGTCAAGTTCTTTCAATGACTCCACAAACTGTCGATGAATCAGAGCACTGGTACTAAAATGAAATTCACGATTTTAATGACTGTGTTCATCAAATCATTCTAGGTGTCTATTTTGGCCATTTGTGCACAGAGATTTTCCTGGTGCAATATGCAGTGGAATGAAGGCAGAATAGTATTAATGTTGCCATTTTCTTTCAAATCCCTCTTCAAAAGAGTGAAAAACCCTGGTTCTTTCCCAATCATGGCTGGTGCTGTCACTGAAACAAATTTCGTCAAATCCAGTTCAAACTTTTTCGCAACTTCCAGAAAATTGTCAAATATGTCAATTCCACGAGTACGATCTCTCAGTCCACAAACTGCCATGAATTCTTCATAAATTTTCAAGTCGGTCGATACAAAAGGAATCCAAAACACGAGCTGAGCAGTGTCCTTAATATCGGTTTATTCATCCAGCGACAAGGAAAAACACAAACAGTGTTTCAAGTGATTACGCAGTAGGTTTTCAACATTTTCAGACAATTCCAGCATCCGGCGACCAATTGTTTTGCAGCATAGCTGGAGATTCCGCACTTTCTACATGATATCGGATTTCATCTTAGGTTCATAATTTTGCAGCAAAATTTCCATAACTTAGCTCAGAATTTCTTTCACCCACCCTGCATCTGCAAATGGTTTATTTTTTTGAGCGAAAATCCATGCTGCTTTATAGCTAGCCCACGTCACCAGTTCAGATGATGAGAGAAACTGTTTCATATAACACTGCTGTCCAGAAAATTCGATTTTAGTCGAGCAATTTCACTGACGCAACTCCGAGCACCAACTGGAAACCTTCGGTCAAACTCACTGCGCATATTTCAAAAATACTTTTTCACACTGTCCGCTTTGTTCTCATTTAACAATTTCATGCACAGAAGGCACACTGGCTTTTTTCATCTCCATCACTGCAAATTCCAGCTCCCAACCTTCTTGAAATTTACGCGTCACATTCTTTCAGTCTCTCTTCTTCTTCTCTTTTCTTTTCTTCTGTTCGCGGAAGTACTTGCTTCATATGCAATGGTTGCCTCAGTACTTCTCACAGGTTCCTTTGCGTTTTCTGATAACAAATTTATCCGTATATAAAAACAGGGACATTCATAAGAACAGACAAATTAACGAATGAATATCCAAAATTAAAAACAATAAGAATGAGTATGTTTAATACCTTAGCTCTGAATATTGCGGGAAATGAAAGAGGAAGATTCAGGAAAGCTGAATTTTGCACATGGGCAAAAAGACGTTTGTTTTTATTCACAATTTGAAAGAAATATCACATTATTGTAACGTGGCAATGCGAGCGTCGAGAGAATTGATACCAAGTTTCGCACCATCCGCCGAACCACGCCGTCGGCTCGCTGTTGCTGTCTTTCGCTTTAAACTTTCGAGAACATAATGTATGAATTCCGTGGCATTCTTTTTCAACAATTTATTTGTATCTTATTTTTGCTGCAAAACGTTTCTACTGTAATACACTACAGTACGGGAGCGTCAGGCAAACAAGTGAAAAATTCCTCTCGGTAATGTGGCTTGATTAAAAAAATATTTTAGAAGTTCAATTCGCCACACTTTAGCGCTAATTTGCCACATTGGCGATTGGCAAACGTGTTTAAGACCTCTGGTAAAAGGATTATGGCGACAATACAATCTCAAAGTTTAACAATGACACGGTCAGCAAGGAACAATACCGTTAAAAAGCTTAAATTTTTCAAATAAATATGATTTAAACGTAGAAATTGAGCGATTTTGTATAGTAGGCAAAATTCGACGATACGAATAAGAAACATTATTTATTATTATTTAAAACGGTACAGGTACGAAGATCGTAGGTCAATTATTTCGAATTTTAATTTGCAAAAGAGTAAAAGCCTCTGTCGAAAAATCGATTTTTAAGTGTTATCTTATGGGAAATGGCATCCCCCTCCACTTCCCCCTCCCCGCAAAAACAAAATTCTGACCCCGATGTGCACATCCACATGGTCCCATTAGTAAGTGTAAAGTTTTAAGTCTGTAAGTTTCTTGGTTTTGGAGTTACAGCGTTAACAGACAAATACACATTTTCTTTTATTTATATGATGATCCAATAGGTAGGAGTAATTCTCTCGAGGCAAAGTAGGCCCGTTTCTACCAGGAGATTCCAAAAACGTAGTTTCGATTTTTGTTTGCAGCAAGTCGTCAAATTATTATTTCAAAAAACATTGTTGTTGGTTCGAATTTACTTATTTATGGTGATAAACTCAATATGTTTATTATTTGACAACATTTAAATCATTATTTATAAAGTTATGAGAGCTTTTAGAGAGTGTTTTTCGGCCTTTCCCCGGCTACGGTACTGGTAACTACAGTAGGCGTGAAGCGTTTTAGTAGTAGTGTTTAAACTGAGAACAAATATTCGTCAAGCGGTAATAATACCGGTTGTTAATTCTACTAAGAACCTATTTCAATCGACGATCAGCGAATTTCTTCTAAGAACAACTTTGTCCTTAACATTTTCAGTTTGCTAGCTCACCAGTTTAAAATCTATAGCAAGTCTTTTACGCATGCAATTCTCTGAGCCCTATAATGCAACTTTGAGTTTAGATTGACTCGTCCATCGTGAGAATCAAAAAAGCAGTGTCTGTTTAACAAGGCATAAATAATATAATGATTTAATGTTTGAATATTTAAAGCGTCAAGGTAAAATTTTCCTTAGTCATAAACACGATTGCCCAAAAAAATCCAGTCATTCTCTATCATTAACTAGATTTGCAGCCTTGGAATTGTTTTAATCATGCAAATTTGTATTTATTTTGCATACAAGAACAAATAAAAATTTAAATCACTTGGATGATCTAAATGTTGAAATTATTAGTGCCCTGGTGGAGTGATTAAACTATTTGGATTCATCAGGTCAGTATTTCTCAAACTAGGGGGCCCCCAAATTATTTTGGAAGTAAGATGAAATAACAAAAAAAAATCAGGGATGATAAAATTATATCAGGGAATTTTCGAAAATACGATGTTATAAAAACTATTAATAATTATATACAGAGCCGTAGTGCGGGCGGGGCAACCGGGGCACGTGCCCAGGTCGCAGCGTCGTAAGGGGGCGCCAAATGGAAATCATACTATACACTACATAAAATGTGAGTTACACGAAAATAAGAGGAAGAAAAAGGAAATTTCATGACAATGAAAATTGAAACGCCCTCAATACCTGAAACAACAGAAAATGCTCTCTTTACGATGCAGTACATAAGGCAATAATTTCTCTTCAAACGCAACTGTCGGTATGATTTACATCTTTATATGAAATTGATAATGCTTTTACATTTTTAAGTTCTGCTGTATATAACATGGACGAAGATTAAATTATAAATTCCTGTAAAAATACTGCTAATATGTATAAAAACGATGTGGATGAACGCGAGTTAATCGAAGAAGTTCGCAGTTTGGAAAACCACCTGCCTTCGATATACGATAAAGTGTAAAAATTACGCAGAAATAAATTTTAGGATTTCTTCACGAATACGAACATTTAAGTTTATTTTCCAGTGTGGAAATTTTACTGAGAATTTTTCTGACATTCGGCACATCAATTCCAACTGGATAGTGTTCTTTTAGTATAATCTGAAATTGATCAAAAATTACCTACGGTCATCAATGAACCAAGAGAGACTTTCTGGTATGGCCATTTTATCTATTGAATACGACATTGCTAAAAATATAGATTTCAATGACACAATTAATATGTTTGCTGCGAATAAACCTCGAAAAATAAAACTTTAAAGAAATGATTGTTTATTTTTTTATAAATACCCTTTTAAAAATACGAACTTATAATTTTAGTAGATCATTTTGGGGCACCAAAAACTCCTCTGCCCAGGGCACCAAAAGTGGTTACTACGGCCCTGGTTATATATAATTAAGAAATTTGTACTAAAGTTTCTTACTTTTATTATTCTCATTTCAAAGGATGTCGGTCGCATGATATTCAAGGGAAGCGCGACAATTGAAAGTTTAAGAACCGCTGCATTAGGTGAATGAGTTAAGGGAATGAGCGATAACTAAATCGAGATTGGCGGTGAATCAATGAAATCAGGAATAAGTTACTATTAATAATATTATTTTAAGAGCTGGGAACAATAGCGTAACTAGGAACGAGTGGGCCCGGGCGCGAGATAAAGCAAAAGGCCCCATCAAGGTGAAGAGCAAAAGAAGACTACCTAAACAAACTTTATTCACTTATCAAACTAATCAGATTAACCATCAAGGACAACATACACTGCTCCAAAATTTATTTTAGGCTTCAGTATTATTTATTTTAAATAATATTCAAAAGAAAAAGAAAAATTAACTCCGGCGGCCGCGCCCTCTTCGCCATCGTACATAGTTACGCCACCGCTTGCGAATATACAAACACAAGTTTTATACTTCATACACGTATAATACGTCAAACTGCACTAAACCAAAAATTGTTTGATTAAACTGTGGGAAACATTTTTATAAAGTAAAGAAGGAAATCTATAGGTAGTAAAATATGTCGATACATTGTTACAGGGCCGGTTTTAAGCGTGGGCAACCGCCCGGGGCGGCCCGGGTCTAGGGGCGGCAAAGAGCTTTCGTGGACGTTTCATTAAATCGAAACAGTTTTTCTAAGAATTTTTAACAATTAGAGGGCGGAAAAATCATTCTCCCCTCACATATGTAAAACTTACCGCGCCGGTTTTAATTGTGGAATTACATAAAACTCGTAAAAAAGAATACCTTGTATATTTCCACGGAAAACGACCAGGATTTCGTTACTCTGCAACATCATTAGGTCTAAAGAAAATTTGGATGGTATATAAAACGTTTCTGTGGAAATATACAGTGCTCATTTCTCAAGTGATGAAGCATATATGTGACGGCCAAAGTTCGAAATCTGGCTACTATTCATTACTAATATTGGTCATGTGATTTGTCGGAAAAATCGAACATTTTCGTGCTTTGGTTGGTTAATGTGAATATTGGCCGAACAGTGCCAGCCAAAGTTCGAAACACAATTCGATTCGAGTCACTGACACTACGCAACTTGGAATTTCTAGGTTGGGTCCGTCGTTTTCCTGTGGGGTTCATTATTGGGACACGGTGTCTCGAGGAGAATTTAGAGGAAAGATTTCAAATGAACCCCACCTTATAACGTCGGACCCAACCCAGGAATTCCGAGTCGCGTAGCATCGACGGGGTAGCCAACCTAAAATGTTTTGAGAACTAAGGTCATATCATGCTCGAGAATTCTGCAATGAAAATATTTAACATTACGATACACTTGCTTTTTGGGAAATCAACTCTGGCCAACAGTGGCTAGACGTCATTGGCAATGGCCAGCCAATGTCCGACATACTTTATCTCTAATAGATTTTTCGAACATTGGTCGCTCGATTTGGTTAATATTGATGATGACCGACTATTATGAATACTGCCCGATTTCGGGTTTTGACCGTTACATATATACCATTTAATACCTTCGACGGGACACTGGTAGTTGAAGTTGATATCCTTATATGTGTTTCATCTTGTAAATATTTTAGAGTGTGCGTATGTATGTTCTTTATACGTTTTTATACCGTTAAAGCTATCGAATTCAAAAGTTTCATGGGCCATCCTATGAACCAAAGGAAGAACTTGGTCTAGGTTTGCAGACCGTGGGGTCTCTTATACCCCATTGGGTCAACAAAATACTATTTCCATAAGAATGCATGGGAAATGGTGTGGAGAAGCCTCAAAATGCCATGCAGCCCTTCACTGATGTGGATATAAATATACCTAAATATTAACTTACGATCACGGGAAATGCTCATTTTACGCATGAAGGACTGAATATTTTAATTATGTTCATGTTTTGACGTATTACATGTTAAATCGCTCGAAATTTTCCTTTAAGCGCAAAATTTATTAACATTTTCCAGGCGGCAACAAAGCTAAATTTCTTAATTGTTGTCCTCTTCAAAGGGAGATAGCCACGTAAAGATTAATGCAAGGAAAATTCAAACCATGGCGCGCCATAGAGGAAGAATAGCCAACGCCAAGATAAAGGATACAAATGGATTTATGCCTAAATATAGCCTATGAATACTTTTAAAGTGTGTCAAATGATTTTCAAGGAATATTAGAACATTGTTATCTTTCACCATTAACAATGAAATATTTATTGCAACATAAATCGATACATTTAATTACATTTGTTCGGTAACCAAGATGTTGTTTATTGTTTACGTTTTGGCCAATAGTATTGACATAATCCACATAATTTTATTGCTGCTTTAAAGGCTTCGGTGCATCTATCCATGTGAATATTAATTAAGACGTTAATGCGTAATTATATTAATGGTAAAACTTTACAATACAATACATCAAATAGTAAATGTTAATATAAACATCGCTTGCGTAATTAAGGAATGGGGAACGTTTGGTAAAGTTGGGGTCTTTTTTTGTGGGGGCTCCGCCCCCAAACCCCTGAACCAGCAATTCAAAACTTGGGGTATCCAACAGCAAAAGTAAGTAAATTTCAAAATTTATTGTATTATTTTTATTGTAATACGACATCAAAAGTGATATATCAATAAAAATAATAAATAATAAAAATCGTTTGCTACTTAAAAGAAAATTTTCCCGAGCGAAGCCGGGCGTTTCAGCTAGTATGTCTATAAAGCGTTTTAAACCTACAGGTTTTATACGTATTATGGTTTTATACGTCACGCACTATGCTTTCCCAACAATGGGAATGACGAAAAAAGCTTTCCCATATTATTCAAATAAGAAACGGATTGTATAGGCCCTGCGCTAATTTCCTCTAGTGCCCCCTTCATTTCTCTCCCTCCCTTTAAGTTATATCATTAAGTTTCGGGGCCCCAACTTGGTCTATCCGGGTCCCCCTGACGCTCAGAACAATCAACCAGAGTCGATCTGATACAAATGTAGGATTTTTGCGTGAATTGGACGAGTCTGACCAAAACACGGATAATAAATATCTGAAGAATTCGCTTTCAGGTGGACTGATGTAAATTTGTACTTAAGAGTCTTAATTTTCAATTGATTTTTTATTATTGCGTATGATACGTAGTAAAACTACAGAGCAAATTTACATCGAATTTTTTTATATTTAGAGAAGAAAGCAGTAACTTTTTAAGCTTTGCATTTCATTCATTCTTCTGTATATGATGATGGATAAATGCTTTGACCTCGTGAAACATATTGTTTAAATATGTAATTGTTTGAAATATTAATGTTAAGATGATTTCATTAGGTAATGGTTTAAATAAATAAAAACTCAACAGCGTTCACTTTTCTATCGAATCTTTCGAAAAAGTACAGCGTAATAATATAATGTGACTAAACTCAGAGATAATTTAAAAGCAAAAATAGCAACGGACTTGAGGTCAAAATATATTTTTATCAATTTTGAAAAATAATTTGAATTAAAACTTTATCCAGGGCGAAAAATATATCCAAGTTGAAGACATAATGAAATTAAGCCTAGTACCTACGGCCATAAAATTCCACATGCATGTAGTTGTTTATTTATCAATATAAAATATCAGTCATCTCTAATTATTGCACTCGTAAATTATTAGCGAATTAAATTGAATATTCTGCCGTGCGCTAACGCATCTGCTACTAATTATTAAGAGGTTAGCATAAAAAATATCTAATATGAAGATAAACATAGCCAATGTAAATTTCTGGGTGATTTCAATTCGATAAATTTATTTTTAACATTTGAATAACAAAGATGGTCTGGAGTACAATGACAGTGGAATTTTTTTGTAATTTAAATTAGCTAGCTTGGCTATATCCCTTCGAATCGAGTTAAATTTCACATTTTGAATTCATTTTTTTAAATTGGATATTGTTCAAAAGAATCCCGTGTAAAAAAATATATGAGTGAGTGGATTTGTCAAATACTCCTGTCATTTATATATTTTTCTTTTTTCATTCCAGAGGATAACAAGACAACAGAAACTACGCTACTCCCGGAATTGCTACTAAGAAATATTAGATAAGGTATAATAGTTATGGGATTCTCCGTCAATGAGATAAATATTTAATCTATTCAAAATTTAATATAAAACTCTAAAAATAAATTAGTAAATTACCTATACATCGATTTCATTACTTAAAACTTAAAATGTAATGGGAAGTATTGCATTTTGGAAGGGCCAGTAGTAAAATGACAATACGAATTAATGATAACAGAACTCTTTCTGGTATACCTCATTTTGCTTGCATGTAAAATATCCTAAAAATAATTACGCGATGTTTATTGTTGTCCACAGATGATGACGTCACATGCAATCATATTTCAAGTAACGTCGAAAAACTTGGGAACGCCAACATCAATTTTATAGATTCTTTCAGTTTTAAATACATTGACACCACACGACGTATTGGATCAACCGCCGTGTAAAACAAAGGCCCGAGTTCGATTTCACGAGTTTTTTTGTTTTCCATGCAGGTAATTGGCAGGAATCTGATGTGCAGAACTGCGCTTTTTAACATATATAAATATCTTATAACCGAGATATCGACGCGATATCTGCACTACTTCAAAAGGAAAAGAATTGAAATTCTCATTCTTATTGTCGATTCTGCTATTCAATTTGTATTTTTTCACATTTTATGTTTATATTCGAGTTTTACCGAATTTTTAACATTTCAAAAATAAAGTTCTCGAGTTACTGGTATTGTTGGTCTTGGATTTTCAGTAGACGTATAAAGGATGAAAATCGATTGAACATTTTCGTGAAAAATTTCGTCTAAATGTAAAACAAACAATCGACGGCGCTAAGAAACTTCTTATCAAAGTCAGTAACGATGGCAGCAACTTAGATGATATCTATTGCCGATAAAATCAGCATTTATTGTGTTTTGAACAATATAAAATCTAATAATTTTAAATAATATTTTAATAAGTGTAGTTTGAATGAATACGAGTTTTACGTTTCAGATGTTTATTAAATTAGCTTGAAAATAATAGGCGAGAGAGGCGAGCCGTCAAACAGTGTTGGATCCGTAAGGGGATTGGGGCGGAGGCCCTAGTTTATACCAATTCTTTAATTCTTTAACTAATTTTAATTATATTTTCTTCTCAATATTTGATTTTAGATTGGAGTCCAATTTTCTATAGATACCAACACATAAATTATTTATTTCCGCATCTCACACATTAAATATATAAGCGATTGTGAAAGGTTAGCCCCATTTTTATGAAACTTTGGAATGAATGGCATTTCAATTTGCTAATAAATAAACTTCAATAGATAAATATTAATATTATTAAGATTAAATCGATAATGAAAGATAGGTATAAATGTTAACGAGTTAGTTAGTTATAATTTATTGTATGCATGGTGTATATTTTTTATCTCTAGTTTGGAATTTTATTTTATATTTGCCTTATCTTTGTTGTTTATTTTATGTACTAAAATAAATTATGATATTAATAAACGTTGTAAATAAATGTGTGTCCTTTACTGTAGTTAGAAAATTTCTCATAGACACAGAGTTCATATTCTTCATTAATAATTACCTACTTGCAATCAAAGCGACCAACAAAATTAAAGCTATAACTACGGCGCTTTACAATAACTATTGCTGCCATGTTATAAAAGATTTATTTTGGATTTAGCTAATTTAATCTATAGTTATATTGAGGTGAACGTTGATATTATAACACAGTTGATAAAGAAATCTAGGATAAATATTTACAGTAGAATTTAAATACCAACCATAATTTCATACTGCCGGCATCGATAATCAGACACGAAATTTTTAGGGGGTAAAAGCAAAAAATATAGAGAAAACTCTCATTAAAATGTGTCCATTACGAATATTTTAATAAATTAATTCACATCAGCGAAATCATTAACAAAGGACTTCGCACCCCCAAAAATGTTTACAGCAGATGCAGAATGACTTAAATGGTAATAAAAGACCATAAAAACCAACGAATTCATTGTAAATGCAGTAAGCCAAGATGATGAAAAACACGAACAACTCCCAGAGTTCATGTTTAAATATGGTACTACATTGTAGTGCACTGAAGATGAAAATTTTCAATTAAGGATTGAAATTTATGCCTTGATGGTCAAAGGAGCGATTAGTAAGTAGTACATCATAAATAGAGTAATGAGAGCAAATATTAAAAGTGTTGGAGCAGGTAAGATCGAGGCTAACGGCGTTGTAACAATGATTTTTATGTCCAGGGAAATAAGATTGCGGTTGATACCATCATAAAATCAATACATAAATAGTATGTGATTCAATACCTATAGTGAGGTTACATTCTGTATTCTCAGTAGGTAAGAAACCAATTCCCGCATTAGAGTGAAGTAAGCTAATCCTATTTTTGAATTGCTCTACCTTAAATTATATTAACATCTTATATCATATATATATATCATGTGTTCATAATCATGCCTCAAATGAACTCATTTTATATGTCAGTGGATAAAAGTAAAGTTATTTTTGCATGAAATAGTTGAAGAAAGAAGTAAACCATAACAGAAGATGAATTAATTAATTTAATGATGCGCCTTCAAACCTAATAAAGCTCCAATATGATATTTCGTTTTATTCTTAAACACGAAAACACTTGCTAAAATTATATTTTAAGAGCATTGGTATATTTTTGATCTTGAAATTAAAATGCATTGTCTTTAAAATCCGAGGAACCAAAAGACGTTGCAAAATGTACACATCCTATTACAAGAAAACTACAATTTACCCCAATTTCATTATATTTAATTACAAACTATAGGAGATGCGCGTGGAATTCCTCTGTAGGTGTTAAAATATAAGGTCGCGACGTCTCATACACTCAACTGAAGGCAAGGTGTAAATGCTTATAAAACGAGATTTTGTGAAAGAGAAGTAACTAAGATTTTGGGGCCCCTATGCAAGTAAAATTTTTGGGGCCCCCACCTATGTAAAAATTCGTTACAAAATTATTTTATATGATTCTGATTTTGTCGACATTTCAATTCCGAAAATTTCTCATCAATTTTCGTTTTGCTTCTGAGTTTCTGCTGAAAGAAGTGATAAATAAACACTTACTTTAATCTACTTCTGGACATACAAGTGCGTAGGTAGTTTTTTAGTTACTTGAATTTTGGAAAAGGTCATTCGTTTGACGGCATAGTTCATTGTATATCATCAAAGATGCACGTACGTACATCGTTATAGATTGATGGCAGTCTGCATTTAATCATTATTAAATCAAATAGTTCCTTGCTGTCTATACAGTTTTTAATCTCATCTTTCATAACTTTGTTTCAAGCGAAAGAAGTTCGTCACAAAGGCCTTGGTCAATGAATTTCTTAACAACCTTTATGAATAAATATTCTTTGATTTTTTGTCCATTCAATTTAGTGAGAGTTTCGGGGCCCTCACGCTCTGCCTGGACCTGCACGCCCCAGATTACGCCTCTGTTTTGTGATAAGGTTGGAAATATCAAGTTTTCCTCTTGATAGTTACATGGTTAAACTTCCTTTTCAATCTCCATTCAAATTATAGCACTTCATCCTTCAACTATATCATTTCTCTAAAAGCAGAATAAACTTGTGAAAATGTAAAAGTTGCGCATTTACCTATACTGCTGAATAGAAATCTTGATTGGGCATCTACAATGTTCTAATTTATAGGAAGTAAAGTACATTATTTACGCCAGCCGATTAAGAAAGGAAGTCCATCTAAGTATAAACAGCAGTTAAAAGCGTCGCATTTAACTCTCACTCCTAAAAAGAAGCCATTTTGTATACCGTATACCGGTTGAACGGCTACCTGACATCTGGCGACCGGTCTATGAAGCGCACCGCAAGACGCGATCCCAGGTTCGAGTATCGCGCGGCGCACAATTACAATTCACATCTCGTCTCATTATAGCCCATAACTCAACTTTTCTGTTTTTGTAAGGGAAATGCGTAGTTTAGTTTTAGGTCTAGCCCACTTGGGAAAGCTCCACTTTGTGGAAAGATTCCATTTAAATGAAAAAGAAACTTCTAAATTTCCACTAACAATTTTAATATACGACCGGTATCGCCTGTTACAGCATCATCATTGCATCACCGTATATTAAAATTGTTAATGAAAATTCACAAGTTTCTTTTTAATTTAGGTATAGTATTTTAAACATTTTGTTGGAACAATCATCATTATTTATGCATCTGCATGATAGATTGTAACTGTAAAGATGATTTTTTTTTCGCGTCATTTTCATTATAGTCGCTATCAAGATTACTGCGATTTCATAATTCCCTGCACCGATATCAAGCTATTCCTATGGGTAGAATTGAAACAAAGGGGTTGGAAAAAGACATCGACTACTCCTCTGCAACTGATCTTAGATTCACTAAATTTATACCACGAATAGCCCTCATGTGGGCCACCCATTCGGAAAGTTTGGCTCTTCCAAGTTGCAGGATTCCAGAGATATTTCCCGAACAGACGGACGGAAGGACGGACAGACAAACCTATTTGTTGAAATTAAATGCTGGGATGCATGACGTCAGGCTATGGCTCAGAATTTGACGTCATGCAATTACTCAGCTATAGTCCGTACATTCTAACTTGAGCTATGAGAGTCAAGAAAAATGGTGTTAACTTTAAAAAATTGCTTCAGCCAATCACTGAAAAGAAACGTTGCTGAATAGTTAACAACCGCTGCCTCTGCAGTTACCTTAAGTCTCTTCTTGTGTGCATTTTCTCAACATTACCAATTCCCCTTCTAAGCCTAAAATGTCACGGTGGTGTAGTGGTTATAGTGTTGGCCCCGCCGCTAAAGCGACACACGGTTCGAATCCTGTAGGATTTTTCCGAGGACGCCCGGCCCCCTATTTGTGCGTGTTGGAACTAAGGAGATGAGGAAAAAGAGAAATGAATCAACACTCCGTCCTTCGGAAGGGACGTTAGGCCGTTTACCCCTTAGTGTTCTTCGTTAAGAGCAGGCTAAAAGCCAGAACCAGGTATCTCTCCTCCCTTCCTATCCTGCTATTCATTGCACTACCTTTTAGACACATTGCGCGTAGGCAAAAGGTGAATCAGCTGGGAACCTACAGACTAAAAGGTCAAGTACGATTGCGCCGACTACACTGTGAAATAAGTTTTGAATTGGATGTCTCGCCTGGCATTAATTGATTGCACACCCAATAAATACTATTTTATTATAAGAACAGATACAACTCCTCATGAAAATCATCCAACCAAAAATATTACTGCAGAGGAAATATTTTAAGAGCCTTAGAAAGTAAGCTATGCTAGCAACCAAACTTCCTTTTTCTGGGCATAGGGTGATCTAAAATTAATCACGATGATGCCAAAGTGCAAGAGCATGTGGAATTTCTGTCACTATTTTTATTTTCACGAATGTAATTGTATGCCCTTTGCTTATTAAAAATATTCAAGGTGAAATAAGACTATTATCGCAGAATGTTAGAAAAAATAAAATCCACGGTGTTACTCCAGAATAATCAATACTGATTATAACCTCTGAGAGCAACAATTTATGTCTCCTCTGCGTATCTCCATCAGGAAGCACTGTACAGTAATTCTGGCTGATAATACTGCCTTCATCAGCGACATTTCCCGTAATAATGATAATAACAGCAATTAGCCATTTTAAAACGTGGTTTAGTATCTAAAATAGGTACACAAATTTCTCTTTCAATTTTAAATACCGCAATAAAGATATTCTGAAATTTTTAATTATATTCAACTGCGAAATAAAGAGGTCACAAGTTCTTTTTGAAATGTAGATACTAACAATGGAGCTATTTACTGAAATTAATTAGAATAGCAAATTAATTAAGCGTGATATTATTTCAAAGTATTATATAATAAATAATCGAGACTAGACTTCAGATTTTGAGATACTCTGGCAACTAATGACAAAAGATGATGTATAAAAAGAAACAAGTATCAAGACAACCAGTGTATATTGCATAGAAAATAAAAATATAATAAAAAATCTGTGGCCACCACATGATTTACTCCATACCTGTAATATTTCTAAAATCCCATATAAGTTAAATGATAATAAATATTGTAAGGAACTGCGAGAAAAATTCAGACGTTACAAAGATATGAGAAACTCATACCGAGCCTTCTGATAATGAATATAGCCACAAAGCTCCAACAATTAAGAAAATAAAAAGGAGCATTACTAACAATAAGACTTAACTAAGCGTCAAGTGCTTACAAAAGTTGCCTCCAGGTGGTGTGGTGGTAGCAACTAAACAAAATAATTTTAAAAATATCTCTTAAAAATCTGATGTGGCCATCACATGACTTTCTCCATACCTGTAATATTTCTAAAAATTCCAAATAGGTTAAATGATAATAAATGTTTTAAGAAACTGAGAAAAAATTAGACTTTACAAAGAACAGGAATAAACTAAAACCGTAGCCTTCTGATATTGGATATAGCCCCGAAGCTCCAACAATTAAGAAAATAAAAAGGAGCGTAAAGTGTTTACAACAGTCGGCGGTAGGTGGTGTGGCTGTGGCAGCTAAAAATTTAGTTTTAAAAATATTTCTTCAACAATGCATTATATCGGGAAATGTTTCGAACAAACATTGTAGAAAATTAAATCTCCTACAACCTTTATTCCGATACTTTTTTACATTCATCAAATATTAAAGCAAATATCTCAAAAAACGTATGTGGCAAGGGTAAACACCCACTTCCGGTTGACCGATTTTTACCAAAAACTAATAATTTCTTGTGCCTTTAACAGAAATGTCAAATATATAATTTCGCGTTGACCTGTTTAATAGTTATTGAGTTAGAGCACCAACAAAATTCCGGTCACAGACACAGACATCATCGAGAAAATAGCCAAAACGTGTTCAAGGGACCTTAAAACATGTATTTTCGTTGAAATCTATAATTCGATTTTTTCATGAAAACTACTTCGTATATGAAGAAAGTAAAAATGCATCATATGGGAAAATGTTCCGAACATAGGTTGTATACAATTAAATTACCTACAGCTTTTATTCCAGTATTTTTTTTACATTGATCAAGTATTAAAGCAAATATAAAAAAACGGATGTGACAAGAATAAACACTCACTTTCGGTTGACTGATTTTAACCAAAAACTAATCAACTCTTGTCCCTTTGATAAAATGTCAAATATAAAATTTTGCAATGATTTGATTAATAGTTTTTGAGTTAAGAGTACCTACAAAATTCCTATCACACACAGGCATCATCGAGAAAATGGTCAAAACGTGTTCAGGGGACCCAAGAACGTGTCTTTCCGTTGACATTTGGCAAGTAAAAAGTAGTGAAGGTGATTACGTAAGAAGCGCAGAAAATGAAATTCTATGTAATTTAGAGAGAATCATTATCTTTCCCTCACGTTTTTGCGCCATTACGGATAAGTGGTTTCTTTAGAAAATTTTAGGGTTTTTCTATATTCAAAATTTGCCTATAGAAGCAAAAGACAATAATCATTTAGAGCAAATACGAACATTTAAATATCGGGATTTTTTCTATAGCGAAGGAAAGTAAGAGGGAAAGGAAGGTTTCGGCACCATTTCCTTGGACAGTGGTAGCGCCGTTTGAATAAGGTGTGCAATAGGGGGAGGAGAGAAGCTAAGACACAATACATGCTTCCCTAAAAGACCCGTGAAATGATCTCAAGACATGAAGAAAAAAAACAAGTGCGCATTTTTGAAAGGGAAAAATGTACGCTTACTCCCTAATCGATTGGCTGGATCTAAAAACAAAAGCATCGGTATGATTTTTTTATCCCTTCTAATCTATAAAGCCCTATTTTTCGACTTCGAAACAAGGAACTGAAATTTTTTTCTTAATGCAAGAGCGCCAATAGAATGAATATCAAGTTT
Source organism: Tanypteryx hageni (assembly GCA_028673005.1). Lineage (NCBI taxonomy): Eukaryota > Metazoa > Arthropoda > Insecta > Odonata > Petaluridae > Tanypteryx > Tanypteryx hageni. The sequence continues at coordinate 193,989,662 of CM054112.1, forward strand.
TTTTGGTCTGCTGTGCTTATGATATTACAATCGGCATTCGAGAAAGACAGGCGGCGAAACATACTTATTGTTATAAGCGCCACCAAAGTTGAGGGAACACAAATATAGACTCGAGATAATAAACACAGTTTTAACAATGCATGAACAAATGAAAAGTGTATCGGTAGAAATAAAATAATATTGCGGGAAATGAGCAAGCGAGATGGAACTGATTTTGGGTGGAATGAGAAGAGAAAACTCCAGAATAATCTGCGCCCAAGATGTTTTATGCACAGAAGCAATATTGTGCTATTTCGAAGAATTAGCTTTTAACTTAGGTGGCCCAGACGAAAAATGACTGTGTTCCCCGATATGCTAAACGTTTAAATAATTGAAAAGAAAACGTTATAAAAATTTGAGGAAAAACAACAAGCATGCGCATTAAATCCTATACGAGGGGAGGAACATCTATTTATCCCCCTGATGTAATTCCACAACACGCCATATCAATTCCCCACCAAAACGGGCGCCTTAGCGAGCAATAGTTTGTAAAAAATAAAAAGATTAGGAATAGGTCAGACCGTCACATCCAATTAAAGCGTCCCACGTTTCATTTGATTATTCAAAACGCGATCCAAAATTGTCCGACACAAGTCCGTTGAAGTCCCTCTAAAATCAATAATCAATACGCATTTCCGCCGAATGTGTTGTAGCAACGGTGGGCGAAGCTCCTAAAAAAACAAGCCAACTTAGCAACTAAGAGTGATTCGTGTAAACTTATAAATAACTCGTCGAGAATTAGAAGAGAGAGAGAAAACACTCCGAGTAAATTGAATTTAATTAATTGAATTTTGCATCAAATTCCATTAACGTTATTAAACTCTTAAAAACACAACTAAAAATCTTTTCCCCACTCTCTCTCTCAAGATGACTGTAACGAAGAGATTGTTAATGATGAAAAACAATACTCCTTTCTGAAATTTAAATGTTAAGAGAAAATGCGTGACTATGCTTGATGGAATTAAATTGATTTTGAAGAGTTAGTAAATACGGGAACCCCAAAATACGAAATATAATGCACACACAAGAAGTTATATTCTTGCCAGTAAATACAAATGAACACTGTTTTTGTTTTGCTTAGCTTTTCTAAGTGTACACAACAGAAAGAGGCAGGGAAATAAATAACGGAGAATGACGCAAGACTACTGTTTAATGCATTCAAAAGTACTAAAACGTAAAATTTTAAGAGAATTAATACAACTGAGGCGAATATCTGTTCCATGAAAAGTGAAAATAAGTTGAAAAAACTTCAAATAATTTATGCAACCACTAAATGAAATATCCTAGGAATTTTTTTTATGATAAAGATTTTAACGTATTAATTGCAGAATGAAAGTAAAAAAATCTGTCCAACATACATTGTGAAAACTTTCTCTAACTTTCTGGCCCATACAATAATGCTATTGAATGCGTTATCGTTTGGATAGCTCGGCGGTAGCTGGGCGTAAAACTCGATGTATATTTCAATGTAAATGGACGCTATATAATTATATTTCGAGAAATGTATCTGATGTAATATTGTTTATTACACAAAGTTCTATAACTGGACGAATTTTAATCAGGGCTATTATTGTAATTGATAGTAGCTCAATAACTTTGGCCAAAACTAACAAAGGTGAAATACTCCTTTAGCCTTTTGGCTAAAGGAGTATTTCACCTTTGTGAGGGCTATTATTGAGTAAATCGAAATTTTGTTACAATCAGTTACAATAAACTACCCTCCGTTGTGGCGCGAAATGATTCATTTTAACAAGGTTTATATTTCAATTGATGTTATAATACATGTGGCATGTGGCCCTCCAGTTCATTAACCCTGGAATGCTACCCATATTAAAGGTTACACTAATGCTACCCGGGGTGCTGGTGTACCCCAAAAAAATACCTTAAATAGTTGCAACAAAAAATTCATTTCACAAATAATTCATATTTTTTTGTTTAATTCATAAATAATCTTCTTTTTAATATTTAGTAATGAAAAAAATATTCCATACAGTCTGGACAGACTTTTTATTGGTGGTTTAAACAAATATATTTATTGCAGCGTGCACACAGTGTTAGGCTCTTCCTGTCCTTACTCCTCGGGCAAAATGAACATCTTCCTACGGATGTATTCCTTGGTACTTACGGTACCTGGAATGAGTCAGGGTTCGCAACCCGCATTATAGTCTCACGGAGTTGGCGGGGCAAAGTCACACATTGTAAGCGGGCTATCATATGAGGTGATTAGATCAAGAGCAAGTTTTTTTAAAGGAACGTCTATTTCTGATCTGATCTTTTCCTGAAGCATTGGATCCATTTAGAAGGATCACTGAATTGATCCCTACAATATTCAATATATCATAGAACAAGCATACGGGTCAGAGTCCCTTTTTCCTTGAGCAAGAAGATGTATGGCACAATTGTCAAGTGAGTCAACTCCCACTTTTGTTTTATGATAGATTTATATACCATATTTGTCTGACTGTGATGGTATGTATATTTTAAAGAGCAGCACCCTCGAAAGCCCAACAATTTCTTCCATATCTGTGTCCAAGTTGTACAGTTTTTTGTGTTCTTTCCGAGACGCCATAGTTAGAAATTCGCTCAGTTCAGAAAAATATAAAGTGATACTACTGGCAATGAAAATAAATAAGTTACTATGATAATGAAAATAATTTTAAAAAGTGAGAAGGGCACAGGATAGACAAAGGTGGAGGAGGAGCACCTGAACCTGCAGATATGCAGAACACTATTTATTATTACATGACACTAATGCACTATATATCACAAAATAAATCACGTGTACACTCACCAATAATCACTGCACGACTGTCAAATCAAACTATGAAACTATGGGTAAACACAACAATGTGGTGCCATCTATTAAGAAAATATTTAATCATATATGTTCCGTCATGAGATTCTGGAGAAACAAAGAAATTGGGGCGACGAATTACAGAATAGAAGGCGTACATCTAAAATTAGCCGAATCCGTCAAATACTTAGGCGTCATTTTAACAAGTAACCTCTCGTGGGACACACACATACGAAATATATCCGGGAAAGCTAAGCAGAAACTAGGATTCATCAAACGGATAGTAGGTAAAAGCGAGGAAAAAGTCAAAGAGACATGCTACTTTTCTTTAGTTAGACCGCTGCTAGAGTATGCGTCGAGCATATGGGATCCGCACAAGAAAGGATTAATCACCGAGATAGAGAAAGTGCAGAGAAAAGCTGCTAGATTCGTCAAAAATTGTTATGATAGAAAAAACAGCGTTACAGGCTTGATACAGGACTTAGGATGGGAATCACTAGCTGAGCGCCGATCACGTGCTAGGTTAAAACTTCATGAAAAATTTAGAACGTGTACTTTCTCCAGCGACGTCGAAGAAATAATAAGAACTCCCACCTATATCGGTAGAATGGACCATCCTCGTAAAATAAGAGGACGGAGAGATACAAAGGCTCATTTTTCCCTAGAACGACAGCTGAGCAGAATAAAACTTGCGATCAAAAGTAACATCGCGTAGGGGCGTAAACCCAGACCTAATTTTGGAGTTTTCCCCTTGGTCTTAATGCACCCCCTGCTACACCCTTGCGGTGGCTTGCAGGGTAAACTGTAGATGTAGATATGCTTCGTGGGGTACACCAGTACCCTGGATAGCATTCCAGGGTTAAGTTCGGCCCGCACCCTGCTTTAAATTTTTTTCAAGTAATTGGAAAAGACAACGTGTACAAGAAGATCCTGGATCAACAAATAGATACGAAATATAAATATGTTTAGTAAGTACTAATCGAATAATAGATTGTTTTTAATTTCATTATACACCTTTCTGAGTCATATGCTTTTAAATTTCATCTAAATGCTTAGGTTAATTAATATGACATGTGGCCTAATATTTAGAAATTAACGCATGCTGCCCACCATATACATACTTCAAATTATGTATTTGACCCTCATGCAATTTTAGTTTGAGGCTCCTTGTTTAGCCCATGAACCACGTTTTCGGACTCGGGCACCTAAAACGTGCACATTCATCAAAATATCGAATGAAAAATGATACAAACGATGACACCGTTTATTGTAGCATGAATTGTTAGGCAAAAATTAAACATCCTTATTCGTAACGAAAATATTAACTCAACTAAAATAGTAAAATATTTGTATTTCCATTTTATCTCGCGCCCTTCTGATCTTAGCCCAATTACTCCAAGATACTCTATGTTAAACTTTATTCTATTTCATGCCAATTGTGTTAAGTTCTAATATAAAGAGTTAATGCACAGTCACACATTCATCCAGCGGTTTCCAAACTGTAGGGCGCGCCTCCCTGAAGGAGTGAGGTGGGTAGGTCGGTAGGCGCAAAATTTATAATATATATTTTGTGTCTGTTTAACCATCCTAATTAAAGTATGATTTCTCCAAGGCCGCCCGGCCCTCTGTGTGTAGTTTGAGGAGACCGCGAAAATTCAGCGTTCTGTCCTTCGGAAGGAACGTTAAGCAGTTCGCCCCCTTAGAACTTTTCGTAAACAGTAGGCTAATGCCGGCACCGGGTTTCCATCCTCCCTTCTGGGTGTATGTCCAGTTGATGACAGTGCAAAATGATCATAACCGTCGACGCACTTAAAAAAATCAATTACTACTACTACTTTTCTTAAGATGGTTATATATATATATAAGGGCAATTGTAGGTCAAGTAGATACTGTTTTTGAACTATTATTGAACATGATATAGTGTGGTCAAAGACATCTTCCTTAGGTGAGAGAGAGGCGTGGATATGTAATGTATAGAAAACTGCATTAGTCCAAGAATTTCAAATTCAAATTGCATGGGGGTCAAATAAATGATTACGAAATATATATATGGCTGACCACATGGCGCAGTAGTTAGTCTATGTATTTTTTGAAACATAAACACACACAACAACAAGTATATATATTTTGTTGAAGACAAACTATGATTTTGGAAAAAAAATAATTTTTATATTTTTTTGCTTCCATGTGCCACCTTATAATAGTCTCACCGGCGTTATATTTTCTACCTAGAATGAAATTCATAAGAAATCCGCATTCTTTTGACTGGTGGGCCGCATGCAGCCCGCGTCAGGAGTTTTAGAGGCATCTGGGATAGGCTAAATCAAGACTCTTTCCTTTATCTTTCTACCGATATTTAAAAATTTCTTTGAGGGAAAGGTTCATATTGGGAAATGTTGTCGAAAGGTTTCTAAGATCCAAAAATACTGCGTCTGCTCTGACTCCGTTGTCTGCTACTTTCACGATATCGTGGGCGAGTAGACCCTCTACTAAGGTTGCCAACCGTCCTGCTTTTGGTAGGACCTTCCTACCAAGAGTATAAATGTCCTTTGTGCTACTTGAGATGAAAATAGGACATCAAAGGTCCAACTCTGAGGATTTAATTTATATTTAGTACCTTTAATATATGTTTCTACACATGATATAATATTACATCAAGTCCTCGAATATCGCAAGGGTTTCGTTCCTCTGAAACCTGACGGCCACACTTAACTCAGAAATGTCTACACCTTGCTTTCTAAGGTCCCTTATGCCATTGTATTACGGACCAAGACTTAGCTGCCGCTGGTACCTAAGGCAAGGGTAAGGGACAAAAGAATATGATCGGTTTATTGTACACTGTCTTTACCCTCGACTGAATTCGAAAATCTCTACATACTTGGGTCGTTTTCATAATATGATCAGTCGCCAAACTGTTTCCAGAAAAGTCTGGGGACGTCTCTTGTAACTTTTGTGAGACAAGATTTGCCGAACTCCTGGAAGACGCAAATAGAGGGGCATTCCCAAACTGATAAATGAACACCGATCGCCAAATGTCCCTATAGTATTTTCAAAAGCATTGCCATAAAATGTATATTTTTGGGCGTCATATCCACAATCAATCCTATATTGAGAGTGCCCCATAATTAGTTTCTCTAGGATTGCTGTCGAGGGCGCCGCATCGTTCCGAGTTAGCATTCTGTGCTTCTTCCTACTTTCATCATCGTCTGTTACCCAAGAAGATAAGACTTTTGTCTTTTAAATTGATACGAAACATTATTTTAAGAAATTATGTCAATTTCCGACAATTTTGAAATCTTGAAGAAAAAAATCCAAGGCACACCACTTGTGTTCAATATTATCTAAGTCTTTCTGCTACGGCAGGCTTTTCAGAGCGAGTATTTCCTATTATGAATTTTAAATTGAGTGAGGAAGAAATCGTTGCTGTTTGGATATGATTAAGAATGAGCTGATTGTCTGTATTAACAATAACATGTCATGTACCGATTTTTTAAAGTATATCAAATAATAACGAATTGCTTAATGCAGCCAAAAACAAGAAAAATATGTATTCAAGTATGGAAATAATATAAGAAACAGTAATAACATACTATAAAATCTATGTATGTACTGTATCTAATGATTACTGAATATGGTATACAATCGTCAACACTGTTAATTTACGTAAATTACTACATTAATATGATTATAAATAAACATGATTCTTTCATAAATTAAAAGATTTTATTTATATTTTTTCCTACATAACACTTGAAAATGTTCTAATTTACTATTGGAAATATCCTACTCAACCATTAGGTATGAAAAGTTGGCAACCCTAAGTAGAGCTGAGTTTCACAATGCCTTTCACTCCGGAACCCTATATTGGTAATTATGCGTTCTTTGCACAAAGTGAACGCATATAGGGGAGGTCGATTCTGTCCGTCCGTCCGCATGTTAAAACTCGGGAACTGGAAATATTTTTATGAGATTTGGTATTGGGGAGTTCTGCTAACATTGGTCAACCGATTCCAATTTTGGTTAAAATTGGACAAATATTACGACCATTTTACATGAAGACCTACATGTAGTTTACAATGTTCATTTGTTTCAACTCGGGAATCGCTGGACGTATTTTGATGAAATTTGGTATTGGAGAGTTTTGCTGAAAAGTGACCTCCTCGGGATTCGGGGACGTAGAACCAAATATCTTTAGATCTCTTGTAAGTGACTCTTAAAGTATCGAGGATATTTGATCTTCAAATTCCTTTCGCGCCTCAACCCTTGTAGACTTACAACTATTTATGTATTTTTAATGCTCATTCGCGTTGTCATTATCAATTGGGTTGGGGTACTTAACGCGTGCGTGATATCATATTTGTTTCTCAAGTAAGGCACGAAGCTTCGGATTAATCCACCGCGGTTCCTTGCGATCACGGACGTGTTTAAGTATGAATACACATTGACAGTCCCTTGCAAATGATGTCCAAAATTTCCATCCAAGAATTACCGACATTGTTATTACTCGCAAAATTAATTACAGCCGCCATTTGAGACCAGAAATATTCGCTTTATATATGACGCGATGTGAAATCAGCAATTATCTCGTGGTCGCCAATAACATCGTCGAGATGTAGTTTTCGAGTCAATTGTGGATGGTTTGCGGCTAACTAATCCAGACTGTTTCCGGTGCTGTTGGTATGGAATCGCGTCGGTACCTAAGCGATATGTTCCAGAGAATTTAGAGTTGATGCTTCTCGATAACATTCTCTATCTTTCCCGCCACTAACGTAAGAAACAAATTCCCATTCCCAATGGATGCAACATCAAAATCTCCTCCAAGAATGGTTAAAGTATTGCGTTTTTTTCTGGCAACCGTTTGCAATAATTCTACTAGGCACTCTGACACTATCGACTACTGAGTCGGGAGTATGGTAAGAGAGGTAAAATATATCATTTTACAATTCTCGTAAGAATTGAGCCCCAAACTATTTCGTGGCATTCACTAACGTTACCTTCCTCGAAATGGTTTGATAAACTATTCCTAGTGACGGATAAGACTTCACCTTTGATTTTTTCCTCCATTATCAGTGGCAACATGCCCAGTAGGAAACCTGTCAAATACGTTATAGCATCTGCAGACACGGTTCAAGATCTTTCCTCCCGAGTCCTACGAGTAGGTCCCTCGGATGTGAAGGAAATCGCATATTTTTTGCTAATCCGTCCTGTCACGGAATACTGATGCGCATCTGGGATCCTTTTTAAAGAGGGCCTAACTAGGGAGCTCGAAAAGGTCCGGCGAGGACCTTTGAGAGGGGAGGCAGAAGGGCCATTTGGCCTGGGCCTCAAGCTCATGAGGGTCGAAATTTGCATTTGAATGGACACACCATGCTTAATATCAACTGTGAAATCTCACAAAAATTATATTTCCCTCAATAATTGGTACATTTGCATGGAAAAAGGCTAGAATAGTATTTTATAAATAAACAAGTGGAATGTTATCCATGAACATGGTTAAAACTAGCGTGTTTTTTTTTATTTTTTGTGGTTATACCGCCCGTATTCGGTTATTAGTGCCTCGTTTGTATTATCTATTGAGTCGTGCATTTGCTTTGCAAATCCATAATTCAATATACTTATAATTACCCAAGTGTCTGCCCGACTGTCACGTTCTGTATTTCAAGACCTGTATGTTGTAGAGAAATGCTCTCAATGCCATTTTGTTTCTACCGGCTAGGAGATCCCAGAGAACCATTCATACTTAAATCCGCCATCTATAAACAAAATGGCTGCCATTAAAATATTTTAAATGGACCCATATCCGACCCTGTTTATTTTTCAAAACTCAAATGTAAAGCAGCAGATAAATCTACACACCAAGTTTCGTCAAAATTTTAATTGAAGAAAGTGCATAGACGGATAGACAGACGTCAAACTGAAACTACAAGTGCATTTAAAAAACGCGCTAAAATATACTAATTGCATTTCAATGTTCTTTAGCTAATGATTGACATATTTTGTTTTCACGTGTTTTTATTTTTACTAGGGACCTGCCACTGCGCGCTTCGTGCGTCAACCTCGTCCTCCGCTACGCGCCTCGCATTTATTTTCGCTATGCTGAAAATAATGTTTGAAACTGCTCTTACCAAGACATATTTTTTTGTCCAACAAGATTTTCTATCCGAAGCAGCGTTTCTGATAAATACAATTTCAAATATTTTAAACGGGTGCCATTTTGTTTCAAGTTGGCGGATGAAAATGAAAATAGTTTTCCTAAGGTGTCCTAGCTGATAGAAATAAAATGTCTTCTACCGCATTTCTCTACAAGAAACAGTTCCTGAGATACGGAGAGGGACAGACGGACGGACAACCACTTGAGAAATTACCGTGTTGTTCCGAATATAGGCCGCACTCCGAATATGAGATATCTTTGAAAGGAAAAAAATATATCTCTACCTATGGTACTAAGAGCGCGACTGTAGGCCGCACTCAGGTTTTATACAAGCCAGATTTGGGGGGGGGGGAAGTGCGGCCTGTATACGGACCAATACGGTATATATAGGATTATGGCCAGGACCCTCAAAATCTGGAAGTTGAGATGGCCTGTCTACTAGACTAATAAAGGGAGAGTATCAATACGATGGAAGCGTATCAGAGATTTTGAGAGACATTAAATGGTAGAGAATAAAATGTAGAAGAATGGAATACAAGCAAAAATTATTCGAAAAGTTTAATGGCTACGAATTCGCAGAGGACTTGCGCGGCATAGTTGTACCCACCAATGCTAGTGAGTGTATGTTTAGATCAGAGCGTACCAGAATAAACATCGAAAGAGTCGCTAGAACCTTGAAATACTACAGATCATCTTTCCAGGCACAATAAGACGGGTCGATATAGGCTTTAGCTATAATTTATGTTCAGTGTAGCCAAACACTCCTGGTGGCTTGCCAGATCGTAATGTAAATTTAAATCATAAAGATATATCACCTGATCTGGCGGAAAAATCTTGCTCGAATTGATTTTGTCCGACAGCCAGCTTCCAGCTACAAAAATGACGCCTGCACAATGACTTTTGACTAAGGGATAAAAATCAGCTTGATTCTTTCTAATGCTTCGGCAAATTAAAACTATAATTTTTATATTTTTAAATGTATTGTCTACAGATATATGCTACTGTTTCCTTGCCACCGCTGTTGTCACTCTTTGTGATCATACTATGAACGCTCGCCTACCCTCGCTGTTGTTATTCTATTTTATTTCTCCTCCAACTACTATGTACATAATATACTTGGAACCCCTACCGCCCTGACTACTAATATCGGAAACCTTTGCGCTATGCAATTTTTCAACACACATCGTCAAATGATAGCTTGATTTCTTAAGTCTGTAGAATAAATATGCAAGTAATACTGAAAACTGAGGAATTTAGACAGCTTAAATGGCAACCCTCACGTTGCTGTTGAAACTGGTCTTAAAATCAACCCAAGTATAACAAACTGCTAAGTTTGTTGTGTAATGGCCACATGAGGATTATTGTTGTCCCAGTAGGCAAAATTATGCCTATTCACGTGTCCAGACAGATGGAATATGGCTTCATTGGACTAGTGCTTTAAATGGTTGGTACTGTCCGGTACGCAGTATGTACCGACACTTTTAATTTCAATTTTTAGCGTGGCCACTGCACCTACTCAGCCATGCGTAGGATCATGGATTTTGAAAGGAAGGAGGCCGGCAGACGAAATGGCTTGTAGCAAAAAGGAACGAACGGAGGAAAAGACAACAATCGATACGGAAACTCAATTTTGTTTTCTGCTTTTTATCCATTTTGAGTTTTATTGTTGTATTACCTATATATACCTACTCGGATATGAAAATGCTGTGACGAAGAAGAATTTACGAAAAACGTCCAGGGTTCGACTCCAGACGGTGATTTGCATTCCCCATAAGATAACACGCAAAAATCGACTTTTTAACGTGCAGGCTTTTCTTCTTTTTGAGATTAAAATAAAAAAACTAACCTACGATATTCGGATCTTAACCATTTTAAAGAAAACATTATAAGGTTTCTTATTTTGTTCATGTTTTCCTGCCTATATTTCGAAATTACTCATGGTAAACCTTTAATTCACATATTTTGAGGAAATCTTGCTATTTTAACGGGATCTTGCCGTGGTTACCAATTACATTGTTGAACCTCGAAATCCTATTGTTATCTCAACTCTTATTAGTTAAAGCGCGTAGTGAAGGTTTTTAATACGAGTAGGAGGAGCGTGTAAAAAGTGTATCGAGTGAAGGATAGCGCGATAGGTTACGGGAGTTAGGCAGAAGGTTGGAGGACTTGATGACGGTTTGGGAAACTTCAAAAGAATCACAAAAATAATAATAAAAGGTTAATTTTTCAGTCAGTTGGTCTGATTGTAAAGTTATTAAAACGCGAATAACTCGATCGAGGATGTAGATAGAAAATTAGAATTTTGGCAGAAATTTATAAAATGAGCTAATCAGAATTAGTTTACTTAGGGTTGGCATGGTAATTTAAGAAATAACTGTTCGTTTGTGGCGTTATTTTTAGGGGGGGAGGGGACTAATAAATTTTGATTTAATGAAACATTTTATGTGGACTGAAATTAAAAAGTATATAATTCACATTATAGTATGTTCCAGAGAGTTGAATTATATTCTTGGTCTCATATTAATTCTTAATAAATGCACCATTTTAGTGCTTTAATACGGATCAGGCTTTTATGCAATGGTATAACACATATACTGAATCTACTAAGTAGTTAGATGGTGGAAAGAAAAGGGAATGGAAATGACCATAAATTGAGAAAAAGGAAGAGGACGTCGAGTTTTCAAACAATTAAAAGAAGCTGCAGCATAAAAATAACAATAATAAATTATAATTCATTATAAAACATTTTATACGATCGAATCCTGCACCATTGTCAAACGGTAAGATTTCATTAAACTAAAGATAACGTTATTTTTAATGGATTTCTTTAAATCATAATACAGCAAATATTTCTAATCGAATTTCTATTACGATTGAAAAAATAACATTCTATGACTTTTAAAACATTTCTTTAAATAAAGCCAATTTTCTGAAAAAATTTCAAAACTACTATAGTTAAAAGAAAATTACGATCTAAAAATATAGTTAAAACTCATTGCAGTTCGCGTAAGTATTTTGTTCACAGTAACTTACTACACATTTTTCCTTTGATGGTAAATTGACTGTTCATTAACATTTATCCTTTTTTAAGGGTATGATTAAAGCAATTAAATTATTAAGTTAAATTCTATACGTTTTAAATAACTTATAATTTGCTCAAATATTTCAAGTAAATTTCTGCAGTTTCTTCATAGATTATATCTTATTACTTAGATTTTACTCTTATTTTCCACAAATATTTGGACAAGAATTTGGTCTCACTGATAATAATTTTTAAACAATATAACAAAGATAACTTTCAAAAACACTGATTTGATAGCGTATGAAAGTTAAACCAGATCATAGCAAATTTTATTGATTTTTCATAACGAAATGAAATATCTTTGGAATAATTTTATGATGGTCTGATACGAGAGAGAGAGAGAGGAAGAAAGAAAGGAGAGAGAGACAAAATTAAATGTTCCATAAATTAAAAACAGTTTTGGGAATATAAGCATTCTATAGAGCAGGGGTGGCCAAACTTACTTACTCTCGGAGCCGCATACGATAATCTTCAGAAGTTCAAGAGCCGCATGAAAAAAATTCCATGCTCATGTATTTACAGATAGTAAAACATAACCTGCACCCAAAACAATTCAGATATAATGCATGTCTTATAGGTATCCTCAACACGTCTCAAGTCACACAACCTCATTTTGTTCTGTAGTGAAAACGTTGACAAGCCTTTTAATGGAAATTTGAAAGAGCTGCATTCTAAGTTAAAAGAGCCGCATGCGGCTCGCGAGCCGCGGTTTGGCCACTCCTGCTATAGCGTAATGTATTTTTTTGTCATAAAATTTCTATTAGCCCAAAACTCTCTGGAACACTCAATTTTGTGAGTTTTGTATCCATTGATTACTTTTTAGTGCATATAAAAGTTAGTTTCATTAATATTTTATTTCAATTTTATTTTTACTTAATACTTAATTCACACATACCCGCCATGTGTGATGGGCAATTACTCTAGTCTAACAAATATAAAAGCCCACTTCTGTCCCTTTGTGGTTCTCTCTGTCACGCTATAAAAATGCGAATAACTCGATAAAAGATGAAGATATATTTTTGAAATTTGGCAGGAATGCTAGATTCGCATATTTTAAGGTGATGACGAAATCAGAAAAAGTCCTTGGTTCGACTCCAAAGAAGACATTTCCATTTCCCATAAATAAAAATCGACTTTTTGACGTGCAGGCTTTTATTCTTTTTGAGATCTAAATTAGAACTAATTAACCTACCATCTTCGGATCTGAACCATTTTAAAGAAATAATTATGAGGTTTCTTATTCTGTTCATCTTTTTTCACCTACAGTTCGAAATTTCTCATGTTAATTGTCTAATTCACATATTTTGGGGAAATCTTTCGGGATGTTGCCTTGACAACTCGTTGAATTGCTAATCCTGAAAATCCTATTGTTACTTGAATGCATGCTTTGAATGCTTTTAACACGAGTGTGTGTGTGTGTGTGTTGGATGGCGAATCAGCCTCATGGGCTATTATCGCCGTACCCTTTCAATCACGGCTCATTCATTTTCAAGACAACATAAAATAAATCTAGTCCTGTGTCTCATCTGGCGAAATAAATAAATAAATTAGTTTTTAAAAAATTGAGAGAGACTGTAAAAGGGCCTCCCACAACCTGTGAAATAAAATGTCGATGAGACTATAAGAGTGCGTGTGTGTGTGTGTGTGTGTGTGTGTGTGAGAGAGAGAGAGAGAGAGAGAGAAGAACAGAGAAATGATTTTCATAGCAACGAATGTTGTTTACATTATTTACGAGAAGAAATACATTTTAATGTAGAACATTAATCATTCGCATATTAAAATTACTTAGAATCATGATAGGAATTCAAGATTTGAAACTACGAACGCCTAAAAGAATGAAAGTTTGTTTTTCTGTCATCGATTCTTTAATATGCGTCGAATCGATCAACAGATCAGTTTTTAACGCGAGAAATTGATGCATTCTTAGTGAATTGCATTGTTGCCGGTTTCGTGTAATTGGGTACCACTGACTTGGATAATAGCTTCGCGTCGTATCTATTCATGAAATTTCATTTTTAAAAGTTTCCCGTTGAATTTCAACGGGCATCTTCCTAGTATCAAATAATTATAGATACTATTAATTAAACATCATAATTATTATTAATAATAATTATCAAATACACGTTCAACTTTATGAGATTTTGGAAGTGGCTCCTAGATTTGGGTCAGATTTGTCCAGGCCTGGTAACAATCACCATCATTCATTTGGTGTCTGTCCTCAGGCAGGTCAGCCATTACAAGTTAAACCCAGTTCTTCCCTACTGTAGAATTTCCAATCCAGGTCATCTAATTGCTCATTAGCCTACCTCCATCTTTATCCTTCAATCAGGAGTTTAACTGTGCATTCTCCTATCTTTTCACTCATTATACTATTTCAAACGAAATCAATAATTTGAAACAGCGCCCGCGACGAAACACAAGCTTATATAATTAGTAATTCATATCGCAGAACGCGTTTCACAGCGTTTCATTAAAAATCCATTACGCCGCCGAATAAAATAAAGGAAATAATTGTCTACACGCCGCTCGCTCCACGTGATGCGTCCGAAAGATAAGTTTCGGGGAGGAAAGAGCGAAGAACCGAAGGAGAATGGAACAGATGAGGGAAGAGGCGCATTCTCTGCGTGTCTCGAGAGAAAGGGACTCGCATATGTCCCCACCCTCGGAATCCTAAGAAAAGAGGAAGGGCCCAGGGCCGTGGTATGGGAGGCAAGAGGTACGACAGAAGGAAGGAGAAAGAGATGGGAAGGATGAGGCCAGAGAAGGTGGAGGGAAAAGGAGGGCGGTAGAGAGGGAAAGATGAGATGGGAAGGATAAGGCCCGGGAGGTTTTCTAGGGAACCGAGAATGAAAAGAATGGAGGTGGACAGCGTGATACGAGGAAAAGGGAGCAAGGTTTCCTGGAGAGGGGTCGGAAGGGGGGCCCAAGGCCGGAGGGGAAAGGAGGAAGAGAGGTCGTTCGTTCCTTTCCGAGATGTCTCAGGAATGGAGGACATTTACCAACAACACGTGGTGGTTTTAAAGGAATAGTTAACGTTCTTCCGCATCGTCGAAGGGCATTTTTCTCAATTCTTCGGATTAATTGATATTATTTTATATCTAATCATACCCTTTTTATTCGATGAACAATAATTCAGGAAACTCGTAATCAGATAAGCAACAGAAAACAAATTTGGCCACAAAGAGGTTGATAAACTGTCTTCATAAGACTCATAAGGTCAGTGAATTGCCCCTATCTAAAAGCATGAAGTGAACAGGATTTTGATAATTTTATTAGATAAATTTACTTTCAAAAGTATTGGCATTTTAGAGGGAAGATCAAACAAATTGTTGTTTCCAGAACAAAAAAAGGATATTCACGAGGGATAAAAAATATTGCCAAACCTAGATGTTATAAAAAAAGGATGGTATCATTTGAAGAAATTTATTGAAAACTTCACATTCGTTCTTCATTTGACTAAGGTTCGGAAACCAAATTTTGGAAAACCTCGATGAGCAAAACAAATACTAAACCTGATGAACAGAAGAATAATTTGAAGCATGGTGTGCATAATATTGAACAATTCCTCTTAAAAATCTCCAACAACATCAAGTAGATATACAAATGAATTCAGAGTGATACTTCCAGAACCCAAAATATTAATGACGAAAGAAGTTTTAAATCCGTCGTAAAAAGCGTGCAAAGAAATTAACTTAAATGTTGACTTTTTTGAGTTGCATTAACATCAGACTGGTTCAAATGAACAAAAACCATCACTGAAAATTGCTTAGTTTTTGTGCTAATAACTGAAGTTAAGTTGCTTTACTTTTTAACTATTTTATTAATAATGAACATGTATCCAAAAAATAATGCACTCCGCTTTAAAAAGGAGTATGTAGTTCCTAGATGAGAACATGAACAAAAATTATATTCATGTTTTAATCTTCATAAAATTCAGCCATTAAATTGTTTATACACAATCGCCTAAGAGTTAAAAATAGTATAAATCTAATTCCAAGAGTATTTCGTAGATTTTCATTCCAAAAGACAATTTTTTTAAATTATGTGAATCAAGTTTCGATAAATTTCACGAATAGATTTCAACTAAAGAAACATCACCTATGCAATAAGTGTTAGTGCTTAGATGTTTTATTTTGGAGTTCTATAGCAAAATATATTTCTTCTTAAAAATAATTTGAAAAACTGGGTAACCAACATCAACGAATGCATGGCCATATGTTTTCCCAGTGGGTCAATGATGATAAGGAAATAAGGAGAAGGTACCACATTGACAACCTGAAAACATAAATTATAATATAGGATTTCATATTTATTTAGATTAATGAACCAGTTAAATGAGTTATTACATTTCTGCAGTAGCCTATGTAAATATAACACAAATAGTATACATTTTAGAATTCAGAAATCCGAAAATGTAAACTCCGTAAAATAAATATAAAGATAAATAAACTAAATTCGGCGTAACTGAAAACGGATCATTTACTGCAATTCTAATCAAACAGTTAAAAACCAATATATTTGAAAAAGCGTATCAATATTTTGAAAACTCTTCAAATACACCTCGTTTCGCCTTTTGTTCGGTGCAAAATAATTTCCGTTTTTTCTCAGATAATCTATCTGAAAATTCAACGATATTATAATTCCAAATTCAAAATCATGAAATTTGAAAAATTGCAAAATGATAATTAGCTAGAAAAAGTGTTTGTTTGTTCCGTGCGTTTAATGGTTGAAATATACTGCATTCGCAAACGAATCAGCAACGAAGATTAAATTAACAGAGAAAACCGCACGCTTAATATCGTCTTAACGGAAAAAAACAATCAAAAATATGTTGCGACAGAAAGTAATGTTTAACGTTTCGTTTTTAAGGTACTAACTCATAAATAAAATTCACAAAACCATGTGAATAAACGGATCAAGAAATAAAAATGTGACGCATAACACACAGAAGCCTATATCTGGTGTAACTCCATAATAAGGAAATGGATGCAATTTTAAATAAAACAAATTGCATTGCATTTTATCACACAGGGTTTCCAATTTTCGTATATTTTCTGCAACCAAATAATTATTATAAATTTAAGCTAAATTTGATCGATGGTTATATAGAATACGTTTACAACCACACAAAGCACAGCGATAGTACTCATAATGAAAAACACTTAGTACTTTTCCACACGATATAATTTTTATTCACGACCGGTCGCGAGTTAAAGTCATACCGCGTGGAAAATTACTAACAATAAGTGTATTTCATTATGAATAACATCAAAAACTTCCACGAAGTCACGGCTGAGACTGTTAGTTATATACGCAGCGATAGTTCTTTTTATACTTCAGGTTAGCTAAGTGGGAGATTTATTTTCAAATGAAACAGTAGACAAGTAAACAAAGCATTTTTAATCATTGAAATATATTTCGAATTATTGGGAAAATAAAATTCTCAAAAATATAACTATGAATTAGATAATTCACTCCGAAAAAGGAATTGGGAAAATCTACACTGCTACTGTTTTAATGAGAAAATATTATTCTAAATTAACACCTCTAGCATTTTGGTCTGTACATCTTACTTGTTTTTCCCCCTTATCTTCTCGCATGAAAGATTTATCTGGAGTTTAATGAATACTTGTTAAATAAAAATAATATCACTAAGAGGAATATATGCAACTTAAAATAAAATAAATTGCACACGATTTTATAAACTTTGTGCTATTTACAAATAATTTTGGAAATAGTACGAAGTTTATAAAATAGCGTGAGATTTGTTTGACTTCAAATTACATCCATTTATAAAGTCGCGTGCAATTTGTTTTACTTCAAATTACATCTATTGCTGTAATATGGAGTTCCACCAGTTATAGGTATCTACGGTGAATTATATATTGTCCCTTTATTTTTTTATTTTTTGTCAATTTATTTAGAGAGTTTAACGAGTACGATGGCTAAAGAACGAAATGCTAAATAGCGTACTTTCGATCACACCATATTTCTAATTGCTTTCTTCATGAATACGATATCATGACACACATAACGCAAAAATTATTTCAGCGGTATCTATACGTTAAATTACATGTGCTAGTTGTGCGTGTAAAAACGTTTTGGATGAATTTGATTCATATTCAAAATTAAATTAACCTGTAATTCAGTTTCCAAAACTGCCATCGTGATGATTAATTACTAGCACGATGAAAAAATACATCACCTGAGAAAGCAATCATGAAACTTACAGCCCTGAAAGCGACATGATGGTCATAGTACCCAAACTCGATATCTGTGTCATTGAATGACGACTCAAACACTGTAGCGCACTGGCAATTGGATCGCTGAACTTTTGACGCCACAATGCGGTAAACAGTAATGACTTCTTCTATGCTGTTTCTTCGGATGTAAAAGCCCGACAACGAATTGGCCAGGACGGGAATGAATAAATGGAACAGCGAAAAGAAGAAAGAGAAATAAGTAAAGTAATGTATTATGGATGGGAATGAGAGGTACGAAAAAAGGAAAGAGGTCAGAACAAAAAAGAATAGTCGGAAAGATGAATACATTTTGTCTCTTCCTGCCACATGTTTTCAGTTAGAAAAATACAATTTATCACGGTGAATGAATTGCTTTTATTCTTCCCAAAATAAAACATATAAGAACTTTAAGACTTTTGATACATTTGCAATATTTCTTCGACGCAGAGGAAAAAATATCGTTCGAGACTGTTTTAATATAATCTGCTGCAACTAATTTTTTTTGAGCGTGTGGTTCTTTCGGTTATCGTTGGAAGCATGTTTTTCGTAAATGAACTTGCGTTTCAAACACTGCCCGATAATCAAAGTAAATCGTAATATAAACATTTATTTGTATAAAAATAAATTGTTTATAAAAAACTTTAACAATCTCCACGATAATTTTTATAAAATATTGAATTGTTTACAAATAAATGATGTAAAATGGAGTTCCATCAAGTATCGCCGTATAATATCGATCAGGTCATAATATTACCATTATTAAATGATTATTGCGCTTTATGAAAGAAAACTCTGCGTATACTAGATGAGCAATGACCGATATTCATTTTGTAATCGTAGAGAACCATTTATTTCATCAGAGATAATTTGCATTAGGCTAGGTTGTGCTTCACCTCCCATTAACGCCGGAAATTACGCAAAATCCAGGAGAGAAAGAAAATATCTTAAATGCGGGCACGCGTTTGAAATTTACGACGATCGCACTTTTCGAACAGTTCCAAAAACTATTATATTAAAAATTACCCAAAATTTAATACTTGGCGGTAGAGCGCAATGCCGCCGCGGGGCGTCTATTTTTCCGCCCGATTCCACCCATGAATTACGTGGGCAAAAAGGAGGAGCGTTTTTTACCGCAACCTACAGCCGATCGTCCTTTTGACTCGCGCCTAGAAACGACCAAGAGAAGCGTCCGGAATTTTCATCTTTTTTTTTCAGACCGAATCCAAGCAAGCAGCGAGAGAGAGAGAGAGATTGGAACATGTAAAGCACGCATCACCCTGGTCCCTCTCCACCCTCCCACCGCCCTCCCCCCCCCCCCGCCCCAAACAAAAAAAATAAAACCCTCCCACGAAGCAATCACTGTACGGCGCTATTTTTTTACAGAACTTGTTTCCCTCCTCCTCCTCCCCCCACCCTGCCCTCTTATTACGAGCATAAATGTCACGGACCTCCAGTGGCCATTCACTTTAGTGCCTCCATGCGAACTTATCGAAAAACTAAAACGCGGGCGGCCATTCCCGGGGTACCACATAACACATCCAAAGCCACTCAAGTGGCTCGTGCAGCGCGCTCCAACACACAGTCCGCGGAGGGCGTAGGCGGGCGAAGGGGGGAAAGGGGGAGGGGAGGAATAGGTGCGGCGTCGGGGGAAGAGGGGAGGAGGTGGCGAAGGACGGGGAGAGGGCACGGAGTGGAGGTAAAGAGGTAGAGAAAGAGAGAGAGGGAGGTAGGAAGGAGAGGGAGTGAGGGAACCAGGTGTACGGGTAGAGGGCGGGAAGTAAGGGAGTTTTTGAGGACGGTGAGCTTTTCGTGGTGGGGGGAGGGAGTTGGAGGGAGGAAGGATTCGGGGAGGGGGGAGGGGAGTTGGGGGGCACAGAGAGAGAGAGAGAGTGAAGGAGGGAGGGAGGAGTAAGGGGTTCCCTTTTTTTTGCTCCTGCCGTTCCCGAGGTGGAACGCCGATGCGTGCTTTGGGATCTAGTGAAGCACACGAATCGAGCTATTAACGGTTTTTTTTGTTTAAAAAAAGAGAACGGGGACGAGCGTGCTTAGGAAATATGAGAAAACACGCGCCGAAGGGTGAAAAGCTTTCCAAAAAAATTTATTTACGCGCGAGAGAGAGGAAAATACATTACCGGGGCCCTTTTATGTTATCACTTTGTTAAACAAAAGATGGGTTATATTTTTTCTGTTTCGAAAATGGTCGTCCGTAAATTAGTTTAATGGGTGGGTTGGAAGGTATAACCAATCAGCCGATGGAGTTTCTGGAGACGCAATACACAACATACTGAATTAAACGGGTTGCAAACATTTGTTGAGTCTAAAATTCGCGCAACGAATTGTAAATATGTTTTATAAATAATAGTAATTCCGCATCAAGCTGAACTATGCACGCAGCCTTGAACAGACTGAGAAAAAACAAAAGCGAACTATACAGTAACATTATAATAAAAGAATATAATCGGTTAGATGCTATGAATAATTTTCACTATCGTAGTTTGTGGTTTATAGAAATTGTCAAATTAAATACTAGGCAGTTTTATTTTAAGCTTAAGTCCAGAAATGATTACTATATCCAAAATACATTACACTTAACAACAACCATCACGAAATATAGTACCGAATCTGTGATATAATATAGAATTAAAAGAAACAATGTGAAACGATAAAAAGCTAAATAAAAATTACGTAAATCTTATTTAATTCAGGTAATGGAAATTATATGATAAATAATGATGGTGTCAATATTTGGATTGTTTTGTGAAATTTTCCTTTTTGCGTTGTATAATTAGTGAATTTCAAATTGCCTGGGCATAAAAACAATTCCTCAAGTAGGTAAGTATAGATTAATTTCAAAATTTCGCATTTTAATTTTATGGCGGCACATTTTCAAACATTTATACCACATTTTCCGAGATAAAAACCAATAATACTTTTTTCCAAGCTTGAAACAGTACCAGTAAGTTAAGTTTCATAAGCAATTTTCTCCACCCACCTCATTAATTATGAACGAGAATATTGTTTTTTTTAATACGGTTGACAACATGCCGATACTTTGATCAGCACATCTTTCCGTGAAATGACCGTAAATTTTAACGCACGAATAGCGCCATTTATAGAAGACATTACAATTTCCCAACAGGCGCGGAAGGGGAAGGTGATTCGAATATAGCGCCGGGGTCTGTCCCTTCCCTCTCCCCCTCCCCTCCCCGCCCACCGGCACTTCCCGATTCCTCCCCGACTCCCCCTCCCCCTTTCCCTTAGGTTTATGACACTGGCAACCCGAACCGCGATACTTTATCTTAGATCACCGATGGGGAATGAAGTCATTGGGAGCTCCTCCTCCTCCCGGGCGCAATATGGACGGCGAAGGCGAAGAGAGAGGTGCGCGGGGGAGAGGTCGGAGGAGGTAGTATGAGAGAGGCGCGGGAAAGGGCGAGGGGGGAGAGGAGCATCCGGAGAGATGGAGGTGTGGGAAAATGGGAGAAATGGCCGTCAGGTATTGGGAAAAGAGGAAGGGGTGAAAGGAAGAGAGAGAGGAGGAGGAGGAGGAGATGAGCGCGGAAACGAGCGCGGGAGAGAGGAGATGGTGTTAGATGGGTATTGGAAAAGGCATGAGAGAGAGAGATTGAACGGAGACAGGTATCGGGAGGGGCGGAGGAAGGGGGAGGGGGTGTATGGGTGAGGAGGAGGGGGAGGGGATGGGAAAAGGGCGCATAGGTGGGATGGGGGAGAGAGCGGTGCGGGAAAAAGAGGGGGAGGGAGAGAATGGAGTGTGGGCAAGGGGAGAGCGTGGAGGAGGGAAGGGGATGGGAACCCAGGTCGCCAATCCTAATCGATTCCCTCCCAGTCGCGATTGGGTTTATTGCGCACTTCCCAATTTGTATGCTAATTACGGATCGCAGCGCCTCCGAACGGGAACAACTCGATCGCGGCGAGGGTGTCGCGCGCTAAGGAGTTTCATTGGATTATCATAATGCAAGGATAAATGTTTTCAGGTGCATTTTCAGGAGTTAAGGTATCGCGCCGTCTTTATCTCTCTCTCTCTCTCTCTTTCGCTGGATATCGCATGGATCTGAAATCCTCCACGCAAGGCCTAGTTGTCAGCGAATTTGAAGCATATATCGTGTGATACTAGTATGTGCCGCCGTAAATTATCGTTCGATCAAGGTCCTCCGATGATTTCTCCTTTTTGCCTCATTTTGTGGCATGCTGCAAATGAATATTCCAAAAGGAATTTGTAATTATGAACGTCGATGAATATTTTTTATAGAAAAGGCATGGTGTCTAGCGGAGGAAAATTAAAATAAACAATGGAGCTTTTTAGTCGCGATTACGTTGGATTTTATGTCTGCTTGTCTTCTTTTTCTAGATTATTCTAACCTTTTGATGTAATTTTAGTTATAAGTGAAGAAAAAGTTGACTGAATTTCGAAGTTATAAATTAATATTATAATGTTATATTTAATGTACGTTATATCATATTCCCTAGGTAAAAACATGAAAATTGATAATAAAAAAACCAAGCCTTTTGTGTTATTTTATAGAAATATGATAGACATTACGATTTTTCTGTTCCTTCCTCTCTGCAAAAGACCTGAGAAATATTGTAATGTAATTTTTTTACGAACTATATATAATAAAAAGTGAACGACTCCTTCTTATGTACTACATAGTTGGTAAATATGCATTAAACATGAATCATACATTTTTTGAAGAATTACAGAGAAAACAATTTTTTCCACAATCACGATACGATATCAGTCATAGAGCTATACAAAAAATTCATGTTTACTATTTCTTTGTCCGACAAGAAAACCACTCCGATATATCATTTTACTGAAACAAATTCAAAGCGCTTTTGTACCTATTTCCTTTTTCGCCAAATAAATAAATGCAAGAATTTATAATTTTTGTAACTGAAATTCCTCAATCCTTATTAAACTTTGTTCAATAACAGTAAAACTTATTATTATAAGTCCAGTAAACTCTCCATCTTTCCAATGTCCCAAAGAACATCAATTTAGCGCAAATATCTTCATAGCAGTTAAACTATCCACTATTATTACATTAAATTTCAGAAAAAGCACAAGTGTCAAAAATTGAAAAATTAAGTACTTGTCTCGAATAGCCATAACAAATACTCCAGTGAACTATTAAATTAAGTGAAACTTTCAATTTCAATCAAAATCGAGTCAAGATTATGCGGGAAAGCGGCCGCCATTTTGAAAAATGTTGGTCCTATATTGAAATATTTTTATGAAATTGAAATTGAAATATTTTAATATGGCAGAATGCGCATCGCCTCTAGAATAATCTTTAATTATTCAAAATCATTAATAACTACGAACCAGTAAGAGATCCTAATGGAACCAAGCCCGGTGGGTTGAGATTTTAAATGTTTTAATATTAAGGCTTCATTTTTTAGAAGCATATAATGAAATAAATCAAAATTTGCACCATTTCACCGTCGCTTTGTCCGCCCGCCATCTAGTGGCAGGGTGGAATCTTCGGTGAAAATGCGCGGCAATATGAATTTCCGACGGAGATTAGATACTGATTGTGAGACTAAAAAGTAAAAATAAAATGGTTAAAAATAAAATTGTTAAAAGATAACTTTTATATTTTGTACTAAAAAGTAAAAAATAAATTTTGATTTACTATATTT
Organism: Tanypteryx hageni; assembly: GCA_028673005.1. Classification (NCBI taxonomy): domain Eukaryota; kingdom Metazoa; phylum Arthropoda; class Insecta; order Odonata; family Petaluridae; genus Tanypteryx; species Tanypteryx hageni. The sequence continues at coordinate 194,013,634 of CM054112.1, forward strand.
TATTTAAAACTTTTGTAAAAGTTATATTCTAATCACCTTACACTCTTACAAAGCCATATACTTTTTACAAAAGTTTTAAATCAAGTGTACTAAATCAAAATTTATTTGTATTTTTTATCACAAGATATGTTATCTTTTAAAAAATTTATTTTTACTTATTAATTATTTATATTTTAAATCATTGTGCTAATGATCCAGGAATATTCGCAGAAAATCGTAAAAGTCTCCTATCTACTGATAATTTTCGTGTTTTCAATAAAAAAATTACATAGCGCTTAAATAATAAATAAAACTATATATTTTAAAAATACATGACCTAAAATTATACCGCCTACTGCGTCCTGAACATAAGGGCCAATTTTGAGGAAAAGTACCTTATTCAAAAACACAGGTAATCGTCTCGGTCCCAACCGTTCCGGATTTTTGAGATTTCACCTTAATATTTCACTTGCCAGTGTCAAGCGCTGTCATTAAATGTCGCATAATAAACAAGACTTGAAATTACTAATACGAGCAGAAAATACATACACACAATGTACTTGACCAACATAAAATTATAAATATAAATGTTAACGGCGCTAATTCGGAATAACATTGGGAGAGCATTCTCACAAAATGCGATGGATAAAGTGAATGTAAATTACGATAAAAATCAAATAACCCGTCACATAATAAATTATTTTAAAAATGAATTTCGATCGTGAAGTCTTGCGTGGCAAAGATTATTTATATTCACACTGCATACTGCTGGATTGCAGTTGAAATGTAAATTTATTTCTTTTATTGTCGTGTATACAGGGCCGGCCCGAGGTATGAGCGAGCCTGGCACCTGCCTCGGGCGCCAAAGCCTTTGATCTAGATCATCTATCTATGAATTATTTGCAAGTGAATAAATATTGGATACCGATTTATATCGCGGAACAGGCTGGAATCTTGATGATATTCCTTTTATTTTTTCTTTATCAATAATTTTTGCAGAGCGACAAATAAAGTAACATGTACTTTGAAAGTATCTCAACAACAACGCCGGAGTGCTATCTCCCCAGGGTCGCCAAAATTCCTCGGACCACCTCTCTTCTCAAGTAAGTGGATTTTTTAAGCTGATAAAATAAATTTATGTAGATATATAGAGCCAATAAAATTGATGAAAAGAACATTAATAAGCGAATATGAAATAATAAGCTCTTGCCAAGCGTTTTTACAGGAACTTCAAACGATAATAAAACTTAAATCTCAAACTCACTGTAACTTGACGAAAGAACTAATTTTAATTTTGGAAAAATGTCAATGAATAGGGATCAGGAGCGTCGGATTAAAAACGCGGAGATGGTCCAAAGGAGGACGCCGGATGAATTTTCGCCAGAGAACTTCAAAAAGGATAAAAGCGTAGCACCAGCTAAAGCAAAGTCCGGGCGTGAGTCGCCAAATCGAGGACAAAATAAAATAGGCTAATTGAGATTAATTATTAATGAATACATAAAACCGTATAAAATTACTATAAACACAAAGGAAAAGACAAATTAGCTAGGGCGTTCAAAAATACAAATACATTTTAAAAAAATAAATCATCGAGCTTATCTAGTATCCAGTAAGTGCAATCGAGAAAAAATTGAGCGAATTAAAAGGGCATTTAAATTAAAAAGCTGCGTAGCCAACAACTTTTTGGTGAGAGGGTCTGGGGGGGTGGGGGTACATACTACATACAACCGTGGTTTGTGGCACATCATTTTAACGGGTTTTGAAGAGCTACTTCCAAAAATATAACTTTCTTATACACTTTGTTACATTGTCTGACCGATGTGCAAGATCAAGACTCCGGCAGAAGTGGGGGCCGGGCGGCGGAGTGGGGGGTGACGACGGAGTGTGGGGTGACCACGAGCTAGCTTGCTGTGGTTCAGGACTTCAGTCTTCATGCAACCTCCGTACTGGACGAACTATCGCTCTCTTATCTGATACTGGATTGTTTTAAGCTATGTAATGGTAATCGATTGCAGGTGAAAACCTTCCAAAAGAATGTCATTGAGGTGACAATTTTAACGGGATACGGTAAAGGGGAATCGGTCTTCATCCCCCGAATACCACATTCCCCATTCGAGTTCAAACGCCTACAGTTCCCTGTGAGCGTCTGTTTCGCCATGACGATTAATATGGCACAAGAGCAGACACTCCGAATAGCAGGTGTTGACTTACGATCAAGCTGCTTTTCATACGGGCAGCTTTATGTGGCTTGCTCGAGGGTGAGTAGCACCAGGGATCTGTTTGTTAGCGCCCTCGATGAAAAGACCAAAAATATCGCGTACAAAGAAGCGTTGAACTAATGTGAACTACCTGACGTCCCGGGCAACGCCGGGTAATACAGCTAGTTAGGTATAAAAATAACCCTAAATATTGATCGTATCAGATTCCACCGAAGTATAGTTGAATTACATATCTGTCGGTCTATGAGCGACTCAGGAGGATGCACTGATGTAAATAAAATATATCGTACCGTAACAAGAATTGTAGCATAAATTAGGCCCGTCCCTCGAGGGAAATTCTGGAATTTATATTTCGATTTGTTTCTAGCAAGTTGGCATCCCTGTCGGAGCGACTTAATTCAAATTTGTAATTATTTCGTCGAATTGCGAAGCTTTTTAATGCCAAATTCAACTAATTTTATAATAGGAAAAAGGGATAGAAATTTCAAATTTTACTTTCGGTAATATGGCAATGGCACCCTTGATTAATGACCAATGAATGCCGTTTCTAATGTATATTTCAATGAAAGCCTACAACATAAAAAATTTTAATGGACGTACCCGCATACGATAAATATATACAATATCATTCATCGCGATTTTATCTAAGACAAGTCATCTAACCAAAACATTCAAGCAACAGAAACTTTTTTTATAATTTTTGATCTACAACTCCTGACAGAGGCGTAGCCAAGGGGAGGGTTTACGGAGTTCAACCCCCTCCCCCCTCGATGAGAAAATCCAAAAATTATTTTTATTACTTATTTATTATTTTAAACTTTTTTATTGATTATTAAAAATTTGATAACTTTAAATTTAATTGAAAAAAGTTTTTATTATTATTTTTTGTCCGTTTTTATTACGACTATGACATCCAATGAGAAAATTTGAACTTATTAGTAAAAATAATTAACGAAATAGTAACAAATAAAGCCGTGTAAATATGAGACAAAAACAGCGCGCTGATCATCTATGCAGCAAGACCGTGTATTATAAGGTTAACACATCCTTTGCGGGTGAGAATGCCGACAAGCGCGACCTATCATTGGACTAGAGCAATGGTTCCCAAACATTTTCATCCCACGAATCCCTTTCATAAAAATCCAAATCTCGCGCACCCTCCCTTAAAAATAAATATATTCATATCTGAATATCAGTGACGTAACCGAGGGGGGTGTTTACCTTCTTCAAGATTCCCCTTCAGGTATGAATATTAAAATACTTCATTTTGCGTGTAAATTACACCTAAAATAAAACAATGATTAAAAATTTCTCATTAAGATGTTGTCCTAGACTGCGTCGTAGAATTCAAGTTTAGGCATGTAAAATTATCACTTTCCTTTAATAATGTAATAGTTTGTTCAACAATTTACGTGTTACTACATAAAGTAAAAAATCGCGCCAAAATAACGAAAGCCATGGACTCGTAAATGCGGCGATAACGCAATTGTCGTTATAGTTACAATTTCTAATCGTTAAAACATCTTTAAAAAATTCTGGGTCTGAGTCTAAAAACAATTTCTTGCTAATTCGTCACCGATTCGATTTCTCTCTTCGACAAAAATAAATTAGTTCTTTTACGCGTAGAAACGTGGATCAATTTCGTTGTCTAATTTAAGAAATCTTCAAATGAAATTTAAATATATTTTGCTCTCAATTCTATGTTAAACAAATGTACGAAAGAAATACTCCTTGAATTGAATCAGTGCCGTTACTGCAGACATAAACCGTGCAATGAGATACGCTGGACAAACGCCATTACGGATTCTTTTTCGCGAACCCTCTGAGACTTCTCGCGAACCTCCTAGGGGTTCGCGAACCACAGTTTGGGAACCTCTGGACTAGAGGGATCCTACTAGTCAGTTGTCGGATTACGATCTCTTTAAATACGCTATGCACTTATTCTAATGAGTTTCTGAAGGAGTAACTACTGCGACTGGTATCACACCAATGACTATTTGAAAATAATCGACAAACCTCGACCCTCACGAAGTTTTAATATTTTACTTTCCTAAAAAAGGGAACCTTCCATGCCAATTCGCTGTACAGTTCTATGTAGTAGTCGTCTGCTCCGGGACCCAACATGGCGGCCGAGCGAAGTTGTCATAAACTTACTAGTACACTTTAAACTTACTAATACACGGTCTTGCTACGCAGTAAAGTGAAATAAGTCTGGAATAACGTTTTCTTCAACATAACAATATTTTTTTTAAATTTTGTGCTTACTGCCTAAGAACCCTTAAGCTGGCCCCAATGAAGTACAATTAAAAAGTATGAAACAATTGGTGCAGTTTTACCACAATGACGTAAACTATGATGATGAGACAGCAGTTGTTGAGTTAAAATGTGATATCGTTATTTAGCTCGACAAAAGAAGAATCTCCCTAAAACTGCCATGAAAGCCTTAGAAATCTGTGAATCTAGCCTACATCCTAATATATTTATATTAATTTTAATACTATGTACGTTACCTCTCTCTACCGCTAAAACTGAGTGAACATTCATCAACTATAAAAACATAACAACTTATTTTTGAAACTCTACAGGGTATGTCCGTTTGAACGGCCTTGCTTTAATATACACATATAGAAATTTAATTCCTGCAGAAGATGAAATTAATGATCAGCTAGCCAAGAAAAAAAAGAAGAGACAATTTTGTGCTCTGAATACCAAGAAAATATGTAGAATATTTTCCAATTTCGATTGAACTTTTTTATTATACAATATAAAAACAAAATAAATTAGGGCTATATTTTTCATCACTATAAATTAACTTACTGTTTGATGTCAAAAAAAGTGTTTTTTATATTAATTTAAAAACAAATTCAAGTTTTCTTCATATCTAGGTAAACTTACCAACAGAGAATATATCTTTGCAACATTAATTTGTCTCATATGAAGTCATGTGTAAGTAAATTTTTAATATAAATCGTCAACACTATTATAAATTAATAGAAAAATAATTTCGTTTATAATAACATTTTTAATATATATATTTATATATATTAAAATTTTAATTATATTATTTGTTTTAATATCTATAATAATATAGTTACTAGTGCCTCACTCACTCACATAGAAATCTGAAATTTGGTATGTTGGTAGGTCGAGTGACACAAACGACGAGAAAAATCGAAAAATCACAAAAATGTTTATATTTAAGGGGTCTTTTTAACCCCAATGTTTCATTTCAATACCTTCATAAGAAAAGCATGGAATACAGTGCAAGGCTTTTTAAAATGCATTTTTAAATTACTTTAAATTGAGATATGAATTCGAAAAAAGGATAGTTGTCTATCTTAAAGTACGGAGATCTTAATTTTTGAAAGCAGAATTCAAATACATAGCAAATTAGCGTAAATATCTGCTTTTAATCGGAAAAAGTGTTATTTTTTCTTCTTTTCAACAATGGAAATCTTTCAATATTATGGCAACGATCTCAATGCTTTTAAAGGGATCTGATATTATACGTTACGATTGTAGTGATTTAATGCTTTTAATGGAAATTAATGCCGTCATAACGAATTAGAGCTGAACTTTCATAACTCGAATCTCAATGAAAAGTAATAATTATTCGAGTAATAGAAAATCAAAGTTATGGAAATAAGTTTTTAAATATTTGTATATATACAGTGGAACTTCTATAACTCGAATCTCAAAGGAAAGCAAAAATTATTAGAGTTATAGAAAATTCGAGCTACGAAAATATATATTTTTCATTTCTCTTTAATTGAATTAACATAAAGTTTATTTCCATAAGCATATAATTCTAATTTTCAATATCATGCATATTATAAAAACATCATCACCAATATTTTCTTCCGATAATATGTAAGATTTTACTATATCCAAAACACTAATTGCATCACGCACTGTGATTGAGGGTATCAAGATAATTGCAATGCTCACGTATTACTGAAAGCACAAACATGACGATTAAATTTGGGTTATCGACTGCAGGAAGGAGCGAATAGGTTTGTTCTTTTCCAGTGCTACAAGGGATCACAATAGGAGAAGCAACCCTGATAGAAGTGACGGTAAAACTTGAAAAGTATTTTAATGTTGTGTTACGTAGTTTTTCGAGAAGTTTTGACTCTTTTCAATCGTTAAATATAATGGCGTCATACCTATTTCGCAATTTTTAAATCCAAATACGTGCTAAAGGCACGGATGATGATGCCATAATCTTAACACAAACTATCCTAATTTTTCCATAATATTAGTGTATAGGGTATTGTCTTAATGATGTTTATTCTTATTGCTCATGTAGCGCGATCTGAGTCACTAAACTTGAATTACGAAAACTTGGATACCAGCCGATTGCCAGAGAAATTGTAAATTATGGATAGACGCCTTAATTTCACGGAAAATTATAAATGTGCTGCTATTACTCATGGAATTTATTATTTAATACATATAAGCTCCACGTGACTAAAGTTCTGTTGCCCTGGAGATCGCGTTGGCTTATTTAAGAATTTAGATCTTGGTGTATTGTGATTTTTTGAAGCGCTTGCAGTTTTCAAGCACCGACTACTCGTGTGTGTGTGTGTGTATATATATATAATTACTTTATACAAATATAATATCTTGAACTAAAAAGTGCTGAAATAATTATCGACTAGAAAAATTGTTGTTACGAAAGTTTTGCTTGAAACGCCTCTTATAAAGAAAAACGTATTTTAAAATCTGTAAAAAATTTTGCTTTTAAAATATTTAAATTTATTAATTATAAATCCCACGAATTTCAATTTTTAGGAAAATTTTAATTTCTGTGATCCAACACAATTTATATATTTGTAACAAAAATCTCTAAGAGTTGGTATAGGGGTTCATGGAGCACGTGGGTAAATCATTAAATAGGTAAAGTACAAATTTTTTGCCTCCGGCGGGGTAACTCCCCCGTCCGGTACATAGCTCTAAACCTGAACCCCCCTTGGTCAAATCCTGGCTACGCCACTTGTTCCTGATAAGAAATTGTTTCTCAGATAAGTAGGTACTTAACGAGTTGAAAAGTTAAACTTCATTTTTTGTTTCGAGTGAAGTGGCAGCGCTTCACAGAGTACGCCAATTTCGTGTTCAACTTCGATGTAAATCTTATATGCTAAATTACCTCGAAATTCATCCGGCCTCTTAAATCTTGAAAAGTGTATCCATACAGACGGACATAGAGAGAGAGACAGGCTGGTCAACAAAAAACAATGAGTAGTTTTTATTCTAAGAAACTATTCTAAAAACGTTTTATAATTATAACTCAATAAAACGCTAATGTATTTTTAAACGACTGCATTGGTATATATAGGGAGTTCGAAATCATTGAAGCACTTGGGAAAGCGATGGGTAGAAATTCTGTCACCCAATGCTAAAGTAGCGGGTTAGAGCCATACCATGAAAGCATATGTTCAGCTTTTCTACTACTAGTAAGTCCAGTATAAAGGTCATGAAGCGTCATTTCTGAGCAAATGAAATGTAATACACTGAATCATTCCACCGGATGATTTCGGCGCAATTGATAGGAAGATGATATCTTTTATAAACAATAACTTTGGCTCTCTTTGATAACAAGTAAAATATAATGATACGTTTTGTCTCCCAGAGTATAAACTTCAATTAAATGTATTACCTCGGAATGATTTGCACGTAGACTTCATTCAGATTGTGAAGTTTATAAAAAACATAACATTCAAATTTTAGGAATTACGGTACTGCATATGAATGGATGAGGAAACAGTATCGGTAACTGTTCTATATCAATACTGGTAAACGGTGAGTATAAAATCATATGCACTGAAACAAATTAAAAATCTGGAAATATGAAAGAATGGAAAATTGCTTCTTTTTTATGGAATCTAAAGACGGATGATTGTGTAAAAGCATAATCACCAGAATTGTGTTTTGAACTCATTTAAAGGTAAGAAAACAGCTATGACAAATCAATAAGCCCGAGAGGCTAGGACTCAAAATAAAAACAGAAGGACAGAGAACCGGATAGTATTCCCCGTTTTTCAGGAAAGTAGGGAGAGCCAAATTTAATCATTGAATCGATTTGAATCAAATTTTTCGATTCAGATACGTACATAATCGAATCATTTAAATCGATTCTTCCGATTAGATTCTTGTAAAATTTTTAAAACGAAAAACTTCTCTTAAAAATATCCAATTTCTATTAATAAATAAGTAAAGATGGAGACTACGGCTAAATCAACATCAATTTCTATTAAGATGACACGTAGTAAATTTGTATCCAATAATTAATCTCTTGCAAGTAATGCATAAATAAATGACGGAGAGTGCCCCCAAAACTTTGGCGCCCCGGGCAGCCGCCCGGGGCGCCCGTAGCTCGGGCAGGCCCTGATAACTACTATAAATAAATGTCCATATAATGTTTAAATGTTGGGTGGGTGTACACAGATGAATGATGAATATACAAAATTATCACTAAAAATCTGATGTGACCACCACATGACTTTCTCCATACCTGTAATATTTCTAAAACTTCCAACTAGGTTAAACGATAACAAATATTTTAAGGAACGGCGAAAAAATTTTAAAAACTTTATAAAGAACAGAAATAATCTTAAACCGTAGCCTTCTGATATTGAATATAGCCACAAAGCGCAAACAATTAAGAAAATAACAAGGATGGAAAGGTATACTCCATGTCGGAGTCTCCAAATCCGTTCTTTGAGATCAACAAATTTTAGTAAAACATCCCAATAACAAATTTCATCAAAATACGACCTGCGGTTCCCGGGTTGAAACAGATAATTTGTTAACTGCATGTAGGTCAAATATCCTCGATACTTTTAGAGTCACTTAGAAGAGATCTAAATAAATTTGGTTCTACGACCCGAATCCCGAGGAGGTCACCTCTCAGCAAAACTCACCAATACCAAATTTCATCAAAATACGTCCAGCGGTTCCCGAGTTGAAACAAAGGAACATTGTTATTAACGAGAAGGAATACATTTGAATAAGGAACATTAATCATCCGCATATTAAAATTACTTAGAATCATGACAGGAATTCAAGATTTGAAACTACGAAAGCCAAAAAGAACGAAAGTTTGTTTTCCTGTCATCTATTCTTTAATACGCGTCGAATCGATCAACAGATCAGTTTTTAACGCGAGAAATTGATGCGTTCTTAGTGAATCGCATTGTTGCCGGTTTCGTGTAATTGGGTACCACTGACTTGGATAATAGCTTCGCGTCGCATCTATTCATGAAATTTCATTTTAAAAACTTTCCCGTTGAAATTCAACGGGAATCTTCCTAGTTAGTTAATAGCTGAGTTAGAGCACCCACAAAAAACCTTTCACATACACACTCATTCTCACACACCCAGGTATCATCGAGAAAATGGTCAAAAAGTATTCGGGAGACCTCAAAACGTGTATTTCCGTTGAAATCTCGTAATCGATTTTTTCATGAAAACAATACTACCTATGGAGAAAGTAAAAATATTATTATGATAGACGTGCTATTATAATATAACGGCAACACGTGTATAGGGCTACCATATGTCATTTTTTCATTCAATTGTCAGGAAGGTATTTAAAAAAACTGAAATTTTTTTGGAATTTAAAGCGTGTATCAGATCCAGTTATTGTTCTTACATTGCGCTTTTTAATATAATTAATCCATTTCAATGTTTCTGGAAAAAAGAAACCATAAACTTCGTCCTGAAAAAGGGCGCCCACAGCCAAAAATATGGCAGCCCAAGGTAGTTAGATTTTCTGTTTGTAAGTTCATTGAAAACTACGTTTCCCAACAGCCATAAAAAGTTTAGGAAAACCAGATAGTAAATTCTAAAAAAATTCTTTTCTAGAATCAACTGCCTGTGTATCACAGTTGATGGCGACTACTTTGCAGCTGAAACGCGCATCTGATTTTCCGAAACTTTTTATATGAATTTGATTCTTAAACAAGTGCTACTGTTAATACATAAATGAACTGAATTGCAATCATGGTTATGGCTGATTAAAAATTGTCAAGTGAAAATGTTTGGAAGTGCCCGTCAAATTTTTTATTCCACTTCCTTGCGCTATTTTCATGATTGAATACTTTCGGAATGTATTACATACAATTTTGAAAGAGTTTCGTACGCTTTTAGCAATATAATTGGGTTTCAACCTACACTGTAAGGCAATATGTTCCAATATTTTTTTGTCTCCCGAGCCTACTGGAAAAAAACACTAATCCTTAAGACACTCTTTCCCAGCAAAAAGAAGAGAAACTTCTTACTAAAATGTTCATAAAATCACAAAGACCGGAAATGAATGCTAGAAGAATGTTATTTACCTAATAGCGATAGTTGGATATCTGTTCCATTCAGACATTTATGCAACGAGTGCTAGCATTGCTGTCATGTGCCTTTCGACCCAGCACGAAGTTTAGACCTAAATTTTGAAAAAGTGAACATTGAGGTACCCTGTTCTTATAGAGTCACAAGATAACATTCATTTAAAAATCTCTATTTTCAATCAATTCTACGCTTTTAATCCGCTTAAGTACTGCTTACTTTTTCAAAACATTCTCGCGCGCTTTTCTTTGTATGTTTATGAAAAATTATGAATATATCATAATGTTTGACAACTACAATAAGTTGAATCGAACTTCAATAAAGGTAATGTTTTGCATTTTGAGCGGTTTTTATTTCTGTTAGGATTATATTTGTTTTTTGTATTGGAAATTTTAAAAAAACTGAAGTAACATTCCGTTTCAATGATGCATTTCTCTATAGGTGAAAGATGCTCAACTTCTGTATTAAATGTGATTTGTTTGAAGTGAACATTTATTTTCAAAATAATAAATTGAATTTGGAGAAAGAAATATTTCATTAAACTTAAGTAAATATGTTAATGAAATCAAAACATTTTAGGGTAAAAAGGTTATTAACACCTTTTGAATCATATTATAAATAGTTTCCCTAATATTTTCCAGAAATATAGAACAATTATAAAGCACTTGTTCAAATAAAATAAATCTCGATTTAAACATAAAGGAATAAAATTGTAAGTAACGCATGAAACTTTCAATCCATTGGATTTTTGGGCAATTTTAAAATGTTATTTCATCCCTACAAACAAAAACGTGGTCAATAGGAGAAAAGTTATAGTTATAGTTATATGGATAGCAGAATTGAATACATGGCTCCTGTGAGAAAAATATTATAGCTTGTTTCGCGAGAAATGCACAGTATAGGAATTCATTAGCAACTCATGGAAAAAATAGAGATACTGAATCAAAATTTTCATCTTACAGTAGTTATAGCCATCAATTCAGCTAGCAATCATTTACACAGCCTTTTCTTCCACTGCCAACATTTTCAGCAAATGGATATAAAATATAATGAAAAATTTTCAACACAAAATGTTAATGAATTTATCTGAAATGTGGCATTTGACATTTTCGTATATTATGTTTGCATAAAAAAGTTAAAAGTTTTACAAGGAGATTATTACCATGGAGGTGGCATTGCGCTAAAAGAATGCAATATAGTATGGCTGTATAAGGGGATCTTATACCAAGGTAAATTATTCCTGGAAAAGTATTTTTGTTGGTATTATATGAAAGTTCAAAATTCATTCGAAAATATTATCTGGCATATATCAATATTCTTAATAGAAACGAATCCATTAAATATGATACATCCTAATTGAGCGTGAATCACGTAAAACGATGATTCTGATCATAAAAAAACCCTCATTGTCATTTTTATTCTAATTTCCCTCCAAAGTCTTAAACTTTCTAGTGTGAAACGTAACTGAGATGCATCTAACATTATTTATTAGCAACTATTGCAATAAACTTTTAATTTAAATTCATAAATATTAACAACGATTAACAGCAATAGGTCACTTTAGGTGAAAAGAATTCCATCAAGATACACTTGAATTAAGCCAATAAAGTCATGGTGTAATAACTTAGAGATAGTCCTACATTCTAAGCCTATCAAATAATATCAAGGAAGAATCCAGAGTTTTTCCTATGGAAAGAGGTTCTGTTCCAATTTGTATATGAGCTGCAACGCTGGATCAATGGGAATGGTACCAAAATTATCCGAGATAGGGCCGCCAACCCTCCAAGAACCAACCGGAGTCTCCGGTAATTGAAAATCTTCTTCGGCCTCCTGAACACAAGCTGGTCGGGAGAGCCGTTCCACCATAAATGTGTTGTAAAGTACCTAACAGAGGAGACGCATAGATCTATTAATACACTCCTATCTAATCATACATATACACTCTGGTACCGACTTAAGACCTTACCGCATGGACATCGTCCACCCCTTCTCCCCCAGGTTCCACTACTGAAGAGGTAAGCAACCTTTTCTACATGGCGGGAAAGATTCATAGCCATGAATGACTCAGCGGTCCGTATTGAAGGTTAAAAGTATTTCAAGGAGCTGGATAAGTATTTATATTGGACGATGTCTAGAGAGTCTGTGTTATCATATTGATAAAAATCATGCCTAAATAATTTTCTAACGCTTAAACTTTACGATAAAAGTTTGCACTGTCGTTGTTTTAATTTAAAAATATGAAGCTGTGGACGAAATTTTACGGATCGCTTTAACCTCAGCCTTGAGATCCACATAAAATGCTCTCGCGGACCCGTAGCTTGCCAACGCCTAACGAATGATACGTCACGTTCATCAGCAAATGTAAAAGTTTCAATAAATACAGCAGTTTAAGAGAATTTTAATTATTGCCATAAAAAATTCTACAGTAGGAATCACCGAATGGTAAGAAAATATTCTATGCATTTTTGTAATTTAACAATAAAAAACAAAATAATTTACTATTTTTCTTAAATACTTTTCTACCTTTCAGTGAGACATTAGCAAACATTCAGATGATCAGTGGACTAACTACTCCCATTAAAAGAAAAACGCAACACGAAAAATTCCTCATTGATTCGAGTATTGAAAATTGAATGAAAATCATCTATCCCATTTAAACTTCGTGCTTTCTAGAGCATCATCATCATAGGTAGTCTGTCCGTAGACAGGTCCGTGATTATTCTTGGTTAAACCTGGTTCTCCATATATTCCTATTTTCCGCTGTCCTCTTCATATCTTGATAACTCTCTTTCCCTTTCAAATCGTCTATCAGCTGAAATCTTTTCCTACCTCTTTCCCTTTTTCCATCTAGTTTTACTGCTAACACATCTTTAATCATACTCTCTCTCCTCAGGTAATGTCCAACTCAGTTAGCCTTCCTCTTTCTGATAGTCTGTATAATCATTCGCTTCTCTCCTATTCTTCGTAGCACTTCATTGTTTTTCATCCTATCTGTCCATTTTATCTTCAACATTCTCCTCCAAGTCCACATTTCAAAGCTTTCCAAGTATTTGATGTCATTTTTCCTTAGCGTCCATGTTTCTGCCCCATACAATGCTATACTCCATACGTAGCATTTTATCAACTTCTTATATAAATATATTTAAAAGTACCTTCGAATAGAAGGGTTCTCAACTTGTGGTCTACGGACCAATGGTGGTTTGGGGGACTTGTTGTGGATGTTCAGCGTTAGTGTTAACACGCTATATCAAACGTTATAAGCGACTGTGATGAATATGGAACTTTAAACGCATTACAAAACATGAGTAATTGGAAATTGATAATAGATCTCAGATATTCAGAAGCAACATAGATGAGTAGATGTTTCCAGTTAGCACTCCCGAAAGTGAAAGGAAAAGTTAGGATGATGGCTAGGAGAGATGACAGCGAGGTTTCCGTAGAAGACAAATGTGAAGTTTGCAGGGAAGAAGCTAAGAAATGGTGTTCAATGTAGCTCCTGTGGTAGGTGACATAATTTTAAATGCATAGCAAGTGAGAGAAGAATTGCAAAGCAAATTACGTTAGGCGCCTTTTTTTAAAGCACTTATAGTTTCACTTTCGCGTCTCTCCGTCTGCTCAAAAAGAAATTGAGAACAAGTATAGATGTGCACGGGTTTTCAGTGGTACATAAGTGCTTTTCGTAAAATTCGCCATAGTGTAATCATATATTAATGTATTAAGCTTTGAAATCAGAAAATTATTTTTCCTTATATGGTGGTAGCCCTGCTTTTAGATACGCTCGAAACATGGTCATTTCCTTTTGGCATTATATACTCGCTCTAAAAACGAAATTTCTTTTTGAAATCGGTTCAGCTAAAAACTTCCGAACTTATAGTTACAGAAATATTCTAACCTTGATATTGTGGTAGCCCTGTTTAGTCGATTCGGTTGAAATATGCTGTTTTGGCTATTTATTTATATGAAGATTATGTGCCATATTGGATTAAATCATGCTGTCAGTTCTCTATAAATACGTGTAAAAATATAATTTTATTTTTTATTGTGGTAGCCCTGCTGTTTATCTCCGCTTTAAACATCTTAATTTCATTATGGCATGTTGTATAAATCTTATATAGAGAATGTACTTGAAATCCGTTCAGGCAATTCATTCCAAATCCGTAATTGCTGAATGAATTTAATTTATATTTGATTCGAGGAACGATCTAACACAACTCGCTTTTTTCAGTTCACTCGTAATTCACAGTTTAAAACCAGAGCATCTGTGATGTATCGAGACGAAAATGCTTTCAATGCTATTGAAATTCTGTTTACACGAATCAATTATCGTTCAATGTGTGTGATTCATTCCCGTTGCTTCCATGGAATTGAACAAAAGTAGAGCTCTACCCTACTTCTTTCAATGTTCAATGCGATTGCTCAATGACATTGAGTTCCTGTATACACTTTTCAATTTTTTTTAAATTTAGACGATTCGACTGGATTGTTCCATCGAATTGAACCGTTTAAACGCGCCTTTAGAAAAATGAGGTAAACAACATTTTTTTCTATCAGCTAGGAGACCCCAGGAAAACAATTTTCATCTTCATCTGCCATCTTGAAACAAAATGGCGGCCGTTTAAAATATTTGAAAATTTATATTTCGGAAACGCTGCGTCGGAGAAAATAAAATTTTGAACAAAAAAGTCTTGGTAAGCGCAGTTTCAGCTTAGCGAGAAGATATGCAAGGCGCGTAGCGTCGAAGTCCCTGGAGCGAGCGGAGGGCGGGGTTGACGAGCGTAGCGCGTAGGGGCAGGGCTCCTAGTATTTATTAAATATCTCCAAAGGTATAAAAGATGAAAAGCTGAAATTTTGAACGGACATTTCCACATTAAAGCCACTTACAAACAGGCCTCTAATGACCGAATTTGTCGCGGTGTAATGGAATTAAAAACAAATTAAGATAATCTAAATTTATTCATATAACATGATCAAATTTAAAATTCTCATTATTTTGCCAATTAGGGTAATGGGAGAAGTCTTCATAGCGAAATAAAATGAAATATTACTGAATTTAGCAATAGAAGAAAAATGTGCTAATGTTCATGGATAACACTTAATTTGTTTCTATCTTGGATTACTTGCTAACAACTACATCTAGATAAACTAAAATTTTTGCAGGTGTAGCTCTCATATTGGTCAACCTACTTTGAAAATTTAGTTACTCCAAATTGCAGAATTCCAGAGATATTGCCCACATAGTCGCATAGATAAATCAAATATATAAAAAAAAGCCCTAAAAACAAATTAGAAGAGTGCCTGAGAGGGTTAAAATGCAGTGGGCATTTTAATGCGTTGAAGCAGAAAAGAAAGCCAAATGGCGAAGTTGCCTACTAGAGGCAGCGAACTCAAGAGTCAAAGCGCTTACAAGTAAAAATTATGTATAAGAGGACAAGTAATTGCAAGCGGCGAATGGGTCAAAGTAGGAAATAAACGGCGAAATATACATTGCACAAACTTTCTCATATAAGTACATATATATGTTTGTTAGACTGTGTACGCTTATAAAAGAAAAACGTTTATGAATCAAAGTTAACCATAGTTCAGCGTATATTTTAACGACACTGGACGATATATAGTAATTTTTGGGAAATATGGTTTAGTTAGTATCATTTGTGACATCAGGCTATACAATTGGATGAATTTTAATCAAAATCCTTATAGCCATTTTTGAGTAAAACGAATTTTGTTTCAAAATATCGTAGAATAAAGTACCCTTAATTGTTGCGCAATATCTTTCATCTCTTAAGAATGTCTATTATGAATGATATTATCCGCAAATATGAGATATCATTCGATTCAGTTTAACCGTTTAGGCTGTAATAAGATTTTGAGTGGATCGCGGCGAAGGCGTGAGGTCATAGGGCTTAGGTAAGGTAACTTAGCGTACATTGGAATGTCACTGGACGCCATATAATGATTTTAAGAGATATATGACTTACGCAGTATTATTTTTGACATTAGGCTCTACAATTGGATTGATTTTAATCGAATTCTGTGTAGCCAGTTTTGAGTAAATAAAATTTTTCTAAAAACCGCCAAGAATAAACTACCCTTAGATTTTGAGCAATATCATTTTTATTAAAATAAGATATGCAAAAAATAATATATTGCCCAAACACGATATATCATTTGATTTCATTTACGCGTTTGGGCCCTACAACAGCGAACAGACCGACAGACAGACGGCATGGCGAAAACCACTTTTATGGACTCAGGGACACCTAAAATGTGTATTTATATCAAAATATCGAAGTCGAATTTTTCACGATTAAAATACATTCTCTGTATATATGAGAAAGTAAAAAGGGCTGAGGGCGTGTAAAGCCAGAGAAGGAGGTTAAACCGCGTGTAAGGACTATGGGAGATTCAATGCTGAGATTTAGTGGCGAACTGTGCGAAAGTGATAGTGCGGCAACTGATTGTATTCCAGAGCAATTAGAGAGAAAATCAACAAGCTAAGCAGTAACAATTAATGGTTCTTCATGTCGGAACAAAGGACCTGAAGAGAGCGAATTCCAGAGACTATGAGGTGGGAAAAGTATGTGTTACTGCAGAAAACATATTCAAAGGTTCAAAAAATTATATTTATCGGGATAACACGTAGAAGAGACGTAAACAATAGCGTTGACTGTATAAATGAAGGCATGGACCGAATATGTCACAACATGGTTTGTCCTTCGTAGATCCGAACTGCTGGCTCAGTGAAAGAGTATTGGAGTGAAAGCTACACTTGAATAGAAGGGATGCACGGAAGCATGGACGGCTACTCAGTATGTAGACAAATATGTACCATGTAAAGCAGGATAACTAGAAGAGAACGCCAAGGATGGAGTTATGCGGCTGACAAAAGGTAGAGATGAAATGAAATTAGAGGCGTCGCCTGGAATAAATCGAAATAATATATGGATTTAAGGTTTCTTCAGGTAAATTGTCGGAATATCATGAATAAACCTAAGGAAAATGGAAAATTAATCGAAATATTCAAAGCGGGCGTATTTGTTGGGACAGAGTAACAGTTGAAGATGGAGATTCATTCTAGAAAAATCTTTCCAGAAGGGTTCACGCATTACAGACAAGATCGCGATTCCAGAGGCGGAGGGTTTTTCATATCCATGAAGGACGTAATTAACAGTATTTTGGTAAGATTTGAAGAGAAACACGAAATGTCGTTCGAGAACGCATTCGAGGAGGCAGTTATAAATCACAAAAACATAATTGGAGTAAGGCTGGTTCACACTAGAGGATCGGTCGCGGCTGGGACGCGGTCTGAGCAAGGACTTTTCGGGGATACCATTCACAATTGTAGGTTAGATCTCAGTCGCGGCACGAACACATTCCGACCTCCACCTAGAGCGTGACGTAGTTTATGGAGGCACCTAACTAGCAGAAAGATTCAAGCTCACTTCGGCTGTCACCGAAGATTGCCGATAGTAACCGAAGAGGCTAGGACTCGAAGGGGATTGGGACAAAAGTTGCCTCCTCGAGCTACCAAAGAGGTTCGTACAGAGGTCTGACCGCCTCCTCCCCTACAAGTGTGAGCGCACTTTGTCCTTTCCCAAAGAATCACCATTGAAAATAGAATTTGTATATTTGATCTAAAATGTCCCGACCGCGTCCTGTCCGCAACCGTCCCTCTAGCGTGAACCAGCTTTAAAGGAAACCGGGAGACAATTTTCTTTAGGTGGAAACCTTACAAAACCTGCTTCGGGGAAATATAGAGGAGATAAGTACAAGAGATGCAGGAAATTTTAACCTTCCGAAGGTAAATTGGAAAAGGTCAATTAGAGACGGAGAGGAAGCTCGAGAACATGTAATCATTCACGACGGAGGGTACAGGCAAGTAAGCAATATTCCAACCAGGAGCGAAAATATTTATGATGTTTTTCTTGTGCAAACTTCTGACTCATTCATTGGTTCCGAAACTTTTAAATGAATAAGTGATCATGATGAAGTGAGGATTGAAATGAGCTTCGAAAATTACCAGGTAAAACATCTCTCAAAAAACATAATTTGGACGTACTTCAGGGAAGATACATTAGTTTACCAATGTTTATTGCGAGAAATTTATCAAGAATGGGCTGGAAGTGGTAATAGCATAGACTATATATATAGAAACAATTTAACTAAATGGTATTTACATTTACATTATTACCCTGCAAACCTCTAATGGTAATTTGCAGGGTATGTCATTACACCCAACTAACTCCATTTAAAACCTCTATTGGCCTGTCTTGTCGCGTCTGTGAAAAAATGACCAGTCTTATCTATCGCATATAGCAATTTTACATTATACAGTTACATAACTCTCCTGCAAGCTGCAAATACCGTTTGGCAGGAGGTGCCACTGCACCGAACAAACTCTACCTAAAGCCCTCTATTGGCCTGTATTATAGCGTCCGGAGGAAATGATCTATAGTATCTCTAGGTTCCAGCGACTATTTCGAGGTATTTTCTGGTACTCTCTGATTTAGTCCTACGGTCACTAGCACCCGTGGGTACAACTATGCCGCGCACGTTCTCAACACATTCAGAGGATTGGTATAATTTGCTCCGATAAAAGCCATTCAGGAACCTCCAGATCTGGAACTCTATTATAGATTGAAAGATCAGTACATTGAAAAGAGTGGTTAGAATAGAGTATATGAGACTAAAGTCGGGCGTTTGCTCTAGGCGCAAATACAGACCCATAACAAAGACGTTAAATAAAGAGAAAATAGCCGCCTACGATAGACTTCTGATTAATATTTTAAACTCGAACAATAACAATCATTTATATAGGCACTTAAAAATATGGACAGGTAAAATGAAAGCGATACGAAAAGTTAACAAAATGAAGTGTGGAAATAATTGTAAATGGATTGTAAATGTAATTCAATTTAAAGGATGGTATTCCACAGCAGGAGTAGGAAACATTTTCTGAGTGACGATCCACATTCGTAGTTGCGAATGCTTTGGAGGGCCGCATTGGAAATCACGAGAGCTTCGGCCGGCCGGATGAGTGTTTACATCAGAAGTAACCTAGAGATTCTGCGGTCTTATTATTAGTGAAAATTAATCAAAATAATTTACTAGCGTTAAGACTTCACCAGAAAGATTTTTGAGACAATAATTTTACTGAAAAATATGAAATTGCCCACATTAAATTTTACCAAACACTTTTTCATCATAACTTCGCGGGCAGCATGAAGCGTATTCGGGGGCCACATGCGACCCACGAGCCGTGGGTTGCCGACTCCTGTTCTACAGTATTTTAGTTGCACTACTCAGTTTTAAACGAATTAAAAGTATCAGTCAAAAGTGGGCCGAGAGTTGAAATTAGCTATCCAAATATCTTTTTAAAATATAAAATACTCAGCTGGCATAATACAGCAGCAAGTGCCTTGAAAATAGAAGATAAAATGGCAGTATCGTACATCAAGTCCCTATTCACAATTTCCCTAATGGTCGCATCCACAATGAATGAAAAGAGGGGGTAATTATTCATATTCGCCAGGACATATATATAACAGAAGTATAGACCAGTGACCTTATCGTCGGTAGTTTGTAAAGTACTTGTGGTTTATATGCGTAAGTAGAAAGTAATAGTTGATTCTACGAAGGGCAGTACGGGTTCAGAAAGTGTTACAAACTGCATTTATTAGGGCTGTACCAAGATGTTGTGGACACGCTCGACTAAGTTGAGACTCGGAGGGAAGAGCATTACATTTGTCGGAAGCATTCAAAGTTAAGTCTCAAGAAATCCTTCTGGCGAAGCTTATCGGGCTAGAAATGGGCACGAGCATAGTGAGATGGATTTCTTAAAAAGTAGGAAAAAAAGGGTTAGAATAGAGGATAATCTACCCAATGAAATAACCGCCACATAAGGGAGTTCCGCAGATTAGTGTTTTAGGACCGTTATTACTTATCACCTAAATCAGGGTTCGGCAACCTAAGGGCCGCAGGCGGCATGCGGCCTACAGGAACGTTTCATGTGACCCGTGAAGCTATGATGAAAAAGTGGTCGGTAAAATGTAACGTAGATAATTTCATTTTTTCAGCAAAGTTATGGTAATATAATCTTTCCTGGTGAATTTTTAACGCTAGTAAATCATTGAAACTTGATTTTGACCAATATGAGACCACAGTATCTCTTGGTCAGGAGCCCCCAACCTGGTGGTAATTTGAAATTCAAAATATTTGGCGAGCTCCATATAAAACATAAGAAAGGCGGGGCATTAAAATAATTAACAAATGTCAAATAATTATAAAACATTTATTACAAATAATTTTTAAAAGTTCCATTAATGCAATTATACGATAATATTTTAAATTAATAAAAATGATATATGTTTTAATGCAACGTTTGACATTGCATGTTATCTACCTATTCGTCATATTCCGGGATGTACAGAAATATAGGAAGTCCCATGCAGTCATTGAGATGAGCATCGGCTAACTGCAATCTACGCTTCGACTCCAATGTTGAGAATCCACTCTCACACTAATGAGGAAACCCAAATATGCATTCATTTGTTGACAAGAAAAATCCAAAGGAAATGCAATGTAAAGGCTACAGAATGATAAGCCTACTATCATACACTTCTACTTCTACATCAGTGACTTCCAAAATTTACCAAGCCGCGCCCCCCCTTCACCAAGGAAAGCTGTCTTGGCGCCCCCCACATTATGTTCAATAACAATTATTTAAGAAAACTTACTTGACCTACAATTTTGATGTAGCATATATATGATAATATTAAATGATGGTATAACAAAAAATATAATAAAATTTAATGAAACTTACAATTTGCTATGGGATGGATGCTTGCTTTTTAGCACAAAGTTTTTGGAATTTGGGTGTCATTGATGAGATGGAAACTCGCAGTTCATTCTCAATTATTAGCGGAGAGCGATACTAGGTCTTCATGACAGCAACAGCGGAAAACCCAGTTTCACACAAGTATGAAGTTACAAATGGAAGCAGAATATCAATGGTTTTTTCTGATAGAACAGGGTATTCTCTGGCGACTTGCAACCAAAACTGAGGAAATTATCATTCGATAAATCTATTAGTTGTTCCTGATCTGAAGTCGGCAGCCCAAAGGTAGGGCTAACAAAAGGATTTCGTATCCATTCAAATATTTCAACTTGCAAGTCTGAAGTATACTGCAAACTGCACCTGTAACTCAGGTGCTCCATGAATAGTTATATATTAGCTTCAATTTCACTACTACAAAGAAAAATTTCTAAAACAGGAAACATGTCAAAACATTTATTCTCTAAATTTATTTTCCATAAATCCAATGTTCTCATGAATACATTTATTTTATTTTTCTGGTTGAGTATGTTCATTTGAGGTCCTTGAAATGAAAAATTCAAATTGTTTAATTTTTCATAAATGTCCACTAAGTACGCCAATTTTTACTTTCTCCATGTACGTAGTATAGGGGAAAGTATTGTTTTCATGAAAATAATCGACTTCGAGATTTCAGCGGAAATACACGTTTTGAGGTCACCTGAACACGTTTTGATCCATGTCTGTCTGTGTATGAGATAGCTTTTTTGTGGGTGCTCTAACTCAAAAACTATTAATTAGGTCAACGCGAAATTTCATATTTAACATTTTTATAAAAGTTTAAAGAACTGATTAGTTTTTGGTAAATATCGGTCAAACGGAAGTTAGTGTTTACTCTTGTCACTTATCCGTTATTTTGAAATATTTGCTTTAATATTTGATAAATGTAAATATATATTGGAATAAAAGTTATAGAAAATTAAATTTTCTACAATCTTTGTTTGAAACATTTTTCCATATAATGCATTGTTTAAGAGATATCTTAAAACTAAATTATTTAGCTGCCACCACCACGCCACCTACCGACGACTATTGTTAACAATTGACGCTTAGTTACATCTTACAATTAGTAACGCTCCTTTTTATTTTCTTAATTGTTGGAGCTTTGTGGCTATATCCAATATCAGAAGGCTATGGTTTGAGTTTATTTCTGTTCTTCGTAGAGTCTAAAATTTTCTCGGTCTTAAAATATTTATTATTATGTTTCGAATTAGAAATATTACAGATATGGAAAAAGTCATATGGAGGCCACATCAGATTTTTGATTGAAATGTTCATCATACATTAAACTTGCATGCGCATTTTTGCATTCCCTGAGAAAAACTCCAATTTCATTCCTCTTCAAAAACTCTCTGAAGCACTTTTCCACGAGATAACCAGCGAGATTCGTAATAATAGAGCAGAGCACTGTGCTCTTCGTCCATTTCATGGCACAACTTAGCATAAATTCTCACTTTCAACGGAATACTTTTGATTTAATTTATTATTCGTACGACATCTTTAAATACTGCCCTTAGTTTCTCACTCATGTTTTTAGACACAAGAGCTTGTCTGTGAAGCATACGATGTATCCAGAGAACAAGTGGTACCTTTTTCTCACTAGGACCTGAAGTCCTGCATTTTGACCAGACATAGACTGAGCTCCATCTGTACACAACCCAACACAACTTTCCCACTTAATATCATTTTCAAGCAGAAATTCGTCAATTATTTTAAATATTTTTACAGATGTAGCCCTACCGTCAAATAGTTGGCAAAACAACAAGTCCTCTTTAATTTCATTACCTGTGATATATCTCACATAAGCAATTAAATGAGCATCCTTCACTACATTAGTTTTCTCATCTATTTGCAGAGCAAAGCGGGTGTTCTTAATTGTTTCAATTAATTTTTCGCAAAGATCTTCAGATAGCTCTTAAATTCTTCTTCCTGCAGTGTTGTCTGCAAACGGAATGCTGTGTAACTGATTTACGTATGATTCGCCAAGCATTACTTCCACGATATCAATAGCAGAAGGCAAAATTAAGGTTTCTTCAACTAAATGAGGCTTCTTATATTTAGCAATTCCATGACAAACATTGTAAGAGGCGATCAATGCTTTTGAGGCAATGGTTACTTTCTAATTTTTTCTCGAAGAAATTCGTTGTTTTTCCAATATAATTACTATGCTGCGTTTCAAAATGTCTTCTCAACTTATTAGGCTTCAGGCTATCTGCAGCCAAGATATTCGTGCAGAGCACACACTGAGGCCTCTCTTCTTAATTGATGTTAGTACTCGTGAAGCTAAGAGATAGATATTTCTTGTCGTATTTTCTAATTTTCGGATTTTTCATGCTTTCTCGCCTTTACTGGAACTTTGGTAACTATTTTTCCTCTTACCTGTCAAGAACTTATCCATTTTTCAAGGGCGAAAATTTTTTTACTCGAGAGTCAAAGCAATCACTTTCAAATTAATCAATTTCCGAACTTAACAGTGAATGGTAAAATTAAAAAAAAATTGTAAAAACTAGTTACACACTGGAAAGTAACTGTTATAACACAACATACGTCACTCCACAAATTATATTTTTGCAAGGGGCCGTCACTCTATAATTTTAGCCAGTCTGCTATACCACTTTCTGTTCATTTTTACTATATCCTTTCAAACGGTCACCATACTCTCTTTACTATTCAATGCACATGAACTGGGAGATATATTCAACACATGGGAGCCAGAATAGAACTGATGAAATCCGAAGCTATGTAAACCTGAGGGGGGAAATTATAAACACAGAAATCTAGGAACCACATAACCAATAAAGTATACACGAATTCATTAGGGACATGGAATGTTGTAGCTGCTTCATTGTAGCTCGAGCTCAAGAGCCAAGAGAGATATTAAACTGGCTCAACGCGATACTCTCTAAGCGAGAGGGTAAAATGAGAATGTCTCATAGTAAACAAAAACATCTTGAAGGACTCGTCCTAAACTAAACTGAAGAAGAACATTCATTACGGAGTTGTGGAAATATATGGCACTATGTATAGTAGGAGAATGGTAAGATAAACAAAGACGCAAACGATATTTCCAAACCACTCAAGAATGAAATTTGACAGCCGCATAGCGAGGTCTCACAATAAGGGCTAAGCAGACATTGAATCTGTCAAACCTTTCGCGCCCCCCTGCTCTGTTCGTCGCGTCCCCCAGTTTGGAAACCACTGATCTACATGATACTCTGCAAGCAGTGGTGAGGCGTCCATGGCTATGGAAGCACCGCTTCCCTTAAAAGAATAAATAAAATAAATCACGAATTGAAAATAAATAAACTGGCTGATTTCGTATGTTGCCTCAGTAGCGAAACGCCAAATTAGATAACTGTAATATTTGAAAAATGCGCCAGCGACGACACTAGTCGCATGATGGTATGGTATGATGGAGAGTGAAAGAGAGAGACGAAATCAGTCTGCGCATGCGTCAACTGGGAGAGTAGGGATAGGGGTTAGCGAACCTGCATGCTTCACAGAATCATACGCATACGTGTTCTTATGAATGGGGTCATTGATCGCTTTGCCTCAAGTGTTACTTCGTTCATATAGCCATATTAATTCATTTACTGGTGTTCAGTTACTTCATTTGCTGTTACTGTAAGTTTCTTGCGGAGTGCGAGGTTTAGAAGTGGTTTTGTTTGATTATTATCGACGCATTTACAGAGACGTAGGGAAGCTCCACGGCGGCAGATTCCACCATGCATTCAGGGGCTCCCGCTGATGTTGTTGCTACTTGTGGGACTGCGGGGAGTGAGCTTCTTCAACAGGAATGCAACTGTTCCATTGAAAAGATACTCAATAAATCGTTCAGTGCAGTTTCTTATCAAGATAAATTGCAAATAATCGAAAGCGGCAGACCAAAACAAATACTAAGACTTAAAGACCAAAACTAAATCTTTTACGCGATACTTTTATGAAAATATTTATGACTCTGTGACGTGGTTACGTGGCTGCAGAAAACTAAAGAAACTCTTTTTCTGGCCTTGCCTTTTGTTTTCTTCAGAAAAAAGTATTTGGAGTAGGACTGGTTTTGAATATTTAAACAATTTTTCCATAGCGCAAAAGAGACACAAACTGTCTCAAAATCATATCGTGTAACTCAAGCAGCTGAAGCAATTCGGAAAGATCCGTATTGAGTTCAGTCTGGATAAACAGTTTCGTCTATCGGTAGAAAAACACAATGCAAATGTAAAGAAGAAGAGACAAATTGTTAGCCACCTAATTAAAGTTACGAACGTGACTGACATCTTCGCAAGAAGAAACCAAAGAGTAGAACTATACTACAAAAAATGAAGTACTTGTACATTTTAAAACATTATATTTTGCTTTTCTTGCGTGTCGGTCTAGAACAGCTCTCCCTATTTCAGTAATAACGCCTCGCCACTGCCTACAAGTCTCCTTTTTGGCGGACGACAGGGTGTGTAGTGCACCTAAGGTCCCTAGTTTTCCTACGTTATCTTTTCCTATTATGTTCTCTTGTCGTCCTAGGGAAAAACGGTCCTCTATATTGCTCCGTTCTGCAATCGATCTCCCGAATGTTATTCTCGCCGTCCTGCCTTCCGAGATACGGCGGGCTTCTGATAAGACCTACTACCTCAACCTACTACTTCAAAGAACATCACGAGAATTCTTAATATAAGAATAGAGAAAAATGCCAAAGAAATGCTAAGAGATCAATTCGGCTTTAGAGAAGAACGAGGAACCAATGATACTATCGGTGTATTGAGAATCATACCAGAAAGACCAGTTTACTACAGCCAAGATTACAGCGTATGTTTTGTCGACTGGCAGAGGACCTTCGATAGAGGGAATGCTGATGAGGATGTTAAAGGATATAGGTGTAGATTGGAAAGACAGGAGACTGATCAGGATTCTTCTATACGCTAATCAAGTTATATCCACGTTACCTCTAGGATACAGACTCTAGTGAAAGGGACGGCGAAGTTACAAACATTTAAGTAAATGGATCCATTTTTGTACTTTTTAATTAATTATTTCTCGTAAACTAAAAGCCATTGGCTCGAAATTCCGAAAAGATATTTTTATATTGACCTAAAGTCTCCACTGGTAGATGATGAACCGAATCTGTGAGTTACAGACCGTACCCTCTCCTGTCAGTTAAATATCTAGGAGTCACGATCCATCGTGATCTGTCGTGGGACACCCACATTCGCCGATAGATAGTTGCCGCTAACGAAAAGCTTACCTTTATAGGGAAAATAGTTCGAAGTAGCTCCGAAAAGTGAAAAAATTATGTTATTTATCCTTGGTTCGACCGCAGGTCGAATATGCGTCAACTGTGTGGAATCCCTACGAAAAGGGACTCATTAACGAGATAGAAAAGGTTCAGCGCAGGGCAGCTAGAGTTGTAAAGAGAAATTACGATAGTAAACAAAGCGTAATATCATTAATAGAAAATCTGAAATAGACATCGTTAGAGGGACGTAGGCTGCAGGCTAGATTTAAACTGCTGGAAAATTTATGTCAGAGGGGCTAGCGAATGAGGTAGTAGATCTTATCAGAAGCCCGACGTATCTCGGAAGGCAGGACAGTGAGGATAAGATTCGCGAGATCGATTGTAGAACGGAGCGATGTAGGTGATCGTTTTTCCCTAGGACGACAAGAGAACATAATAGGAAAAGATAACGTAGGCAATAGGAATTTTCTCACATCATTAGCACTTCCTGACCGGTAGTTCCATCTTGATGTTCATTTATGTTGTCTTCATCCTCTTGATTAGAGGTTTTGTGTACAGATCCTGGAGCAAAAACAGGGCCCTTTAATTTAGTAGGGTAATATAGGAAAATACCGCAACTCTTACAACCATTCACAGCATTGCTCAGTGTAACTGCTTACTTCCAAGCTTCTGAAAATATTGCTTCAAAACCAATTTTATTCAATCATTTGATTGCGTACTTTCGTATAAACGGCATACAAGCTTCATTGTAATAGGTTTACAACGGAGCAAAAAAGCCACATCGAATAGTTGGAGATTGTGGGTGTAATGCGATGGCAAAAACAAAAGGTTACATAATAATAAATATTTTAAGAAACTGCGAGAAAATCTAGACTACAAAGAACAGAAATAAACTCAAGCCATAGCCTTCTGATATTGGATATATCCACAACGCTCCAACGGCATAAGTGACAATGAGAGAACGAATGCTCGCCTTTTGATGTAGTGGAGAACTTCTAAATAAATCTTCGAGGAAGTTTTACTCAATAAGTCACCTTTCTTTAGAAATAATAACGCCAAAATAAGCGTCGATCGAGTGATAAAAACCGTGTGCCGTCCTTCAGGGGCGTAACTACTATGCAGCGGGGGGGAGGGGGGGGGCGAAGGGTCTGGAAGCCCAAAGAATCAGGGAGCCCGCGACGCCGGCCTCAGCATTTTTTATAGATCATAACTAAAATTCTTATTTTTCCACCCACTGCAAACAGAGCGTAGCAGGCCGCTTATAAAGTTAAACATTTTTCCTCGAGATCCATCTGGATCCGTCAGACCCATATGGAAGACGAAAGGAACTTTTGTACTGTAATCATTAGGCCAGTGGTGGCCGCTGGCATAGGGCCATGGAGCCATGGCCCAACCAAAATTCACAGAAAGAAAAAAGCACTATAAATATTGTTTTTGAACAGATTGATTTCATGTTTGAGTCTTGAATAAGTTTAATTTGTCGTTAAGCAGCACAATACTCCGGTCGGTAAGAGAATTTACGGGAGGAGTGGGCGGCGAGTCCGGCGGGGAGTTCCCCCACTCCAATGGAGCCACCGCCTATCTGGCTCGGTCAGAAGACATGGAATGCATGCGCACTGCATGCTTTTCCCTCCATCTCCTACCCTCTCCCGCGCTTGAGAATATCCACCGTTGGGGCCAAGTTCAGTTTGGCTCGGCTCAGCCTTCAAGCTAGCAGCTCGATGTAGTATTGGTGAGTGTGAATGTTTCAGTTCTCCGCAATGAATACGATAAGTACTTTATTAAAACAGCCGTTTTTGTCGTCTTACGATGATAAACTAGAAATAAAACGAATGCAAAGACCCCTCCCTAATTTGAATTTAATAAAAAAGCAACAGTGTGACAACAAACAGAAAAGGTGTCGTAAATTTAATGACTTATTCAAAGAACAATAGGCTGTGTGGGTGTGATGAAAAAAATGTGTTTTTTTGTTTTCCTTGTGTTCTTTTCCAAGGAGATG
Organism: Tanypteryx hageni; assembly: GCA_028673005.1. Taxonomy (NCBI): domain Eukaryota; kingdom Metazoa; phylum Arthropoda; class Insecta; order Odonata; family Petaluridae; genus Tanypteryx; species Tanypteryx hageni. Next base: position 194,042,268 of record CM054112.1, read on the forward strand.
TCAGCTGGTCGAGGAACAGGATTTCGGACTTGGTACACAATTGGGAAAAATGAGGGCTCACGGAAAATCTAAACAACATATGAACAATGTTTTGAGTTTATCGTTGCTGGGTAAAACAAATATTCAAAGTCGGTCTAACTCACAGTATCGGCTAGCTATATCTAAACATAACGAACAAGTAGATAAAAATAAGTACGTATTAAATTTGATTATAAATTGTATACGTTTTTGTGGAGCATTAGAATTAGCATTGAGAGGGCATGATGAATCGGATGAGTCACAAAAGAAGGGAGTTTTTCATGAGTTAATCCAGTTTAGTTCTGAGTTAGATAAAGACTGAAAAGTTCACCTTAGTCTAAAACTATACAGAATGAGTTGCTGGAATGCATGTTGGAAGTATACCACGAAAATGTTCGCAAAGAAATTAAAAAAGCATATTATGTAGCATTGACAGCCGATGAAGCTACTGACGTGTCATGTCAATATCTTTTATTCATTGTATTACGTTACATTGTAGGCGAAAAACCGGTAGAAAGGTTCTGAAATTTCGTTAATCCTGACGGACATGATTCTCGTGCAATCGCAGGTTGTATTTTAAAACAACTCGACCCCCTAATTGGTGACAGTCCGAATAAACTTATAGCACAAAGTTTTGATGGTGCTTCTGTTATGAGTGGACGTTTAAATGGCGTTCAGAAACTGATAAAAGACAAGTTTTCACTTGCTAATTTCGACCACTGTTACGCCCACCATAATCACAGAAAAAAAGATAGATTTCAATTTACTGGACACATCACGGTTACGAATCTATTTGTGGTCGAAGAATTTGATAATTACAGCAAAAAATTCCCTCACACGTATCTCAGTGAAATAATTGAAAAGTATCCTTTTTGGAAAAAAAGAGATTGAAGAGTGAACTTCAAATTTTTTACGAAAGAGAGGAATTGAGAGCAGTTTCTGATGCAGTACCATTTCTGTCACTAAATTTGGGTGATGATTTGTGTGAAACATTTCAAGAGACAATAAAGCTTTTAAAAGTGTTGATCACAATACCAATGTCGACATCAGAAGCAGAAGGGTGTTTTTCAATGATGAAAAGAATAAAGACTTTTCTTAGGAATGCTATGAAAGAAGAAAGACTAAGTGTTTTAGGCATGCTATCGTGTGAAAAAACTTTTGTAAATAACATAGATAGCTTCAACAGAAAAGTTATTGCTTTATTTTCTAACAAGAAATATCGCCGAATAGACTTTGTTTACATTTCATTTTAGCTGCAAGTCACTTTTTTCATCTACTCACTACAGTACATTTTTCGGTAAGTAAAAAATTAAATATTTTTTTGTATTATAAATTTAGGTTTTTTTAACATAAGTTGTCCCTACCAGTTGAAACACCCCCGGCCGCCACTGCATTAGGCATGTCAATAATATAGGGAAGAAGGCCAAGTTGACAACTGTAAATATGAATACGTATGCCCGTTATGAACACGTTATTCCATGAAGCTTAGAAGAAAATTTCGATTATTTCTGGGTGTCTTTTAGGAAAGAAACTTTAATGTCATTTGATAAGTATAAAAATATGATGTGGCCACCATATGACTTTCTCCATGCCTGTAATATTTCTAAAAATTCAATAAATATTTTAAGGAACTGCGAGAAAATTTAAAAAAATACAAAGAACCGAAATAAACTCAAACCACAGCCTTCTGATGTAGGATATAGCCCCGTAACTCCAACAATTAAGCAAATAGAAAGGAGCGTTACTAACAATAAGACGTAACTAAGCGATAATTGTTCACAATAATCACCGGTAAGTGGTGTGGTGGTGGCAGCTAACAAATTTAGTTTATAAAATATCTCTTCAACAATACATTTTACATGGGAAAATGTTTCAAACAAAGGTTGTAGAAATTAAATTTCCTATAACTTTTATTTCGATACTTTTTTACATTTATCAAATATTAAAGCAAATATATCAAATAACGGATGTGACAAGAGTAAACACCCACTTCTGGTTGACCGACTTTTACCAAAAGCTAATGAGTTCTTCTGACTTTTATAAAAATGCTAAATATAAAATTTCGCGATGACGTGATTATTAGGTTTTGAGTTAGAGCACCCACAAAAAGCTATCACACACATACACACACAGACAGACATCATCGAGAAAATAGTCAAAACGTGTTCAGAGGACCTTAAAACGTATTTCCGTTGAAATCTCGAATTCGTTTTTTTTCATGAAAACAGTACTTTCTCTATACTTCGTATATGGAGAAACTAAAAAACGGATGTGACAAGACTAAACACTCACTTACGGTTGACCGATTTTTACCAAAAACTAATTAGTTCTTTTTCCTTAAACAAAAATGTCAAATATAAAATTTCGTGTTGATGTGAATAATAGTTTTTGAGTTAGAGCACCCACAAAATCCCGGTTACAGACACACACAGATATCAACGAGAAAATAGTCAAAACGTGTTCAGGGGGCCTTAAAACATGTATTTCCGTTGAAATCTCGATTCGATTTTTTTCATGATAACAATACTTTTTCCATACTTCGTGGAGAAAGTAAAAATATAATTTAGTTTTTATCTTACTGCATTATAAAGTATTTCTTCATGTATGTTTTTCTTCATTACATATTGCTAGATATGCAGGGTGGGATTTAAAAATCACGCGCCCTTGTTCAAAGCATCCCGACTTTCGTGTTTTCTGTAAGAAAGGAAGCATTAAGCCATACATACTTAAATATATGTCATTTGCGAAAGCTAGAATTTCTCGCAGGTGATTAACAGGAACTTAATATAAATTCTTTTTACTACATGAACATACCCTGCCATCCACCAATAAGGTAACTTGCAGGGTATCATGTAGATGTGGATGAACAATACTCATCGTATTTCTAGCTGCGAAAAATAAAAAGGAATTAAAATAAGAAGAACTTAAGAAGAGGAACAAGAAATTCACCTCAATGAAAATGCCTAATGACTTGTAAATAAAACAATATATTAAACAGTGCATTTTTCATTTATATCAACATTTTCGAAGCGAATGTAGAATGATTTTTTGTATGGTTGCCCACTATTGTGGGTGGGGCCAGAATTTGTAGTTACGTCCTGGAGGTGTTTCTTTTACACATAGCAAGGTTTTGCCACATCTTGGCCCATCTATCGACGATTATATTAAAATCCACCAGGCTTTAAAAAATGGAATTTCTAATACATTTATGGTTAGGCCACCTCGATTGTCGGCCGCCTTTGTATTTTAACTTCTGCTGTTGGGTATCACGTTGCTGCATTGAGTGAAAGAGTAAACTTTGCGCGTTATTTGGTTTTGAATTTTAACAGACATCTTCAGGAATTTCCAAGAAACAGCAGTTTTCTAAAAATGAATAATACAGCTCAATCTGCTGCTATATTCCAACATTTAATAAAAATAACTCAGTCGACAACAAAATGATTGAGAGCATCAGATGCGCAATTCGACTGCAACCAATGAGGATGATTGAGGATGGTCAAAAGCTGTTTTTTCCAATGCATTAATGGTTCCTTCATGGAATAGCAATGTTGGATGATTAAGTAAATTAATTCACTCGCTTTTACGATTTGTTCTAGATCAATTCTATTTATTTATTCCACTTATTAAATCCTTTAAATACATTACTTCACCTGTTATTAAACTTTCAAATAGTCTAACTATCCAATCATTCGACTTTTGCAAAGAAATCCTGCGTTCGGATGATAATAAAGTAATAATTAAAAACTTTGCATGGTAAGTACTAGTGTTCCTAGAAAAGACCGTTTAAAGCAAAACCGTGCAAAGTGGGGAAGTTTTCCCAAAGGAATACACGAGGACACAAAAAGTTTAAGATACCATGAGCCCTAGACACTTCCGTTCACAAACTCAATCCTACCTTATGTGACCTAAACTACATACAGGGTTGTACCCTGAGAAATAACTCCATCCACCATCACTTAAAGGATGCTAATAGGTTACAATAATTTTCATTTAAAATAAACTTCTATGGCCAATGGCGGATTTACCTTAAGGCAGGGGCAGGCAGTGCCTAAGGGCGCAAACGATTAGGGAGACGCATATTTTTTATTTTACATAATGTTTTATATTTACTATTTGAATATCGTCAAAAATGTCATTAAAACTGTTGATGTGATGTTTACTTAGAGTATCATAATAAAAATCGGTTATAGATTTCAATAAAGAACAAGTATTTTGTTTTAAGTAAAGAAAGGGTAAAAATATGAAGGCGTAAATATCTACATGGCTAAGGGCTCAATATTTGTAAATTCTCTACTGCCTCTAGTCTCACACGAGTAGTTAAAAGTTTTCCCATGTATTAAAGGAACTACAGAGCAGTAGAAGTTTAACGTTTCATACTTCTAAATAATTTCTTTGGTGGCTTTTCCCCATAGTCCAAAGGAAAATGCTCTCAGCGGTAAGGTTCGACACCCAAATATTAGAATATTTGGTTTAGGCAAGTTGCAAAAAAACTTGTTAAATTATAAAAACATAACACCATTTCATTGGAACTTCGTACATCCTATTGGAATGTGTATGGTTCAGAAGGTACGATTAGCAAAAGAGTTTGTTGGATTTTAATGACCCGTCAACAACGTGTTAAACTATTGTCTGAGGTCGATTATCAGGCCTACATCAGGTCTCGCCGGAATTTCACAATCTATAATAATAAAAGGCGGCGTGTGTCTGCCTTTCTGTGTATGTGTGGACAGCATTTCTCGAGAAACAAGAAACTTTGAGATCTAAAACTTGGTACAGGGCCAGAATTTTTATATCTTGTGGAGAGGATACCATACAAATCATACCCTACAGCAGTACTCGAAAACCAAGAAACTTAGAGACATAAAACTTGGTACACATACTAAAGAGACCTTGAGGATGTGCATCCTTGGGACAGAATTTTGATTTTTTTGGGGAGAGGGTACAATACAAATCATACCCTGACTAGAGGTCCGTGTTAATTTTTTGTAAAATTACACAACTTATTTTGAATATACTTAGCAAAATATCAAATTTGAATTTATATTTAATTTCTTAATACCAATTAAGGGAGGATATTGGTCACTTATTTCGAGAGTACCTCGGGTTTGAATGCGGGTGAAATGAGCATGAAAATTTCGAAACTGTAAACCTTGGGTAAAGACCGGGTAATTAGCTAATGGGTAAAGGAATGTATATCTTGGTACCTATGATGGTCATTTTAATTGTAAAAACTGATTTAAATTATTCTTTAGAGCAGTTGAAATTTCAATATATGATGGATTCATAAATAATGCCAAAAGATAACAATTTCCATGTTTTCCCTTACACGACTAAATTATCTATTTAGGTAATGTCATTGTAAAAAGGAATTATTATTGTTAAAATTAATCAAGAGTTAATGAATCTTTAGGGATTATATTTTTTTATCTTTTGTAATCTGTTACAAATGGGGTAGCTATGTATCCCAATTGTCTAACAACGAAAAATAACTTGAGTGTTATCCATGAACATGGATAAAATTAGTATGTTTCTCAGAGGAATGTTTTACCAGTTAAACCAAAATTTCCATTTTTTTTGTCCCAGTAATGTGACAGTCCTGGTTGAGTGATTGGACCCGAGTATATGATTTTCTAATTTCAATCTGATTTAAATCCTGAATACTAGATTTTATCGAAATACTCTGCTATATGCGTACAGATGAACGGCTAGACCACAGCGGATCTCAAAACGTTTTTTTTCGTAGCACAGCCCTAAAAAGGAATGAATTTGTATCTCGGCATTCTCTCCCCCTCCTAGGGAAGGGGGAGGGAATGAGAACCGCTGAGCTAGGAGAGAAGGACGGAGCAAATACAATAGGTGCTTCTATTATACGAAGCGCCGTTTTAATAAACGCGCCTGTAAACCATAATTCTATGGGCTTTAGTTTTCATCCACCCAAAAATAGGCTATTGTAACTCACACATTATTGAATACCAGTTGAACCATATTTCCAAGGCAAATCCCTTGAATTGGTTTCCAGTTGCCTTCCTTAACAGTATATTCCATACGTAAAATTATCACTTAATTAGGTAAATCAACCAAATGCACGAGCCTTCACAGCCGCTTCTCTGTAGTGCTGACACATCTTGGACCACTCTTACCCTGATTCCTACCTATTGACTTTAATGGAATGGGTGACCCTATCCGGGGATAATGCTCGTGTCACTACAACTCTAAGGCTTCAAGGAGCTGAGCCCTAGGGACTATTGTTTCGACGATTTACGTCTTCGCAGGTAAAAATCATAAACGTAATTCAACAGGGATCTACCTAGCTCTTGAGTTTTTTCATAAACGAAATGCTTAGGAGGAACCATTGAGGTTTATTTAAAAAAATGAAAGTCGTTGTCTATTCGCTAGCAAAAACGAAAAAAGAAAACTGACATGCTGATCATGATCATATTCATATGACGCCTGCGACCTTTTCTGCCTCTTCTGTTTTAAAATCCTTCCCTCTCCAACATCTCTTTCTTTTCGGTGCTTTTACAGAATTTCCTCTCGCTCACGTTCATCTATTGCAGTGCGGCACACGTGCCCCTTGTAGCAAGCAAAGCTTTTCTTTGTGGCATGGCACAAAATTTGTGAATTTTAGCGTTAGTGAAGAAGATGAAGAATGACATTGTAAGGAATTATTTTTAAAAATGTCATCTCCCCCTCAATCCCACGAATGTGACTGAGTTTAACTAAATTGTTACGTTCTTGAGATTGTGTGTGTGATGACCACCTTATAAATAATATAAGATTAATTACTACAAATTGGTAAACAAAAATTGAAGTTGATTAAAGTGAAGGAACTCAAGGGTCAATCAATAAATTAAACATTTAGTTAACTGTGATTTCAAATATCTTAGTAATAATAAAAGAGAAGTCGCATTACAACTAATATGATGTGCTATTTGTGAGAAATCCGAATTTTATCGTAGTTTTTGATCACTATTGTATTTTTTAAGGAATTATAGTAACTTCCGATACCTTTCATATTTGAGATTGGCACCAAACAAAAAATTTTGACCACTACTGATCCACGGCTTCTTTGTCCTTCACGCCACGGTATTACTATTTTATCTTATCCCTTATTTTGTCCATATCTTTGCAACTTCGATTTTGTATTCAGCTTTACAAAAAGATGTCTATAGATTGTGAAATATAATTCATCTTAGGAGTCAAATTTCCTCAAACATTTTTCTTACAATTATAAAATCTATTTCCCATAGTACTATATGTCGATTACAGCATTGGTAAACAATACGCATAGTTCTAGATAACTGCTTTTTCTTAAATTGAGCTAGTTTACACTTTTTACTTAATCTGCTTTCCATTTAATTCAACAGGGAACCATCGAGCCCGCTTTATGAATGAAAAAATTTAAGAACAAGTATTTTTTATATGCTTGTTCTTGCGCTTTCCATTTGTTAATTTCATACTCCAAAGAAAAACTATGAACTACAAACAATAGACATAACTTGTATTGTACTTTGAAGTTCCAAAGTTTTCGCAAAGGTGAATTTAAAGTTCTAATAATTATCGTAAATAATTTCTATTAATTTTATATTTTACATCCTATTTATGGGAAAATGAAAGCATTCACTGCTCATAAAAAACATGAATTTTATCGGCGCAATGATGCGTTAAAAATAAATCATGTAACCGAAAACGACTACATTTTCTCTCAAAAAATTGCAAATCATAAGCGAATTATTGAATTTTATAAAAATAAAATTTTATACATTTTAGTAGGGCCAACATTCCTTAAGACGTACGCATTTTATCTTTAATCCTCTAGAATAATATTTAATTATATTTTAACAAAATATCTAAATAAAAATAATAAATTTTCAATAAAATATAAACATTTTCAAAGTGAATAAATTTTGACACTGGTATTTCTATAGCCTCGCTCAACTATTTATTGAATATCTTTTCAGAGTAAAGATTAGGTTTATTAAAAGAATACTTTTGCACTAGGATGTCCGTTTCAGCTTTGCTTGCAAAGAAGTCAATAAAAATTAGTTATATAATATATAACTAAATTATCTCATATTATGAAAAGAATAATCAATTCTATTATTATTTCACATTTCATTTATTTCACTTTTCATATGGGCGCGTATAAACGGAGGGGAGGGAGGGGGGGAGGGAGGGGGGGAGGGAGGAGGCAGGGGAAGGAGAGAGGAGGGAGGGAGAAAGAGGGGCGAAGATAGACCTTGAGATAGAGCATAGGTTCCCAACTTGGGGCCCTCAGACTAAAAGGGGTCCGCGGGTGTGAGAAAAGGTAGGGAACTACTGAGTTACAGGACAGCTTTCACTTTTCATAAGGCAACCGACAATCAATAACACTCGTTACGAAATCAATAATATAGATTCAACCAACCGCTTAAGTTATCGTATGACGAATTTTTAAATGTCATGCAGTCGTAATAAAATTTATAGTGAAGATTTGATTGCGTTCTACTCTTAGGAAATGGATAAAATATTCCAATAACATTTCTTACAATCTTATAGAAATATTTTATCCATTTTTTAAGAGTGGAACTAATAATACAATTAAAGATAAAAAGTTATCAAGCTTTCCTATTCAATAACAACAAGATTGGAGAGGTGTACTCCATGTCGGAGTACACAGTTTCCAAATGCGTTCTTTGAGATTTCACAATGTTTGCAATATTTTCGCTCAGATGAGAATTTAACGAGAAGCAAGCGAGGTACGTTGTAAAATAGTACATGTAGATCTTCATGTAAAGTAGTCATTATTGTCCGATTTTAACCAAAATTGGAATCGGTCAATTAATTTTAACAAAACTCCCCAATACCAAATTTCATCACAATACGTCAAGCGGTCCCGAGTTGATACAAAGGAACATTGTAGGTCTTCATGTAAAGTGCTGGTCATTTTTGTCCGATTTTGACCAAAATTGGAATCGGTCGACCATTTTTGGCAAAACTCCCCAATACCCAAATTTAATCAAAATAAATCAAGCAATTCCCGAGTTGAAACAGGAATATTGTCAACTACTTGTAGGTCTTCATGTAAAGTGGTTGTCATTGTTGCCCGATTTTAACCAGAATTGGAATTTTAGTAAAACTTCCCAATACGAAATTTTATTAAAATACGTCAAGCGGTTCCCGAGTTGAAACAGAGGAACATTGTAAACTACATGTGGGTCTTCATGTAAAGTGATCGTAATTGTTGTCCGATTTAACCAAAATTGAAATTGGTCAATTAATTTTAGCTAAACTCCCCAATACCAAATTTTATCAAAATACGTCCAGCGGTTCCCGAGTTGAAACAAAGGAACATTTTAAACTACATGCAGGTCTTCAAGTAAAGTGGTCGTAGTTACCGTTTGATTTTAACCAAAATTGGAATCGGTCGACAAATTTTACTAAAACTTCCAAATACCAAATTCCATAAAAATACATCAAGTGGTTCCCGAGTTGAAACAGGAACATTGTCAACTATTTGTAGGTCATGTAAAGTGGTCGTAATTGTTGTTCGATTTTAACCAAATTAAAATCGGCCGACCAATTTTAGCAAAACTCCCCAACACCAAATTTCCGAGTTTTTATATGCGGACGGACGGACAGACGGACGGAAACGACCTCCCCATATACGTTCACTTCGTGCAAAAAACGCATAAAAATTAAAACAACTCCTTGGTAGGATAGGTTTAAAAAAATTTTTTAAACAATTAAATTTCTCAGTGAATCTTTTATGAAAAGAAAAATAAATGTCTTCTCATTCTCTAACAGGAAAAATGTGTGTGACAAACCATTTAGTTACAATGCCTTAAAACAAATAAATATATTTTCCACCTCCCCTTGTTTTCTCCCTCTCTACCTTCCTCCCATTCTCTCTCCCTCTCTTCCTCCCATTCTCTCTCCCTTCTCAATCTCTCTCCTTCTCTACCTTTCTCCCATTCTCTCTCTTTCCCTCTACCTTCCTCCCATTCTGTCTCCCTCTCTCTCTTCCTTCCTTCCATTCTCTCTCTTTCACTCGACATTCCTCACATTCTCTCTCCCTCTCTCTTCCTTCCTCCCATTCTCTCTCCCTCTCTCTCTCTTCCTTTCTCCCATTCTCTCTCCCTCTCTTCCTTCATCCCATTCTCTCCCCTCTCTCTTCCTTCCATTCTCCATACCTCTCTTAACATATAATTTTTGATTTTTCACTTTATTGTGTTATTGTGTTCATATTGTTCTTATATGTATCTAGGGTTTTCGCAGGCTTTTTCCACCTCCCTTCACTTCGTGGGTGTTTTCCTGCATGGGTTTTTAATACGGAGGTCAAGCCAGTTCCTTCCTAGGTTTTTTCCCATAAATACCTTGTCTTTCTTAGAAGTTTTCCTGAATATGTACCTATCTATCTTTCTCTGTCTGTATTAGTCTTTTATTATCTTAATTGTTTTTTATGTAATTTAATGTTTTTTTAATATAATGTAACTTAACACTGACGAAGGATTAAATGTAAGAGTGGACCTTATGGTTTAAATTTCGCCCGGATAATTACGATATTGAGTTTGGCAACAATCTCAGCCACCATGGAAAGGAAAACTTTTTCATTAAAAAAACTCAAGACTTCTAGTAAAAAGCTCGATTTTGGAAAAATTCGATCCGTATTTGAAATTTCACCGTAGGAAAATAATTCTTCATTAATTTCTTCGTCCTCGAGTTCAAGTCCTGACTTTGTTCGATGATTTTTAGTTATTTTAATGTACAAATGTAGAATATTTTTAAAAATAAATTGGTCGAATAAATTTGCTTAAAAACAAAACTATCACCCTATATTTTTATTGCGGTTAAAATGGCACATTCCGCTTGTGTCTACATTATGTATTTTTTTAGTTATAGATACATACATAGACATGATCGGACACCGCCTCAGACGCTAAATTATTTTTATATATGTGTACAGTACCTGGCTAAATTAACGTGAACACTGAAATATTTTGGCATTTTTTGTGGTTATTTCAAAAATATCTTAATGAAACTATTTCAAATGTTTATATTTATAATTATACTTTATTCAAGAATAATTTTTGAATGTAACATGAGTGATGGAGGTGAAAGTGTTAAAAATTAATATTTAATAGGTCCTCCTGCAGTTATTACAGCTTTGATGCAACGCAGCATACTTTAATGAAACTTTGAACCACTTATTGTATTCTCTCGTGATGGTTCCAGGCTTGAATAATTTTCTCTATTATTCTAGTCTTGGTAATTATAACTTCCTTGGCAATTTCTCTTTTTACCAACTCCCAGACGTTTTCTATTGGATTCATATCTGGGGGAGTATACAGGCCAGTCTAACAGTTTGATGTTTTGTTCTTGGAGGAACTTTTTGTTGCTCTGAGCAGTATGGCACGGTGCAATGTCTTGCGTCGAAGTGAAATCGGAAGCTTCAGGAAACCAATCTTGTATCTCTGGCAAGAGTCTCTGCTCCAAAACTTCACGGTACTGGTCTTGCCACATGGTACCCCGTACAATGCACAGAAGACCTGTGCCTGAGCCGCTGATGACGGACCACACCATAACCGCAGCAGGATGCTTTACTGTCCTAACAAGGCAGGCTGACTAGAACTTTTCACATTTCTTCCATCGCACAAACACTGCTTTGTTTTCAAGGACATGATATGATGAATCATCCGAAAAATAAACCTGCGAAAAAAATACATCTTTAAAATTATGCCTTTAATTAGGTTTTTTTCTAAATTGTTAACTAATATTTTGGCGAGAGTGTTTAAACTTTTCTTTTTTCCCATCTTCAACAGTCATGTGCTGATGCTTTAATGCCCATTCCTAGCATTTTTCATCATTGCCTTAGTCAGCTTTCGTCGAGGACGGTAGCACTTGTAAAGACGCCTATGAACTGTCCATTCAGAAATGTTAACACCAGCAGCCTGGATTTTCGTGGTGATTGCTGCGAAATTAAAATTACGGTTTTCTACACAAAAATTCCTTATCAGCCGGTCTGTTCTTGGTATCGCTATTCTTTTACGGCCACAATTCCCACAGTGCCCACTGTCTAACGGCTTGTTCAAAGGCATTTTTTTCTTAATTATATTCGCAGAATCAACTGAAACCTTCATTTCTGCTACTATTTTCTATTGCGAAAAGTTAGTAGATTGCAAAAGTGTGCTTATTCTTGCAATTTTCGTTGGTGATAAGTCACCAGACGAAAATATCTAAATTTACGTATGAACGATATTTGTATTTTCAGTTCATTAAAATTTCTGTTTATAACTGCCGAACAATTAACTTATAGATCGACAATTAAAAAGAATATTTTTATACAAATTAAAATTTATAAGCAGAAAATGATCGACTAGTGTAAAATATTCAAGTGTTGACATTAATTTGGCCAGGTACTATATATGTAGCATGATTGTGTTAACTCAGGTAATTCGAGGAATTGGGTATTTATAAAGTCATTGTTTGCATATAATACAACGTTACAATGGATACATAATTTTAAATTTTCACTTCCAAGCATCAAAGTACTATGAGTACTTTCGAACGTTGGTTTATTAATTACTGCCATTTTCGATAACAGGACTAAATCCTTCGCTTAAATGAATTTATAATTGTAGGTTTTAAAAATTATAAATAGCCCCTCTAATAATGAAATTAGATTATTAAAAATAACGGCAGTTCTGATTCTGATGCAAAAACAATATAAAAAATCTGATGTGGCCACCATATGACTTTCTCCATATATGTAACTTTTCTAAAAATTCCATATAGGTTAAATGATAATAAATGCTTGAAGGAATTGCGAGAAAATTTTCGACTTTAAAAAGAACAGAAATAAACTCAAACTGTAGCCTTCTGATATTGGATATAGCCACGAAGCTCCAACAATTAAGAAAATAAAAAGGAGCGTAAGGTGTTTACAATAGTCACCGGTAGGTAGTGTGCTGGTGGCAGCTAAATAATTTAGTTTTTACAATATCTCTTCAATAATGCATTATATGGGAAAATGTTTCAAACAAAGATCGTATAAAATTAAATTTTCTACAACTTTTATTCTAGTAATCTTTTACATTTATCAAATATTAAAGCAAATATTTCAATAAAACTGAAAAATAACAAGAGTAAACACCCACTTTCGATTTTCCGATTTTTACTAAAAACTAATCGGCATGTTTTCCTTGAACACAAATTTCAAATATAAAATTTAACGCGGATTTGATTAATATTTTTTGAGTTAGAGCACCCACAAAATCCCGGTCACAGAAACACAGACACACACCCACAGACATCATCGAGAAAATAGTCAAAACGTGTTCAGGGGACCTTAAAATATGTATTTCCGTTGAAATCTCGAATTTGATTTTTTTCATGAAAACAATACTTTCTCTATACTTCGTATATCGAGAAAGTAAATATAGCCTAGTCGACAGTGGCGTATATGGGGGGGATGGGTTGGGGGTTAAACCCCATGCCCCCCTCTACTCATAAGCCAAAGCTTTTTCCTTTTACCCCGGTTAAGTTTTCGTTCCATGATAAAATTTCTTCATTTATCTAAAACAGAGATCAAAAATTATTCATTTTAAATGTGCAATTACATTTTTATCGTGCATTCCTAAATGTTTTCTGAACAGGATAAAGCAGTTTCTCAACTGTTGTGCCGTAAGGTTTTCTGAGGGGTGTCGCGAAAATTTTCTGTTCGTCCACGTTTAACTATCCAGTGAATTATGCACCGTATAAATATTTAAATATATGATATTGGTACTAGTATATTTATAATACATAAGGATTAGTAGAATAAATAATCATAAATACATGATTTCTTACCTATAAAATAAAATTATGATAAACCCACGATTATTACTGATGGAGAGAGAGGATTGCCGCCAAATTTTGAAAAGTTACTTAAGGGTGCCGTGGCTCTAAAAAGGTTGAGAAACACTGGACTAGAGGTACGTTTTCATGTGCGGGCGGAGAGGACGCTTGCGTAAACTCTGGCCGTTACCATGACATAGGTGGACGAAGAAGAAATAACAATTTACTGTGGTAATGCGCGCTTCGTATTCTTATATCTTTCACTTTTAATTTTTTCAGTCTCTGTGGGCGTCTCTGATGGTTAACTTTTTTCAAATTGAATTATGAATTTTAAACTTCTCCCCCTTATTTACTAATTTCTAGATACGCCACTGCTAGTAGATATCTATTTGTATTACGCAAATCCTAATATTATTCGTTGTTACGAAACGTGGTTTTTCATGGTAAACATTTGAAAAATAAACACACAAATAAGTTTTTATTATTAAATGATACTTTCTCATTGCTACAGATACGATTTTAAAATAAATATTTAAATTTCAAATCAGAATAGGCAATGAAAATGAATTTTCTGATATTTTCGAGGCCTATTGGCAATTACCAGGAATATGGCGTTGAAATAATAAGGGATGGACCAACTCCTTAGGTGGACAGCATTAGCAGCTGCAAGTACATACTTGGGCAAGCCGCATTACAGTTCACACAGGAAGTTACAAGAGAGAATGCAAAAGGAATTCTTTTGGTTAAAATCAAAAATAAATTATTTTTGACGTCATAAATTCACAATCAAAGGTTTTCCGGAAATTAGTAAAACGTTTGAGCTATCTGTATTACATTTCACGATTCGCCTTCATGACTTCGTGATCCTCATGCGGCCCGCAATCCGTATTTTTCCCACTACTGATTTAAGGAGAATGTGGTAAGCATGACATGTAGTCATACTCGTAATTGTATTTCTCTTCACAACGCGTCATAAAACAGAAAATTGGCAATTTTTTATAACTTAATGATGTCCTTTATAATTTATTACGATTAACATATAAAATTTTATGCAAATATTTATGTGCAAAAGTTGAAAGTTTAATTCTTAAGATCATTTAAAGCCCTTATATGCAAATAATATTACTCTATGCGCTGAAAGTCCATTATGCGCGATTTTTGCTATCTTCCTGTTCCGACAATAACAAATGAAAAAAGAATGAGTTTTTTAGTAATAAAAAGCGTAATATTTCAATCCTTCATTCATACTTGTAGAACGAAAAAGATAAGGCAATGGCATGAATGACTCGATTAACTAAAAATTCTTGATGTGATGCATTAATAACAATGAGATTTTGGGGAAATTCCTTCTTAACCCTCAGAAATCGAATCTCATAAAATTACGGAGTTATTAATAAAGCTATAACAATTCAGAATTATTTTTAATTGACCTAAAATTTGTCACCTTCATAAGCACTAACCATGCATAGATAAATGATGATAATTAAATATTGACCTTAAAAAAAGCATTGATATGTTTCATTGTATAATCGACTCTTTTAACAAAATTTACGTGCAACAGTAATTGACTCCAAAATAATAAAAACTTCGCTGAGCCTGATAATCGAGTATTTACTTTATGACAAATATTCACTTTGAAAAATTCATAAACAGGCAGTGACATAAAATAACAAATGACACATTCATTTAATTAATTACACATTTCACCAAAAGATAAAATGATGTCAATAAATATCTTAATTTAAAATTATTTTTATTGTATTCTAAAATTCGTTCCTGTCCTATAAAAGACTAATGACAAAAATTCATTGAACATATTTAACGATACGAATAATTTTCATAGAGGCGATCATTCGAGGATGGCACGTAATGATAATACACAAATAATATATCCAAGGGAAATTAAATATTTATTAATAAATATACTCACTGAATGATATCTTTTTATGATAGCCTGTTCACCTCGAACTAAGTAGCTAAAAAACTAAAGGTAAACTCTAAATTCAGAATAAACAATCAAACCTAGTCTGCGAGGATGATGATGACATAAATGTAACATTTATAAAAGAACTCCTAACTCAGGAACTTGCTTTATTGCACCGATTAAACTTATTAAAAAAACCTTTCTACGTGTAATTATAATTTTGAAATATCTGTCACTTTTATCAACAAATAACGACGACACGCAAAGAATACAAAAAGTGAAAGATTGTACGATTGGGACAGGAACATTCCATTAAGTTACGTCAAATTTCGAATAAGCATTTTTGCTATCTCTTGTTTAAGTACAAAACGAAATTCGTTGTATATACCTATATATATATATATATATATATATATATATATATATATATATCCTTTTAAGGTAAAATGTTAGTTATGGTAAAATACAGGTCCGAGGTATGCTTTCGCGTTGAACGATAAAACAAACAAAAGATCCAACCATTCCCCTCCGACCCTAAATGAACTGAAAAATACTTTTAAACTTGGTATTGGCGCATTGCATACTGAGACGAATCCCCGCTATTAATGCACTTTTGATTTATTTATCTCCCTCCCTCCCTTTGCATCCGGATAAATTGCATTTACCCACGGCAAGGAATATCTACAAAATGGAACACATTTTCATCAATTTCCAAATCTTCGCGAAACAAATAAAAAAAAACTCCGAAACCGGTCAGGAGAGGCCGTTCCCGAGTTTCTTTATTATTTATTTTACAGTCGGGGATATTATTTTGATTACGGTAGGGAAAAAAAGAACATCGGGAGAAAGAGAGAGAGAGATACGATACGGATGCGCCTCTGAGAGTAAATAGAAGGGGCGATTCGTTTTTTATTCCATTTGTGCTCCCCGATATAGAGTCTAGTTCCCATTGATTTATAATTAATAAATTTCTCATAACCTCCCAGAGAGATGGAGCGCGTGTGTGTGTGTGTGAGAGAGAGAGAGAAAACGCATCAAATCAAAACTTCTTCGGCCAAAAAAAAAATGATGAAATAAAATGAAATCGTGAACGGCGCGTTATCCGCAAAATAAACGCGACGTGCTCGTCGCTCGATTTTTTCCCCGTTTCGGCGATTTTAATATATCTAGCGGGGAATCGGTTAGTATCGCGAATTTTATGATAAACAGTTATTTATCTTCCCTTTATATCTTAGCAAGTTAAGGTATTTCGATAACGGCGATAAAAAATAAATGAAATATATGTCGTTATTCTTTACCGCAAGTGCTGTAATTTTAGAGAAATTTTTTACTGATTCCATATTTAACGTAAATACAATCATATTGGATTTAACCAAAAACAAAATGAATGATATTGAAAGGGTCTGATTACATTCATACGTTTTTTTGTTAGTTAAACATATGATATACCAAATTGCATAATGGAATTTTACAGCAATTTTTATGGCAATGTATTACCTATGTAATGTTACTTGGATACCTGGCAAGGTTTAGACTAATATGTAGTAAATAATAAATGCTTATTGTTCTAAATATTTCAACTTGCCGTTAAGGAAGAAATCTTGTTTATGAAGTATAATTCGTGAACCAAGTATGAACGTGTAAATAAAAATTGAAGTAATGTAAATCATGCAGCAATAATGCGTGAATTAAAATTATCTCATTACTGAAGGCTTTTTAATCGAATATTTAGGAGCGAACGGATGTAAATCCTTTGAGCTATAAAATACACGCAAAGAAATTTAACTCCAGAGTTCGAATCTCGTTTTTAGCACGTCATTTAAAAAGAAAAAACGTACTAATGTACATACGTAATCAATCAACTTTTTTGTTTTAAGAGATATTTGGAAAATTCTTCTTGAATTATATAGCGCTTATCAATCTATGAGTTATCTATTGATTGGATTTTCCAAGTGCATACTAAATAGATTTTCCTCTAGGCACCTTCAAATTAGGAAAATTCAAAACTTCGAACTGATATTATAGCCAAATATTGGGGATGTTTGGAAAATTCTTTCTTAATTAGATAGCTCTTATCAAACTATGAAAATTTCACCGACTTTATTTTCCCGCTAGTCCATAGATTTTCCTCTAGATGGCTTCAAAGTCGGAAAATTCAAAACTATGAAATGCTATTGTAGCCAAAACCACTGAAGCAAGAGGAGTGAAGTTTTCACGGATGGGAAGGTCTAATAAGGATCTACATTCAAACTGTGCGGGTTGCGTCCTCTCCAAAACAGGAAGCAAACCAGAACTCGGAAAAACTATAAGAAAACGTGATTTAGCAAGGGTATCGTATTTGTTAACTATTCTTACGATAAAAATTAAACACTTTTTGACGTGTTAATCAAATGGAGAAAGGAAACGTTCTTGGAAACTAACCCAGGACTTTTCTGAGACTAGATTTTTCTTTATCATAAGTTATGAAAATCTATGCACGAGAAAAATTTCAGCTCTTTATTCCATTTGACATTGTCAGAAAAAAAACGTGACGGATGGACACGCGAGATTAAATGTAATAGGTACTACGTAAATGACGATTAAGATTATTTGGCTACTTAATATAAAAAATAATCTACTGGAATTCTGGGCTGGGAAACGAAGGAAAACTTCCGTCCTCGAAAATAAAAACAAAAAAAGAAAGCGCGTCGGTATTTTTTCCTTCGATGATTAAAAGCGTCTCGGCGTGACGGCGTGTACGCGACGCGTTTATGATACGCGCACGATAGGAAACGGTTCGAGTTATTTTTCACACGTGACTAGTTCGCGTAAAACAATAATAAAAAAGAAACCCGTGCACGCGGATCGATATCGGAACGAATGGTATCGGCAGCATGGCAACACTTGGGGCGAACCGTAGAGGCGAACCGCGCCACCCTCCTGCCCCCTCCTCCTTTTTCCTCTCTTCTTTTATCCCGCCCGAAATAATAAAAAAAAGAACTCGTCTCCGTCCCTCCAGCAAGGTTTTCGGATTTACTTTCTTTTGCCGCAATGCAACCTCTTCTGATAAAATTCATGAAAAGCTCTTTCCTCTCCCCCCACCCCTCTCTCTCTCTCTCTCTCCCTACCTAACCCACTCTCCACACCTCCCTCTCTACCTAACCTCCCTCCCTCTCTCCCTCCCGGGTGAAAAAGCCACGTGTACTCGCGACAGTCATATATTAATAAATAATTCACGCGGCTCGCTCCGTCCCTGAGCGCCTCTCAAATAGGGCCGCGAGTGTTTCAACATTTGTCCCGAAAGCTGCTTCCCTCACTCCACGGTCATCCATCCATCCCGCCGCTCCTCCCTCCCCCTCCACCCACACCCCACCCACCTCCGACGCGACCCCTCAACCCTCCCTCTCGACCTCCACCTCCTCCTCGCGCAACGCCGCCCACCCCCTTTCCACCCCCGATCCGCCCATTCCATCCATCCCATCATCCCGTGCAATTCAAATACGCCTGCGGGGCCGAGAGGGAGGGGAGAAAAATGAAAGGGGTGTGAGGAGACGAGCGGAGGTTACGGAGGAGAGGAGGGGAAGGAGGAGAGATGCGCGAAAGGGGGAGGGGGGAGGAAGAAGGGCAGACCCTACGTACGCAGGACGTGAATTTGATCTGATTGCCCCTACTTCTCCCACTCTCTCCCTTTCTCTCCCTCCTCTTTCCCACCATCTCTCTCTCTCTCTTCCATTTCCACTCCAAAGCTCTCTCTCCCTTCCACCTTGCTTTTTCCGATCGCTCTCTCCAGTTCGTTTCTTTCTCCCATCCCATCGAAATTTATCCCCCTCCCTCCTTCCGCCTCCCCCTCACCTTACGCCCTTCTCATAACCCTTCAAAATTCTCCTCCTCCTCGTTCTAACCTCCCTGCCTTTTAACCCGCAGCCTCCTACTATCCCGTACCTCCCAAAATATGAAAAAAAACGCCCTCCTCTTTCTCCCCACCTCTATCTCTCTCCCCTCCCCCTCTCACACCTCTCTCGGAACTCATCTACTCTTTTTTACCTCCCCTCACAACACTCCCCTCCCTCTCCATATCTCTCTCTCTCTCTCGCTATACCTCTCGAAAGGAGAAAAATCTTTCATTTTTACCTCTCTTTCATTATTACTTGCTTTTTCCATTCCTCTTTTTTTTCCTTACCTCCGCCAAAAGCAACCCCGTCACCAACCCATACCCGAAATGAATGAGAGAGGTTCCTCCCTTCTTTTCTCCCTCTCCCTCTCTCTCCTACCCCTACCCTCCTCTCCAATTCTTCCGTCTCCCACGCGGCCGACCAAAATAATAATAAAAAAGTAAAAGCCCCTTTGCCCCGCGAGGAAGAAGAAGGGAGGAAGGTAAGGAGGGCGAGGGGGAGGGTCAAAGGTCGGGACGGTGTGCCGCCGCCGCCTCCGAATTCTCAGCAAGGAGCGAAGAGGGTGAGGCGGGTAGGGACCGAAAGTAAAAAAAAATAATAACGCGCGCCAAAACCTTTCGCAACGCCCATAGGGATCTCCCCCTGACGATACTCGTATAACTCCGCGGATCGTAAAAATTGAGATCTAATGTGGAACGCTGTTCGGATGGACGGCTGTTCGAATCCCCCTCGCTTCATCAAACTCGCGTATGTATTTTTTTATTATTTTCGGAGAGTTCGGGGGGTTTCCCGTTCCGACAAAAAAAATATTCCTCAAACCCGACGGACGGGGAACTTCTCTCCCTCTCTCTCACTCTCTCTCTCTCTCTCTCTCTCCCACTCGCACCCATCCAACTCCCCCGCGTTCCCTCCAACCCCTATACCCCATCCACATTGCATCCCATAACATTTTTATCGGCCCCTCCAGGCCTCGCCTCTCTCTCTCTCCTCTGCCGACCCTCCCTCCGGCCCCATCCCTCTCCGCGGGCCTTCCGAATGGGGAGGCCCTCCTGCCACCGCTACATCCTCCCTTCTGGTCTTACCGGTCCTGCACTCCCCAACCCACCCCCACCGAAATCCATGGAGCCGCAACACACGTCATTCAGGCGGCAAAGGACAGGAGGGCAGAGTGGCGGCAACGTCGGCGGACACATGGCTGTCCGTGCCGCCCTCCTAATAGGGTAGAAGGGCCACACACGCCGCACGCCTCGCGCAGGCGCCGGCCCGAATTCAAGATGGCCTCCACCAAAGCACCCATACAAAACGCGAATTTTTTTTCGGTCCACCCTCTTTCGCATTTTCCCCCACACCCTTCCTCCCCCTCCCCCTACGCCGCCCTCGCCTCCTCCTCCCTCTCATGCATCGCACTACTCACCCCCACATGCGAGAGCACTCACGCCCCACATTTTGCCTCCCCGCAGTCCGGTCTCCCGTCCCCACACGCACGCCGCCGCCACCCATCTCTCCCCCTCCCCCTTCCACACACCCACTCCTTCCCTCCCCCTTCTCTGCACGACCACCCCTTCCTCCCCCTCTCTCTCCGGATGGACCCTTTCGGAGCGGAGGACAATGATGCAAGGCAGAATGGATACCTCGCGGGTTGACCAACTCCTAATCGGGCGCCGCTCTGGTCGCAACCTCCGCGCCTTTTGTCTCCCGACTGTCCTTTGTTTCTCGACCGCTAAGGACGGATGTTTTTTCTCTCTCTCTCTCTTTTCTGGGAGGGTGGGAAGAACAAACGCGGCACGCGCGCAAGTACAAATATCCCGTACGGCGATAGACTCGGGAGACTGCTTTTCCTCCCTACCTCTTTCCTCTCTCTTTCCTAATGGCGTTATTTGGACTTCGGGGCTTTACAATCGAAGCCTCCCTCTCCTCCTCCATACCTTTCTCCCCCCCTTCCTCCCGTTCGCTGTGGGCCATCGGGTTTCCTTCGACCTTGCTGCTTGGACGATACAATTTACGCACTCGTTGGGTTGGGTAGGGGGGCGGAGAGGAGGGAGTGAGGAGGAGAACCGGTCCCCCAGTAGTACTCTCTCTTCTGGGAGAACTCGGTTCAGCTCGCTCGACCAATTGTTACCTTCGGCATCGACCGGTTTTTCTTTTTTCATTTCTTTATTTCCAAACTAATTCAATGAGTACGCCTGCCTCGGGGCAATCGAATATTTCTATTGGCTATAGTAATAAATGTTTGAAGTACGATGATCGTGTTGAATGCAGCTTTCTCTCTCTCTCTCTCACTGTCGCGATGTCAACAGACGGTGCGGAGCAATGCGGATGTTCGCTCATTTTCGCGTGTCCGTGCGTGCATGTGTGCGTGATGGAGAGAGACTAAAAAAATAAAAATCAATCGATATTTTAAACATTTTTTTCTATTTAATGCGCGACGTAAGCGTCATGTTGGATGGGTTATGCGGTTAGGTCGTTGATGCATGTTGATGTTTTCCGCGCGGGTTGATACAGAAAATTACATAAATCGCGGGCTATGGAAAAAACGCCCTCCCTCTTTCGATTTCATAATACATACTCATTTTTTGGGAAACAAAATTCGACGGAATTTGTGGTGATTTTTTTGGTTGCTTTTAAAAAACCGTCCGTGCAACAGCTAAACAATCGCTGAATTTACGACGTGGAAATTATTTAAAAATATAAACTCCGCATGAGATTTTTATCAAAACAAGAGTCATTTTTAATTTAAATAAAAATACTCCAAATTTTGACTCGCAAACGTATTAATTGCCGACACCCGTGAAAAACCAAAAGTAAATTTCGCTAAATATAACTTTCTAAAAACAAAACAAGTTAGGAAAATGTATAATGTATCATAAATAGGCGGGTTTCGTGCGAAGGGGTGTTTTAAACTAAACGATTACCATAAAACAACGAATCACCGAGACCCGATTATATCTGTCTACCAATAAATTCTTACCCATCCTAAGTTGGTGCTTTAATAAGCCTATTTACGAAATTTTGGCAGATCTTGTTTATATCGCAATGAAGGTTATTATCATGGAAAACAAAAAATACCAGAAATATTGTAAGTGCTTAGTGAATTAAGACTCTTTATTTTATGTTATTGGAAACGGCTACTCCTTAGATAAAAATGTATAAGGCAAAAAAGATTTTATTTAACTAGTTCTACAAATTTTATCTGATCTCTTTTGGTATGACTAATATTTTACGGGATATGACGGAAATGTCGTTTTTTGTTACTTGTAAAGTGACACCCCTGACTGGGTTACGTGTAACATTTATATCATTTTCTTATTGCCTTTTCCCAGAAGTCCTTAATACCTAATTCCATGAAAATCTGCTCGGTAGAAGCCGAGATCGCACACACGGACGGACAAAACGAAGTTAATAGGCGCTCACGCTGGAAGCGAAACGCGACTAAAAATCGTTTTTGAATATTGAACTAGTTGATTTATGATTGCGTGGTATTTGGAATTTTTCGCATAATTTTTAATAGATTGATTTTTAAAATTATTTTCCACATTTGTTTATATAACCATTTTAACGATTTTCTTTACATCAATGACAAATTTGTATGGGTTTATTTATAAAAATTTAGTTTGAAAACTTTATTAGAGCTACATTACGACGAAAACTCCCCGATTCCGATTCTTTCAGATGAAGAAGGATCATAGATACTTTCGGAGGTGTTTTCGAAAAAAAGTACGCGCCTCAGACGATATCATGTGGTTTTTTCGCGCTTCGTATAAAAACAATCGGAATCGAAGGAAACTGCATATATTTCCGTTTGACTTTACCGTTTCGAATTATGCTTTATGCTAATTTATTTGCGCCAATCTAGCCGTGAAGCTAACTCGGTTCTTTTTTTTTTGAATGTCAAGGGCTAAACAGCGACCGACTTAGGTCACGGAGTTCCGCGAAAATTTTCGAAAAAAATACGATCGACCTCGACAAGGGATTGACATACGTACGAACCGTTTATAAAGTAAACTGAATAAATTATTCTATGTTTTTTGTTCGCAGGGAACGCATTTTCAGGGCCGCGACGTCGGGTCTAGTTATGAGGAAAACATTCGAGGATCGTTGTCCCTCATTGGACAGCGGCGCCGTCGGGTCACGCGATCGGAATGCATTATATTAGGGGAGGGGAAAAAAAGGATTTTTTTTATGGAAAGTTTTCCGGCTTCCCACCACACCCACTCTCTCCCTTTTTTACGTGGGCGGCGGTAGGTATTTCTCGACGACGACTCCAGCGCGAGGCCGCGGCGGTCCCCCCCCCCCCCTCCTGGAGCACATACGCGGGGACGGCATATTTCACTCATTGTCCATCGACCGTCCAACTACAGCGCCCCCTCCATTATTTCGCGTGATAAACTGGCGGCACGAAAAGTGATAAACGCGAAAATGGATTTTGTCGGAATCCACGGTATTCATTGCCGCTTGTAAATACACGCGCGCAGACGCACATAACTCCGCGGCCGCCTTCCACAAGTGCGGTTTCCACGCGAGGTAGGTAGGAAGGAAGGAAGGAAAGGGATGGAGAGAGAGAAGGGGGTAGGGATGGAGAGGTCCTCTCCTCCTCCGCCTAAAAAACAAAACACTCTCGTTACGGCGAAAATGCGATAACTCAATGGATCCTCTCTCTTTCCCTCTCACTCAGCCTCGCTATAGGATGAGGGAGAAATATCCTCAATCTTTCTTTTAGGCATCGAGGGAGGGTTTTTTTAACCAAGGTGGTATGGAAGAGATAGATGATACACAGGTTCCGTTTTTTTATCCAGCTGATTTCTGGAAAAATTCCGATTTTTTTTATTTTCCTCTCTCTCTCTCCTGTTCTTTTCGACATGTATCCCTCATTTGTCTTCTAGCATTGGCGCGGTGGCCGTGTCGCAAGGAATAATGCGCAGGGGGCGTGTCGTTCCTTTATTCGCGACACCTTTTTTTATGGTCTCGTGAGAGGATTGCCGCTGTACGCCTCCTTAAATAATGCTCCGTACGTAATTTACGCATCGGCCACTTATATCGATGTTTCTAAAACAACAGCGTGAGTAATTATATGTTTTACCGACGGATTCGACAAATCTACTTGCCCTAATCACGAGTGTGGGATAAATAACAGTGTGAGACATAAGGAGCCCATGTCGCGCTTTTAGTTGGAGGAACATAAATCGAAATATTTTTGAGGAAACATTCATTAGATCTCGCCGAATAATGTTTTCTGTAGAAAGCAAATTTTGCTCGAAAAAAGTGAAAATGTTTATAAAAATACATTGCGGTCAAAATAATATTGTTTTTTGGCTAAGTTGTTTCTTTAAAGACGAAGAACCTTAAAATCAAACAATAAAAATAAATAAGAAAACTGATGGATTTAATGTTAACTTACAGTGGGACACAGACTGTTAAATTGTTCTTAGAATGATTCTCTTCCTCCATAACATTATATGTCTCATATGTTTTAAATTTTAAATAATTTAAATTAAAATTCGATATTGTTATAATAAATACGTGTCAGAGACGTTCACGGTAATGTAATAATGAAAGCATTGTATGAACACCACAACAAATATCAATCAGGAAGAAAGTAATTTTTTACTTTCTCCATAAACGTAGTATAGGGGAAAGTATTGTATTCATGCAAAAATCGACTTCGAGATTTCAGCGGAAATACACGTTTTGAGGTCCCATGAACACGTTTTTATCCATGTCTGTCTATGAGATAGCTTTTTTGTGGGTGCTCTTACTCAAAAACTATTAATTAGGTCAACGCGAAATTTTATAATGAGCATTTTGTATAAATGTCCAAAGAACTGATTAGTTTTTAGTAAACATCGGCCAACTGGAAGTGGGTGTTTACTCTTGTCACTTATCCGTAATTTTGAAATATTTGCTTTAATATTTGATAAATGTAAAAATATATCGGTATAGAAATTGTAGAAAATTTAATTTTCTATAACCTTTGTTTGAAACATTTTTCCATATAATGCATTGTTTAAGAGATACCTTATATTTTTAGCTGCCACCACCACGCTATCTACCGACTATTGTTAACAATTGACGCTTAGTTACGTCTTAGTAACGCTCCATTTTCTTTTCTTAATTGTTGGAGCTTTGTGGATATATCCAATATCAGAAGGTTTGAATTTATTTCCGTTCTTTGTAAAGTAAAATTTTCTCTCAATTTCTTAAAATATTTATTATTATGTAACCTATTTGGAATTTTTAGAAATATTACAGATATGGAGAATGTTGTTCCCACATCAGATTTTTTAAATCTCATTTTCAGCCATAATTAATTCTGCCGAAAATTAAGTGAAATTTAATCATGTTTAACTTCAGTAATTGAGATTAAATCTTTGTAAAATTCACTCTCCGTCATCGATTAATTCAACCGATATTATTTACTACGTGATTGCGCATCAGTCCACTTTCACAGTAGGAAAAATATAAAATTTCAATAAAGATAAATTGTTATCTAATACAGTAAATTTTACTTGAAAAAACTAATGATGTAAACATAAATAAAATATGTTGATTAATGAATAAAAATATAAAAACAAAAAGAGGGTGACGAGTTAAAAATAATTTCATGAACCAGAATAAAAGTATCACAAAAAGTAGACCGAGAGTATCGTCAAAATGGTCGATTATAAAGGCAATTTGCTAAATTCTATTGATTTAGTATCTCAAGGTTTTTATACTGATTACAAAAATTTATATATTCATAATGTGATTATATCGAATAAAAAGTTGATCGCAGTTATGGGCAAATATATAATATGTACTGGAATAGAAGAGACATACAGCAGAGGAAAATATTTTTGAGCAAAAATGTTCATAGAGATTCATGTAATTCGGTAAAAATTAAATAATATAACTGAAACGTTTTATTGTGCAAAAATAAAGAAAACTGCAAAAAATCGGCATATAATTTAGTCAAAATCACTTTTATATCTAATTAACATTATTTGATTCAGCATTAGATGCAATAAATTTTAATGTGATTATGTCAACAGTAAATTCAAGGCTTCAAATTAAAATTTTATATCCCTGAATGCCTCATTATTACAAGCTATTTCATTTATTTCTGTACTCGTTAAAGATATTTTGGCAAATAACAGCAAAATCGTACATTTTTTAATTTCGTTTTTTGACACAGAGTACTCGTAAATGTACCATTCACGACGCAATGCATAGCACGAATAAAGATTGTGCTTTCATAAAACATAAACAGCATATTTTCGCCATCTGTTCAGTAAATGTCAAATGTTTAAAAACCGATTGAAATATTCCAATGTAACTCCAAATGGTGTTTTCATATTAACTACGGAATGTGTTTCTATTTCCAAAGGAATAAAAATCAAAATAATCATATATATATAAATAACTAAAAATTCATTTTAATATATTTCAATCTAACGCTTTTCGAGCCAGTAAATAAAATTAATATTTTTCAGGGATTTTTTACCGCTCTTTTCTCATTCAAAGAAATTCATAACATACTTCCTGAAATACCCTTCAATCTACAAACATTTTAATGGAATAACACTTAATTGTAATACAAGATAAAAACAAAGGTCAAAGGTGGAATCAGACACATAATAACTAAAAACAATCACAATTAATACAACGTAAAAATATCTTAACGCTGACTAACTTCACACTGAATAACCTTCGTTAAAAAAATAGCACTCAACTGATATCCTTAAGAAAATTATATTTATTTATTAAAAGCCATAATTACCTTTCTACTTTATCAAAACAAAAATGTTGCCAGCATTACAATAAAATATAATTTTTATGATGAGTTTAGTTCCAATGCCAAGTATGAAAAGATTCCCTGCAGGTGTTAAAAATGCTTTGACTATAATATGAATTTTTATCGTTTCCTTCAAGGTGTAAGAATTTTATCATTGTTCATCAGCTTATGACGGATTTCAGAAACACAACGTAGGGCCAGTTGCATAACCTCATGTATCGTAAAAATGTTATACCTGAATAACTACAAATTACTATGATTTTAAGAATTTGAATTAACTAAGCCAAAGCGAGTGATGGAAGTTAAATTTTCCATTAAGCATTCTAAAAATGATTAGCTACTATTTTTCAAGAGTTTTACGCAATCAAAGGAATTTTCATAAATTAAATTTAAAAAGGAGAGGTTCTCCGAACGCATAGGGGAGGAGGGGATTTAGAATTCCCATTAAAGTGTTCACTCCAGTCATTAAAAACTAAAATACTCCAATATTAAAAATTTATACAAAATATAAAAACCGTTTTTTATGTTCCAAGAAACAGGCCCTCTGACGGAGATATACAGAGTCTAAAAATTTTCCAAGAACAATTCATCTCTAAAACCACATTCCAACAACAAATGAAAATGAAGGATTGGAACGAATAAAGACAAAAAGGAAAACGAATCGTTAATGAAAGAAAGTATAAAAAAAACACTATTTTGCAGAATAGTGCTAAAGAACTTAAAAAATATATATATCTTAAGAAAAATATAACAGTATAAAATTCATTTCTTCTTAAGCAGTATACGAGGAATCGGTGGTGTAGTGGTTAGAGTGTTGGCTCCGCCATGATCTGCTAAAAGCGAATCCTGTAGGAATTTTTCCGAGGACGCCCGGTCCCACTATTTGTACGTGTTGGAATTAAGGAGACGAGGACGTTAAGCTATTGCCCCCCTTGGCGCTTTTCGCTAAGAGCAGACTAAAAGCACCAGGTTTCTCTCTTTCCTTGCTATTCATCGCAATACCTCTGAGATACTCAATGCGCGTAGGCAAGACGTGAATCAGCAAGGCGTAAAACATGACTAATTAAGCAGTACATTTTTAAAAAACATTTCGCTAATTCGAAATTACAGAATTGTTTTCCAGGTTTAGTAACACAGGCTCATACCAAGTAAAATAGTTATCACAAATATTTGCTGAACGGGTGTAAACACGAATTTAATTTGAATATATAAAGAGATTAAGGTTGTCATTCCTATATGTTGTACAAATCCATATAAGAATTTGGAAAAATCTGTTAAAATAGATAAATTTAATTAAACCTTGGAGGGTGCATTTCCAAGGCAGCCTCCTGAATAATGAATATAGTTTTTAAAATCTTAAGAAAACATAATTTTAGAAAGGCAGAGAATCCAAAATAGCTAAAAACCGATCAACTATTCGTGTCAAAATATAAAACAACAATGCCACGCAATCTGCTCATTAAATATCTTCTCATTTTTATTGTTCCTGTCTCATAAACAAATCGCCGGAATATACTTTTAAATGTAGCTAAAACAATGTTTTCATTTCTTTATTATGTTTTCAACTATCAAAAATATAAATTATGCCGTTTAAGATTCTTCTTCTCGCATAATTATATAACGAGCATCGAGTTGCGACATCATATCATACTTCTATATTTCTTTCGAAATCGACAGCAGAAATTCGCAATGTAATGCATGTACAAAACAAAACCACTCCATTACTGTTTTACAAAAATAATTATTAAAATATAAACATTAGCAATCTTCGGAAGTTATTCAAACATTGGTTAGGCAAGAGACAATGAATTATTAAAGAGATTTCTGTTCATATAATATCAAAAGCTACTTCTATGGCTAAATTTAAAAATATACAGCAAATTCAATTGCTGAAAATTTTTAAGGGTATGAATTATTTCATTACCCTACACGGTGCAGCGTAATATTAATAACTGGCAGGATCAAATACAATTATTCCCAAATTTGTGTTAATTGATAGATAATTATACTTTAACATTATTTATAATAATTAAGTCATGCCTTCAAAAAAATGCTTTGACCAAGCATGTTAAAGTATAATTATCTACCAATTAACACAAATTTGGGAATAATTCTTTGCATTTGACACAGTCACCTCTAAATTGAAATATTTAATCACATTTATTCCTAAAAGTTCAATTATGAAATAATAAATGAAAATTGCGTATCATTTTCCATTATTAAAATTCATAAAAATATTCGGGACTTGATGCTTAATGTTTCTACCGATAAATTTTTTATTCAGTAACACAATGGAGAATTTAACATTTCTTTAGCGAAATTTTAACAAGATAATCCAAACAGAACTTATGATGCCTACTTTCCATTTAATCATTTATTTAATACTTATATTGCCTTTAATAGCTTTAAAGTCATTGCGGATATGTAGCTCTTTGTGTTCCCAAATTTAATAATTTAGCGTTATAAAATACTATAAATACATTCGAACGGAATATTAAATTGATCACGCGTATTTGTGCGGCAAAAATAACGCGTGTGCGTATTAGAATACTAGTAGAAGGTGCTTGCATACTGCAAGCATATCATCTCACCTTGAAAAACATTCATTTTTCAGACAGATATTTCATCATTACAAATATTTTTTTAATTCTAAATATTTCACCTCCGCAGCGATTTTCGGTTTTCCCTTATGTAAAAATAATAGATTAAAACAATTCCCAAACCTTGCAATTTTAAGAATTTTTTACTTTCTCCATTATGGGGTACTAATGTTACACATTTTCGCCAGATTTTAAAATTGTAGCACTTCTAGAAGTGAAATAATATTTTTCAAATTGTTTAAATTTTAAACGTTTTTAACGGCCGCCGAAATATATTTATGGAAAGATTCAAATATTTATTTGTTCAAATACACTACTCTGTAAATAACTTGAAAATTTCAGCTTCCTAGCTCATCCAGTAGTACCTATAAAAAAATTTCAGATCCGTAGCACATTCGGTAATACATAAACCTCAAAAATATGTTTAAACATTTGCGAATTATTAGTGGTCGAATTTTTTAACTTTTTCAAAATTTTCTTTTTTTTTTGTGTATAATTTGCTACAAAATGATTTCAAAAACTCAAACCTACAGCATATAGTTTACAAGATAAAAATTATTAAACTTTAATGTTCAAATGGGGTTAAAACAACCCCTAAAAATTAAAAATTTTGAAATTTTCGATTTTTATAGTTGGTTATGAGGAAAGTTCTATAAACCTACAAAATTTCAGCTTCCTAAACCTATTAGATTGATCTACACACTGGGATAACTTTTTCCCATGCTGACTTATGGGAGATATTCCGGGGTGTCTGGAGTCGAACCCAGGACACTGTAAACAAAACTAACAATAATTCATAATAGATACTGTGGCCGTCTAGCAACACTGAAAATTTCATTTTTCTAGCTTACGGGAAAGTGCCCAAAATTAATTTACAAAAATGGCGCAATGCTTTTCTTATGGGAAAAAACGCAACTTTCAGAATTTCTGGAGTCGAATTCATGTTACTTAGGTAAGAAGTCTCATTTTATCTGTAGGTTTCTTCATTATATCTACAAAATCTAAAACTTTCAGCTCTCCAACTTTAGTAGTTTGGGCTGGACATTAGTATCCTCCTATATATTATATCCTCCTCTGTAAGAAACGTCTATATATAATGATACCGAATCTGAGTCCAACAATAGTTGTTGCTATGGCAACACTCTCGTAATGAGTGATAAAAACTGCAAAATCGCTAGTATTTACGCGAAATTCTAAGAAATACAATCGATAAGCAAATTTCTACGATAAAAAAATAGAATCTTCATTCCTTTCCTGAGAGAATAGTGTAAAACTCGCTCCGATACTATAACTCTATGATATCTTAACGTGCAAGAGAAAATTATCCTCCAAGATGAATTTCAGATTTCCCATGTAAATCAAATGGGAAGGATAGTTCCTGGAATCGAACCCGAGACTTTAATCTTCGCAACGAAAACTATCCTCGAGAACTCAGCCCATGTATCAAGATCTCCACCAAGTTTCATAAAAATCTGTCCATTGGTTCAAAAGTTAATAGGGGGGACGGACAGACAAAACGACAAAACTATAAGCTTATTTCCATTCTGGAAAGTAGGCTAAAAAATCTAATGTGCCCAACGCACGACTTTCTCCATACAGAGTGATGAATATAATTGCAATCGTGCTTACAAGTTGCTCTAGAGCAGTGGCTCTTAAAATTCTTCTAAGACCCTCACGCTCCCTTCTGACCTTCTGAAACCTCCACGCCCCTCTCCTTCCCCCACAAACCTTTCTTCTGTTTTAAGGGGTTTTATCACAAAACTATTAGTAATAGTAAACAATTTTTGACATAGGTTTCTGATTGTTTCTAAGTGAGCTGAGTTCTACTTTATGAGTTTCTATAGTGAATTCTAATCTGTTTAATTTTTGTTTCGACGCACAATTCACAGTTAACAAGATAAGCATCATTTTTTGGGCAGTCAGCAATAAGTCATAATTGCCTAAAAATCCGTGTAGTTTTTCATATATTATTTCTACGTATTACTAGAGTGGAAAGATGCACACATCATGCGTGCATATAGGCGAGGGAGAGGTGTTCTTTACGGTTTACGCAATCCTGTAAAAAAAGATAAATATAATGGCTTAGTATAATGTCAACGAATTTTAATGCCAGTAGTGATGCCGAGGAAATATCAAATTATTTATTCACCGACTAATTTACTAACAATTGTAATTAATAAAACAATCGACAATTATTTAAAACTTACCTCACTCAAATAGAAGTAATGTAATCATTCTTCGTCGTAAATTACCCATTTCTTTTCACTTACAAACGCTGTGTATACCAAAAGAAAATAGACGTATTTACGTTCATTTCTTCGTAGTAGATTATCCATTTCCCTTCATTTTCCAAATGTTATGTACGCACGAAAGAAAATTAAACTAACTAGCGCAATTGCACGTCAAAAATGACAGGTTCGAATTAATAAAAACGGAATTAAAATTTTAACTTTAAATACATTATTTTAACAATCGTTGATATTGATTTTGTTTCTCACAGCAGTCGGTTGTTAAGATAAACAAATGAGCGATTTCGGAAAAAGAAGAATAGAATTACTTTTTAAATTTTTCTTTAAAATATTTCAAATCGAATGAGCGTAGGTCAGGTCAGAAGAAAAGCCTGCACGACAAAAAGTCGAGTCTTGAGTGTTATATTACAAATAATGGAAATATTACCCTGGAGTCGAACTCTGTCATTTATTCGTGAATTTTCTTTCGTCAAAGCATTTTTAACCTATTGCACAATCCTTCACCCCATCAGATTTTTACATGCTCTGTTTGTTTATGAAAACGTCAAGCAGGTTTCTCAGATTTTCATACCGTTTCTATTTCAATAATATTGAATTTAGCTCGTTATTACGATTTTTAATCTCTTTAAATAATATTTCAGATTTTTAGGTATTTCTTCTCGTAAATAACGCAACGAATGTTGTTTACATTGATTGCTATGAAAATCATTTCCCCCTCCTTCCGTCTTTCTTTCCTTCTTTTAATAAAAGCCTTCAAATCATGCTTAAACCTATATGGATTGAAGTAACAATAGGATTTCCAGGTTTAACAATGTAGTTGGTAGGCAATGCAACGTCCCGTTAAAATGCCAAGATTTTTCCAAAATATACCATTCAAGCTATTAACATGAGCGATTTCGAGTTGAAGGCGAAAAAATACGAATAGAATAGGAAACTTGAAAATAATTTCTTTAGAAAGGTACAGATCCGAAGATAGGTCACATTTTTCTAATTTTAATTTCCACAAGAAGAAAAGCCTGCACGTCGAAAAGTACATTTTTACGTGTTACCTTAGGAGAAATAGAAATAATTCCTGGAGTCGAACTCGGGTCGTTTTTCCAAACATTTTTTCCCCAATCACTTTTTATATGTGAATCAAGCAATCCTGGAAAATTTCGAAACATTTACTCTGACCGTTTTTGAGATATAAACAATTAATATCGGCATGGGTGCTCCAGTGGTGCAGTCTGGTGGTGGAAGTTGTTGCAGACGGAGAAAGAGAAATACATATAAGACTAGGGTAATTGCCCGTCAAATATGACGGGTATGCGTGAATTAAGTATTAAAATAATTAATAATAAATAATTAATGAAACCAACTTTAATATGCACTAAATAGTAAGCAATAAATACAAAATTCACATAAATTAGTGTTCCAGAGAGCAAAAATAGTTATGGGTGAATAGAAATTGTTTGACAAAGAAATACATTAGCTATTTTCAAATGCGGCCACCAGAGAATTTTAGTGCGGCAACCAATAACGTCCCCTTCATATAAGAAATCCTCAGCACAGTCATTATTTTTCATCTACGAAGTCTCAAACATTTCAGAATCAGTAGAGAAAGATATGGTCCAGATGCCACCCTATATTAACAAAAAAAAATTAATTAACTTTAATTGCTGACCAGGGAAAATAATAACTTGCTAGAAAATTGTTACAGATCCAATATTGCTCGTGAGGAGATTGTATGAAGCGTGGCTCTTCTAGAAAACAGATGCCTTTTTTACTCACCAAGTTCGAGGGAATAGCTGTAGGAAAGTCATTCGTAATCGAGTGCATCTGAAGGTAGGAAGTAG
The DNA here is from genome assembly GCA_028673005.1 of Tanypteryx hageni. Classification (NCBI taxonomy): domain Eukaryota; kingdom Metazoa; phylum Arthropoda; class Insecta; order Odonata; family Petaluridae; genus Tanypteryx; species Tanypteryx hageni. The sequence continues at coordinate 194,076,349 of CM054112.1, forward strand.
GTTCGTCTCGCATACGGATTGTCTGCTGCTAAAATACTGTGCTGAGTGCTTAGTTTTCAAATTTTTCACCCATGTTATATTGAACATTGCATAAAATAACATGTGCGTCTGTCGTGTCGCATTCTTACCCTTGATGTGACAGTGAAACTTAGACGTTGCTGGACATCATTCAGTGATATAGTACAGGTAAGTAAAGTTTTGCGTATAAAATACGTTTAATAGTAATATATATAATTTGGTATACAATGGTATGGCATCTTGAAGCCGCGATCCGATTAGCTGTAGAGGACAGGAGTGTGGATGAATTTCCGTTTAATAAACTCCTCTAACATAAAAGGTATGTATTTTAACCAGTAAATTAATATTATAACTAAATTTCTAATCTTAGAAGAGTTTTAAGGCATATATTGCGACCACAACAATTTTTTGCATGAGAACCGCTGATGTAGAGGATGGGGTTATCGACATTGTTTTTATCTCCAAAATTCGGAACTTCAATCTCAAAATGTCAACTTAAGAAAACAAGAATGCGAATGAATTTCTGTATAATAAATTTCTATGATCATCAATAACCAGTAATTTCACAACATTAACTAGATTTTCGGTCATATAAGAACTTTAAGACGCATATATTAAAATTGTACAAAGCTTGACAAGTGCGGCCACGGAGCAGTCCGCATGTGCGGCCAAAGAAAAATCTTTCGTGAGAATCGCTGCATTATGCTATACAATTCTTATACACCAAAAATCTCTCTCACCCCTTCTCTCTCTCGTATTAAAGCATTCAAAGCACACATTCCTTATGCATATAGTATAAGGATTAAGGCGACAATGCAATCTCGAGGTTTAACAGTGACACGGTCGGCAAGGCAGCATATCGTTAAAAAGCTTAAAATTTTCAAATATATATGATTTAAACGTAGAAATTGAGCGATTTTGTAACGTACAGAAATTTCGACGATAAGAATAAGAATCTTTGTTTATTTTTCTTTAGCACGGTCTAGGTCCGAAGATCGTATGTCAGTTCTTTCTCATATTAATTTGCAAAAGAGTAAAAGCCTGTAACTCAAAAAATCGATTTTTACGTGTTACCTTATCGGAAATAGAAATTATCTATAGGAGTCAAACCCGGGTACTTTTTTGGGATTTTGTTTCGTAAATGGCTTTTACTATAAGAAACAATAATTTCTACCAAATTTCAATCTTCTACCTACTCGGAAAGATTGTTAAAAATAGCATTCAGTCAGTGGCGCAGTCTGGTGGCGCGTGCTGGAATTTGTTGCAGACGGAGTAAGAGAAATGTATATATATATATATATATATATATATATATATATATATATATCATATAATTAGGTATTTACAGCAGATATTATATACATCAGTTGTCACGAAGATTGTTTTCGTTAAAACAAAAAACGGAAAAATATTTGTCCAAAGTAAATTACGACATTAAAGTTTGATTTTCTTGAAATCGGCTACTCCTTCGATAAAAATGTACTGAACAAAACATATGCTATTTGACTAGTTCTACAAATATGTTTAAGGACTTTTTGTTACAGGTGATATTGTGCGAAATATAAAGAAAAGTTCAGTTTTGACACCAGTAAAGTGGCACTCCCGATTAGGTCACGTAAACTATTTATATATTTTTTTTAGTTTCGTTGCCCCTACGTCCTAAATACCAAATTTCACCAACATCCGCCCAGTAGTTTCTGTGATGAAACATGCGGACGGACGGACATAAGGCGTTCTTTGCACGAAGTGAACGTATATAGGGGAGGCCGTTTCCGTCCGTCCGTCCACCCCATCCATTCATCTACCATCCATCCGTCCATCCATCCGTCCATCCATGCATCCATTCATTCATCCATCCATCCATCCATTCATCCATCCATTCATTCATCCATCCATCCACCCATCCGTCCGTCCGTCCGTCCACATGTTAAAACCAGAGCTGTGGAGTCGGAGTCGTGGAGTCGGAGTTTGAATCAATTTTGGGTGGAGTTAGAGTCGGAGTCGGTAGAAATTTACCGACTCGCTTCGCTTCAAAATAAAAACTTTTTTTTCACTGTTATATTATAACATTGTTTAATTATAAACTTAATACTTAACTTATTAGGCTGGCCCACACTACTAGTGCCGCGCCTGGGCGGAAAGAGGAACTACGTGCCATTGCTTTTGTTAGCGAAGTTATTGTTATTGATTCTGAAATAACACCTCTCCTCTGAAAAGTTATTTATTATTATTATTATTTTCGTAGAAACTCATATTCATACTTAGAAGTATTACTTTACCTACTTTTATATTTAAAACAGTGAGTTTTACTACAAATTTTGTCCTGCATAAATAGTGGTGGGTAATTTAACAATATAGATAAAATATATCGTAAATATTTCATTTTATACGTATAATTTAAAAATTTTGTCTTTTTTCAGGAAATATTTATAAAATTCATTAACAAATTAAAAAAATATATAAATTCAAAATGTCAAAGAAGCTTCCCATGAAGTCAACTGTATTTGAACATTTCACCATAACTCAAGATGGAAAACATTTTGTGTGTCATTGTATGACACACGACCTAGATGAAGACAAATACTGTGATGCCAAGATCAGCGCATAATCAGGCAGCGATAAAAATTCTCCTACGAGAGCTTCCAATCTAAAAAGACATTTACGGCGCTTTCATCCAGAAGTATTCAAAGCTGTGAATGAGAAAGATAACAGTAAAAGCACGAAACTAATGCCCAACTGCTCCATCCAAGCAAAATATCAGAAACCATCTCAGACATCAGTTGCAAGATATTTTGTCAGCGACAAAGTTGCAATAACAATGACCTCAGATACATTAAAAAAACATATCATAGAACTTGTTGCAAAGGATGATGTTCCTTTATCATTATTTTCAAGTCCAGCTTTTATAGGTCTGAATGGAGAAACGGCTCGCAAACTTGGTGTTTCTCTGGAAAGAAATAGTATTAGAAAACTAGTGATTGAAGAAGCCCTTAACCAAAAAGAGGAACTTAAAAAGACTCTCAAGGGACGCTTTGTATTCCTTAAAATGGATGCCTGCACACGCCACAGAGTGAACTTTTTTGCCATCAATGTCTGATTTGTTTGTGAGAAGAATGAAATAGTTACTAAGACACTGGCAGTAAAAGACACTGAAGCTCATCATAGCAGTGAGTTTCTCCAGGTCTTAGTGGAATAGGTTCTGCAAGATTATGAACTTAAAAAAGAACAAGTTCTTTGTATTGTAACTGACAATGCTTCAAACATGATAAGTACAATTAAACTAACGAAGGCAGATAATGAAGGTGACCTATAGCTAGAAGAACACTTCAGATTCAGAGAAACAGGAAAGTTTGAAATTGAAGAGCACACTCCTGCCACTGTGGGACAAACTGAAGTTGTTACAGAACAACAACAACAAAATGATCCTTTATATGATCTTGTTGAAGCTGCCTCAAAACTTACCCGAATTCATCACATGCGCTGTGTTGTGCACACACAGCAGCTGGCAATAAGAGATAATCTGCAAGAAGGACATGCTGCTGCTCTGATTGGCAAGGTGAGGAAATTAGTTACTGCTGCCAGAACACCTAAAGTTAATTCCATTTTGAAGAGACGCACCGGAAAAGGGGCAATTATAGATCAAGCCACACGCTGGGGCAGTACCTACTTAATGATCCAGCGCTTGCTTGAACTAAAGCCCTTTCTTGTGGACATGGCCAACCCTCAGGTAACGCTAAACGAAGGTCAGTGGACACAGGTGACAGAATTGGAAGAGTTGCTTCATCACCCATTCATAGTGACTCAAAAATTACAAGCTGAGGACTTAACTCCTGGCATTTTCTTAAAGGAGTGGAGGAACTTGATATTTCGCCTGACCAAAAGAGTAGGGTTAATTGCAGATGGTATTGCTGCTTCAATGAAACGAAGAGAGACACTGTTATTAGAAAATAAGATTTTTTGGCAGCTGTTTATGTAGACCCCATGCACCGAATTCTGTTGGATGATCAGCAGCTGGCTGGGTTTACAAAACAACAAATTGCGGGACATAAAGGCTGTTACAACTTCTTGGTCCTCCTCTGTCAGGAATAGTAGGAGGGAGGAAGTAGTGCTGACCCGTTTGAGGATAGGACACTGTGCCCTTACTCACAGTTATCTGTTCACACAGGAGAAGGACGTACCGCACTGTGACCATTGTGACTCCCGTCTCACTATAAGACATATCCTGACCGAATGTACCCACTACCAAGGTATGCGAAATAGTCTTTCGATGCAAGGCCAGCTTAACGATGTTCTGGGCGATGACCCAGTTAAGATAGACGTGGTATTCAAGTTTCTCAGGGAAGCTAAATTGCTTCCATATATTTTACTCATTTTTAATATTACATTTTTCTATACACATTACCTGTGTACAATTTCAGCAATATAATATACATACTTTATTCAGTTTTTATCTCTATTAGTAAGGAAATATACATAATAACTTTTATAGTATTACTAGTTTGAGTACGGTGTGAAATGACCTTGCTGTCGACACACCTTATAAAATCAACTCTACTACTACTATGATCAGCAGCTGACTAAAGGGAAAGATGCTCTGTTTGAGGTAGCAGTTAGGATGAATGGAATACAGGAATGTCAGGAGAAAAAAGAAGTTGGTGAATTTGCCATGTCTTCCACCTCATCAACTGAGGATGAACTTGATTTTGAAAAATATTTTAATCACAGGGAACGTGCAAAATGTCGCTGCAAAGAAAAGGATTCCTCCAAACCCAAAGAAAACAAAATGAATAAATTTCAGATAAATTTCTCACTTGCATTAAAAGAAGTGGAAAATTTTGATCGTTCATCAAAACTAACAGTGCAGGAAGCCATTCCCTTATATCCTGAAACTGTCAGAGATGTTGCCCTGATGGTTAATGCTTTACCACCAACCCAAGTTAGTGTTGAGAGGTTGTTCTCTGCTCTTAGAATAATTAGATCAGATTTGAGGGCATCCATGAAGGAGGATCTGATTGAGGCTATTCTTTTTCTGAGGACAAATTCTTCATAGATTTATTAAAAATATTAATTGTGTAACAGTTTATTGTATATTTTCATCTGACAGCATTATTTTGTTCAGGTTATTTGCTCAAATAAATATATTTTGTGGTCTATTTATTCCTAATTTTGTACATATTTTTAATAAAGAATTATCCGGTTTCTTTAATTTATCATTTGTTAATATATCCTACGTTTCTATAATTAATCACTCTGACTCCGTTTTTAAGGAGTCGGATAGTACAAAAACAAAGGAGTCGGAATCAGAGTCGGAGTCGGACAGTATAAAAATAGAGAAGTCGGAATCGGAGTCAGAGGTTTGTGCACCGACTCCACAGCCCTGGTTAAAACTCGGCAACCGCTGTATGTATTTTGATGAAATTTGGTATTTGGGAGTTTTAGTAAAATTTGTCGACCGATTCCAATTTTGGTTAAAATGTAACGGTAATTACGACCACTTTACATGAAGACCTACATGTAGTTTACAATGTACCTGTTTCAACTCGGGAACCGCAGGACGTATTTTGATGAAATATGATATTGGAGAGTTTTAGAAAAATTTGTCGACCGATTCCAATTTCGGTTAAAATCGAACGATAATTACAACCACTTTACATGAAGACCTACATGTAGTTTACAATGTACCTCTCTTTCAACCCGGAAACCGCAGGACGTATTTTGATGAAATTTCGTATTGGGCTGTTTTACTAAAATTTGTTGATGTCAAAGAACGTATTTGACTCTGTGTACTCCGACATGGAGTACACCTTTCCATACTTGTTACTTATTGTAAAGAACGCCTAATAAAAGTATTCTTCTGCACTACATCTGTTACTGAGGTGATAAGTTGACAGAGCATTTGGACACATCGGAACAAGACAGTTATGAAATAAATGAAAAAATATTAAAGCAGATAAATTGTACATCACTAGAAAAATATGAGAGAAGGAAATTTGATGATGTTGGTACAAAATGCTTCGCGCCCCCCGCCCCCCCCCCCCCCGGATCCTCATATGCCACCCTAGGGGGGCGCGACCCGCAGGTTAAGAACTACTGCTCTAGAGTCTATGCAACAGTCTCCTCAAGAATAACTATCGGCAATTACACTCGTGAATAATTTTTAAACCGAATAGTTTTGGCAATGGAAAATATTTTAAATCACTTTTCACATTGAAAAAACAATAAGCAAACAAAATTGTTATTAAAACGAAAGAAAGAAGAAATAACGTTGTAAAAACGCCACTTGATCAAGCAGAAGTACGGCCTAGGCTTGTGAATTGTTATTATGGATAACAACACATTGATTACCGTCGGCACGGTTTGTATCTTTATCAACAATTTGAAAATTTTATCATACCAACGGAATCTAATCTGTCAACTGGCGACATTCAGTGAACTATATAATAAACAAATTCAGACGTGAAATCGAAATATGTCTGAAACAATCTGTTATATGAAAAAAAATTTCAAACAAAACTTGTAGAAAATTGTATTATCTACTACTTTAATAATGGCAAATATTTGCATTAATGGAGCCCTAAAAGAGATATTTGGCAGAAATGGAAGAATAGCAACTTCCGGTCAATCTATTTCAGCCAAAAACTTTGCATACATTGATTTAATAATAAAAATCTTAAATATAAAGTATTGCGTTGATCAGATTATTAGTTTCTGAGTAAGAGCGCCCACAAAATTCCTATAACAGATACATACAGAAAGAAAGCAAGTAATGGAGAAAGTAAAAACGGTACTACTAAAATCCAGTTAATGCATGAACTAGACAAATTTTCGCTAACTCGTCATAGTTTCTTCGTTCAATGGCGGCAAAATCTTGAAAGAATAATATAATGTACGAAATAAAAAGCGTTTTTTATTACTTTTCCTAATCCTTCTTACTTTCATTACCTTTCCTTTTTTCTATATCCTTCTTCTTATCTGCTCCCCTATTTATCACTCACATATTTATATGGGAATGCATACGTATGTATGGATACGTATAAATAAATATATATGCACACAAACACGCGCGCGCATACTTATATTCACGCATGCACATTCCCGCTAGCTCTGGAATCCTGGGACGGAACGGAAACCTCATAAGTGAGCCACATAGCGTAACAAACCTTTCTTTTTCGCCGGAACAAACGAGATAAATAATAAGGGCAGGAGAAATGGGCAAAAGAGTTCAGGAATAAAAACTGGAGGGAAATGATAAGCCTGCTTTTGCGGTTAAAGATTATATAATATTTTCACTTATGCTAAATGGAAAAGAAAACATTAGGGAGTTAGCGTCACTGATTGCGTCCTTATTTAAATGCAGGCTCAATAAATATACACGCAATTTACACTTACATAACCCGAATATATATTCAGTGGTGGATCCCTGAGAGAGAGAGGGGTGGGGGAATGAAGTGCGGAGGTAGGAGGAGGAGAAAGGGTGTGAGGAAGGTGTTTTGGTAAGTTGGGAGGTTGGGATGGGAGTGAGAGAATGCAGGAGTACGGGAGTGTAGCGCGCGACTCGGAGAGAAAGAGAGGGGGAGGGAGAAAGGAGAGAGTGTAGGGAGGGAGAGAGTAAGAGGAGAGAGATGAGGCGGAGAGTGGGAGAAAGGTAGGAGGGAGAGAGAGGGAGTGGACGCGAGAGTAGTACGGGAGTAATGGAGGGAGGGAGAGGTACAGAAAGCGGGAGTGGAGGTGGGAGAGAGAGAGAGAGAGTGGGGGTGAAAGTGGCTGGAGGGGAGCAGGCGGGAATACGTACGCCGAGAGAAAGAGAGAGAGGGATGGGAGTCAGGATATGGCGACAACCGTAGAATGAAATGCCATTTTTCCAATATACTTGATTTGTTGTATACCAAACAGTCCTTCCCATTAAAATTTCGGTTGGCCAATGGGAGCGATGGAGAGGGGAGGTAACATGGTGGGTGGGTGGTGGGAGTGTCGGGGGTGGATGGGAACCTCTCACTCACACCCCCACCCCACCCTCCCCTCGAACTCTCCTTCACCTCCACATCCCACCCCTTCCCTCTTCACCCTCCCACCCTTTCCCTCGTGCCTAAATCCGCGCCTGTCTATCTTTGTATCGTCTGTTATAAACGTAAATTTCCTAATGCAAACAGCATATAAACAATAAATTAGCTTCCGCGAGGGAGAGAAAAAAGTTATTGCTCGAAATATATATTTCGGGAAACGCACCTAACCGGATCGGATTTTTTGAACGCCGGTGAAATAACCGAACGTGCGCGGACTAATTACATCTCTCTGACGAATAGAATACCGACCGAACGAGTAAATTCGTCCTCCGACGGTCATGGGCTCATGCGAACCGTCCTCGCTCATCGCGGAACGGAGAAAAAATTATCACGATTCAGGTAGCCCTCGAAAGAATTCAGTTTTACTCTATTTAAGGGTTTAGCCATAGGGACAAAGATTTCAGAAGGCGGATGAAATTTTACTCTCGGTGCTCTCCGGTACTTAAGACGTGATAAATTAAGCGATCGTGACTGATGGTGTCCTGAAAGAGTTTGTAGGGAAAATTTTGTCGGCTTTGTAACCGTTTGGATCCTCAAGTTGAGTTAATCATAGTCAATGGTTAGGATGAAGTATGAAATCGAGATGTGACAGATCGACTGACATACCGCAGAGACCCATGTCAAAGAGGAGATACAAAACGTCCTGTCCCCGGAGACGTCTCACTTTGTGAGCAGATATTAGCACAAATAAGACCTAAAAGACTAAGGGTGCGACAAACGAAAGGGAAGAATAATCAAGTCGACTGATATGTTTTTATTTTCTTTGACTTTATAGGAAACTGGGAGTCTTCGAGTAGATTAAAAATGTAAAATGATCTTTGTGCAATAGTAATGTTTTAATTGGATGTGGGTACAGCAAATCAATGATACACCTGCCGATATTGCTAATGAATACTAGGACAAAATTAAATGCTATGAATTATGTACTTGCACTTAAGACAATAGAAATGTAATTATTATTCTGAGAAAATTAATATTTTACGAAAATGTCCATTCGTTGAAATGTAATTTTCACACTACTGCATATTAATGCATTTAATGTATATATAATATTTTAAAGATAATTGCACCATCTTAAAGAATGTATAAAAAGAATAATTTTAATAAGCTCAATTAATGTCATAAATAACCTCACATATTTAAAGATCAAGATCCAAATATTACTCATATAATTGTACTACAGACGCTGACGCTTACATGCGCATTATTTTTTGCCATCTCTAATAAAACTTCAACGTGTGAACGATAAATGGGATAACATCCCAGTTATTTTTTTCCAACTTCATCTGTGATGAAAAAATTGTTTTGACTCTATTTTACTCCAATGAATGAAAAATAACTCTTTATGAAGCGAATCAAAGATTACTGGTTCTAATAGATTATATATACTTCTTTAAAATGATTAAATATTTTATTACAGTAGAAGGCGTCAATTATTATCAATGTTTATTGCTATTATGTGGTTATTGTAATCAAAAGCATAAACTATGCCCAATACATTTTATTATTAAAGAACAAATTAAGCGATAGCTGCTGTATTCTACTTTTTAATTCAACAAAAAATATTACAAACATACTTGAACATTAAATTAAAATCGAATAATTTCCACAGTTGAAGAGTTGCAATCCAGTAAAAAATTTCTCCCAATACCCACCCAAAAACATTTTTGTTAACGGAAGCTTTATTTGCTGATGCGATATGAAAAAGCGCGTTTTATTTATTAAGGTTTATTTCGATTTGTAAACTTAAAATTCTTTATAAACTTAGTAATATAAATATATGACATAAAGTAATGTATTCAATAATTAATTAAAAAGTATATTCATACTCTTACACATGTTAGGTTTCTAATATAACGACTATTGGCTTAAGATATAAAGATACTGCATTGCTAAAAAGGGCCTGACGCTCTCCGATTTCTCAAAAAAGGACCTCTCTGACGCTCCCCAAGTTTTAAAAATAAATTCTACTGCAGTATCATAGATGGCATTAAATAATGAAAATGTTTAACTTTCTCTCTTTAATCATTTGCTCAGAATCTAATTTGAAACTTTGAAGGCATCTCCTGCCGTGCACCAATTTCTCAAAAAACTTCCTCAGGTAGCGTAATGAATGCTATAATAGATCACATACACAATGCAAATATCAGTCTTGGCGTTTACTTGCTATTTAAATTAATTGATTGCATTGACGGATCGATGGGCAAAGCGAAAACATAAGCGCTTTGTTTGTTTGACATTCATGCCTAATCAGCATCTTGGACTATTATAGCAAAAACCTAAGTGCGTTTATGAAATAAAACGAACTAATAACAGTATCATTTTATTATACTTCAATTACTAATAAGAGCAGATATGATCACATTTATTTTTGATGGACTTTTAAATTATATATCACACTCTGCAAGTACTCATCCTATCCAGCACACTCTACTTTCATGTTATTTACAAAAGTAACATCACAGAAATCCGGAATTAATAAGCAGCTGATCAATTTTTACCAACGTGAGCTAGTACACAGAATAGTCTGTTAGTCTATTTGTTTATATATTTTTCGTAAACATACCTCCAAAAATATGTGAATACATGAATTTATTTACATCTAAAATTATCCGTCGACCCAACCGCTAAAAATCAAACTTTTTCGAAATGCATTGAAAATATGCTAGTTGGAAGCGGATTTAATAATAGCAATACTGCGCGTATCCCAAGGAATTAATTTTTACGTTTGTTGAGGCAGTTCTGCAAAACTAATTTCAAGTCGACGCTTTTCCATGCGTCAACCCTTCGAACAATTTATCGCATAATGGACGGTGAAAAATGGACCGCTAATGACCCATCCGATGAAATTCAGTATGTTTATATTTATGGAAGGAGGAAATTGGAAAAGCCTTTCAATTAATGTCTCGAGACTATTAACTTTTTGCGACGATGGGTCGCACCGAAAATGACTGAATAATTAGAGAGAGAAAAATTAGGCTAAAGAGGTGAACGTGACAAGTGGAGAAAGTACTCCGTTGAAAATTCAGCCTAAGAGGGAAAACTTGCGATGACAAGAGTAGGCGGTAAAAAAAGGTCACATTCCAGTCTTCAAATAAAGAAAGAAGATTTTTTTCTTTTGGTTAATAGTTTAAAATGCCCACAGTCCACACGCAGTTTACTGAATAATAATAATCTTTAATTATTAACTTTGACATTGCTGCAATTATAATTTCGATGATTCATAAACAGCGCGAAGCAAATAACGCAATTCTTTATCTATTTGAAGGCTTAATAGACGCTAATTCAATCGAAGGCAACAATGCGGGTCGACTTGGCAACACCCGGAAAGAGTATGAAAAAACCATAAAATTTCGAAAAGAAATGCGAGTTTCTGAGAAATTATTCCGTGTAACATCTAAACATCGCAAGAATAAGATATTAAATAGTATTATCCGTCGAATAAAGCAAAAACGGAGAAATTCGGTCCATATCGACGTATTTTAATGAATGAAAGAAATAAACCTTGCACCTTGAAAATCGAAACTCCTGTGTAAACACAAGGAAAAATATAATCGTCTCCCGGAGTCGATTCCGGGAAACTTCCGTAAAGGAAAATAGTTTTCGCGGTGTCTCCTAGTTGGCACAAACAAAATGGCGTTTACGGCATTTCTCTATGACAAACTGTCCAAGAGATAAAAGGGGGACGGACAGACAGACGGACGGACAGACATTGAGTAATTATATATAAATATTTTTAACTAGTTCATAAACAACACTTCACGGTATATTTAAATAAGCGTAATAAGGACAACAAAGATGTACACATAGTAGCAAGTCCTCGGTAGGGTTCGAATCCGCGACCGTATCACTGAGAGCTAGACACACTAACCAATCTCTAGCAATGCGGGTGTAAAACCAGATTCTCCACATTGATCATTTTCAGCAACCTTCTTTAATTCTTGTAACTTTCTTTTCGTTTCCAATCAGCTCCCAGAATAAGTGCTTGAATGGCAAAAATTGAAAAATCAAACACTTGCCTTAGGTATCTCCAATAGCCATAACAAGCCTATTGTTTATTTAAAATCTTGTTATCGGTATTGAAGATACCTAAGAGAAGAGCATAATTTCCCAATTTTTGATACTTAAGTGCTTATTCTGGAATTTATTTTCGGCCAGAAGATGAGCTCGATAATTCTCTAGTGAGTTGAAAAATATTCCTTCCTTATTCTCTTTTGCCATCAAATTTTCCTTCAATCACATCCTTAACAGTGAAGTCTCTCCTACGGAAATACAGTCCCACTTTTTCTCTTCCCTTCGGTCTCTTTCATCCTATTCTTATTAAAATTGCCGTATTATCTCTATGTGTACATTTCATTCTCAGCATTTTTCTACATTTTCTAAACTTGGAAGATTTCGAAGCATTGGATACAATTTTTCCTGAGTGTTCATGCTTCCGCTCCTTTCAAGGTGGTACTTTAAACATAGCAATTCACTAACTAAATAGTCTGAAGGCGGCTTTCGCTTTCGTAATTTAAGTTTCATTCGTGCAATTGAAACTCTTATTATAATGCTTTCTAGGTATTTATACTGCCTAACCTTATATGCGTATTATAGCTGAAGGTAAAATTATTGACTCTCTTTATGGCTGAGAACAATCTGAAAAACAGCTTCTCCAATAGGTGTAAGGAAGAAGGGAAAGCAGTTATCTATGGGGGTTTACCTCAAATTATTTTAAAACAATTTCTTATTTCTTATTTATGTTATCAACACAAATTATGGCATCGTTTATTACGAAATGAACATCTTTTCTCAATATTTTATTTTATTAGAACTACCTAGTTTATTAGTGGATTGAAGCACGTATGAATACATAAATGATACACGTAAGTTTTAACTCTTACTAATATCCAGGAATTTTTTTTAAACACAACCGGTTTCAACGAATAATCGCCAACCTGATCATGGAGATTATACGTCAAAACTGGCAGTGATGTCAATCAAGAATTTCGTGGAAATTATTAAGGGTTAAATATTTACTTTTATAGTTTATATACATGCTCCAATGCCATTATGGTGTTCCACCAAATGTGAACTATCTCGTTTATTAATTGCATTTCAACCATAAGTCGAACTATACCATTTTTTCAAGTTATAAAATTGGGAGTTAATTGGAACGTTTACATGGGCGTAGATAGAGCAACACGTAAAGCGGCAAAGAAAAGAAGATGAGAATTAAGTATATCTGGATGGCTTCTGGATTTAGAGGATTTTGTTTAGGGAGTGATATGACCAAAATTTTAAAAAACCGGCAGAAATAGGCAATTAACATAAATGACTTTGTTGAACCAACAAATGGACATCTTTTTGACACACTTGTGACATTCTAGTCCAGTCAATGCCTCATTCTACTCAAGATATTACCTTAGCGAAAGAATAATGCCTACATATATGTAGCATAAAGTATGTACATGTAAAGTCTGTGCGGTGTAATTTCCGATTAAGACATCAGGTAGTTGAAGTTACTGTCTTCAGAGTTTTATAAAATTCACCCAAAAGGAATTTTGCTTATGGAAATATGGGCACAAATTAGATGGCCGAAATGACATTGAATTACTACAACAATTGCTAGACAAGGTCATTATGCCAAAAGCTTTGTCCTCTATACCTACGAGTAATATGGCCAGATTTAGGTAATCTATTGCATGGTCCATGGCCGCAACCAACGTTAGGTTATTTTTTTATTTTGTATTCCTTTGATAAAGACGAAATAATTAGATAGTAAAGAGCCTTTTATTATATTATTATCTATTTTTATCTGACAAGCTACTGATTTGCAATAGAAACACGAGAAAATATATTTCTTTCAATTTCAATTTCTTGCACTATGAAATTATAGCACATTATAATATCACTAGTTAACTCAAAACCATTTGAGCCGTTTTCTCAGCGTTTAAATTTACGCGCGCGTCCAAAGCGACGTGTCTCAATCTTGAAATTACATACATACTCTCCTCACCTTGTTCACTGTCTAACTCGCTAAACTCACTAATTTCGCTTCCACCGCTATTTCTTTCAACAAACTTACTTCAAATTATATCATCTTCACCATCGCATAATTATCATCCCATTTCCTTGTAAGGGTGCATTGGCCTTTTTAAGAGCCTACATTTGAAAACTGAGTTATATATGCAACATTTTTATCATAATTACGTATTTAAGATAGAGGACGCCCATAACGGTAGATGTATACTAAATGTTATAACTAGAGAAACCTCGAATGGCATCCATGCATACCAATGCAGTACAACCTAGAATCGGCCAACGAGTCTGACTGGTGATGGAGGTCACCGTTCAAGATGGATACCTGCCAGTGCACGTGACTCTTTGCTCATTGTAAAAGTTTAAAGAAAATTGTTTAGGAATAAGTAAGGAAGTTAATCACTACTACTCAGAAGTAGAGTTTATTTGGCGTTGAAGATGAATCGGAATTGGTAAATTTTAAGAATGGAAGCACGAAGGGGCCATACACATTCTAGCAAAAATGTGTCAGGTGCTTGAGTAGCAGACCGGCGAAGTTTAACTGGATCGTTTATTAACACATTCCATTAGTCGTATCGAAGTTCCATAGACTTCGTGGCGGGAAAGTTTAGAACAGGATTCACAAATTCAAACTTCGTGGGAGCCAAATAGATTATTTCCAAATAAATGGCGGGCCGCATGTAACAATAATAAGCATTAATGTTTTTTCAAACCAACTCACTGCAGAGAACGATACGGATTTCAATAAAAACTTAAATTATCGCCGAGTTCTTTAGCATTTTAACTTTTATACTTTTTCATATTCCAATGTAATTCCATAGTCTAGTCCTCCACGCTCTCTCTCCCTCACTTAGTCTAGAAGAAAGTAATGAGGGCTACGCATTTTATAAAGAAGCAGACCGGATGTTTAGAACCCCTGGGTTAGACTCCTGGAACTACTCTGTAGCGGGAATCCAGGAAGATAGACAAAAAGGATGTTCTTACCTAGTATGGGTACTTAAATTATTCAAAATGATTTTGCAAGTGTTAATCCAAGAAAAAATATTTTTAAATAACCCGGCATTGTTCAATATAATTAAATATTTATGGTACAGATTTTTGTTAGTGATAATAATGCCACTGGTTTAAATCTGACAGGGAATAAATCTTTCGAGATGGGAATTGTGGCACTATATGTCGATCTGCAAAAACAACAAAATTATTTAATTGAAGCGAATTTTAGTAAAGCTATATATCAAAAACAGATCATAAAATCGGTCTGATAGAATAGTGTATTATTTTTATGGATTAGATCAACGCTGCTTACGTGCGCAACACATTTTATACTACAATCCGTCAAACTAAAAACGGAGGAGTGTGTAACGATAAAGAGCTTAAGCCTAATTACTGTTTTTATTGTTGCAAAACATTATGCATGAGAAAGACGAAAACTCTCCTTTAAAAATCTACTTTATGATTTATATAGCCGTTATTAACATTTTCGGCGGCACACCTCCCAGCTCTTCGCGACACATCGTGAAGCGACACACCGGGTGAGAACGACTCGATTAGATATAAATATGACGGAGATTAAAGCAAATACAGAACTGATTAATACAATGAATCAGAGAAAATGTATCTCCGAATCAAAGTTTTCGCTGGCTAGTGGCAAAAATATGACAATGACTGCTTATAAATTTGCTTAACAAAATCATATTTTTTTCCAAACAAAATAAATAAATCTCATTTTGCCGAGCTCAATATAATAGCTAATAATACAGTGCTTAAATGTCCCCAAAAAAAGAAAAATTCGTGTTTTTCATTTATTTAGTTTTAACAAAAAATCATTGCATTATGTTCGAACATGGAATAAGATTGGTAAAGCTTAAATTAAAATTGAAATAATAGAAAAGTTTTATTTTTACAAGCAAGAGATTTTTTAAACGACCGGAGAGCGATTTTTAATAATAATAGTTGAAATTGTCCTATTTATTCATTCTCTTTAAAGTTTATCCAATTTTATCGTATCGTTTACTGTAAACATTTGCGTGGGAGCATGGCAAATACACTAAAAAACTAAGTTATCCTGTTTTGTTCCCATCAATGTGTGTATTTCTAATAGGCTGTGAGAATCTCAGGAATTGTTATATGTATGGTAACTGGAAGATAGGAAAATCTCTGTAAATCCAAAAACATTTCTGGAAAGCATAATTTTCTAAATATCTCAACCATAAGTTTCAATTTATCAACTAGCAAAATGCTTCAACTAATCGGCCAAGATTCTACAACAGTATTAATTTTCAAGACATTTTCGTATAATAAAAATTTTGTTAGAGAAATTATTAAATATTAATCTCATTCAATGCATGGAAATTTTTGTATGATCCTACTTTTAAGACAGTTATCACCATTTAGAATGCAACCAAAAATCTCAGCTTACGACTTTTACGACATTAGTTCCGACAATATGATGCTAACGACAGCTTTCTCGATCTTTTGCTTCTGTTTTCTCAAATGTAGAGATATAGGGCCTCTTCATCTTTCCTTAAGCATTAAAGATACTTTCAGGATTAAAATATAATACTGTAAACATGCTTCTTTGAGTCGATCATTATTCTGAGAGATAGAAAATCAGGCTAATCGTTCATAAAGCATTTACAATACTCTATACGTTGAGAACGGTCTTAAAAATCAATACAAATCCTTTAGAATGCAACTTAGCCGCTCCTCGCAAACATACTGTTTCTCTAGTGCATTGTTTCCCTCACGTGATCAAAAACTCTTAGCGCTAAACTTCAAATTGTTTTTCTTTCTCCAAGCGAGGAACACTTCTTTCAACGCTACAACACTGCTACTTCTTTTCAAACTTACGGCATTAATTTTATTGTATATTAAGTAGGGCCTAATAAGGTTCATAACGACGCCAAACTTCTCAAGCAAGAGCTTAATTTCCATCTGACAACTAAATGCAATCGCATTCTCATTCTACGAATCCCTTCCGATTACGGGTCCGTTCTTTAAACAAAATACATTTTATGTGTGAAGTAGGTAAATTTTTCACATCTTTAATGAGCGTACTAATAATTCATTTTTCATTCTTTTTCATCAAACCCCACCCCCCTTGCATTGCCTGTCCTTTAGTTGCTCCACTATTTCATTTTCTCCATACTCAATTCATATGTATCTTCTTAGTTTTCCAGAATCACTATATACTACACTCTTATCGCAAATATTCCATTTCCACTGCTCTCTTGCGAGATACGAACCTCCTAACCCAGGGCTAGGCAACCATTTCTGCATTGGCGGGCCGCATATGAAGTTGCGAATACTTCAGTAAACCGCATTAGTTTACATCGAGTTACCTAGAGATTCAGCGGTATGAAGTTAAAATCCAGTATATACATTTTCAACGTTACAATTTCAACATTTGAGGTTTTATGAGCGTATATTCAATTAAAAAATATGAAATTGTTTGTGTTGAATTTTAAAGACATTTTTCATCGTAGTTTGCCGGCCACATAAAATACTTTCGAGGAATGCATATGGCTCAAGGGTTGTACGCTGACGACCTCTGTCCTAACCCATTCCATTTATATTTCCATTAACATATCAAAATTCTTTATTGAAACCATCCATATGTGGTCTGGGTCATTATTAATGAGTTTTATATTCCTTTAATTGAAGTTTCGCAATCGTTGGCACTCACAGATAAATAATGCGGCATATATTTTATAAAATATTTTCTCCAGAAATAATTAACGCATCATCTTCCAACCATTTTTTGTGTTCCTTGATTGAAATCTTTTAACATTTTTTAATGGGTAACAAACAATCACGAACTTATTAACTATCCGCGAATTTTGAATTAATTACTCAAAGATGTTTCAATGATATTTCGGAATAAAAGAATTCCCACTCTAGACAACACGGCTTTTGACTAGAGAGGAAAACAATTCAAACCAATTAACCTCACCTCCGCAATAAATTCTCCAAACAATGAGGTTTCCGCAAGTGAAGCACAAAGATACCAAAGCATAAGCGTAGAAATCCAAAAAAGTGATATGAAACTTGGTCGGTAATGAACTAAAATTTTATTCTTTATCGTAATTTTCAGATGTTTGCAAAAAGTCTTTAATAATATTTTTTTGGAAAATATTCATGCAAAGTTCATGTCTAATCATTCGACGATGGTTAAATGTGACCGAGATAAATAATGACCGTTTTTATGAATGCTGAAGTCAGAAAGATAGATGAAAGCGAGAAAAAGTTCACGAAGGAAGGAACCTAAAGCAGATAAGGGTATTTTAGGAAATGGTAAAGGTGGAATGTATAGGTAGGCGGGATATTAAAAAAGAAATAATAGACTTGCTATTTTGAAGAATAACTGTACGAATAAAATGAAGAGTACACACTCAAAAATTAATGAACGTTCGTGCTTCAAGTTTTTATATCACTGTGAGATAAAATTTTAAGTGAATAAAAATTGAGAGTCAAGAATCTATCATTTAAAAAATGAAAAAATCTACGGCGTATTTTTGTGAAAATAAACTGTTGACTATCTAATTGAAAGTATCGATCCTCCCGAACAAAAATCTTTCATAAACAAACAGGAATAGACTATTTATTTATGTAAAAGTATGGTATTTTCCCGCCGTAAAAGTATATATTAGTAAAAAACCACGCTAGCAATTATTTCTTCAATTATATAAGAATGATTCGGCGTTAAAAACTTCAGAACAAATAAAATAATGATAGTGCGTGGTCATACATTTTCCAACATGGCGGCAACAATAGGAGCCCTGCGTTGGTATGTCCCCTCTACAGATTCCAAAACTGGTTTTGCACTCCCAGTTGACCAACATACCCGAGCGAAAAAAATCGAATGATGTCTCTTGAAAGAGACTTAAGAAGCTAAAAGGTTTTTTATATTCGGAAATTAAGCTTTCCTAACTTTGTTACTTTTAATGCATATAAACAGTGATATTTAAACTAAGCTGTAAGACTTCCATTCTTAAAAACTAGAAAATATTAGGTATTTTGTGTAATTTATTTACAATTTCGACAGTTAACTAATTTCTTCAGCAGAAAAAAATACCCAATAAAAAGAATATAGTTTAGTTAATTTATAAATATTAAATTTAGTTCAAATTAATAATTCCAAATCTTGTTACTTCAAAGGACTTGAATCACAAAAACCTAGTTTAACTTCCGTAATTTAGAAGTAACAAAACTGGAAATACTCAAATACTGTTTAACATTATATAAATATACTAATTTAACACAGTATAACCGCTACGGCTGGGACCACAGACACCACGCATTAGCCGATATTAGTTTGTAACTGAGAAAAGAGACATCAATAACATATTGTAAAGACTACATATATCTGTCGGACGTGAACAGATTCGTGAGGCATATATTTGTGAAATTACATTGTGTGCCAATTGACGGGATTCGGATCTACATGGAGGAAAGTTCTCTACCGCATAACACCTGCAATTCACTTTCATACACATTAATAAGATGATTAGTTTACTCATTCACGAATATCACCTTCCGAATATGTTATTAAAATGATAACGAGATAAATCTTTTGGGGAGGTAACGAATGCTTAATATTTTTTAAATTATTTGATAAATACGAACATTACTTTTTATTATTATTTTTTGATAAAGCAAATAGATTTCAGATGAATTTGCATAATCAAAAAACTATCTTTTAACTTCATTAAAGAAAGAAAGAAATTTCTTCCTAGAGAGAAAGTAGTACGTAACACACTGCCTAATTTGATGGCATATATTGCCTAAATTCAAAGTGTATTTCAGCTAAGATACTGAGATTGCAAGCGACTTTTATTTTTGGCACAGTATAAATTATTACTGAAACTTTGCGACCACTCAGTTAATAATAGCTTGAATTCAACAAATAAAATTTTAAATTTCATGGATCCAATTTGAAATAATAATGTTAACTACAATTTTTAAATCAACTTAAAACATATTTTGGCAGAACTTTTCTCGCCTCTGTCAAACAGTGATGTACAAAAATACCGCTGAACATGAAAATCAATTTTCCGGATCGTTAGAAGTTTATCGTTAAATAAACGTTTTATACAACTGCGTAACTATATAAATACTATATTTTAAAGATAATGTAACGTCTTTTATACCAGGTTCACGTTTCCAAGGAATTTAGCAAGTTTATAGCGCTCATTACCAATGCAGATTTAATTTAAAATTTGACAGGAATCCTCAAGGCATTCTTGTTTACCACCCAACGTCATTTATTAAGCTACGATTCTCGATCGTAAAATTTATATAAGAATATAAATAAATTAATTACATTAAATATTGTAACTCAAACGCAGAGAAAATCTCACACCAAACAATGGCCAGATTTACAAAAGATTTCGGGTTTTCAATTTTGTTTTATTTGTTAAATTCCATAAAAAACTTTAACAGTTTTCACACTCCTAATTTTATGAGGAATCCTTCCATAATTATTTTTGAACAGATTAATTCAGAGAAAATATCCATTCGAATCACCACTGAAGAAAATATTTTTATATCAAAGTCAAGCACAAAAGTAAATTATTCATCGACCCTATTGAGATGATGGATTATATAGTTAGCTCATAAAGTCATAAATAGATTAGACATAATTCACTTGATACACTTCATAAGCTGCACTCGCGATTTTTGAACATGAATTCTGACCAGTGCTGAATAAGATTTTCAATTGTAAATAAAATATGAAATAGAAAATTCTCTAACTGTGAGAGATCTATCGGAATTAAAAAGGCTTCGACATTTCCTTTTGTTTGAATAATAGCATAGACTCATTTTTCTATTTTCGTGCGCTTTCTGCAGAATCAAATTTGTTTAATCAAACAATTGTAAATAGTGTTATAATCAATACTTCAATTTCTATTCCATCAATTTTATAATTATACCGTGACATTTAATCTAAAATATTTTTTTCTAACTTCCATGTCTTATAGTAACTCTGTTCTAAAAAAACTGGGCTCCAAAATTATATAATTATATCATACGATTACTTGAGATAATTTACTTATGAAATTCAGCTTCCAGTAATATTTAGACACCTAAATTTTTTTAAAATTATTCACCCATCCACGCTGCTACAGTAGAAAACCTGTCGTCAGAGTAAAAGTATTTACTCAAACCACAACGTGCGTGGATTTTTCAAAAACACTTTCACTTGTATAACTGCCGCTGATTATTCTGTTTTTAACAATAAAACTCGATTTGTTTCGCGGATATATCATTTTACGCAGAACTTTCACAAATATGTTTTTATCCCGTACCATCATGAATATTAAACAGCTTTTCAAAATTTCAGCTACTAGCGTGAATTTTGCTTTATATTTTCATACACTTAATCAATTCATTCCTACATCAGATACGTGGCTCAGCAGTAAAAAAATTATTTTGAAAGATTTTTGCTGATTATTCTGAATGAATATCATGTTTATATGATAAGGTTAAAATAATCAATGAGTAAATATAAATTTTCTTTTTATAAACTTTGTTTATGAAGCTGACTATCGAATTTGTATTACAATATTAAGTGTCGGACGTATCCTATGCTGCCGAAGTAGAACTGCTGAAAAGTACAAGAAAAAGATATTGGCATACAATACGGCTCTATTTAGAGAAAAATATGAATTAATTAAGTGCGACAATCAGCCTTTTAATTAAAAAACGGGATTTTTATTTATGAATAAATATCTGCTACATCTGAAAAAGAATCCTGACTGCTTTATTATGTAGTTAACTAAATCTTTATTACTATATCACTAATACGGAAGCAAGTACTGATTCGCTGTTGAACTGATTACTTGGCTGAACTACAATTCTGCTAAAAATAGGAACCGATATAAAAAATTATGATTATCCAAACGGACAAGTTAAAAATTTCGCAGTTATTTTTACGGCTTTCATTAATATTACCAGATTAAATTACCTTATAATAATCTAGTAGGTTGCATCTAAGTTGCTTGAGATTTTTTTTCATACTTCATATTAGAAAATTACAAGGAGGGATTCAATAGCGAATTATTGAGGACGTCTTATTGCTGAAAACAAATTAGAAAATAAGTACTTAAGAAGAAAAAATTTCAGGGTGAAATACTTATCTTAGATTTATCAAATAGCCACAATGAGGGTATGAAAAATCCAGAGGTGCATTCCGGCTACAGATCTATGTACTACTTTTTGTAATTCTTCATTCTTAAGTGCTTATTTTGTTAATTTACAAGGAGAGATTATGAAACATCTGCACTGATGCTATGATATAAAACTACGGTATTTTATAATTTCGCCTTAATTATCCAATACAAAACTATATCATTTAGAAGTATTATTTCTCTTGTTTCTCATTAGAAAATTCAAGTTTGTTACTGTGAATTCTTTCGACATTCTATGATAAGAAATTTGCTTGGACTGATAAAAATCTCCGTAATTAATCACGATAACCTTTTTCAATGTCCAAGGAAACATCAAAGGATATTGTTAATACTTAAATAAAGATTAAATAGGATAGATTAAAGCTAATTTCTATTCTTGGAACGAATGAATCTGTTCCTCTTAATGAAGGTATACTCGACTGAATAGTTCTGCATTCTTTTCTAAACCCCTCACTACCCTTCTTTTAAAATCACATTTCCAAAAATAATAATAAGGCCTCTCTAATGTGCTCTTAATTTAATGGAATTCTCGATTGCGTTAAACGTCATTTTAATGATCATGCCAATCATAAAAACAGCATATTCTAATTTAAACTTGTGATCATGGACGAGTCAGACTTTAAAAATGGTATGACAATAAGTATAATGCTACAAATGGAAATTGGATTACGAAAAATGGAGTAAAACAAGAAACTGGATAGGATCATTTAACTTCTAAAGACTACTTACAAAACAATAGCTATGCATCACGCAGATAAATGGCGCAAATAAGCTGACGAACGTAAAACTGACAGTATGACGTCATACATGTCAGAGAGTATTGATTGCTCTCCTTCGTTAAGAAAAAGGAATGCATAAACTAGCAGTGTAAAAGAAGTTTTACGTAGTTATCGGGTAAATCGTTTATTTAAAACAGTTCTCACTTGCAAAATCGGTACTTTGTAAAGGAATTTTTTTCCAAGCCAACACAAATCCCAAGTCGGAAGTGGTGTCGTTAGATGTTTATATCACTTTTTGCTCAATAGTTCACGTAAATACGTAATGGACTTTTTAATGCGCGATCCATTTGAATTTTCATATAAAATAGTATAGGTTTATCAACTTCGGTTGCATGACCTTTGCCATATAAATGTAAACAATTGTTCTATATAACGTCTAATATGACATCAATTTATTTGAATATTTTAATTAAGAATCTGTAGGAATTGAGTGGCCAAAGCACTAATATGAAAAAGGAAACATTCTGCATAACACTTTTCTTAGCCACATTGACACATAAGGATAATATGAAGGGTACCGCTGGCTAGAATTTTCGCTAAAGTTTAGTAACTCACGAAAAACCTGGTGACGTCTAATCTAGTACAAAAATGGCGTTAAACTCTTATCTTAAAATCAAATTGTAAATCCTAGGTAATCTTGGAATATTTTGGAATTAAAAACTAATTGATGAAATTGCTGTTTTGTGTTAAAAAGTGTATTAATATTTGTATCTACATTAAGTACTCCTTAACGCATTACGGCACTTTCGAAAACAGACACTACAAACTAAAATGACAGCCGCGCCTATCCGCGAAAGAACACACCCATCAGTTCTGTTCGGTTCAACGCACAGCTTGCATTTAGATCGAATTTAGACTGAAGAAACTGACAGCACCGCCAGCGAAACTTTGCAAAAACAACGAAATAGTATACAGCGTATTCCCAAAATATGTAATTCCATTATAGATACTTGACACGTTTACGCATGTAAATTGTACGAGCTTCCATTTTTAGAATGAAGAGTTTTCTATTTTCATTCGGTAAGAAAATATTTGAAGCATCTGGATAAAATGTTCACTTACAAAAGAAACGATATTGTTATTTATTTAGTCAAAAATCTAGTGTGAGCATCCCAAGAATAACGCTGTACCCGTTTAAGAACAAAAGACGCCCCATGATAGTAATTACGAAGTAACCACGCGAGTAGAGACGAGGAGGACTTAGTAATGGGATTAGGAAACCTATGAAGGTCTTCGAAAGTCCGTAACATTTGCGCCAAGGATGAAGACTTTCACTTTTCAATGTTAATTGGAGAAGGCTGAAGAAGTTACGGGGTGGGTTGGGAATGTCGATATGAAAAGCATCCTTACATTCTTCGAGTGCTCCAAGGAACAGATCACCATGGCGGAGGTCGAGCGGTACGCCTATTCAAGGACGCAGTCACAAGAGATAAGGTCTAAAACAAGCCATCCGTGGGCCGCATGCGACCCACCAGTTTAAAAAAATACGTCCCTTTATTACTTTGATTTTACTGTAAGTCGGCTGCAGAAAACGTGGATGAGGCGATCACGGATTGACATGGAGACGCGAAGTTAAAGAAACGTACGGCAGTTATACATTTGTACTAAAATATATACCCATTATAGTGGCGTGTATAAGAATCAGCAAGATGTTCTGGTTCATCATTGCAACATGCGGCCCTTCATATAAGCAGAAATCTTCTATTTTGCTCACATGCAGCGGCTAAGGTGACGCGGCCTCACATAAGGTACCGTAACGACGGACCTGGTTTCGGGTAACGTAACTTGTTTTGTCCCATTTTTTTATAAGAATGTCGAAAAAACTCGAGTGGCATAGCAGGAATAGGGTAACTCTTGAGCAAAAGAGAGCTGAGGAAGACAGCTGAAAATCCTAAATCGTAGGCATCGTATCGGTTTGAAGTTTTAATTGACATGTTTTCATTACATGGATATCTATGGCATAAAAATAAAGTAATAGGTAAAGTAAATAATCCCTGCAATGAAATGTAGTCATTATTTAATGAAAGCACTTCCAAAAAATAACAGAATTGACTATCAAAAACAGTAATTTCAGAAGCCACGCAAAAGAATTTTGAGGAGTAACACTTTTCATCACTACTTCGAAATACCTGATAGGTTACATTTAACTTTTAAAAGCGATAACAACTAAAATAAAGTAGGACACTTTCGTTTAAGAAAATGCGTCGAATTCAGAAGTTTACCATTATATGACTGCTGTGTTAATAGAACAGCACAGGACTGAATTTGTTAAGGACAGGAAGATGTCTTTGGCACTTATTATATGATTATTGCCGCCTTAAACTGAGGCCGATGTGGCAATAGAAAAATTCGGTCTAAATAAACGATTTCAATCACCAATTTCGCGTGTTACGAATGATAGTGTACTAATGGATAGATAGAGTAACAATCTGGAGTACCTCTCTGGATCTGATCGATGCTGGGCACAGAAGGAAATAGGTCAAATAAAATCAGGATAGACATTGTGAAAATATTTGTTTTCCTTCGGGGACATCATAAATGCGAAAAAATATTTAACCCCGTTCATTTATTTATATGCTCATTGAGTTATGAACTGTTCTTTCAACATATCAATACAGTTATCTATAAATAGGGCATTGTGGAATATCATTGCAGCTGTACTTAATAAAGAGTAGGCTAATGCCGGTACCGAGTTTTCCTCCTCCCTAGTGTGTGTTTGGTGTGGAAGGAGTAATGGCTATAATAATTCAAGAGGTTGATTAGCCAGATATACACCAGACAAACAAACGAACATTGCAGCGGTACTGATACAAATAAGTACCAGTAAAAACTTACTCTGTATAACAGGTGATTCAGGGGTATGTAATGATGATGATGGTTTTTTCTAACATTTTAAATCTTCGTCGTACTAAAATTTTCACGAAGTTACGATTGGGACTGATTTTGGAATATTATCCAGTAAAAATATGCAAATTGCTAAAAAGATCAATGTGAGACGAATGCAAAGACATTTAGACATTACGGTAAATTCAGGTACCTTAGGGCAGAGTTTTGAAACGTGAAAAAATTCTACTATGACCGAGAATCAAACCCGGGTCTTCCACTTGCCGGACGGATATTTTACCACTGAATATCCGCTGGGCAGGTGGAAGACCCGGCTTCGATTCCCGATCAAAGCAGAATTTTTGCTCGTTTCAAAATTATTCCCAATTTTACAGCTTATGCCTGTCTGCATAAGATCTATGATAATTTCATTCCATCACTTCTTATGGCAGAGGCTCTCAACCTTTTTACCGTCGCGAAACACAACGATCGATGCTCACGTGAGCGACATACTACAAGTTACAATCTGCCGAACTAAAAAAGGAGGAGTAGTGCGTAATAATGAAGAGTTCAAGCCTAAACATTATTTATATTTTTGTTAAAAGAGAGACAAAAACTCCGAGTTAAAAATTTTACTTTTTTTTACATGTCGTTATTAAAATTTGCGGCGACACACCTCCTGGTTCTTCGCGACACACTACGGGTCACGACGCCCTACTGGGTCGCGACACACCGGTTTAGAACCGCTGCCTTAGGTAACTCTAAGACCGTTATCTAGAAGAAAAGGGCAAATAAGGTAGAACCTTACACAAATACTCAAGAAACGTCAAGAAATTAGCGACCTTTTACATAACCTCCGCTAGCACCCACTGGACAGGCATTTTAAGGTCTACGTTACTATCATTATTGCCACTTAGAAACTGAAATTGCGACAACGAAAAAATACCATCGAAATGGTTTCCCAATAAGCCTTATCCATTGCTAGCCAAAATTTATTTATTGTAAATAATAGATTGATTGACAGAAAGCAAGGAATTTTGTCGCCCCAAGCAGTCGTCAAGCTTGTCGGTACCTCGGGTCGGTCCAGTCTTTTACAGATGGAATATTTACCTCAATATAAAGAAGGTTTTTTCTCTATATATAGAAAGGCAGGGTGCACAGCAGCTGGTCTCCAGGTCTCCATTATAAAAATTGAAACATAGGCAATTACCACTTATGATTTAGGTTTTTGAAATTGTATAAGAAAAATGGTACGCTCAATAATCTTACAAAAATTGCAACACGTGTATTTGATAGATATGTTCATTTTCAAAAAGTTTATAGACTGCCTTGCCTTTATTACCGACCAAGATAAGAAAAGTAAATCAAGAAGTATCTATTTTACTTTATGAGTAGTAATTCCAGTTCTAGACATCTTCTGCCGCATATCGTAGCAATTAAGAGGTTAAATAAGGAAATTATAAAATTACAAACGCTTTTGCTTTGCTTAGGATTAAAATAGAATTTCTTGTGACACCGCTAAAAGCTTCACCCAGCAGTCTTAGCAGCGTATAAAAATAGAATATTTGATTTAAGAGTGTTTACGCTAACGAGTTCAAAAATGAATTCGTCATCATGAAACCATATAAATTGCCAATACAAAATGTTGGGTATCAGAAACTAAGCTCATGGAGAAATAAGTTAATACAAAAATTAAATGAGATTCATTTATGGTAAAAATTGAAGCATACGCAGGTTCATTAAAAGAAAGTAAAATCGCATATTGATTTCAATTTTTTTATAGAACGCTGTCAATGTCCTTATCCTGGACCCAATTTAGCTTATCTCATTCGAGGTTAGGTACTTCTATCTACCAGAGTTCAAGGGCGTTGTGTGTCAGATAAAAGGACCATAGTGCAGCTGAACGGTTTTACTATTGTTTTAGATGATTATTTGAAGTTTTGTAAGTTGAAACTTCAATCATCCAACGTCTATATGAAATAGATACTCGAAATTAGTTTACACTTCGTTACAGCAGTGTTCCCAATCTATGCTTCTTTTAATCTTTCGCATTACTCCACTTACATATATTACAAGTCTGCAATAAATTTTATGACAAAATAACCATAGATAAGCTTAGTGGAATGTATTTTTAAAATACATAATTTAGCGTGCATTTCTTTAAGTTAAAACGACAATATCCTGTGAGTTGACGTAGATGCCAACTTGTATCATACCTGCAATCTAATCCCACAAGACTGAAAGTTAGCCCAGATTAGGGCCTATTCATAAGGGCTGTGAGAAAGAGAATCCCGAAAATTATAGGTCGATTCCATTAACGTCCATATGTTGTAAGATATTAGAGTATATTATTGTTAGTAGTATAATTCGTTTTCATAATACCCAATCGTTGCTAAATGAATGTAAGGAAAGGTAGTTGTTGTGGCAGCTGAGTTTATTTGTAAATGACATATTGAGGAGCGGAGAAATGAATACCCAGGTTGACGCAATCTTGTTAGATTTTAGAAAAGCCTTTGATAAGGAGTCTCACAAGAAATTAATCATGAAGCTAGAAAATCAGGTATTAAGATAAATATTGTGAATTAGATCTGAGAATTTATTAGCAATAGAGAGATAAAGATAGTTAAAATGGGAAGTACTCAAGCACAGCGAAAGTTACCTCTGGTGCTCATCAGGGAAATGTCCTAGGCCCATTATTGTTTCTCGTTTACATAAATGATATCAGCTCGATAGTTCAAAGTTAAATCAAACCCTTCGCAGGCGACACTGTGATTTATAGGGAGATAAGCGATCCTAGCTACTATCAGTACCTGCAGAACGATCTGGAGGCAATTTCCGTGTAGTGCAAGGAATAGAAGCTGAAAATTAACCAAAGGAAAAGCTGCGTCAACTTTAGTAAAATTAATAATTGTTTGGTTGATTTAACTTATCCAGCCGGCGGAATAGATATCCCCGTTTCAGATTCCGTCAATTATCTAGGAAAATTCGTCGCGATCTCTCGTGGAACACCGATCTTTGCTGGGTGATAGGTGCTTTTAACAAAAATTGGCCTTTATGAGTAGAATAGTCCGGAATAGCACCGAAAAGTGAGAGAAACATGTTATTTTTCTTTGGTAAGGCCAAAGGTAGAATATGTATCAGCTGTATGGGATCCATACGAGGGGATTCTCATGAAGGAGATAGAAGAAGTGCAGCTAGATTCGTAAAAAGAAATTACGATATTAAACCCATCACCTCACTAATAGAAAATTTTAAATGGGTGTCGTTAGAAGTATGCAGATTAGAGGCTAGACTTAACCCTCGCCGGATGACTGGGGTCTTTTCTGACCCCAACCTTTGTAAATTGGTAAATACGTTATATTTTTGTTTTAATATTTGTTTTATTTCAGGAATTCCTTCATCAATCTATCCAGCATCTTTGGGATGAATTTCATACTTAACCTCTAGAAAAATGCCTGAAAATTAATAAATATATCTTATGGGGTCACATTTAACCCCAGTAAGCCAAGAAGTGACAAAATATTTGTAAATAATATTTCGTTTTTGACCGCCTCCTAGTTGTAACTACAACTTATTTAGTCAATATATTCTTTATAAATGGTCTCCGTGGGTACAATAAGGAATTTTATATAAATATTTGGACTGTACTAAGTATACCTACATGCGTCACACACCGGAAAAATCGAAACGAATCGAATAGTGAATACATTTAGACCCTTGTTCTATGTGAGCATAAAGTGCAACTGAGTAAAAATTGTCTCCTCAGTGTGTAGTTATTTTATTTGATAAAGCACCTATTACTAAATAATATTCATTGTCATAAAAATTTTCGTACTCAAAATGTCAACACCTTTTCAAGTCCATGACAAAATGTTAATTTCTAAACCTAAGACTTTTACTCAATTAATGACTATTTTTGAGATAAAAATTTTTTGTGTAAATTGAGTGCATTAATATTTAGGAATAAGCATATATCGTATTAATATTATAATTCGTGTACCTATTACAAAAGTATTTTTCGTGTCAATTATTAGGTATATAATACTATCTGTACTACAAAGAAAATTCTATTATTTATATACTGCATTGAGAAAATTAAATGTTTTGACAGTTATTTTATTTTGGATAATGACTGTTTAGTGAATACTCCCATTAATATGCTTATAAAAATAATTTTGCGATAAAAACAACAATTATATAACTGAGGTCAAAAAAGACCCCAGTCATCCAAAATATAACTATTCTCCAGTCATCCTGCGAGGGTTAATTTGTTAGAAAAGTATAGGTCGGGGAGGCTAACAAACGAGGTCCCAGATCTATTCAGGAATTCAACATATATAACATAATGCTGATAAGATCTACTATAAAACAAAACGATACAAAGAATCGTTCTTCCCTAGTACAATTAGGGATCATAATAGAAAAATAATAACTGAGAATTGCTAGGGACATGTTTGGTGCATTGCACCCTTTGCCATCCACCATTAAGGTACTTGCAGGGTATAATGTACAAGGTGTGTCTATTAAATGGTAGCAATGACTCCATAACTACCAAAAAACAAACAGTTTCCATAAACAATGCACTTATTCAATAATACTATTTGTCTCCTTCAAAATAATCACCATTAGCCATAACTCATCTTTCCCAGCGTTTGACTATAGATCGGAAACACTCCGCATACTCTTGGGGCTGGACGGATTTCAGTTTCAAGGTGGCAGCTTCCTTTATTTCCACATTGGATTTAAATATTATGTCTTTTAATGCTCTTTTTAACTCTACAAACAAGAAGAAATCACATAGAGAGAAATCAGTTGAGTAAGGAGGATGTGACACCACAGCAATACCTATTTTAGCAAGATAATGTCTCATCGATACTGCCACATGTGGGCGAGCATTATTGAGCAGCAAAATTAAGTCTTTCGATTGCCAGAGATCAGGTCTTTTCTTCCTTACGTTATCAAAAAGACACGCTAAAACCTCTTTTTACATGTGTTGATGCACGGGTTGACCATCAGGAACATATTCATAATGAATTAACCCATGGAAATGTGATGAGCATGCACTTCATCTTTGACTTTTCCATAATAGCTTTTTTTCAAGCCAGTCTTTGCCACACCACTCTAGACTCTGCCTTTTTGTTACAGGGTCGTAAGCAAATACCCATGTTTCATCTCCAGGGATTATGTTCTCAATAAAGTTGTTGTTTAGTCAATATTGCTCAAGAAAATTCTCGCAACAATTCTTGCGTCTAATCGTCACGGAGGATTTTCGGCACAAATCGAGCAGCAAGTTTTCTCATACCCAAATATTGCGCCAATATTCGATGAACTGTATCCTTATTTGTCAGTAGTTCTTGGGCTATCATTCTAACCCTAAGCCTCTTGTTGGTTTTGATGATTTCACGCAAATTTTCGGTAGTTCTGGTGTCTTTGAAGTTATTAGACGTTCAAGCTGTGGTTCGTCCTTTACGTTCAAACGGCCATCTTTAAATAAAGCAAACCATCTAAAAACTGTTTTTTCAGGAATAGCCTCATCTTGGTAATCTTGTTTTAACAATGTGTAGGTTTCGCTCGGTGATTTGCCTAATAAAAAATACAATCTGATATTATATAGTTGCTCTAGCTTTTTCTAGGTTTATTTTTCGGCCATGCTTCTTTTTTATATTTGAAAACAACAAACAACTTTTTAATAATAAATATTTAATTTATTATTTGATACCAAATTAAAGCTTAGTCTTTGTTATTTTAACGACAATAAGTATTTGTTCAAAAATTATTTATTTTATTATTGCCACTACTTAATAGACAGACCTTGTAGATGTAGATGTATCACCGCTACCGACACAAGGTATTTGGGAGCATCGGGCAAGGATACGTTTCAGCGACCTCTTTACTTCAGAAAAAAATAAAAAACATTTAAATTAAATCATAATGCTTTAATAAAACTATATAAAAGCCAATAAAGATGGCGGTTCTTTGAGATATGTCCAGTACTATCCAAAATATGCTAACAATGAACAAGATTTTGGCGCGTCGGGCAGCCGCCCGGCTCGCCTGCACCTCGAGCCGGCCACCTTTAGCACAACGAATACTGGCCAAAGGTACAAGAAGTCTGATTTTATTCTCTATTCCAATGGGGCATGTTGCTATGTTTGTGTCTGTGTGGAATGCGAGGACTATTTTGTAGTCCGTACTGAACTCAGAACTCTTAGATTTTCGCATTTTTTCGCTACCTTTGAAGTATTTTCTGATCCGAACTTTGGAAACCTCTGACGGAACAAGAGTTAAAAATAGTTTAAATACATTTAAATTTCATATTCAACTCGATTTTTATATTATTTGCTGGATTATTTTAAAAATATTGTTAAACATTTTTCCTTGGTAGTTACCCTCAGCTAGAAAACGGCGACGAAGAGTATAACAAAGCCGGTTCTAGGCCAAATGGATCCCTTTAGCAAGGGGTCGACAACTTACGGCATTTTATGCGAATCTATGGCGATAAAACAATCCGTAAAATTTAAAACAGACACTTTTGTTTTTATTTATTATGATCATGGTCATAAAGTCGTTTTAGGTGAAGTTTGATCTTCATTAAGAGGGCAACACAAAATCTCTAGGAAACGTCCGAAACACTCGAAACTAACAATGCCCGATAAAGCATTCGCAACTACCTAACTTCCTTGTATAATAGGTTGTTGACCCCTGCCTTAGGCCAGTGATTCTAAAACTGGAACGAGCCCACCCTAGGGCTGCGAGACGAGTTCTATGGGGGCGCGAGATACAAACTCATTCCTTTTAAGGTGGGACTAGGTAAAATAGTTTGAGAACTACCGCCTTAGACGCACACGAACCATTTTTTACCCTTATGTGTAAATGTAAATTTTGTCCACAAAACTGCACTTAGCGCAAGCCAACCTGTAAAAAAATTCCAATACAGAAAATTGACACTAGTAGCAGTGGGAATCCCAGAATTCTATGAAGTCAGCAAGATGTAGCCAGGGTCGCCTTGGTTTTCTGCGAATAAATGTTTAGATTGTCCTTGGGACAAGCAGGTACGTATAAACAGTCTATCTCCCTTTGTATAATGACAACTGAGAAGAGAAGCGCTGTAAGTACTCAAGATGAGTTTTCCTTAACTAAGCAACCGCTTAATAGTTACGCAATTATGAAAATTGTTTGCCAAAACCTGCCATAAGTGTAGGTCGTAGGATATGAAGATGAAATAAGTGGTGAGAATGAACTTAGCCGAACTACGTGAATTGGATTTGATGTAGTCATTTCTAAAACAAATGCTCTCTCTGCGTGGCAGAAGTCTCAATCGTAACTATAAAGAGGAATTCCACAAAATTTGATCAATATAATTCTGTCGTTTAATGATGTTTCTACAACTTCACCGACGATCCCTTAATGAAAGTGGAAATGATCGTTTTCGAAGCAAGAGCATGTAAAATACAGCATTTTTGGTTGAATGTTAAAGCATGCCCCAACGGACACTACTTACTCTCTGCAGAAGATTATTGTGTAAGAAGTTGAATGTTAAGGATCTTGGCAGTCCATATGACAAAATGTAAAAACGTTGTGAAGTAAATTATGTATAGAACATAGATCGTAGAAATTAATTTTATTTCGAGTTTCATCGCATTACGCAATAAAATGATAAATCAGGACTTTTCCAGAATCCATATAATGGTTGTGAAACCAAAGGCGCATTTTGGCTGCAAGGCAGTCGTCATCAGTGGTAATTCACCGGTAGTAAATTCATTCTAGATTTCTTTCTAGAATCTACTATCGGTGAATTATCACTGATGATGGCTGTCTTGTAGCCGAAATACGCATTTGGTTTCACAAACATTTTATGGATTCTGGAGTATCCTGATTTATCAGTACTATGATCTTACCCATAAGACGAGTTTGACAATTCTTTGAATATCATGCAATTTCGGTATGAAATACGAGAAACGTGGAGATTCAAAAATTCAAATAAATATAGATTAAAAGGATGCCAAAGCACGATATCATTAAACAACAGAACGTTAAAAATCAAGAAAGATAAAGTTTTCCTCTTCGGAAAAACGCGACATTGACAGGGAGGGAGAGATTAAGAGACCTACGGGTTTGATATCCTAATCAATACGCTCACATACACATCGTCTGGATATTATCAAAGCGAACTGAGTAAAGAACTCGGTAGAAAAGGTCGCATGGAGGAGCGCATCCCTTAAATCAATACTCGTATGGGCGGAATGGCTGCAAATTCGGAGTTCGACAGTAGTGAAGGGAGCGATTGACCAGACCGCATAGTTCGGCGACGTGGTCATCAAGAGACGAAGGCCAAAATTTACGCAACTATGACGTCGCAAAGGAATAACGATATCTAAGGAAGAATCGGGCAGGCAACATAAAAGTGCATTATCAAAAATTAAATTAAATTAAATAAAATAGGAATTTAATTAGTTATAAAAAATCACAAATTACGCGAAAATGCTTTTTTATTTATTTATTTATTTAATAAGTTCAAAAACAGCACTCAGGCCTATTACATTGAACATTACAACCAAATGACGATAAAAATATAAATAACGGCACTTAAAACTGGAAATTTGGTTTTCTATTCTTTCGTAATGAGGTGCTCTTTGAAGCTAAGGTAAAAGAAGAGGATTCGGACGAGTTTTGCAAGTCATTGCGGTTTTTCTCACGTTCGAAATAATTATTTGCCATGACGCATTTACAAAGATCTTCAAAATTCGGGTGCTGATTGACAACGTACGTATTAATATATTGTTTTCCCCCTTGCTACGATAATTTTCTTAAATCTCTAACATTAAAAATCTTCAGATATTATTTATGGTTTTATATTTAAGTAGCTTTATTTAAATAACATCAATACGAGCCTATAGTCTGTTCTAAATAAATTATGCTAAATCAAACACGAATTATTTTTTCCGGATCTAAAAAGGACTGCTGTGAAATAAATTATTACTGTATTTTCGCGGGAAAACTTAAAATCGATAATTGTAATAGATTCACAACGTTTTTTTAATTAAATTTTAATCAGTTTGTTCCTTCGTACAAGTAATTTTAGCGCACATTTTTGGAAATTGTCTTTAGGTGTTTTAATTTTGTGATTGGATCGCAATTACTTGATGGGGAACAAGAGTGAATTTTAGTAAAATTTTAAATACTATAGTTGCTGCAGCTAATTTATGGTTAATGCTGACAAAACAACGCAAATCCGACTACTGTCAAAACGATGTAAGTGTAATTTTCAAAGAAAATCCTCTAAATCGCAACTGTAACTTGCTAAAATTACCCAATCCAAGTCATCATGATTTTGACTGCCGTTACTGCTTAGTAAGAATCGTGTTTTCAGCGCGTGAAAATTTCATTTAAACAATATTAGCCGATAATGTACAACATTCTGATTTTTTAACCTTATCAACATTATCCATTGAACGCTATCATCGAACCAGAGATAAGCCATGTTCATATGTCTAAAGTCCGACATTTTCCGACGGTGTCCACAAATGGACGATAGTCTATTTGTGCAGTCGTCTATGCTCAAACCGTATTCGGCAATATTCTTCACCATATCAACACTTTAATAAAATGATATTTGAAATGCATAAAACGCCATCGTTTACTATATATTCAAGGAAATACGATCGATTGTGTAATTTTGTGATCAGAATTTGTATCTACATTCTTTTATAATACAAGCGCACCTCCGTTATCATAATTCTAATATATTTTTAAATACCAAAGAAAAATTCTCTGCACGATGAATTTGAGACCAACTATGTAAATCAAAGGGGGAAAGACGTTCCAGAAATCGAACTCGGGACTTCAATATTCGCTAAATAAAATATATCCCAGAGATCGTGCCTGTCAGCACGAGCCTTATACCGATGTGCATGAAGCAAAACACGTACAAACAGACACGACCATTGCATAAGGCTATGTTTACTTCAGAAACCAGCCTAAAAACTATAATTATCTTCAAAGAATAATAGTTATTTAGGTTATTAAGTTCATTTCAGAATTTCTGAAGTGTTGCAAAAGTCGAAACAGAGTATACCATTAACAAGAAGTCTTGCAGATCGCTCTACCTTTAAGAACTATTAGGTAACGATAGATCAAACATCAGAAAATTAAAATTAATTCATACTGATGTGTAGATGAATTTTGTGTTGAAGAACTAATAACAATAAAAAATGAGTGGTTGATTCATTAAAATATTCAAATATATAACTGCTAAAACTTGACAGATTGTTGAACTTCTGTTTTTCAATGGCTGTTGTACACAGAGTAACCAGCAAAACTATACAGGGCGTTTCGGAAATGTTTCATAAAACATGTTATAAATTCAGGAGGTTAAACTGAAGCAAATTTTCCTATGAAAACGGGCAGATAAACACTTTCTAGCCGTGCTATCGCCACTTATGTCGTGGTTCCAACTGTAAAAAATGAAGACGAGCCGTTTATTCGTATCCATGTGTTGCAGCAGGTGTTCTACAATATCCCTGCATTTCAACATACGCTTCTGCGCTACGTATTAAAGATTCGATAAACACGAACTATTTCACAAGAATCTTTAACATGCTGTCATAGTGGCATCAACAACGCAAAACGGCAGTAGCTCGGATGGGAAGCGTTTGTCGACCCATACTGACAGGGACTTTTCGCTTCAGTTTGACCTCCAGAATTTATATCGTGAATTTTGGAACGCATTTCCGAAGTACCCTGCATATTTTGCTCTAGTCATCATTTGCAGCAAAAAAAGGAACAGTAAATTAATACTGTTATTTGTATTGCATAATAATAATAAATATACCATCCTAAAATACAAAATGTGTTGGAAAATTAATCTATTACAAATTTTTATTTAAAAATAATGGATGGCAACCGTATGTTATCCATTTACGATTGTCTTTCTGATGATATGATAGGCATATGATTTTTTAACGCGAAGACGTGATATTAATTCCTAAAAGATAGCCCATTCTTCGAAAACGGGATTTTATTAAATAAATACGGCAGAATTCAAAATAAAGACGTTTTGGTAATGATTGGCTATGTTTTGAAAAATTATTATAAAGTTTGAGCTTTGCGGCACACATATTAGAAAAAATTAATGACATTGCCACATATATTCTTGGTTCAAACGCTCTTATAAACAAACCAAATCTACACCTAATCCTACAAGCAAGACTAGAGAACGTCATCTTACTCATTAATAAATGCGAGCGAATTACAGGCATAGAACAATCTTAATCATTTATGAAATTAATCCCAAACAAATTCGTGCTTAAAATGATAGAAACCTGAAATAATTCTTCGCCATACTCGAACCAGAACCGTCTAGATAAGGGGTTCCAAATTGGTTCTCGCAAGCACCGCAGTGCTTGGGCTACCTGATGGTGCTCTTCTATGATACTTAACATCCGACCTCACAAGCGCCAGTAGTTTAAATTTGAAGTTGTTTTATATATGAATGTTTTAAAATCAGCAGTAATTAGTTTTTCTAAAAAGGTACCGTTACTCAGATGTGACGAACTCCTATAGGATGGGAGGAATAAAAAACTATCAAATTTACTAATTTTTATAATCTATTTTAACAGTTTTTAGGTAATTTTTTCCAAGAATGTTCAAATAGATTATTTTTTAAATAAAGGATATTTTTAATTAAAAAAGGTTCCTGTGTTGTGCAACGACAGAAAAAGCACAGAGTATAATCATTTCTAATTTATGCAAAAATATGTTGCGCTAAGCTTTATATTACAGAAAAAATGTAAAGGCCGGGAACTCCCTGTAGATGCGGAACCTGTTCATATCGTAAACGGTATCCGTGGCAGTCCTTAGCGGAGCCCGTGAGATATGTATTTGGCCGAACGCTTCCCGAACTTCAGCGGTATCCGCGAAACGGGTTCAGAATCTTAGCGGAACCCGTCCCGATCCTTCATGGAACCCGTTCATATCTTTATCGGAACCCGCTTCAGTCCTATCTAAGCGGAACCTGTGCGATATTTAGCCAAACGGGTTCCGATCTTTAGTTTCCTGTTATTCGCAAAACCCGCCCCGATTATACACGGAACCCGTTCACATCTTCAGGAAAACCGGTTCCCAACCTATGCGGGACTCGTGCCGTTCCTAAACGAAACCCGCTAAAATTCTTTGCGTGACCTATGGCAATTCTAAATGTCATTGCTCTATTATCCTTAGGAAGACGCGTTACGTTCCTTTGCTTAGGTCGTACTGATCGCTAGCGTATCTAGTCCTGTCCCTTAACGAAACCCGTTCAGATTTTACGGAACGCAAGTCAATCCTAAGCGGAACCAGTTAAACTAAGGAAAACCAGTTTAGGCCTCTGAAGGAACCCATTCCAATCTTTGACGAAATCCATATTAATTCTATGCAAAAATCGTGTATGTATTGAAAAGTAAACAAGCCACTTACCACAAAAAAGAATGCATATTCCGCAATAACATTGAAATACGTTGGCTAAAATTAATCTTGTTGATTTTGGATTGACTTAAGTGTGATATTTTATGGATCTGTCATCTTTCCCATACTGCGGTTTGTATTTTAATTTGACGAACACTGAAGTGGAGAAATTTTATGTTACCCATGAATTATTGTGATATAGGTAGGGTTGGTAGGATTCGATTTAAATCGAAAAACGTTGATAAACGTGGATTTTTTATATTTCAAAATCGACGAAAATGAACAGTCCAACAAGAAAAGTATACGCCCAAAAACCTAATCTGAATTATAATACTTAAGTCGTTTCTGTTTACTTTTCTGCAGTATTATTTTCTACCTACGATTTCGTTCCTTTTCTGGACTTGCATTAACAGTGGGACTGAAAGAAGGGTATTTTCTTACACTCAAATATGCATCTTTTTGAAAAGCTCACGCTTCTACTCTGGACAATCAGGTAACCGCAAGGTACTACGGAAGTTTTGAGAACACATGTTTCTTAGCTCTTTTGAGGTTTTTGAGTTATATTTGCCGACCTAATGGTGGGATATTCCACGAGCCTTTCTATACAGATAAGGTCATGGATATGTCCTGCTGAGATTGCCTCGACCCCTGTTAAACGAGCTCCCCCAAGGTCAACCCCGTCGTGTGTATTCCGGAAACAAATGTTTCTCGATCCTTGATAGGAAAAATAGATGACCTTCTTGTATGCACTTTCACCCGTTCTCCCTATGCGCAACCCAATTTTTCGCAATCATTTTCCTAAAGTTATACAGGAAGGATCGTTCCTCTCTCGTGCTTTTGCTACAGGTTAGTAAATTTCAATTTATGTATAATGGTTTCAAAAAGGTGCACATAAATTAACAATCGTTACTAAAAATTTAAGAAGGATTAAATATTAATATTTATTTGCTGTTTGTTGTAAAATATTTTGCCGATTGGAAAAACACATTTTAATCAGGATTTGAGGTGAGACTGTTGATCGAGCTCTCAATAATAAAGTCTAAGTAATTTTCCTCACTATATATTTTGTTAAATGAACAGAATATGTAGTGCAGTGATGAAATATATTAAATGACACTTACAAAGTATTAGATAGTTCTTTTTTGACTTCTAAAATATTATTGTGATAATTATATCGTTAATGTTTTTTCCTTAACTGGCATCAACGAATATGTAAAAGCATTTACGCTGAACTCGCAAATTATTTTTTAAAGAATGTTTCTCGGCAAAAGCAACGTCATATTGTTCGGATTTCATAAATTAATCGTTTTCTAGTTTTCATTATACAATTTAAAAAGACAAATCTCAATGCGTTATTGGGTGAATTTCTTTAATATTAACTTTTTAAAATCTGATGTAGCCAATTTTAGACTTGACAAAGAACAGAAATAAATTCAAACCAGAGCCTTCTTATATTGGATATAGCCACAAAGCTCCAAAAATTAAGAAAAGAAAAAGGAGCGTTACTAAGACGTAACTAAGCGTCAATTGTTAACAATAGTCGTCGGTAGGTGGCGTGGTGGTGGCAGCTAAAAATATAAGATATCTATCTCTTATATGGGAAAATATTTCAAACAAAGATTGTAGAAAATTAAACTTTCTACAACTTTTATTCCAATACATTTTTACATTGATCAAATGTTAAAGCAAATATTTTAAAATAACGGATAAGTGACAAGAGTAAACACCCACTTCCGTTTGACCGTTTTTTACCAAAAACTAATCAGGTCTGGTGACTTTTATAAAAATGTTAAATATAAAATTTCGCGTTGACCTGATTAATAGTTTTTGAGTTAGAGCACCCACATACACAGACATCATCGAGAAAATGGTAAAAAAAAACATGTTCAGGGGACCTCAAAACGTGTATTTTCGTTGAAATATCGAAGTCGACTTTTTTCATGAAAACAATACTTCCCCTATACTACGTTTGGCGAAAGTAAAAATGAAGAAGAGTGTAAATGCGCATAAATAAAATAAAATATATGAAGTACATGGTATATAGTTCCATTAATTTGTACATAAAGATTTAACTTCATATAAAAATTTAAATAAATAATCAGAGTATTGTAAAATAAACGTAAATTTTACGTAGAATTTAGATGTAAAAAGTAAATTTAAATCATCGAATTGAAAGGCCGAAAACTGCCAGCCCTATATTTTAAGAAGTAATTTTAAGTGTCGATATTCGTTTAAAATCTCTAGGGAAAATAATCGTCGATTTAAAAAAAATAAACATCGAATTCTACCAAGTAGCCATTTGAAGCGTCGATATTCGTCGAAAACCTCTCCGGAAAATAAACGTCGATTTTAATCGTCGATTTAAAAAAATAAACGTCGAACCATACCAAGTCTAGATATAGGTTCTTTATTGCTAAGTTGACTTACGGAAAGAAAGAAATTAAAGGTTTTTATGAAATTCATTGTACCAAAAATTTGTAATAAAGTCGCAGTAAGTTTCAATTACATTCAAAATCCATCTGTTCCAACTGAAAATACTTTCTCCGCTGTATTAAAAACCAACCCCAATTCTGCAGTACTTCCTGCAAAACATTTTGGAGCATAATAGTAGATCATGACTGATTAAATATTAGAGCTATACTGCAATGATTATAATAAATAAAGGTAATATAACTATATACATTATATGCCCGCGTTCAGAAACAGGAAAATTATCTGTTACGGTAGTTCAGTGGCAGAATATCCGCCCGGCAAGTGGAAGACTTTGGTTCGATTCCCGGTCATAGCAGACGTTTTTCCTGTTTCAAAATTATTTCCTAATCTTAGATGAAGATTAAGTTTTACAAATAACACTCGATATTGAAAATTTATTTTATTTTCTCATAGTTTATTTTTGCGGCGTAATTCGTAATGTGATGGATGCAATTTATTTACTTTACCTGAGCATGTTTTTTCCTAATTTCATTTTATATAATTTACAATGCGCAAAGATAAAACAGCCTTTGTACGATGATAAGTGGCTGTAATAACAATAATCAACGCGATAAACCAGATGAAAAATTATAGCAAACCCGGGTTCGATTACCGGTCATGTCAGAATTTTTCCTCTGATTTCAAATTATTCCCAAAACTTCAGCTTATTGCTGTTGCATAGTGATCTTACATCAATTCAATCCATCAAGTTATAGAGCCGATAAAGCCAAATATAAACCAAGTCTCAAAAAATGTCATTCAATACCAAAATAAATATTGCAACAATGTAAGCGGATTCAAGCAAAATGGTTGGTCTTTGTTAATAATAGTAGTTTACGACATTTTTTATATAATTTAATTCTTTATAAGGCAGTGGCAATGTCATTTCCACCTGAAAGAGGAACATTTTTCAAGTTGGTGACAAATCTATTATCACTCTGTCATAACAGGTATTATTACTTATAACAACATAGATGTTTCCTCCAACATTTTATTTGGGCCTAAAGGTTGAAAGTATGTATATTGCCAATGCCTTATAAAGAATGAAGTGATACTCTATATCAGGATTTCCTAACCTCTTCAATGTGATGGGCACAAAATAAAATTTCACAGTAACAAGCGAGCAAAACTACATTTATTTAAAAAATTACGGATAATAAAAAATAGAAACTAAGTGACCTTGTTAATAATATGTTAAAAACATTTGTAAAATAAATTAAAATTAAAATACCTGTGCTCGTGAGCGCGATTACAAGTATCGCAGAAGAGCACTGAAAATTTGCCCAAGAGCACAGCGGTGCTCGCAAGTATAAGTTTGGGAACCCTTGATCTATACAGACCGGAGAAAGTTTGAAACAAGTGAGGGAAGAATTGCAGAGCAAATTACATAAGGCGATTTTTTTCTCTTTTTGGTTATATTGCCGGAGCAGACGGACTGACGGACAGACAAACCGAATGCATAAGCGATTTTTTTAAAGCGCTAAAAAGAGGATCAAGAA
This sequence comes from Tanypteryx hageni, assembly GCA_028673005.1. Lineage (NCBI taxonomy): Eukaryota > Metazoa > Arthropoda > Insecta > Odonata > Petaluridae > Tanypteryx > Tanypteryx hageni. Next base: position 194,118,654 of record CM054112.1, read on the forward strand.
TGTTAACATAGATATAAACGAAAACTTGAAGCGTATCACTTATACTAAGGCAGCGTGGTAAATTGGCGAACTCTGTGCTCATTAGCCATGTCTTTTTGCGTTTCATGCTTGTTTTATCTCAAAACAAAATTATTTACTATTTAATAAGCAGGATATTTCTAAAAAGCGCAATTTTTCATATTATTAGGCGATGACGCAACGAGTTCTCTGAATCATTGTTTCCAATATGTATAAGCCGTAATGTATATCAATTGCAAGCCTTAAACATAACGGCAGTGCGGCTCTCTGACAACGCAGCCATTATGCACCATCCAATTTGGCATGGCTATACTAAGACAAGTGAGAAATGATTATAGAAGGAAAGAGTAAGAATCCTGTAAAAATTGTTCTGGAAAGATAAATTTTAGTATTAACTATCGAAGATACAACGCAGCGGAGCAGAACTATATGAAAAAAAGAAACGACGCAACTTTGTATATTTCCTGAGTTATGGTTGTACAAGACATTTTATACAAAAAAATAAGAATTAAGAGCGTTAACGAGATATTTTCAACACACGAGTAACTCAGTCCTGACCATCTTCATGAGTTGCAGGGTCTACATACAAATTAGTGATCGTGGTGAACGCATTCCGACAGGCAACAACTGAAGCCATAAAATGACTGAATAAACAGATGTGCATTTCAACTACGAATTATGCGTCTGGAGAGATAATTCGCCGTTCTTCTAACAATCAGAAATTGGTGAATTATCACGGAGAATGGCTACTTTTAAGCTGAAACGCGCCTATTGTTTACTCAACTGTTTTACTTAAAAGAAAATTATCGATCTCGCCTTATGACTAATCAAATTGACAAATTTTGGTCCTTTAATAGCTACAAAAAGATCGAAAGAAACAGATGCGCATTTCGGCTAAAAATCTACCGTCATAAGTAAAGATTTCCCAGTAGCAGATCATAGATTATAGAATCACCAATGATGACGGCCGCTGCGTAGCCGAAAGCACTCGTCTGGTTTTCCAGCATTCTATGCCGATTAGGGAGACAGTAATCCAACCGTCATATCATACATGAGTTACTTATACATTTTTGGGATCGTATATTAGTAGTAAAGTAGAAGATTTTTGTCGTCAGAATTAAGTAAATTCCTTGCTTCAAAACAATGAAGTGTCTCCCTTAGCTTGGTCTTCTCGCTACTCCCATTTCAAAACTTTTCAAAATGCATTTTCCATTCTTCAGTCTTATATCTCATGCCCATGCCATACTTGACTTGAAGAGTTCTATGGAAAATATATTTTTAGAACTTCTATTGTTTTTAATGATTCTCTGTTATGTATCTCCTGTCCTTAGCACTTCATCCAATCTATCTACAGCTGAAATAACCAAAAAAGATTTACGATCAACTTTGCAGTGATTTAGATTCTTTTCTCTTTGCGAAACTCATGAAGTTTTATTTTACAAAATTTAATGTCAGAAACCTACAGAGTTAAACAGTAAAGAAGCGTTAACCATAGTAAAACCAAGAGCTGTTAAGCGATGGTAAACGAGCGGGAGGAGTGAATGTTGAGAGAGAAGCTAAAAAAATAAACTCGGTGTAAATAAATCAAAACTTTAATGAAGTGATTGGAAATATGCAGAATCGGACCAGTCCGGAAATGACAAAAATGTTTGAAGGAAACGGAAGTAAGGTGATGTATGAGGTGGAACCCAACTGTTTCTGAATTGCTTCTATATAAAACCACAATTATGAAATTAATTGATCTTTACATAGTTTCCATCAAAATAGTCTCCTTGCTGAGGCGTGTAATTTTCTCAACAGTGCTGCCACGCCTTCAAACATTTTTAGAAATCCCGTTTTGTAATTTCCTCAGTCGCCGTTGTATTTTAGTGGTTTTTATTAAAATCCACTTATGTTTTCGGTTTGTCCATCTGTCTGTCTGACGGGCTAACTCCTTCTAAACGAAAGCAGATAAGGACTTTATTTTTTGGCCAATCGATTCAGTATTTTGTCTCACTGTGGACGATGCCTCGGTTTTTTCGTCTTTCCGAATTCTTTTTTAAACCGCCATTTACTATCTGCTTCAGCAGCCTTTTCTTTACTTGACGTTTGAAGTGATCCACTGAATTCTTGAATTTGCGGAACAAGAAGAAGATACATGGGGCTAAGTCGTATGAATATGGCGTGTGATTTTAAATTATGCCAAAAATTCTCCTCGCTGGAAAAGCATAGTGCCTAGGTCTTCAACCTGCGACTCCAGAGCCACATATGGCTCCTTGAGTACATACTTGTGGCTCTTTAAAAGTTAGCTAAGCTCCCTAACCTTTTATCAGACATGAAACATGCTTATTGCGTTCAAACTCTTTTAAAAAAATGTAGTACAGGATGACATTGTGCGGCATCCAAATATTTTGGAATGTAACAAAAAACGAAAAATAGTTCTTTTACTTTTAAAGGTCGCCGACCCCTGGCATAGTGCGATGGCGCTTTGTAAGGGATCAAGCTATCCGTCAAAAGATTTGGCCTCCTCCTACAAACTGCGCTCCTAAGTTATCAAAGGATCTCCAATTAGAATGTTTGGTTCACTCTTTCATCCTCTAGGACAGGGGTGGGCAAACTACGGCCCGTGGGCCGCATGAGGCCCGCGAGGGCATTTTATGCTTCCCGCGAGGCCATTATGAAAGCAAGCCTTGAGATGTAATACGAATAATATCTTTTTGGTTAGTTGAAAATTATGGCCGAAAAACCTTTATATTTTAATCGCGTTTATCATCGATTTTAAATATCCGATGTGAAGTCTAACGCCCACCTAACCCCTAGCAATTGGTAATGCGGCCCACCTACGCATTCGCTATAGATGATCTATAAATCTTGCGAAAAGTTTGCCCACCCCTGCTCTAGGAAAAATTCGGAGTGAAGAATACCTTCAATATCAATATAACGGAACAACATTGTCTTCATCTTCGATTTTGACAATCACGCTTTTATGGTTTGTGAGTGATCGAAGAGTTTTCTACAGACGGGTTCGAAACTTTGCTTCTAGATGAGCGGTTCTCAACCGGTGAGTCGCGACACAACGGTGCGTCGCGAAGAGCCGGGAGGTGCGTTGCTGAAAATTTTTTAATAGCGACTTGTAAAAAATGAGGTAAACTTTGTTAAGCGCAGTTTTTATCTTTCTCGTGCGTCGTTTTAACAACAAAACAATGTTTAGGCTTAAATTATTATATTATTAAAATATTCATTATTACGCACTTCTCATTTTTTAGATTGGCGAATTGTCGTGCGCAGTGTGTCGCACGCGTGAACATCGCCCGTCTTGTATGTCGCGACGGCAAAAAGTTTGAGAACCGCTGCTCTAGATCTTCCGGAAGGGCCCACGCTTCATCCTTACGAAGAAACCCGTTTCCGGAAACTTGAATTAGAACGAGAAATTTCCACTCATCGCAATTTTTGGTCATTGGCCAGCATTTTTGGAATTATTTCTTCGATGACGACACAAAAATAAAACTCAAACTCGCAAGGCGCAAATCAAGCCTCGTACAATATCGATAGCAAGAGACAGAGACAAGTTTTTCAGACCGTCAACTGGGTGTTGTTACAACAGAGTGAATAAATCCGCTCGGAAGTTTTGTATCGCACCTATTAGAAGAAGAAATTAGAAAGCGTACAGATAAACAATAAACGTAAAAGGAAGACCGAGCTATGTTAAACAGCGCATCAGAGCCGCATAGAAGAGTTAGTTGTTGTTTGAGAAGCTCGCATGCATCTGTTTGGCGATAGCCGAAATGGAAAAACATTCGATTTTGTACTTATGATTGAGCGATTATTTGTTTACAAAGAGTTATTATTAACCTCTCAAACAGTTGATTTGGAATAACCTTGATGCGAAATGTTTGCTTTCCATCAAATAATTCAATATATAGAGCGAACTGCCCAACGAAATGCAACTTTAAGAAGGGTGTACTTACGAAGATATGAGGGTAAGGTCTACGTTTAGAGATAGTTTAGCCGTGGCATATGAAAATAGGCGGGAATAATACGCGCAAGAAGCGTGGCATAAAATAGGTATATTTTTCTCGGCCTGAGGAATTGAAATTTAGATTTTTGTATCCAGAAAGGTGGCAGCCCTGGTAGGGCAATATGATTCTATTATCTCACCGTATTTTACATTCTTTCTAAATATCGAATTTAGTTATGTTCTTTCATAGCATTACACATTATAAATTTGAAATTTAATTTCCGGTAAAATGGTAGCCTTATTTGAATTATATGACCAAAATATACCACTTATGCCTTGTTTTTTTAACAAAGGCATAAAATATAAACATCCAATTTATATTTCCGTATCACTCAGGCTTCTGATATAAAATTTTAATTGAGATTTTCTATAACGTTAGGCAATCTTTTGAAACAAGAAAAAAATCCGCTATGACCGGGAATCGAACCCGGGTCTTCCACTTGCCGGGGAGATATTCTACCACTATCGTAGCAGATTATTTTTCCCGTTTCTGAATGCGGGTGTTTTTCTTAGTTGAGTCCGGGCTAGCTAGTATCAACGAGCCCCAACAGATGTCCTCCACGAGAAACATCGAAGAAACCCCCTCCCTCTCAAATGGCGAGATTGCCAAGTTAGAAATTGATGAAATGGAATGATTCCCAGTCATAGCAGAATTTTTTCTACTTAGGATCTTATGATCATACAATTCCATCAATTAGGTATCCTATCAAAAAGTGCATGCAATAGACATTTCTTTCTGTTATGCTCTAGTAATTCTAAAATATATTTTATAGCATGAACATTTTACGAATTTACTTCTTTTTGGAATTAACACAAACTAAGCTAATATAGAATAGACTGTGTAGGCTTTGCTGCGATAATGAGTATATAAGGTATACCTGTGTTATCCGAAGTTGCGCTATCCGATTCAAATTTTCGGAAGCATAAACGCAACCGGCACGGCACATCAGTTGCGCAGCTATGCCGGACCCTTATTCTTAGATAATTATTTCACCTTGTTCGATACATATTATTGATGCGCTTCGGTAATTCTATTGTAATTATAGGCAATTAAAACCGCGTAGCCCATTCTAAAATTCAAGAATATTTCGCTGGCGTCTCAATTATGAAAAATTCCTAATATCATTCTTTTCTGACGAGGTCAAAATTACATCATACACAATACTCGCGATGGTAATTGGCTGGTAATGTTGTGTGGACTATTACACCCATTGGAAAGCTCGAAAATAAACTATGCTTCGCCCAAAAGAAAAATATGTAACGTACAGAGCCAACTCAAGACATTGTCGCCCAAAACTGATTTCTCTTTTGGCGCCCTCGTTCCAAGATACTGTGTTTTTATATGGATATAAGAGTAAATAAATAACATAAATAAATAAATAGCAAGTGCTCGTCTAATTTGCCTCATTGCTATTAACTTTATGGAAACCGATTATTAATTAAAATGTCAATAAAACTACAATAAGCCATTCTTATTCCTTTCTTCTTATAATCAGCAATCACTCGGTAATGTGTGTATGCTTTTTCCAAAATTTTACAGAATGCCAGTGCCCTAGATCAGTGGTTCCCAGACATTTTTGAGACGCGGCACACTTTCAAAGACAAACAGGATTTCGCGGCATCCCAGCCTTGTGACAAGGTTTATATATTTTTAAATACGGCTATTTCAAACTTTGGATGCATTTATTTGTTGATGTTTGAACATAATAAATTTATTAGGAGAAAAATAAAGGTCTGCGTGCCGCGGCACACAGTTTGGTAACCGCTGCCCCAGATCACAGGTTTTCAGGCTATGTACCGCTGAACCCTAAGTTCCGCGAATGCTTGATGTGGTTCAGTGAGAGAATGAGAGGCAGAGACCTTGTTGGTTAGAGCCCCATGAAAATTATTTTAAATATAAGGGTTTGAAAAACTCTGGTCTAGATCATTTTCCTTTGTACGGATTATGGTACAGATATTGAATTTTGTATATTCATTTGCGGCCACATAATAGCAGCCATTCACCGAGGGGTAAACACCTGATTCCTCAAATGAAAACAGAACAAGAAAAATTTAATTAAAAGAAATATTTCTGAAAATAAAATATGGCGCCACAAAAACTTATGCGCCCCAAGCGGTCGCATGGGCTACTTGGATGGTTGAGTCGGCCCTGATTGTAGATAAGTTGGTGTTAATTCCAAAGAAGTTCTAGAAAAAGAGTGGAACAAGTAAAAAGGGCCGAGATAGGTTGAACCCTTGAAGAAAGCATTTATTTTTATTTTCAAAAGTCCTAATATGCTTCTTAAACTGTCCAGAGAGTGTAATTGCTAAAAACATTTTGTAGATTGACATATTTTATGGAAAAATTACTACGATCTATTTTATTAAATTAACATTTTTATTCTTTTGACAATATGTTTAGTCTTATAAGCCAGGAACCGAACCCTCTTTTCCCATATGCCAGTGGTTCTAAACCTTTCTGGCTGCAGCCCAAACTCCGGCCGCGGCGGCCCATCTCCTGAAAAGGCTCACTTGAGATAATCCACCTATATCTACAGGGTGGAAGAAAATTCGCGCACACGGACACCACCACACAATTTCTCGTCAAAAATTGAGACGAAAATGTTCTTGGATAAAATTTCGACCGACCCGTTGTTTTCGCATAAAACGCGATTAAAATGTACGCAATATGGCAACACTGTGGTAGGTTGAATGACGGGTTCGTTAAATACAAAAGCAATAGCCATTTGCTGCTCGGTTAACTCAGTGGTAAGCTCATTGTCATTTATTAATGAATACGACTAAAAATAACGCCCAAAAATAAAATAATAACTACAGCGGAGCATCGATTATTGAAAATGTAAAAATTAAGGTTAACCAGGAATCGAATCTGAGATGCCCACGTCTAAAGCCGAGAGCTTACCACTGAGTTAACCGAGTAGCAAATGGCTATTGCTTTTGTATTTAACGAACACGTCATTCAACCAACCACAGTGTTGCCATATTGCATACATTTTAATTGCGTTTTATGCGAAAACAACGGGTCGGTCGAAATTTTAACAAAGAACATTTTCGTCTCAATTTTCGACGAGAAATCGTTTGGTGATGCCCGTGTGCGCGAATTTTCTTCCACCTTGTATACTATATTGACGCTTCTTACTTACGATATGTCATCATTATTAACATATACTAGTGGTATCCGCAAAAACTTTTGCGAAGTCAGAAATCTGCATGTTTATAAAAGTAATAATTGCCAATTTCTCCTTATAAAATTAGACAACTGATATTTTGAATGTCATGTTTGTTTTTATAATTTATATGTGCAATTTTAATTGTCTCCCCCATAAGAAAAAGGTCACATTCCAGTGTTGAAATAAAGAAAGATGATTTTTTCTTTTGGTCAATCGTTAAAAATGCCCACTGCTCACATGCAGTTTACTGAATAATAATCTTTAATTACTAACGTTGCAATCTATTAACTTTGACTTTACTACAACTATAATTTCTATACTTCATAAACAGCGCGAAGCAAATAACGCAATTCTTTATCTATTTGAAGGCTTAATAGACGCTAATTCAATCGAAGGCAACAATGCGGGTCGCTTTGGCAACACCTGGAAAGAGTACGAAAAAACCATAAAATTCCGAAAATAAATGCGTGTTTCTGAGAGATTATTCCGTATAACATCAAAAAATTGCAAGAATAAGATATTTTATAGTTTTATTAGTCGAATATAGCAAAAACGGAGAAATTCGGTCCATATTTACTTATTTTAATGAATGAAAGAAATAAACCTTGCATCTTGAAAAATCGAAACACCTGTATAAACATATGGAAAAATATAATCGCCTCCCGGAGTCGAATCCGGGACACTTTCATAAACGAAAGTAGTTTTCCCGGGGTCTCCTAGTTGGCAGAAACATGATGGCGTTTACAGCATTTCTCGATGACAAACTGGTCAAGAGATAAAAGGGAGGACGGACGGACAGACAGACAGCCGGCCGGACGGACAGACAGCCGGCCGGACAGACGGACAGGCATTGAGTAATTATATTTAAAGATTATATAGTAGGATACTAATGTTTAGGCACTTCCAGATAAGCTACAGACTTGGAATTTGGCAGAATATAGGTTTTTAGTCACAACCAACCAGAAAAATCGAAAATTCCAAAAAAGCTTATATTTAAGGGGTTTTTAACCTAAATGTTTCATTTCAATATCCCATATGAAAAGTGCAAGTCTTTATAAAAATGCATTTTTAAATTACTTAAAATTGGAATACGAATTCGGGAAAAAACAGCTGCCTAGCTGAAAGAACAGAATTTTTAATTTTTGAAGGTTGAATTCAAATACCTACCGAATTAATGTAAATATTTGCTTTTAATCGAAAAAAGTGTGAATATTTCCTCTTTTCAACAACGGAAATCCTTCAATACTATAGCAACGACCCCAGTGCTTTTAATGGGATCTGATATTATACGTTACGATTGCAGTTATTTAATGCTTCTAATGAAAATTCATACCGTCCTGGAGTTTTATCCTTCCTTCCGTCCTAACGGATTACAGCGGAACTTTCATAACTCGAATCTAAAGGGAAAGTAAAAATTATTCGAGTTATATAAAATTAAAAATACGGAATAATTTTTATATATTTGTATATATACAGTGGAATTTCTATAACTCGAATCTCAAGGGGAAGGAAACATTACTCGAGTTATAGAAAATTCGAGTTACGGAAATATATTTTTTCTTTTTTCTTTAATTGGATTGACAACAAGTTTATTCCCATAAGCATATAAGTTAACTTACTCTAATTTTCAATATGAGCCATATTATGAAAACATCATCACCAATATTTTCTTCCGATAATATGTAAGATTACACTGTATCCAAAACACTAATTGCATCACGCACTGTGATTGAGGGTATCATATATAATTGTAATTCTCACATACTATTGAAAGCACATGCATGACGATTAAATTTGGGATATCGACTGTAGGAAGGAGCGAGTAGGATTGTTTTTCACCAGGGATACAATAGGAGAAGCAACCCTGTTAGCAATGAAGGTAAAACGTGAAAAGTATCTTAATATTGTTTCGTAGTTTTTCGAGAAATTTTAACTCTTTTAAATTGTTAAATATAATGGCGTCATACCTATTTCGCGATTTTTTAAATCGAAATATGTGCTAAAGGCATGGATGATGATGCCATAATCTTAACATAAAATATCAGAATTTTTCCATAAATTTAATGTACAGGGTATTGACTTAATGATGATTATTCTTATTGCTCATGCAGGACGATCTGAGTCACGAAAATTGAAATACGAAAACTTGGACACAAGCCGATTGCCAAAGAATTTGGTAATTACGGACAGTTGCCTTAACTTCACGGAAAATTATACATACTAGTGGTACCCGCAAAAACTTTTGCGAGGTCAGTCAGAAATCTGCATGTTTAAAAGTAATAATAGCTAATTTCTCCTTCTAAAATTAGAAACATATTTTGAATGTCGTGTTTGTTTTTATAATTTGTATGCGCAATTTCAATTCTCTCTCTCATACGAAAAAGGTCACATTCCAGTATTGAAATAAAGAAAGATTTTTTTTCTTTTGGTCAATCGTTAATGACATGACTTGGTAAAAATCCCTTGCTGCTGGGATCGAGCTCCCGAGGATAGTATTTTTGCAAAGATTGAAAGTCGCGGGTTCGATTCCAGAAACTATCCTTCTCATTTGATTTACATGGGAAATCTGAAATCCAACGTGCAGGGTAATTTTCTCTTGAACAATAAAATATCTTAGATTCGTAATATCGGAGCGGCATTTGTAGTAATCTCTGAGAGAAGAAATGGAGATTCTAATTTTTATTGTAGAATGTGGCGCAACGATCGTATTTCTTCGAATTTCGCCTTTTTTGGAGTTTTTGTCACTCATTACGAGAGTGTTGCCATTGAAACGACTGTTGTTGGACTCGCGTTATTATTACCACGCAAATACGCGTGGTCAATTTAATTTTCTGTTCGAATGTATTTGTAATATTTAGGAAATTTGGGAAAGTAGGCTTCATAAGTTCCATTTGGATCAACTTGTTTACCAATGTATTTATAATATTTTAAGTATAGGTACAAAATAATTTGTAAATTTGCGTTCGGCATTTTAAATGACCAATAATCTGTAATTTCGGTTATTCGAACAATTCCTGGTCCCAGTCTGTTGTATAATCACCACTAACGGAAATCTCGAGCAAGGAATTACTTTCCGCATTTAGTTACACGTTAGTATAAAGACCCGCAAATGCGTAATATCAACGTTTCCTCCTTCATACATTACAACTTTTGTTTGAAATACAAATGATATACTCTTTAATACAGGTAGTCAAATGCTGATATGTTAATCTCTAGTTGTCTCAAACATTATTTGTATTTTTTAACATTATAACTTTCAATTACCCTATCACTATATGTCGATTGCATCCGTATGAACATTTTAAAGTGCTTGTTGCAAATTCGAATTTGCTGCTCAATCCCCACAACTAGTACCTTGAAATTGTTTGAGGCAATCGGAAAGACTATAGATATAAACGTCTGGCCGATCAAACAATATACGTAAGTTGTTCGTGAAATCGATACAAGGATTTACGACTTTGGGTATTTTTTAACATTGTACAAAACATAATTCTAAGATTCTTACGCTCGAAATTTCATTTTATTTCTAATTCGATCTATATTTACTTAGTAAAACTTACAGATACATGTTCTTATGAATTTATAAGCGTTTTTCTCTAGCATATATATACAAAACATACGTAAATGCTCTCAAGTTTAAAGCTTACCCATAAATTGTTTTTAACTACCGTTTTAAGTATTATTTCCTAATAAGTTTAATAAATAAGTGTAGAGGTAACTATATAGGAAAGAATATGAGGCCAACGTTGCTTGGAAATCGTATTGAATTTCCCGGACGCAGCGATATTTATAGATATAAATTAATTTTATAAAGCAACGAGGAGTTATGAAATAAGTGCAGGAAAAACCCGCAGCATTATTCTGAAATGCTCTTTCGACGATTCTAGTTTAGATTCTAACTCCTACTCTTGGAACTGTCGAGCCATTCTAGACATTTACGTTCTAAACGAAGCCTTGGATTAACTAATCCCTTTAGCATTTATCACGCACTCCATACGTGCAAACCTTTTCACATTTTTCGCGGAAGAAGTTTCATTCCCTGGAATCACATCCTATTGAGAAACTGAGAAGAGGAAAGAAGATACGAAGCACGTTCTTGCGTAATGCGCGATCACCGTTTTAAGGGCGATAATTCTTCGAGACGTACGCCTTAATTACCATACAATCGCATCAAAAACATCTTTTTTCCTGGTGTGCGACTGGGATTGCGTCTATCGTTACGCATAATTTATCGTAAACTGGCATTGGGGTGGGGAGGGGGGGGCAAGGAGGCGAGTGGAGAAAGAGTTTGAACAAGACCTGTCGGCGACGCAGTCCGCCTCCCGATTTCTACGTACTCGGCGACACAGCTGATGATGTTCCGAAGCTCGGCGATCGTACCATTCTCCCGAAGCACCGCTCACTCCCTCTGTTTCCGTTCGTCCCACGACTCCTTTTTTCTCTTCCTCTAACTTTCTCTCCTACTGATATCATCGGTGGATCTCCTCCTTCACCGCACCAAGCTGAAGACCCGATCAGAACGCGTCGAAATGCCTCTTCGACATGAAAAAAACATGAGAAACGAGAAAATTAGTCTCTAATATACAGTGTTGCCAATTAGGGGTATTTTACGCTATATCTCTAGCTTATTTCGTCGACCATCTGGGGTACAAAAATGTCAAATAGCGGATTTTCTGGATTATTTAATTAATTTAAATAAAAATGTATCTTCTAAAGCAGGGTATCTCTAACTGGGGTACCTTGATACAAAAAATTACGTAATTGCGGATGTTTTAAGTTTTCGTTCTTTCACTTCCCTTTACGAATTACTATGTTGTGATTGGAAAAGTCATGTCCGCATTTTTATCAGTAACTGAATTGCACTCGTGCAATGCCCGAGGAATTGCAAATTCTGTCAAAGAAACTCTCCTTCGTTTTAAATTACCATTACAAGATTTAGTTGGTATAGGAACTGACAATGCAAGTGTAATGGTTGGAGTTAATAATAGTTTGTATCAAATATTAAAAGCCGATGTGCCTAATTTAATATTGATTCGCTGTATTTGCCATTCCTTGCGGTTAGCAGTATCTCAAGCAGCATTTGACAAAATGCCAGGAAACTTAGAATTTATAATTTTTGAAACTTACAACTGGTTTAGTAAATCCACATTAAGGCGAGGAAATTATAAAATATTGTATAATAAGATCAATAATGGTTGCCATAAAAAAAATTGTTCGCCCAAGTCAAACTCGCCGGATTTCAATTGAAGTTTCAGTATCAAGAATACTTGAACAACATGAGGAACTGAAATTTCATTTTAATACAGCACGCAATTCCGAAAAATGCTTTGTTGCTGAAATATTGCATTCATTGTATTCTTATGAAACCAATTTAGTGTACATGCTATTTCTCAAACCAATATTAACAGAAGTTCTGAAAGTAAATAAAGCTTTTGAAGCTAATAATGCTGACCCCACTAAATTATTAAAAGACCTTACATTATTGATTAATTCAGTTGGAAGAAAGTTGGTTTTACTGTCATGCACACTAGATCCATTAACTGATAATGTAAATCATTATTTTGATATTTGGGATATGGATTTGAAAACAAAATAATGGAATTGAAACAGACAAATAAAATAACATCTGCTAAAGAATTTGCATTAAGGGAAAGTAGTAGGGAATATTTAATGACATTATTCAAGCAAAGACTACCAGAAAATATTGTCATTACAAAAATTTTGTCAGTTGAAAGTGTACTTAAAGCTGATAAGGAACCAATAACACCACTTTTAGAAGAGTTAAATTCCAGCTCATACTGTACAATTAATTACTCAACAGTATAGTAAACTCAATTTAGTTGATTGGATAGAAAAGTAAAATATCGTAAAATTCTGGCACGAAGTTAATTCTTTCAAAGATTGCATGGGAGAAAATCCATTTAAAAATATTTATAAAATAGCATTGAGTTTATTAATATTTCCATGGTCAAATGCTGAAGTGGAGAGAATTTTCAGTCAAGCTAACTTAATCAAAAATAAGACCAGAAATCGCATCGGAATTAAAATGATGAATGCAATATTGCCAGTGAGATATGGCCTGCGACGTCATAATAAATGTTGTAATGATTATAAACTATTTGACTGTGTATTACAAATCATAGGAACAAGCAAAGCATATCCAAAAGAAAGTGATGACGATTGTGATTTTTGCAATATTCTGTTGAAATAAAATTTTTAATTCGATAATAAATTCTAATTCTAAACTTTATTTATTTCGTTGCTTTTTGAAACAGAGCTTTAGCTTATTTTAGACTAAATCGGGGGAATTTTTCACAATGAATTAGCAGATTTTTTTTTCGGTGGCAACACTGCTAATATAGTGCAGTGGTTCCCAAACCTATTGTAGGCGCGGCACCCTTTGAAAAATAAACGGGATTTTGCGGCACCCCAATCTTGAAACAAGGTTTTATAGTTAAATATATGGGTATCACAATCTTTGAATGCTTCAGTTTGTTGGTAATACCCCACAAACAATTTATTAAGAGCAAAATTTATTGCCCTAATAGTCTAAGAACTTTTCCAAATCGTTGATATATTTACTAAGTTTTTTTCGTAGCATTTCTAGAAATCAGCTGCGGCACCCCAGTTTGCCGCGCCATCAAATTTGGGAAACACTGCTGTAATCTAGTGTTTCCCAAGCAGGGTGCAAGAACTGATTATTATGGATGGTACTAAAAACGTTTTTAAATAAATGAATGATTTAGAAATGTCAATAGTCTTTTCTCCAATACATTGATTATGGTGAAGCACCAAAAACTGATTGCATGCAAACGTTGCGATACCCGTTTGAATTAATATAAAACTTTTTCGAGGCAAAAAGGTACCTCGCGAACAATAATGTTGGGAACCAATGCTTTATCCCTTTAACTTAAAATATGGTACTACAAATATTAAGGAGTTAAATTCACTAGCAACATGCCCAGTCAAGAGCAGGTCAAAAACATAATATCGGCAAACAGTTTTCAGGGCCCCTAAAGAATCCCCTTCGAATGTGAAGAAAATCGCATATATTTTCCAATCCGTCATTTTCTTGATTACTGCTTTAGATGAGTGCCTATCTAGGGACCTCGAAATAGTCATGCATAGAGCAGCTCGATTTGTTAAGGGCGAATGTAGATAAGATACTATCACAGCTTTTGAGCGTCATGAGTGTAGTGAATTGTGTACAAGCGGGAACTATTGTAAAATTTTGATAGCCCTGACTTCATTGAGGATGTGCATGGTATAGTTGTATAACTGGTGCTAATGAGCGTAGGGGTAGATCAGAGTGTATCAGAAAATCCGTCGAAATTACCGCTAGAAACGAGAGATAGTACAAATAATTTTTCTCGGAAACTATAAGGCAGCCCAATAGAGGCTTTAACTAGAGTGCATATATGGAGGTGATGATGACCCTTGTCATACGCCATTGGCACCTGGGAGGATAATAATGTAAACATAAAGAAAGCCTGCCAAACATGTAAACATTGAGCTGGAGTTTTTAAACTTTCTGAAGTCATGCAACACTTATATTAAGATTGTTTCACGAAACCATAAATATGAGATGGTTTCGATGGTGTAAGACAAATGGTAATCTGTTTCAGTCTCTAACGGAATCCCATCAAGATTTTGCGGAACCCTAGGGTTCCGCGGAACAGTTTGAAAACCCCAGGCCTAATGATTACGTTGTTGACGCCTAAGTCTGTCAACTTTGGAATTTCATTGATGGCGAAAAAACGCATAGGTTGAAAATACAGAAAAATCTAGCAGGCACAAAACGGTTGATGAAACCTGATAAATTTCTGCTGCAAAGCAGCCTTCCTCAATGGTATATTGCCGATTGCCGCTTTCTCTTCATGCACGAAATGTGCAGACCGTTTTGTGACGGTTCAAGTTTCCTGGATTTTATACCATAAGGCGAACTCGATAATTCATTTTTAGACTCAAGTGGGCTATTTCGTTTTCGCAAAATTTCAGTAATTTCGAAGTTGGCAATTCTCAGTCAATTAAACTCACTAATCAAAGGGTTAAATGTCGGCGAGGATCGAATCTTTTCCTTTTTTATCCTCCTTTTGGTGAAAAACAGCCCTTTCTTATAGAGCCGAAGTTAATTCGATGTTAAAGGTTTTTCCTCGCCGCGCCCCTATTTTGCAATTATAATCTCGCGGAATGTCGCAAAGATCATTAGACGTATGTGCGCTTCTGTCCCACCGCTTATCTTTCACTCGTATCTCACTCGCCTCTCAACCTTCCTACCCCGAGGTCTTGCACCAGAAGGATGGAGTTAACTGTTAACAGTCGAGGATTTAAAAACATTTCTCGGAATTTTGCAAAAGATCATACTCCTTAGTGATTTCGTCGAATCAACGACGCAAGTTAATGTTTGTGCGTGACTCGCTCGGAGACGTAATGATATGTCTTTTCATTATCGACCACGAAAATCTTCCGACAGTAATTAAGCGAACACCGTGATAGAACAAATGGGAGAGAAGTTAATTGAAACCTTGAAAGCGTAATAAAGGAAATAGACCACATGTGTGAATTCATTTATCTAATCCAGCGTTCTCGTTAGGAAATGGAGCAGAAAATTCAACGAAAAGGGATACAGTCGAAAATGTATGTATAATTCGAACCTTCGCGGAAGTAAGAAAAATACAAGATATCGAAAACCCTTTTTATAAAAGTTCACTTTTACACGCACGAATAACAAATATCTTATTCGATGTATTGATACTTCTAGTCATATAAGTTCGAAGGCATTTTGAGACCGGTGATCGCTAGGAAGTATTGAGGCTTCTGCGGTTTTGCTGTCACGACTCGCGGAAACTGTACAGTAGCGTGTCTTTCGGGTATAAACCACGGAACATTCAATGTTTGTCTAATTCAGGCGCTGTTTCTAAACGCCAGTTATGCTGAAACGGCATCAGCTTCGTCAAAATTCTTCTGGTTAGAATTTATAGCGATAAAATCGTGCGATACTGTCCTCAAAACCAAATGTTAGATACAAAATCCACGTTAACGCACGAGTTATCGCTTATAAGAAAATTTTACCGATGCTGAAAATTACTAATTACCTTTTACCAACTTGCGGAGAGAAACAGTTCGATAACCCGTGCGACAGTGAACCGAATTTTCGAGTACGCGATCGCGGCGTTATTGAACGGGGCGATCGCCGACATTTTTACGCACGGCGGAGACAGGGCGAGGAGAGCGAGGGAGCGTAGTAACGAGACGTCCCTTACCCGTCAAACCGGTCCGCGGCCGAATCCTTCAATGGGCGCGCACAACCCTTTCTGTGCTCCTTCCCCGACCATTCACATCTCATTATGAACCGTTCATTGTCGCAATTAAACCGTGTAAGCACCTACTTTCACCTTTTTCGCCCGCTTTGCTTTTACGGGTGAGGTGAGAGTCCGAGTCGGGAAACACGATTTCTTCCGCTATTATAGCGCCCGAGCTCATTGTGCCGCGGCACGCGCGTCTTTTGTTATTTCAGCGAAGAATCGCGATTTCGAACACGATCTACATTATTAAAGAGTAATTTGTGGTATGTTATATTATTTACGCGTTAACATTATAGCGCCACGTATTTTGTACCCGTACGCCTTATAACTAGGCAAAGGATAGATGTGCTGTAATCAATTAATGCAAATGTATCGATGCGTTATAATCGAGAAATCGTTAACAAGTTGTTTGAATTCGTCATAAATACAACAGAAAGTAACAGAAAGCTCTGTTAACTTTAATAAATCGTATACGACAGAGGTTCTTAAACCGTACTCGCGAGCTACCACTAGTCTGCGGTATTTGCTGTAGACTAGTGGTTCCCAAACTGAGTGCCAGGGCACGCTGGGGTTCCTCAGCTGATTTTTAGGGATGTCGCAGAAAACGATGTTAAATAAATAAGTCAACGATTCAGAAATACTGATGTCTTTCGGGCAATAGTTTTTCTCTAATAAATTGAGGCTGATGTAAGGCAGTACCAACAAATGAATGCGTCCAAAGGTTGTGATACTCGAATGTATAAATATGCAATCTTGTTTCAAGGTGGAGGTGCCGCGAAATACTTTTTGTCTTTGAAAGGTTGCCGCGCCCAAAAAAATGATTATGGACTACTACTTTAGTGATAAAAACAAATTAAAAGCTAGAAGCATTTTCGATGAAGATATGTCCAATAAACGGACAATATATCACAATCCAATAAATAGGTATGGTACTAGTTCGTGATTATATAGTTCCGCCGGATGGTCCGTTAACGCGAAAAAATTTGAGAAACACGGGCGCACGAGATGTGTGAAATATATGCAGTAATATCCCGTTTAACGCTGCCTAGTACAACGCTGATTCTTTATAACGTTCTTTGTTCTCGGACAGATTTTTTATTTTCTCCACGCGTTTTTGTGGGCGCTCTTAACTCAAGAAGAACTAAATACAACTTTCAAAATTACATTTTTACTAGTATAAAAGCCCGTCAATATGACGGGACGGAATACATTATTTATAATTTAACTTAAAATCTCGTACTGAGACAATAATGATATTTAGATTTCGACAATGGCATGGTTTTCAAGGCAAACCCTCATGAAATCGCTCAATTTCGCCAAAATAACTCATTTTAAACGTTATATGAGAGCGTTAGCGGAGAGAGGGAGACAATCGGCGATGATACTAAAAAACTTGGTTCATTTTCATTTAAAATAGTCTCAGCTTGAAGATCGAGGGTCAATGTTTCTAATTTTTATGAGGAAAAGAATGAAGGCTTGCTCGTCGCTCAAATGATTTTTCACGTGTTATCTTATGGCAAATAGAAATTATCTTCTGTAGTCCTGGTCTTTTTTTGGGGATTTTGTTGCCTATGACAATTCCGAGGAAAAATGAGGCGCCTATACAAAACCTGGTTGACCAGGCTGAAGAAGCGTGTTTGATGATGTTCTTCGTAAGTGTTGTGCGCTATGGAAAAAAAATAATTTAAAAAATTACAAGATGTGTGATTTGATTTTATTGCACATTTTCGGTATGTATCAGAAAAATTTCAATCGAAATAACTGAAGATAACTGCCGAAATCATCGAAAGCACCACAGCAGAAACACCACATTTTCAGACTGCAGAGCAACCTATTGTTTTGTTTACATATCTTAGGTATCTCGCGAAATTGGACTCCTATCGGTGATAGTGGGCGCCGATTACTAAGTGAGAGGGTGTGTGGAATCTGTTACATTGTGAGAAAATGACAAAAAAGCTGCGAAGAGGATTTTTAGTGAGTAGCAGATCTGCTACATTGCGCATGGATTAAATATTTACAGTACAGTTTTTTAGACTATCGGAGAGAAGAGCGGATATAGTACTTATCATACTATATTAATAAGGCGCTTATCTCTATATAGTTATACGCAAACATCCTTGATCCTTGACTACTGAGATATTTATAAACAATTGCCTTAGTTACCTTAACTGTTGACTGAACTTAAGATACACAAATACATAAGTTAACAAATATTTAGTGAATTTATAGTATTGATGAATGTTTCTAGAAGACGTTTCTTTAAACCTTACAATTAAATGTAATTTTATTTCTTCTTATAATAGTGATAGTTTATATGAAAAATTATAACTATTTCTCAACTAAAGATTAATTAATGTATTAGCTTAGACAACTTATATTTAGTGATTTCATTATTTATAGAGAACGTACTCAGAATTTCGTTCATTTAATATATACTCGGTAAAACGTTTTATTGCTTCTTATAATAGTGATAGTGTATTACAACAAATCATCTTTAGTATTAGTGATCGTTTTTCAGAAGGCCGTTATTTTAAACTTTACATGTTAAAATGTGACTTTATTTATCTTATAATAATGATGACACCTTATCTTTTCCTTAATAAAGTAGTAAAAATGTAAAAAATGATTTATCAGGATGTTTTTCAACTGAAAGTAAATTTTTAAATAATAGGTAAAAATAAATTTATTCATTTTCAATCTTCGGTTAAGAATATTTTGCTATTAATTTCAAATTATTAAAATTTTGAAAGACAATAGTCAATTAAAGCAAATTAAAAAAAATCGTGTTTATATTTATATTAAGTTATTAAGTTACTGAAACAAAAATAACCAAAATTTTTAGATTAAACTAAGCCTTATAATATTTTGCCGACGAGTGTATCAATCATGTAAAATTAATATTAAATTCAATTACATTTAAATTAGGTACCTTACTTAAAAAAGCCGTGAACTTCTGGACAAAAAACATTCTTATCATTTCTCAATATGGAACCGATGACATCAAATACGAGGGAATGCCATCGACGAGACTAACAAAGAAATTATGCAAGGAATCGACGTGCCAATGAAAAGTCAGGGGCAAACTTTTGACCGCGTCGGTTTGCTATTGAAAAATCAAGTTTTGGTGCATGGACAACTCTACGTGGCCATGTCAAGAATACGAAGGCAAGACGCAAAAACATTTTATCAAGTAAACAAAATATAGTAAAAAATATTCTTTATCGAGAAGTTTTTGAGTAAACTTTTATAAATTGAAATAATATTAATACTTGTCTGAATTTTTAAATGAATATTCTTCATATAAAGTACAATTAAATTACTTGCGACGTATGGCGTCGCGCGCCGGCTAGTATTAATAATAATAAATTACGATTTTAGGAATGCATCTCCACAAGTACTGTACCCGCATAACGCTGATTCAGTTAGCGCTCTCGTTTTCAGGGACGCATGCCCAGCGTTAAACGGGGTATGACTATACGTTATCCATCTCTATGTTTGTAGTAGCTTCTTTCAACAGAACCTACTCGGGATTAATAAGACTGACTAAAATCCCGGTGATGGATTAAAATACGTCAGCAAAACGCAACAACTCCGGAAGATATTCAGCTAAAACTCGGATCGAACGTACTTGCATCGAAGCCTTTCAAGGCGTTTGGGACCTATGGTGGAGTTCTTTGGTGGGGACGCTGTGTAATTCCAACCGACTATGCGACTTTTCTCCGGAGAGGTTGCCTTCTTCTTCCGTTGATCCCAGTTAAAACTCTTTTTCGAGCACTTAACGCAGCACATAAAAGTAAATTTAAGAAAAATGAGATAAAAGATGTACATAGTATTAGGTTTGTTGTCGGGTCAGTGAGTAAAGCTAATACTTAGGATTCACTTGCCTCTATAATAGTGTTACATTAAAACAACATCTAACCTGAAAATTGTACTGTTTATTTCAGAAATTCAAATTTCAAAGTCCAATATTATTTAAACATCTAAAACAATTGTGTTATCTTTGCTCTACGTTGTCGTCATCATCATGCTGCCGTCCGAAGACAGGTTTTAACTGAATCGCTGCCTCCATTTCTCTCTCTCCCTAGCAGCTTCTTTTATACCTCTATAAATTACAATAGTGTATTTTGGATTTTCGTTTCCCTGCCTACAGTGAGTACTAAAATGGGAAAAAATTACGTATTAGTGAGTGAATAAAAAATAAATTTAAATAGGCGCCTCATCACGCAAGATACGATACAGAGACATAAGTATTTTCACCGAAAACCGACTTAGAGTAAATAATTAACCTATGCAGCACGACTTAAATTTATTTTAGACGATACCCAAATATTAAGGGAGAAAACAAGAAAAATTTCTGCTGTTTGGACATATATATTCCTTTTTCTATGCGTAATACTTCTCAAAAACTGTCCGTGCACCCCCACAAAAATAATAATTTTTTGCGATTTGTGGAACTAAGAGCAAACAAAAATCTTAGGAAGGCAATCAATGGATTTTTCCATTTCATTTATACTGATATCTCCATTTATTTCACTTTAGATTGAACGTTTGGCTATACTAATGGCTTCTCTTATTTTATTTATGTCCTTAAAAGAAACCATATATAAATTTATTGCATTTTAAAATATCTTTTGACTACATTCAAACAATAATTTTTAAATCACGCAATTAGTGTGTTGTCGACTCTTGTCTCTACGGTGTACTCTCGATCGGTTTCAAAGGGAGACAGATATAGAAATGCATTTCAAATCAAAGAGCCGCTAATTATTTACAGGATAAATTCACCAATGTGACGCAATAAACCGGTTTTGTATCACCGCATTGACTGGCGACCTTTTAAAAGCAAGTAAAAGTGCCAGCGACTATACATGCATAGTTCATATCAGCGAAACGATCTTAGATGAAAAATCGCGAGAAATATCGATATGAAAGGCAGAGGACGCTTGCGAATTGAACTAGAGACTTGATGGAACAATTCGGAATGTGAGTGAGTGAGTTTACACCGCCTTTTCTTGAATGGCAGTTCACCAAAATGTCCTCGTGTGAAACGATTCGAAAGCTATTTCGACTGACGCTTCGACGCTTAAACAGAGAAAACTTCCGGCGCCTGTCTCCTTCTCCTCTCTTCCCTCACATTCATGTCGAACCTCACTCAAGGCTTTACGCCTCTTCGACTCTTAATACCGCCTAACCTCCACCGAAACGGACCCGAAATTGCCGACGTATCGACTGTAAGATAAACGATAATCACCGACCGCTTTAGGGATCGTGACGTCCCACCTCTCTCACGAAGCCTTCCTAAGAGGCATAGGACCTTCGAATTCGTTATTCTCCTATCATTCAGCCAGGGAATTGTGGCCGCGAATCAATCGTGATATCAACTTCAATCGTAAATGAATCGTTTAATGGCAGAAATGACAGAAGATATGAATATAAGACATGTCTTTCGAGGACGATGTTAATACCTTCTGTAACAGTAAACAACATTTAAATCCTAATTGGACATTTTGGCGCCGTGGATTGTTACTACGTGGCAGTAATGAACATATGTTTTATAGGCCATAAGATGATTTTGATATTTCGAAAATCTTACGTATCTCGTTCCGTTATAAAACGAACCAATCCCGTCCTATGATGTTAAGACAACGTAACTAACCGAAAAACCCATCAAATGAGTCACCCCTAATCGTAACCTCAAACAAAAAAATTCTTCCTCTCAGCTTCACGTTCCCCAACTCGGGAAAGAAATCAACTAATAACCGCTCTTAGCGGAAAAAAACGGCCGGTAACGGGGGGATCGCGCACATCCGCTCGGCGGTTAAGGCGCCTGGGGCTCCCCCGCAGATGAAACTCGTCAAAGCGCCGCGCCAGCATGAGGAACAACCGATCTACATAGAGTTACACGAGAGAGCAATTTCTTGGAAAGGACGCGATTTGCAAGATACCTCCTCCTCCCACATTCTCTTCGCGGCCCGATCCTCCCGCGCCTTTTACGAAGAACTCCTCTCCTCCTCGAAATCCCGTCCTCCTTGGCACGTTCTTCCTATCTCCTCACCGGTAATACCAGCGAGTACATATATGCGAGTATATATGTATATACATATTCCTTCGCAACGAGTTGGACAAGTGAGCGCGTGCATGGTACGCAACGGGAGGAGGAGAGGGTGAATGGGTTGGGCGGCCAGCACACGCGGGAGAAGTGTGGCCCCGAAGGGGGTATGAGGCTATACGGAGGGAGGAAAAACCAGTCGATTGAAACCAGGCAGGTCGGAGGCGGCTGCGGGGGGGAACTATCCCGCCCCTCGCCGGGAAGCGGTCGCGCCCAATCCTCGGCCAAGCGTAGGAGGGTTTTTTTTAAGGATTCGGAAACTGGAAGGATGCACGTCGGAAGAAAAGGATGACGGAAGAGTCGAGACGGAAAAGGAGGAATGGGACGAAGGAAAGGGAAGGAGTTATGCTGTGGGATTTTGCGCCTTCCTTGCCCACTCTTCTCAAACTTCTCGCTTTCCTCCCTCCTCCTCTCGCTCCGGGAGGAAGAGGAAAACTCGTTCTTCGACACGTTTTAAATCTCTACGAAGGTGCATGTGTGCACCGGACGGTGAGTGACGCAACAATAATGAAAGATGATGATTGCGCGAGGAAAGAATACCGAACTTATGACCTACTTCTCCTCTCTGCGCATCGCGGTTAAGGATTTGATGAGCGATAATGATTATCGCCGGCGGTGGGAGCCGACAAGTCTTTCCGCCGTTCCGAGTGGTGGTGAATTACGTACTCTCGAGATTTCTCAGACCGACACAAGAAATAGCTTCCATGAAGACAATCTGAAAAGGAGTTTATCGTTTCCTTTCATGAAATCTACATAAATCTATTTATTTTAGTTATCAATTTTTCGGAATTGCTACGCTTATTAACTGAATGTTTTAACAGAAAGAAAGCTATAGAGCAAATCGGACGCGCGCATTTTGGCTACGCAATCGTCGTTTCTAAACGTTATTTTTTGTCAACGATTAGACAATACTAGCCCTTATGTGAACTCAATAATACATCTTTGGAACTAACTCAATTAGATTTAAGGTTAATAGGAAGCCGAAATTACAGTTATCTTCAACGAATACTAGTTCTTTCGTTAACCTGCCATTGCACTCGTATGTAAAAGGTTGCGAATAAATCCCTTACTTCTACGATTTAATTCTTAACAAATAATTATTATCACGCGCACATAATATATGAAAAGTGTCTCCTCATCGAGTGATGATAGAAACGAAACAATCCTCTCATCCACCAACTCTTCCAATTTCTTTCTGCATTCATTCCCTCCACACTTTGGCGTTAAAATATGTTTAGCAAAGCATAATAACACGATTATTAAGAAAAATGTTCCTTAGCCGTCACGGACGGAAATAAAATTTTAATAATTAAAACAAAACAAATGCTTTTATTTTAAATTCATCTGTCGATTATTTTACAGGCAAGCGAATAATTTTTTTATGGCGTAATAAGTTTCATCAGAAGAACCTTATGGCTGAACGTAAGTCAAGCCGCTAAATATGGTCAGTTGTACAAGAATAAATTTTCGACCTCGATATGAATTGTATCGATTAAATAATGCAGGTAATTAATAAATGTATCCATTAAGAAGATGACTAAACCGTGTGCACATTCACATTTCGGTGACCTACCACTGAGAACTGCAACTATGCAGGCCCGTTGCGTGGAAATCTGCCGCCTTAGACAAAAAGACAAAATACCTCCCCCCCCCTTGCCCATGACACATTGGCGCAGATCGGCAGCGGCATTGTTATGATGCAACATTTAGAATAGTGCCACCTGAGGCAGTCGCCAAGTTAATGGTGGTGCTGCTCATCCACCATATAGCAACAAACCATTTAAATCATTTTTCGGTTCATGGTATGCAGCCAAGGACAGACCTACAACAGTGTAAACGTTTTTAACTTACAACGACTCGATTGTATTCGCACAGTGCTCATACGAGCTAATTCATATTTAGGAACCTTCGCAAAGGCGATTTGATCATACAAACTCCGGATTCGACTTGAACACGCGAAGATGGCTCACAGAGGCTGGCTTTTATTCCGTGGATGCATTCGCCCATTTCACTGCATGAATTTAATAAAAACTAATTATCTCCGAGAGAATTCCAAAATTTAAAAAAATGCGATTCATGAACGTTTGGTTATCTCGTGTATCCTTAGGCCAAGCGATACGCCGCATTCTGCGCTGCTAAGCCGAGCATCAAAAGGGTCTCTCGAAGCAAAATTTATCACTAACGTTACAATGCTTTCTTCCGCGCATTTAACGTGATTCGATCGAATCTTATGGCGGTAAACAGTAGCCGCCCACAATCGTTTCGGAAGCTCAGAATTTCATTTTAACAGCTTAGTGGGTCCCTATCTAGAGAATCGTACGAATAATTATATGCTTATACACGATTGCGCGGTTTGATTGGTTTTGAAAATCGATTCAGTGATCGAGTTTCATTTCATCCTTTCATACAGCTTTACTGAGGATCAGGCTTTCAATCTAGAAAAAATTACGCGGGAGTAATATATTGGGGATCATTGCTCCTACGGTACCAAGCCACGCAATGGATGCATTAGCGAAATGGAAGAATTTCATTCTTTCGACAAAATGTTTTGTAGAAATACACTCAAATATTCGTTACTGAATTGAAACGCACTTCCAAAGTTTTAAATTTTCTTTATTCCGAAGATTTAAAATGCCATATCGTCCGCAAGTTGTTTAAAGTCATATTTTAGATAATTTCTTTTGAGGATTTTCATCAAATCAGAATACCAAAGGTAATCGAATCGTACAATAAATTAAGTTTTAAGTTCCTAAACTGATTCTGAGTGATGCTAAAAAGTTTATAAAATTGATTTGTTACTTTTGATTTTTAAAAACTGACTAATGAACTCATTTTCTATAGTTCAAACATATAAATCCTGCTTAGATGTTAAATCACTGTTCCTTTTCAGTAGCTGATTGCAAAGCTTCGGATTCGGGATTCATTAACAAAACAATTTAAACTATTATAAGATCGATTCTTCGTTCGTGTAACGACAAAATCCCGTTTTCCTTTTGTTAACTGAAGTACTGAAAGCAATAAATGGTAGATTTCTAGGTCTAACTATGTTCAATCAACCTTCCCTTTCAATTAACTTTTCTGTTCTCATTATGTTTCGGTTTCCTTATTAAAATTTGATTTTTCGAATGATAAACTCGAAGCTTATATTGAATTGCAAAAAGCGTGATTAAATACAGATAAATTGCTAGGGTAGAGTTCGAGGGATGGGAAACATATTGAGTTTTCAAACATAGCACTGCAGGCAGAGGGTAAAACAGCTGAGATGCTGAGAACTTTGAACGAATTGCACATTAACAAAAAAGTTAGGTTTGGAGACGTTTCGTGATTTGAACAATGGTATTCAGGAATCTTACAATATCCTACCGCCGCATAAGAAAATAATACTCAACTACTAAACATGACTGTGGCTCCCCTCCCCTCTCTCCATCTCTAAGCACAGGGGTTTCAAACTTCAATTGAAGTGAAAACAAATAGACAAATTCATAATACATGACATGACACATGCCACGTAAATGGGTCTAAGTATTTTGTTGAAACTTAAAGGCACCTCCAAGAATGGAATATATTTTCATAAAAACAAACTGAAGAACGATTCCTGAACATTAAGCATTTCTATAACGTTCGCATACCTATTCTATTCCATTATCGCATCGCCCTTACTGTCTTCCATCTACTTACAGTAGAATCAAATTAAAGAGAGGGCCGCATTTGTTTAACTGGTGAGTCTCATGTCACTTTTTTGAAACCCCTACCGTAGCTTTAGCAAAACTGAAGTGGCCAATCTTCTTAGGTTAGTGCAGGGGTGGCGGCTCTTTGAGAGTTTTTATGCGGCTCTTTGAAACTTTGGCTGCCTTACATATACCGTATTTTACCGATTATAATGCGTAAGGGAATTGTTGAAGTTAAAGATTTCCAGGAGTCTCACTTTATAAAATAGTAAGTTTTTATTTTATTACTACTAGCTACAGTAGCTACATTATGTGTCAATATATTTTATCATATCATTACATGTCCATTGCAGTATTGTGCCTCCTGCTCAGGACTAAGTTGGCCACCTCTGGGCTAGTGTGATAAAAATTCTATCTTTATTTCAAATATCAACTTCTAGCGGAGTCAACGTTTGGGCCATCAGCATTAACGCTTTCGTAATCCTCACCACAAAATGTAAAAATCACGATATTGTTTAGTCTATTGTGTCAGTTGGTGAATAGCTTTTATCATTTGTTATTATGAGAATAAGTTGCGGAGGATAAGGCGATGTGAACGATTCGGTTTAACCTACGATCACGGGCCTGTCAGTTGACATGCTGCTAATGGCGATGAGGAAAACTTGCGTTAGTGACAGGCAGTGTCAAAAAGAACATGAAGACAGTGCACATGTTCGGAAGTCCGGATAAACACGCTTTATTTTCAACTATAAAAAATTACAATTTCTCTTATACCATTTTGTTACGGTACATAAGATCTGGAGGCCATTAGACAAAAGAGCTTTCCTGAAAACTGCGGCTGAAGTTCACTCCGGCGCACCGAATATAAGCTGTAAGTATTCTTATGAAATCGTCATGTGCAACTTAGAGCAATATTTTTGGAAAATTCCGATTTTAGAGATGCCTAAACTGCCTATTCATAAATTATGCCTCCCTCTAAGCATGAGGGTGGCAGATGTGTTCACAGCCCCTCAGATGTTAACTCATATTTATCGAAAAATGTGAAACGATGATATTGATAGTTTCTACAGCTCAAAGAAATAATAATTTGATTTTAGACTTGTTTAAATACGATTTCATCCCACAATCATACAAGATGGTAACTTGGAAAGAACGCTAAATGTATTCACTTCTAAGAACCGTATTTCAAAATACAAAGAATATGGTCAAATATTAGATGATTTTGCTATTTCTGTCAGGTAATATTCACGCTGACACTATATAAAATGCATTACTTGAACGCCTTGACTATTTACTGTTGTTCAGAAATTTTACCTTAAAATTGCGACATTTCTTCAAATCAACACTAAAAATCGCGCTTTA
Source organism: Tanypteryx hageni (assembly GCA_028673005.1). Lineage (NCBI taxonomy): Eukaryota > Metazoa > Arthropoda > Insecta > Odonata > Petaluridae > Tanypteryx > Tanypteryx hageni. The sequence continues at coordinate 194,146,283 of CM054112.1, forward strand.
CCGTATTTCATTTCACATAGTGCTTTGCAAAATAAGTGGCTCGTAAATAATTCTATGTGAAATTCCGAACGTATTTAATGTAAGAAACAGAACTATCACTCTTTCTAATTTTGCTTTCTTGATTTTTTGGACAAAATCTCACAGGCGATGACAATTTATTATCAATAAATAAATAGCAATACGGATTTAACTGGATCGTTCATGTTTATTTGGTGGAAAGAATACTCTTTGATAGAATAGTCTTGAATGCTCGCAAATTCTTTCCTTTGCAATCAAATGTTTAAATCGCTCCTAAAAATGCCTATTTTAGGTCGATTAATGTGATAAAGCTGCTCTTACCAAAAGAATAGAGTTACAATCGGGAATTCATTTCGCAATAAACCCTTCTTTTGTTCTACAGCGTCTCAAAAACTCGAACAATTGGGTTTGAGAGTTATATAAACACTTTTCTTCATCGCAACGCATTATTCCACTTTTTCCGGTACCAAAAATGTTTCATCGCCAATCGTAGTGAACGTACTATTTTCTACTCGTACTCAATACAGAACTGCGTACAGGGTAAGAGCGCCATTCCGTGGATTCGAAGATGGGGTATATATATATCACGTACCGTAAAATGCTATATTACATCTCTCACATGGATGTGTTATATTTTGTCATTTTTAAAGCAATATAACTTACAAGACAAATAAAACGTTCTATAAATTGGCGCAATATAAACCGCCGCGCCATTCGATGCAAAGTTACGCCATTCTATTGAAGATGTTTTGTCCGCATTAAAATCTGCGAGTACTTCGGCGGAGAGCATCGGTTCTTTCGAAAGCTTCAGTGGGCCGCATGAGAGTCATCTAGGTATTTTTTAGTGCCATATAAGTGAAAATCAGTTTTATATATATATATATATATATATATATATATATATATATATATATATATATATATATGTTAACTTTTACGTTGCCCTTTTTCAGTAGTCGCATAAAATGCTCTCGAGAGCCGCAAGCTGCCCGTGTGCCGTTGACTAACAGCTAATATGTTGAATCATTACGTTCAGCGACCTTCTACAGGGGATTTCATATTTAAAGGTTATTATCATTGTTACCCGATTCCCACGTTAAGTCGCAATGTGAGCACGATTTTAACTGCTAATATAAGAGATTCGAATCGTTCACTTCGTTCATATTTCTTTAAGTTCTTTAAAGAATAATGCCTAGTAAAACCAAAATAATTGTTCCGTTTGCCAATGGACAAAAAAAGAGGAACAAAAACGCCAACATCACTGACCCAATCGTTCGTTCCTAGGGCATGTTACTCGGCATCTTTTACAACGAGAAGAAACCGGCTAGGCAAAAGACTCGACCCCAAAACGTGATCTTCGAGAGAAACTGCGACCTAAATACCTCGTTCAGAGATAAACACTTAAGTATCAAAAACTGAAAAAATTAGTGCTCATTTTAAGTACCTTTCTCCAATAGACACAGGGCCGGCGGAAAGGGGTAGCAAAACAGGCAACTGCCTAGGGCGCCAGAGATTAAGGGGCGCCATGAAGAGCCAATGTTTTGATTTCACGGCACTGTATGTGTGTGTGTCTGTATTCTTTTTTTAAGTGATGTATACTTATCTTTCATATTTTATTGATTCATTTTGTTATATTTTCAAGTACATTTGTGTTGCATATACCTTTATATTAAAAATTATTTCAATTCCTCTTCAATGCTGTTCACTATCCCAATCCTAAAAGTATAAGAAGTTTAAACTAGCGGTCTGAGGAAGATTTGAAGAATCTTTAATTCTTGAAGATGTTGACGTACCAACTAACTTACGAGCCTAAAGTTATGATTTGCTTGATCTCTTGCTAAAAATATTCTTCTTAATGCCAATTTTTACCGCTTTTAAGTTACCATGAAGTTTTTTAATGTGGAAAAACATTGTTTTTAGTAATTATGAAAAAGATGATTTAATAATAAAAACAATCTGTTATTAATATTATATTTAAGTAATACCGGTGCTTATAGGCGTCATTGTGTAATTACTATTAAAAATAAATTTCATCTATTAGATGTTTAGTATCATTTAGATTGGAGTAGGTCGCCAAAAAAAGTTTTCCAAACTGCCTTGCGCCGGCCCTGAACAGACATACTAAGGCTACGAAAAACCAGACGTTCATTTCGGCCAACATACAGATTCCTTCTAAAAAATCTAAAAAAGAATCTTCTTTCTGTGAATCACCACTGAAGGCGGCGCATTATAACTGAAAGGCACGTTTGGATTTTCATAACCATGATATGTCTGTTGGAGATACCTAAGATGAGTACTTATTTCTTGCATATGTTGATGCTTGAGCGATTATTATTAATAACTTTCAGGTTAACTTGCCTAATATATACATATATGTATAGATGAATTTTTCATCCTTCCTATAACCTAGCATTAAACATCGACCATAATTTACTCGGAAAAACATTTACCACCTTTGGGATTTGATACTAGAAACCTTTGTTCTTGACTTCACTGCCTTACCCCCGCGCCAAATCAACTCTTACAATTCTCCTAAGAAATATAGCTATATATTTTAGCAAAGCGGAAATTATGCTTACAAGATTTTTTCAATGGGATTTTGAAATATGATAGATTTGAACTGCCGACTCTAGACTTGTACTATTCTATGGGGAAAGGAGTAAATTTTTATCCAATATAAAAGTTATTCATGAAAATTTTGTTTTTATAACCATTACTTGATTTTTAATTCGTTTTCGGCCAACTAGACGAGCTAAAAAATTTCCCAACACCTTGTAACGAAGACCGCGATGAGCCGGAAAAGAACACATAGTGCTATCACAAGTCTCTTGCCGGTCTTCTTCGAAAAGTACGCGGGTTTTCGTGAAACGATACTCCTAATATGTAGTAGCGAAAATAGCCCTGGGGTCTGGAGAGTCAATGGGTTATTGTGTCGCGTTCCCAATGTTTTGGTTCCGCAAAGTAAGACGACGGACGGTGAGAGGTGGTGAGCTGGATTTCCAGATCGGAGATAGAGGAAGAGCGAGAGTGAGATAGTAAGGGGAAGGAATTAGGGAGTGAGGGAGAAAGGGAGGGAGAAGGTCGAACGGGAGTTCATAGAGACAGGAAAGGAACGCCAAGAATCTCACAAGGAGTGGGAGAGGGAAGAATACGCCTGTTTGTGAATGTGTTAGTTTGATCCTGCGCGGTAGTAAGGCCGCGTACGATAGAGCCCCAATAAAGGAATATGAGAAGGCGGGGTGAGATGGAATGGGAAGCGGAAAGGCGACTACGTCCCTTCTACGACATAAAGACGGGAGGAGGAGGTAAGTGCGAGATGCAGGGAGGGAGAGGAGAAGAAGCGTAACCCGGAGGTGAGAGTGCAAGGTGCAAGGTTACTACTCTGCTGCAAATCAAGTTTTTCGCTCGCCAAGTGCGACGACGGAGGGAGTGAGGAAGATACGGAGAGGGAGGGAATTGAAATCTGGTTTCCCTCCTCCTTCGCTCTCCCCCTTCCATCGTTCCTTCCATCCCTGACCTCGTCCCTTAAAGGAATGAGGAAGGGATGCGCTTATTGTTAAACGGGAAGACGCTGCGTGGGAGTGGGACGGATGGAGAGAAGGGAGAGAGCGCGGCGTGAGAGAAGGGATCTCGGAGCGATGCGGAGCCGGAGGAAAGGACGCGAGGGAGAGGATGCGGGGCCTCGGGTCGACGGAGTACCCATGGCCAACGACCCTCGTAGCCGCGAGAGGGGACGCGCCGCGCCGCGGGAAACGGTTCCTGCGACGAAAGCTCCGCGGCATGAGAGATTCGTAGTTCCTCTCCGGAAAACGATAGCTAAGGAAATGCACTTTGCGGTAAAAAACCGTGCCTAAAATAAATTCTCGTTATGCGGGGTATTCACGAAAGCACGAATTATTTTATCTTATGAATAATGCCCATTTTTTTATGGCGGTGGTGCCCAAACTACGCCCCGCGGGCCACGTCAGGCCCGCCGAGTGTTTTGATCTGACCTGCCGTGAATTTAACAATTAAAGGACAAAATGCAATGTAAAATATAAACTTATAAAAACAATGTATTTTATCTTTACCTCTCTATTCCCCTAATAAACGAGTACCTTTAAAACAATGGTACAATGGTACTGACCCACATTTATAGCTGGTTTTCTTAAATTATTCTTTGACCATATTCTCGCCTGTGTGTGTCGCGGAAGTGGACTATGTGGCCCTCGAACCGATGTTTGGACACCAACAATTTTACGGCTAATTTTTCCTATTTGTACCGTTGTATAAATAAATGTTGGGAGTTTATGTTGGCCACCATGCCTGCCAAAATGGAGTCATGAGCAACAGAGGATAGACCGTTTCCTGTTAAGACTATTTTAAAATTTGTTATTCGAGTGAAAAGAACATCAAAGAAAATTTAATTCTTATAATATTTCTTCACGAAGCTGTATTATCAATTTGGTAAGAAAGTTTGAAGAAGCTGAGTCCGTGTCGAACTACATGAAAGATGTAATTGGGTGTAAACGATGATAGAAACTGAAGGATCCGTAGAACGCGTCAGGGCAGCGATTGAAAGAAATCCACGAAAATTAACTTTTGCTTTGTTTCATGAAAATTTTGGGAGCATAAAATCCAAAAGATAATGAAGATGCACTGCTACTTCCTGCTAAATGCAGTCTGGTGTCCATTGTCCGCCATTGGTATCGCTGGGCCAATATTCCTGAACGAGACTTAATCGCTATGCAGCGTCTTTGACGGGAAGTGTTATTTCTTTATTCGGCAAGGAATGAGTGGTGATTTTAATGAATTGTTTAAGCTGTAAAATGAGCACACATCCGCACACTTTCAATTCTGTTCTGGGAATTTTGCACATGACTTTCTATGGCCGAGTATTTTCCAACCTCTATCCCGCTCGCTTTTGACTTGGATGGTCTTGACCGCCTCATTCTCCCGACCTCAACCCCTTCGAATACTTTATATGCGGATACCTTAAATGGAGAGTACACAGAATTAGTCTATGAACCATTGAAGATATGAAATACCTTCTGGAACAGAGAATGTTGATAAAGATGTTTTGAGTTGGACAATGCTGCATTTTCAGACGCGTTTGAATCAAATTATTGAAATCGACGAAACCAGTATTGAACACCCTGCCAAATAAAGATTTTTATGTTAAAAAAGACCAAACTTTCCTGAAAATTAAACTGAAATTAATTTTGTCATTTGCGTGCCTCAATAAAAGTTATCACTGATATAAAATAATGTTTTCGTGATGCCGTTGTACAATATTTATATTACGGCTATTGCCTGTCAAAAATATGACGGTAATAAGCTGATCGAATTAAAATTCAGTTACTTAGTTTTTAAAAACTCCGTCTTTTGATATTCTATTCTGTTCTGTCACCTAAGTATCGTGTGAACCATATTAAAAAACTGCAATATATTTGGACCCTTTAATACGCCAATAGTTTCAAATCTATTGCACCAACTAAAATAATTAAAATTTTAATTGCTGTTTATAAAATAAACTATCAGTCGATTTTACAACTACAACTATATCTGCTGTAGTGTTTTTATGATATTTCTATTAATCTAAAACAAGTTCAAAAATCTCTACAACTACAACGAAATTGTCTTAATATTGAATGTTGAAATGTTACGGCTAATAAATTATTTAGATCTGATTTTCACTTATTATGTGATGCCACAGAATCTCTAGGTAGCTTCCGATGTTGCCTCAAATCCGGCTCGACAAAACGTTGGCGACTTTCAACGTGGCTCGCCGTGTAGAAAAGGTTGCCAACCGCTGCCATATACAAGCAAAGCGGGTTTTCCTCTGTCGTGGCGAGTGGGAACCAACGTGCAAGTATAATTTAAAATGAATAGATCTTTTTTTAAAAAACCTATTTTCTATTATAGATAAGTTTCCAAAGACTTATGACGGCCAAAAAAATGTTTAATACGATACACACGCATGCATACATACATCGCGAAAAATGACGATGGCGCTGAACAAAATATTTGCTACGAATTGGTTTACGGCACATAAGAGTCATAGCTAAACAACGCGTAATTGCCTTTCATGAATCAATTTTTTCCTCAAGATTACGTGGCGAAACGAATTTCACTTGAAATTCGTCGAAATATATCTCTACGCACTTGCTTTTTATCCCATCTACGTTGCCATAATGGCCCTAATCAAGAATTTTAACGCGATCGAAAGGTTTTTCTCCACTTTTTAGAGCCCTGCATTGCCGGGGCACTCGTTTTTAATACTGCTCAAACGTTAATTACGAAAAAGAAAAACGTCAATCGAGATAATATTTTTTGCCAACGTGGAGATAAAGAACAATCGTAGCTCTCCGGATCGACGTTTTGCCAAAAAATTCCCGAATATTTTTAAACTAATCTCTATTATTCTACCTTTATGTATGCTAATTGCCATGGGCCTATGATAGTGAAAACAATCTACTTCTGTTTTCATGAGGCAGCCACTGCTTTTGAGGATACTAAAAATGCTCGAAAACTGGTTAATCGGTCGTAAAAGACAATTAAAAAGTTAAAAACCCAATCTGCCCTGAGAAACAAAATTTAGTCGATATACGTTCACCAAGTCTCTGTACTAATTCAAGGAATAACAAGCAACAGCTCTATAACATGAAATTTATTTTGCATTTATACTGTTTTCAATCTCAGTTGCGTATTATTACATAGATTTAAGCAAGTTATATCCAGATACAAATATAGAACGATACAAGCCTCTGTTCGCCATAAGAAACAAATAAGCGCCGATTTTCAATTAGTAAGCAATAACAGAGAGAAAACAAAAGCATCGAACTTAAATATATTTTTGTTTCTCAGGCCTTCCAAATACATGAAATAAAATTCACTTCATCGTACGTGCCGGCGAAATACAATGGTCGATTTCAAGAGCAATAATTAAGCTAAATATATTCTAGGTGATTTGCATCGTGAGCTTTATCTTTATCATTTCAGTAAAGATGTTAATAAATATGAACGAAACTAAGTAGTCTCTAAACCAAAACTAAAATATACAATTCGTAATGATTGTGGAATTGAAAGTAACTTTTCTGACTGGGAAAACTTAGTTTTACCACATGTAATCTACGCACTTTAGAATTCGAAACGAAGATTTTTTGATAAAAAGTGTCGTTCTGTAATTAAACAACGAATGAATGACAGGGAAGTAAAAAACGAGAAAATGTTTAAACTTTAAAGATGGGGAAAAGCGTGCCAAGTATTGACAGGAATTTTGGCGGCAAGTTGATTCTTGAAAAACATAAAACGTTGAAAAAATATCTGATATACGGAGATAAACGCTTTCGATTATACATTGTAAACATGTCCAATATGTCACTACAATGATGCTTCAATGTATTTATAATTTATTGCTAATAATGTTGAATAGAAAAGGATGGAGCACATTCAGCTAGCAACACAATAGTAAAAAATTACTGCTGCATTGTTTGTTTATTGATATATATATATATATATATATATATATATATATATATATATATATATATATATATATATATATATATATAAGAAGCTTATGACTAAGCTAAATAAATTTATAAAAAATGTTTATGTACGCAAAAATCACACATACAAACAAGATATCTACGAGTTTTAATCGATATAAATTATCCATTTATGAGTGGAATCTTTACAGCATTTGTGTGTCATTTTGTCAAGACGCAGATTTTTATAATTCTCTAAATATTTTTATGACTGACGTAACGGAAAATAAAGAAACCTAGCTTGGGTTCTGCTTGCTCCCGAAACGGAGATTATCCTACGAGAAATTTAGCTGAGCGTGGTAGGCTTCTTATCCTGACTATACGAGAGAGAGCGCAGTACATTTTTAATTCCCGCAGAGAAAAGGACGAACCGTATTCCTAGAACTGCCAAAAAACGCTGTCAAATGTCTGAAAAATTAAAACAGCTTTAAGCCAGTCTCGTTCTCGACACGATCGGAGTGAAACTTATTAGTAATCTCGTGATTTTTCCGACAAACCTCTCGATATAAGCATAAACAATCAACTACAGACGCCTCTCGCACTAATCTATCAAATCGAAAGCACATAAACCATCATGTCCATCGTGTCACACAACATGAAGTGCTTGAAAGGTCCGTGTAAGTATTCCCAAACAGGTTTTCTCCCTCTCCGGAAAACCGGTATTCTTCTTTTAGAAAGCCGCTATCATGCGAATAAGAAAATGTAACACATCAGTACGCGTGTGCATTCTTGAAAGATGCTTTACATTCCGAAAAAGGAAGAGATCTTGCTTTTTATATTAATAAGGATGCCATTTAAATCTTGAAAATAATCTTATATAAACTTTAAGGTAGGCCCATTTAAGACTCATTTTGAAACCGATGCAATATGTAACGCCGCAAATAATGCGATATGGCTCTTATGGTAAGATTCCTAAAACGATCCATATCCGACTCCTTATGATTGAATAGGAACATAATTAAAAGATATATATAAATTAAAATTAGATGTTGATGTCAACTAAGAAATACCATATTGACTTTTACAGCAAATGTGGCAAACTACCATTTTTTAATACGTTCCAAAGCTACCATAAAAAATTTAGATGCTATCTGTTCAATGGATAATTGTTCAAGCAAGAGAAATTCGCAGACTATGAATTATGTATGTATCATGAATGAATATCTGAAAGAGATACGTTATATTTTTTAAAAATTTTAAGGTTTACCTATCACGGAAATTATTCTTCCTAGTTTCAAAAATATTTTCGCGCTTGTCGAACAAGCTTGTATTTTTACAATTTTACATGATTTGCATTTATCCGCTTGTTTCTAGCGAGGTATATTTCCTTAGTTTTCTGAAAAAATGCAAATTTAATCTGTAAAGATCAAATAGTTTTTCTTTACTTAACATATTATCATTGGATAAAAAGAAAACATATATAGAGAGAGACAGCCAGAGTAAGTGGGAGAACAAACTTTATTGTTTTGAAATTAAATTTTACCTCTAATAGTCGAGTCGTAGCGAACGCCCGAGAGCCTTACATCCGATCGCGAAGGAGTACTATAGTCTCCTTTTGTTTTCCTACGTCAATACTCATTAAATGGGTTAAAAGGTACTTAATCGTAAGCTAAGTTAAGCTTTTGAGCTTATCGAATGGCAACGTTTACTCCCTGGAGTACACTGGAGCCACGGGTATAAATGCATGGTATCACGGAGTTACTCGCATCCTACGATTTAAGTACGGTGGTATTGATTTTCTCTTGCAATTGTTTTAAAGATTTCGATTAACAAGTTCTCATTTGATTTCATAAGATAGCGTCAATATTCAACCATCTATACTGAAATAATGAATGTTAACATGTTTTTGGCGGCGGCGGAGTGGTTAGAGCGCTGGCCTTCTACGCAGCAGTCCCAGGTTCGAATCCGGCGGTCAGATTTTTCAACCTGGGATCGTCCCGTCCTCAACTTGTGTATTTGCAGGAGGCCGCACAAGTCAGCGATCCGTCCTTCGGAATGGGACGTTAAGCAGTTGGTCCCCTTGGTGCTCTTCGTAAAGAGTAGGCTAATGCCGGCACCGGGTTTCCCTTTTCCCTTGTGTGTTCGGTGTAAAAAGAGTAATGGTTGATTAGCCAGAAATTCCGTACAAACTAACAAATAACATGTTTTGCCGTAACCGACATAGAGAAAGCATGCCCCCAACGTTGGTTTCGATTGACTGGTGGAAGTGAAATTATTTACTCCGAGATAGGAGGAGGTAAAACAGTTTCAGCGAACTATTCGGAAGATTCTAATACTTTTAAAAAACTACTTAATCCTATCCCATAATTATAAATATTTGTCTAAATAATCGAGTTTTGCATCTTGCCCATTGTGGAAAGATAATGCCAAATCTCCCAGAAATTTTGAGCGCCTACTATGCGTGTCCTTGACAAATAGAATTCTGTTTCCTTAAAAGCTATCTCAAAATAACATTTCAGTTTCCTATATGAGGCGCTGTTTAGGAAAAAACGAAGTGTATTATTAGAAATTGATAATTTTCCAAGGAGTGTCAATGACAAAATAGTTAATGAAAGAATATCAATTAGATAAAATTTTGATGAAAAGGAAAGAAAGACATAAGAGCTTCATATTCTCCAATTATTTTTAACCGGCTTGATTTTTTCGAACTAATTTTTAAAATTATGCACGTCGTTGCATTGGAGTCATCAGTTCTTAGTTCTGCTGTTAGGAATGTGTCGCTGGAGCTAATTACATGTACACAGGCGTATGCATCACGTCTCAGATGCACAAAATTAGCACTAAGTTTTATAACTTCAAATAAATTTGATGCACACAATTGTGACCTACAGGACCCATTATGCTAAAAAACATGCCAAACAGATAACCAAATCGAAGTAATCTTTCAATTTGAAGTATTTCATAACTATCTGAAAGTACCCGACGTTGCTCGGGTTTTTAAGTCAAAACAAAAAATATTGAGGAAGATTTGAGAATAAAAACAAGTAATGAAACCATGTTAATTTGTATCGTAGTGCTTAATGGTATGCAATATTTCTTGTCTTCCCATCTTTTCCCGAAATAAATAAACTTTTTCTGCATCCTTTATCGACAAATTTGGCGACTGTATTTTTGATCAAATAATCATAATAAACTATTGATGGAATCACTTTTAAATTGATTTCCAGAGGAAGAAACTGCGTCATATTATGTGGCCACGAATCTCTAAAACATTAAAACCTTGGGGAGGAATTGTAAGCTCTAGGGATGCAACCGATGGAAACACGTTTGAAGATATATTCAAATTTAGCTTAACCAAACGTTATCCCATGCAAAGGCTGATTCTATGGGTCTAATTTGCCACGTGAATATTTTAAAGTCAAACCTATGAAACAAAATGAGTTCCTGGACTTTGAAATCGAATTTGGCGATAAAAAGTTTGTTGGTATAACATGGAAAGCGTTATTATAATCTAAATAATTGGTTTAATTGATGTATACAAATGTTCGGTTAAAGAGAAATCAGAGTGTACATACGGGTATTTCAGGGAGGAAGAATTTAAAGATTATATTTTGGTTAAAATTAAAGAATTGTTATAGAAGTTTTCTTATTGTGCCTTATGTGATATCTTTCACTTTCTTTGTTCTTGATGTCGTAAATCACTTGGTCATTAGTTTCTTTTGCTCTTGCACTCGCCAGTCTCATCTTTCTTCTTCATTTCTTAAATTCCTTTGGTCGGTAGGTTTTATTGGTCTGACGTTTGCCTGCCTCATTCTTTGCTCTTCAAATCTTTTATTTCATTGATCGACATTTTCTGCTGCACTGGTGAGAACCATTCGTTGGAAATTGATCCTATTTGAATTTGACAAAAATCTTCTGCTTCTTTTAGGCATGGTTTATTATTTGAACATCGATTTGGTGAAAATAATAAAAATTAAAATGAAATTGTTGTAGAATGAAAGGGTTAATTATTCAGATACGAATATTTTTTACATACAGTTTTATTGTTGAATAACACAACGACCGAAAAAGTATATTCCAAAACTTTTACTTAGTAAGTACATAATTCATTGCAATTACCACAAAATCACTAAATATGTTCCTTAATAGATGTCGAACTCGCTTATACGATAACAACGTACACCAAAAACGAACCCTAGAACAAATGATAACAGAAGTGTCCTTCGTGAGTAAACAAAACAATGTTGTCCGAAATAATTTTCAAAGTAAATAATAAAACTCGAAATAGATTACTAATGCAAAAGGTTTTAGACAGTTAAGTCAAGCAATCAAATCTGATTCTTTATCATATTACCAGTTTAATAGATAGTAAGCGAATATATATCTTATAAAGTAAATAAAAAAACAATTATAAACGTAGAGAGTAAATAAGTACACAAATATGAACGTGCGTTGTCATGCATATCTTAATGGCGCTTAACAATAAAATAATCCCGTAATGAACGAAAATGATTATTTCAACCTTTTACATAAAATATTTCGGTATAAAAATTAGTGCATTCAGCTAATTTTAGTGGTTGTGTTGTTTATTCAAAATTTGGAATCTGCAGCTATTCGGGATGTATGTCTTTATTTTGCACAAACCCACAATCTCTTCAAAATATATAATAGATTTATGGAGGATTTAATTTTCTCTCTCTCTCCCTCCCTGTATCTCTACTTCTTTCTTTCTTCCTCTCTCCTTCTCTCTCTCGTATTAAAGCACTCAAAGCACGCATTCCTTACGAATATAGTATAAGGATTAAGGCGACAATACAATCTCGAAGTTTAACAATGACACGGTCGGTAAGGCAACATATCGTTAAAAAGCTTAAATTTTTCAAATAAATGTCATTTAAACGTATAAATTGAGCGATTTCGAATCGTAGACGAAATGTGACGATAAGAATATGAAACAATATTCATTTTTCTTTAAAATGGTCTACGTCCGAAGATCGTAGGTCAATTCTTTCTAATTTTAATTTGCAAAAGAGTAAAAGCCTGCAAGTCGAAAAATCGATTTTTACCTGTTATCTTATTGGAAATGACACCCCCCTCCACTTCCCCCATCCCACCAAAAATCAAAATTCTGGCCCCGAGGTGCACATCTTCATGTTACCATTAGTAAGTGTACCATGTTTTAAGTCTCCAAGTTTCTTGGTTTTCGACATATCCTGTCCACACACACACACACATTGCCTTTTATTAATAGAGATTATTTATCAATGATTACGAGTTGTCGGTGCTTACATACTGCAAGCGCTTAAAAAATCACCATACACCAAGATCTAAACTCGTAAATAAACCAACGTGATCTCCAGAGCAACTGCACTTCAGCCATGTGGAGACTAATGGTATCAGACAATAAATTTCTTGAGTTCTAGCAGAATATTTATAATTTTCCGTGAAATTAAGTCAACTATCCATAATTTCCAAATTCTATGGCAATCGCCTCGTGTATTTGTGTTCTGTGACTCAGATTGCTCTGCATGAGCAATAAGAATAATCATCATTAGGACAATATTCTATACACTAAAATTACGGATATTTTGTGTTAAGGTTATGGCATCATCATCCGCGTCTTTAGCACGTACTTGGATTAAAAAATCGCAAAATAGGCAGGGCGCCATTTTATTTAATAAATGAAAAGTTAAAATTTCTCGAAAAACTACGAAACAACATTAAAATACTTTTCACGTTTTACTAAATTTCGTGTGTTAGTATAATGACGTCATCATAAGTTTAGGCTGTAGATTTAAATCAATGACATAATAATATATAAATAAGACAATAATTTTCATTTTCCACGAAATTAAGGCATCTATCCAGAATTTCTAAATTCTCTGGCAATCCGCTCGCGTTAAAGTCTTAGAATTTTTGGTTTCATAGCTTAGATTGCCCTGTTTAAGCAATAGCTATAATCATCATTAAGAAAATAGCCTTTACAACACGCTAAAATTTATGTAAAAATTAGGATATTTTTTGTGTTAGGATTGTGGCTTATAGTTCGTATCCGGATAAAAAAATTAATTTAAAATAATTACGTCATCATATGTAAACGTAGTTGGCTGAAATCAACTAGATTATTATAATGCAGTCTAAACATTAAATCAATGCTGTTGAAGTATGGATAATCAATTCCCATTGAAAGGCATTGGAGTCGTTGCTATGGTAGTTAATTTTTTCATTGTTGAAAATCGAAAACTTTTTCATAATTTTATTATTAAAATCAAATTTTTACGCAAATTCAGCATGAATTTGAATTCTGTCTTCAAGATAAATAAACTTCATTCTTTTTTCCATAGTATGGTGCATGTCACGACTTTGCATCTTAAATGTAAATAATTTTCAAAAGCAATTTTATATAGCCCTGCACAGTTATATATATATATATATATATATATATATATATATATATATATATATATATATCCTATATATGTAAGAAGCAGCTATTGATAATGATATCTATTATAAACTAGGGAGATGCCCGTTGAAATTCAACGGGAAAGGTTTTTGTGAAATAAAAAATGAACATATATATAAGTATATATATGATATTAAACCTAAGATACTTCTAGATATGCCACGAGCGTCAAATTTTGCAGAATGATAGGTTATTAGGTACAACCAACCATAAAATCAAAAATTCCAATTTTTTTAATTTTTAGTGAGATATTTTTTACCCCAATGTTCCATTGTTCCATTTCGACACTCCATAAGAAAAACATGGAAATCTGTGCAGAGTTTCATAAATTTGCATTTTAAAATTAGTTATAATTCAGATAGAAACTCGAAACGAAAACAATTCTATAGCTAAAAAAATGAGATTTCTTATTTTTGAAGACTAAATTCAAATCGGTGGCGAATTGACGAAGAAATATGTTTTTAATCGGAAAAAATCAGATGCTCAACAATAAAGAATTTCAGCTACCAAAGCAACCAGGACAATGCTTTTCAATGGGAATTGGCAATCCGTATTATAATAGCATCGCTTTAATGCTTTTTAATAGGGAAATTCTTATTGTCTCATTGATTTCAACCAAAAACGTACACATATGATGACGTCATAATTTTAAAACGCGATATATGTTATTAAATAAAAGAACGTTACTCCTTTCAATTATGGGGGTTGATGAACTGTATATAACAATAGCTTTAATTTAGTGCTTCTAAAGAGAATCAGTGGATTGTATTATAATGCAATTGATTTAAACTACAGCGTAAACTTATAACGACGTCAAAATCAAAAATCCAGGAAATATTATAGAAAAATCTGCTATAAGTTAACATGGGGAAAAGAAATTCCATAATGTAGACCAATCTAAAAGAAATACGGACCGGAAATTTTTCACGATAATAGGATTTTTCTCACAACCAATTAGAAAAATCGAGAATTTCAAAGTTGTTAATTTTTAGGGGTTGTTTTTACCCCATTTGTACTGCATAAAAGTTTATTAATTTTTATCACGGAAACGATAAATCGTAGCTACGAGCTTTTGCAAACATTTTGTGGCAAATTCTATATAGAAAAAGATCAAAAATATTAAAAATTTTCAACTATGCGGCGGCTAAAAATTTGCAATGTTTAAACAATTTTTCAAGAATAATTAATTTCCGAATGTGCTACAGAGCTGAAATTTTTCTTAAAGGTAGATTTTGTAAAAAACCGCAATACGGAGTATAGCAATTTTGATATTTTAATTTGTTTGGCTGTTAAAAATTCTTAAAATTTAAACAAATAGATAAATGTTTTGGTACTACGGGGCGAGCTAGGGAGCTGAATTTTTAAAGTTATTTAGAGCTCAGTACAAATGCACAAATAAATATTTGAGTATCTCCAAGAAATTGTTATTGCGGCCATTAAAAATATTTAAAATTTAAAGAATAAGATAAATATTATTTCACTTCTAGATGTGCTACAACCTTCAAATTTGGGCATAAAGGTGTGAAATTAGTACCCCACAATGGAAAAAGTATAATATTCTTAAAATTTCAAATTCTAGTTAATGTTTTACTCCAAAATTTTCCATAAGGAAAGAACGAAAATCGGAACAGAGACGAAATATTTTGAATTAAAAAAATATTTCTAATAATGAAATATCTCTCTGAAAAATTAATGTTTGTCAAGGTGAGATGAAATTCTTGCTAGCGTATATACAGTAACATTTAGTAAATTCGTTTATTTAAAAAATACATGTAAATTAAGTCTATGCCCTTTTAATTTGTTTTCCAATTTTTCTCTATTATTGATAAACTATGAATTACAAATGCTATTTATTTATTTATTGAATAATATTTCACATACAGCACACAAAGCGCAAATTTAGAGTGAAATCTATAACACAATAAACAACAAACACAAACATCCATGTTACTGTTTATACGCTAATATGTATGGATCAACTGTCCATTGCTGAAGAGTAGTCGAGTGGAAAAGAAAACAAGTATGGAAAGGTGTACTCCATCTCGGAGTACACAGAGTTTCCAAATGCGTCCTTTGACATCATGGTATGAGAATTCCTTGGAATGACTAACACGTACTGAAACATTTCCTGTCAATATAAGTATTGAATTCAGTACGTCAACTTTTGGGAAACCAGCCTGCATTAGTCCTTTTGGACTTCTTGTTTGATAAAATGATAATGTACAAAAATCAAGTGTAGTTTATTCTTGGCGATTTTTAGGAAAATTTGATTTACTTAAAAATGGCTCGAAGGAATTTGATTAAAACAATCCAATTGTAGAGCCTGATGTCAAAAATAATACTGCGTAAGCCATACGTCTCGAAAAAATCACTATATGGTGTCCAGTGACATTACAATGTACGCTAAGCTGCCTTACCTAAGCCTCCACCGCGATCTACTCAAAATCTTACTACAGCCTAGACGGTTAAACTAAATCGAATGATATATTATATTTGAGGAGAACATCAATCATATAAGACACTCTGTAGGGATGAAAGTTTTCTCTGTAGGGATGAAAGCTTTGCACAGCAATTAAGTATACTTTATTCTTGGATATTTCGAAATAAAATTCGATTTACTCAAATATGGCTATAAGGATTTTGATTAAAATCCATCCAATCCTATAGCCTGATGTCACAAATAATACAAACTAATTTTAAGCCATATGTCCCAAAGAAATTACTATATATCGTCCAGTGTCATTAAAATATACGCTAAACTACGGTTAACTTTGATTTATAAGCGTTTTTCTCTTATAAGCGTACACAGTCGACCGTTACCTACAGGTAAGAACCATGTATTATGTATGGGTGACGTTAATTTCGGAGCAAAGAGTGTAGTGAGACCAAAGGTATATACATATATGAGAAAGTTTGTGCGATGTATTTATTTATTGTTCATTTACTTCAGCAGCAAAGCACCAAATGCGCAATTGACTTTTTCAGCTGATACTCTACGCTGGTTTCTGAGGAAGATCATCCCCTTTCTAGGCTCCAAATACGCTTGAAACATTCAGATATGGTTCGGATAATTTATAAGCAAGGAAAAACACTTTGTAAGTTCCATAAAATTGTGGAACATCCAAACTGTTTTTCCTTGTTTATAGTGTGGAACGATTCTACAAAGTTACACTTTCCACCGTTAAATTTTTAAATTTTTTTCTAAAAACTGTGTATATCGGTTACCCAAAACGAGTAAATGTTTCACTTTTCAGTTAATTTTTCGCATTTCAACGTCTAATTTATCTGTTTATCTGCTCGGTATCAAAGAGTCGGCCACAGTATAGCAAATATGGTGCTGCCTGAAAATTTCCTTTGCAGATGGATAATTTTCACACAGCCGTGTTTCGTGGCACATTTTTAATTATGATTAATATTTATAACAAGTGTTGGAAACCCTTTCTACATTTTGTGGCACATTGGTGGTTGCGAATCCTTAGGCATTGAAATTTTCATTGCTTTGGTGGACCGATTTAGTTCAAATCGTAAGTTCGCTTGAGATTCTGAGGTATCATACAAGTGAAAATCTATCCTAAATGAGGGTTTTAAGGTTAAAATTTCAATTTAAAATATTTTTTGTTAAAATATGAATTTAAAAATGTGAATGTGTGTTTAATTTTGTGGTTCTCTTTTTTCATTATAGCTTCGCGAGCCACATATGGTTCCTCGGGCTGTAGGTTCCTCACACATATTTTAGAAGATGAACAATTATTTAGCCGATTCCAAGACCTTATGCGGTAAACAATCCTAATACAAGGGAATACGGTAATATCTGGATCTATATTCAAAGCTGAAATGTGCCAGAATGGTGATTGGAACGGTATATAATGTATGAACCATTCCTAGCCAACATAACCTATTTCTTTGGTTCTCTCACTGTGGACCCCAGGAATCTCCAACAATTAATAAAATAAAAAGGAGAGTTACTAAAACGTAACTAAGTGTCAATTAACAACAGTCGCCGGTAGGTGGTGGCAGCTAAAAAATTAGTTTTTAAAATATCTCTTAAACAATGAATCATATGGGAAAATGTTTCAAACAAAGGTTGTAGAAAATAAAATTTCCTACAACATTTTTAACAATTTTTTTTACATTAATCAAATATTAAAGAAAATATTTTTAAAAATCTGATGTGGCCACCACATGACTTTCACCATATCTGTAATATTTCTAAAAATGCCAAATAGGTTACATAATCTCTACCATAAATATTTTGAAGAATTTGTTTGTGCATTTATACCCCAACAACTACAGAACGGATGAAGGTGACATTTTAACCACAATAAAAAGTTAAGCAAAATGGGAGGGTTTTTTAAGCGATTTGAACTACCTTTTTCATTAAAAAAATGTTTTTCTCTTTTAATTTTTCCCATTTCAATAACACGGGAATGAGCGTACTGTTGGATTAGCAACCGTTATAAAAAATACCTAATATTAACTAAAAGAAACAATATATACCTAATATAAACTTAATCAGGGAAGAAAGAAATACCAAGGTTATTTCAAAGAAGGGCAATCACCAAAAAAACTATAAATCTAATTATTTCATAAGGTAAGTGGAAGACAGTTTTAATGTGCAAATTTAAGTGCTTTCGTTATCTAAAAACTTATTATGTATTCTGCATATTCTCTATACTTAGTAGACCACGAAATATGTTTTTCATTATCATTGAAAATGAATAAAGTGAAAGTTATCATTCATTAATTTAAACCAACATTTATAATCGTTAACTCCTAGTCCCTTGATCATCTGTATGTACGTTTTGCTTCCCTTTCAACTGAACATTTGTAACCATCATTTAAGCCAATTATACTTATTAGATTATAATAACACTTTCCATGTTTTACCAACACTTTTTATTGCCAAATTCGGTTTCAAAGTCCGGGAACTCATTTTGTTTTAGAGGATTGACTTTAAAATATTCAGGTGACAAATTAAACGCACAGAATCAGCCTTTGCATAGGATAACGAATGGGTAAGCTAAATTTGAATATATCTTCAAATGTGTTTTCACCGGTTGCATTTGCAATTCCTGCCCAAGTTTTTAATGTTTTTGAGATTCATGGCCACATAATATGATGCAGTTTCTTCCAATGGAACTAAATTTGAATAAAATAACTATATTTTAAAAGTGATTCTATCGATTGTTTATTACGATTATTTGATAAAAAATACAGTCTCCAAATTTGTCGATAAAGGATGCAGAAAAAGTTTATTTATTTGGGCAAAAGATGGAAAGACAAGAAATATTGCATACCATTAAGTACTACAATAAAAATTAATCTGGTTTCATTATTTGGTTTCATTCTCAAATCTTCCTCAATATTTTTTGTTTTTACTAAAAACCCCGAGCAACGTCGTGTAATTTCAACTAGTAATAAATATTTTAAGAAACTGCGAGAAAATTTAGACTAAAAAGAACATAAATAACCTCAAACCATAGCCTTCTGATATTGGATATAGCCACAAAGCTCCATCAATTAAAAAAAGAAAAAGGAGCGTTACTAAGACGTAACTAAGCGTCAATTGTTAACAATAGTCGTCGGTAGGAGGCGTGGTGGTGGCAGCTAAAAATATAAGATATCTCTTAAACAATGCATTACATGGGAAAATGTTTCAAACAAAGGTTGTAGAATATTAAATTGCCTACAACTTTTATCCCAGTACATTTTTTAATTTGTCAAATATTAAAGTAAATATTTCAAAATAACGGATAAGTGACAAGAGTAAACACTTCCGGCTAACCGACTTTTATAAAAATGTTAAATATAAAATTTCGCGTTGACCTGATTAATAGTTTTTGAGTTAGGACACCCACAAAAAAGCTATCACATACACACTCCACACATTCATTCACACACAGACAGACATCATCGAGAAAATGGTCTAAACGTGTTCAGGGGACCTCAAAACGTATATTTCCGTTGAAATCGATTTTTTCATGAAAACGATTCTTTCCCCTATACTACGTATGGAGAAAGTAAAATCATGAGTTAGTTCCTCCAACGTTTACTTGTCCAGTAGATTCGTCCAGAACTTAGTGTGCGTTTAGCGATACCAAATTTAAACCCCGAGTAAAGACGTAATTTTCTGGTTGCGAGTAAACGCACTAAAATTAGTATGGCAAATAAGTAAATTCCAATGTGAAAGCGGAAAAATCCTAAGACTCAAAAGGCGAAGATCTAACAACAATTCATGCGAAGAACGTCCAAGCATATGTATACGTTTCTATTGCGCTCGAAGCGACGTACAGATGGCACTACTGAACCTGCATACCCGCGCGAGTAAAAATAATACGTCAAAGATGAACGAGAACGCTGGTTGGTCTGCTACGCTACAGAACAAAAAGCGCACACATGTATGTATTGACTAATATTATACTTCTATATTAAAATATAGCAAGATTTGATGAGTACTAGTTTCAAAATTTATATGCTGGTTCCTTTCGCGAACGCGAACCTCTGCGTAACTACGAATATTTTTATCGCTAGGGACAATTAGGTCTGAGTGTTGTAACTAAATATCATGAATATATTCGAGAAAGAAAAGGATAATTCCTTTCTTCCTAAATTTTTGAAACTGACTTACTCATTGCACTACCAGTTAGATACCCATTGCGCGTAGACAAGAGGGAATCAGCAGGTCTAAAAATTAATATAATGAATAAATGTTAATACGATAAGTAGGAAATGGCCTATATTGCATTTTACAATCTAGACATTAGGAATAATTTTCGCCTGGAAAATTGATCACAACAACGTGGAGTTGACCTGCGGCTATCTTATTTGGATGTAAATTATGAGTCGATAAAATTATTTCTGAGTCATATGATGGCTAAAGTAAATAACGATGGTTGAAAATACAGATAATTGAATTTTCTAAGGAGAAACAAATTAATAGTTTTTCGCGAGTTCCTCAATAATATGCTGCCTCAGTGTGTATTACCTCACTACTCTCTACTTGGGGCTACATGGAATCCTATGATCCACGCAAAGAAATAATTATACAGGGGAATTCAGAATCTATAATAAACAATGCAGTGGTTACAGTCGTATGTAATACCATCTACAGCTAACTTACATGCCTCTTTCTTTGTTGTGTATTCGCTTTGTTAGACAATATCTTATAATTTTTATTTTTATTTTGTTTTTCTTTTTTAATAAAAATTATAATAGCTTCTGTAGTACTGACATGAGAGAGAGATAACTGCCATGCAAATAATACAACCACTTGCCTGTCTTACGAAATATAAGCGTACACGTCAGAACAATATATTTCATCTTATTACACGACAACGTTGGAATTGCATATAGAAATATGAGCCTCCTTACAACATTTCTGTTACGTTATCGCAATTTATATATTTGCGTTTAATTCAAAATAGCATTCCATAAAAATAATAACAACATATCGCTTTTTGGGGAATCAACTGGAGAATGAAAATAGCATGGAGTGCCTTCGAACGAAATACAAATGTCTTCCAAACTAGAATTTTCATCTTCCCGAAGAAGAAGTGTGAGGAGTGTGTGTTCTGCCCGTTCTTACTTGCGGATGCGAAACATGGAAAATAAATACTAGGTTCCATCGTCTGCAAACGGAGAGGAGAGTGGAGAGGTGAATCCCGGAGAGACCGCAAAAGAAACGACTAAAAATATCAGACTGGTCTGCGACATAATTAGCAGAGCAATAGTGCTAAAGAGGTAGTGGGAGGGTTACACGGCAAGAAGAAATTACCAGCATTGGACATCTAGAAACACTGAATGGATCCCAAGAAACATCAACAAAACAAAAAGAATACCAAAGAGAGATTGTGAAGTTCTTAGGGTCAACTTGGTGGAGGGACTGCGAGTGATACAGGAGAATGGATGAATGCGGGGGAGGACTTCACCCATCAATGGATAGAAAAGAGCTGTTGATGATGATATAGGCATACAGTGACGTACCTGGGATATATGGCGCCTATGGCAAAGTTTTAAGAAACGCCTTGTTAGAGTATGCGGAATATTAGTTTCCTGCGTTTTAATAAAGTGTAATAGCGTTTGTATGGGCAATAACTTTAACATTGGAATATTACATTAAATCGATACTTATTTATGGGAAAATAAACTTTTACCATT
This sequence comes from Tanypteryx hageni, assembly GCA_028673005.1. Classification (NCBI taxonomy): domain Eukaryota; kingdom Metazoa; phylum Arthropoda; class Insecta; order Odonata; family Petaluridae; genus Tanypteryx; species Tanypteryx hageni. The sequence goes on from CM054112.1 coordinate 194,168,393, forward strand.
TTTTGCGAGAATGTTTGGTGCCTTTTGCAAGCGGTGCCTAAGGCAAATGCGATCTAACCTTACATTATCTGACAATGAGAAGCACCGATTAAAAAATATATTCGAAAAAGATAGTCAATGCTAATTGAAGCCGCACTTAAAAACAATTAAATACTTCAAATACGCCAGCAAATGAAGCATACTGCCTAGAATGAAATATTGCATAAGGCCCACTACTATTCAAATTTAATTACTAGCAGATTTTTAATATTTCTTCTGAATTTTAAATCAGATTATATAAAATAATGACAATCGTGGCAATAAAATATTTGCAACCTTAGATTAATAAAAATGCTTGTTTTCCCTGTAGAATAATCCAATCAATTATTAAAATATAACGATGACATTGATATTTTTGTGAATAAACTCAGGCCGAGTTTGATAGAAGCATGTTAAAAATTACACATATACTTCATTTTTTCATATTCTCATACTTGAGTGTCATGTAATAACAAACCTTTTCTTCACTTTTTGGCATTTTATTTTGCATGTTATTAAAACAAAATAGAATATTTTAAAATAATTACTTTACCATACTGATCTATTGGCTAACATTATTCTCTCATTAATTAAAGTATTCAAATATATTAAAGCAAAATTTAGAAAAGGCAAGGTATTTTATACTGGTAGATACACAATTACTCTCTTAATAAGAGATTCGGATCAGCTTTCTCCAATCTGCGATGCTTACTTCATACCGACGGAATTTATAGGCCTCCTAAATATATATTTTTTTACTTTGAGAGAGAATAAAGCCTATATTTACCAGACCAAATATTTAAAATCTTCATTGCAGAGAATAATAAATTATATACGTCGAAAGAAAATACGTCATCATTTCCACGTATCGCACTCATATGTAGTTGATTTTCCATTATTCGAGCGTGCTTCGTTATCCGAAGAAAATGTTTTTCCATTCGATTTTTTTATCCTTTTACGTGAAGTTTTTATCGGGATTTTTTTATAATTCGATTTTATTTTCTATCTTAAAATTTAGAATCATAAGAGATTCTGCTGCATTTGGTTTTCCTAGTACCCACACTTGTCAAATAATAACTAAACATATTATCGAGAAAAATTATTCTATCAAAAGTTTTGAAATTTCCTAAAACTATGAAAACAAGGAAAGGATTCAATAGGAATTTAGGTATTACCTGTACAATTAAGCTGTAATTACAGAGTAGACGGAGTTCACCGTCCCTATGCTTTGTTAGCCTAGCACGGCTCAAGTTCACCGAGCTCTGTTATCAGTCGTCGTGAAGTAGAATGGTTCAACAAGTCCAGTTAAATCTATTACAACCTTCCCTGTTAATCTTCTTCCAGCTTTCAATTTCCCTCAAAGTCTAGAAAAAATGTATCCTTTACATCTTTCCTAGCGCCCTCCATCCGATTATGCGTCCAACTTTCACTTTCGTTTCAAAATCTGTCTTAATCATTCCTTCCGTATGCGATTAATTTGATTTACATGATTTCTCTTCCCACCGAATGTATTCAATTATTCCTAACTTTTCCTCAATTCTGTGCTTCACTCACGATTCGAAAACTTCTGATCCATACATATCCTCTTTTCTCCAAATCATGTGTTTATAACAATATATTTCATTGGTGTCCACTAAGATGTCCTATAATTCATTTTTGCCCTATCATTAAGGGGCCTTACATCATTACAGTTATAACAAAAAATGGATCAAGAGGTAAATGTAACTTTCGAAAAACTTCCAAATAATTTACGACGAAAAAATTCTGTTTGTGAACAGAAATTTGCGAATAAAAGATTTGCCATGCAGTGGCAACAACCTTTTGCATGCTAAATGAAAATTAATATGTATTTATAAATCACAATGTCACCAGTCTTATACATGATAGTTATGGATATTTTTGTATTATCCTTTAGATATATCATCAGGCATGTCAAACTCAAAGAGGCCACAATAACGCAATGGATGTTATGGAAGGGCCGCATTAGGCTTACAATTGTTTAATGAGGGTTAGACTGGACGTCTGCTTACAAAAACAATGATTTAGAAAAAGTGTTCTATTGCGCCTCAACAAATAAGAAAAAATCTTGTCTCTTTTCCACAAAAATGTTCAAACGACATATCGAAAGATTTAGTTGAGACAAAAATTCACATTCGGGCCTCGTTAAGGAACAGAAAGGGCCGCCAGTTTGATATGCCTGCTATAGATGGGAAAAAATTTGTTGGTGAGTATTTGTTCCTACTGCTACTACTAGTTCCTACTATTTTTTCTGGCTCATAGGTTCATGATACTGTCATTTTAAAATGCATTTCGCAACTATTGTATCCCTCATATATACGTGCCTTTCTGTCTTTACTCGTATAATAGCACCTCTATGACTAAACTGATTTTCATTAGCTGTGGAATTGTAAACTTTTAATTATACCATCGATCAATATCAATTTAAATTCCCATCTGACAATTCGGAAAACCACTTCACAAGACATTCAAAGCCTTTTCCAAAGCTTTTCATTGGTTAGTATTCCATCAGTCAGGTGGAATGTAAATACCGTAATAGCCTATCATTGTAGTTGCGTTTGGATACATCGATTAATTTTTGGGTGACCAACAGCAAACACTAGACCAGGTGTCCACAACCTTTTGTACGTCAAGGGCCGCATTGCGAGTACAACAGCCGTATTGGGAGTTGCGATTGTTTCCCCGGATCGCTTAATAACTCACAGTCGAAATTATTTAAGAGATTTTGTGACATCATAATAATAAATGTCACACATAAACAAAGTTTTTGCGCTAAGATTCACCAGAGGTGACTTTATGAGCATAATTTCAATAAAAATATTTACATTAAATTTCAGTGATCGTTTTTTGTGATAACTTCGCGGACAAAATGTAATGTTCTCGCGGGCCGCATGCAGTCCGTATGCCGTGGGTTGCCGACGCCTGTACTAGACTGACTAAATGCCTCTATTTATTATACGAATGTCGCCTTTCCACTCCTTCTTTTGCATACAAGCCTGAGTCCATGTTTGATGCTCTTTTAGCAAATTTTATTTTGACTCCTATAACAGTGTTATTTATGAAGATAAAAGGAGTTGAGAGGAGTAACGGGTGCAGGTTCAGTAGTGTGTGTAGACTTAAATTTAAGTTCATATTGTTGATTAAGTTTACGCAGGCTTAAAGATTAAGCAGAAAGAAATATCCAGTTCTAGTATGCCTAAGTAAAAATTCATAGAGGTATGAAATCTCACCACATAACCTCATTATTTAACGATATAAAAGACTCGATACCCCTTGATGTAAACACAAAATGACTTCACTGACCGACATTATGTTTGAAATATCAATATAGAAAAACTAGAAAGTTCAATTGAAAACATTCAAAGGAAAAACTCACTGATTGGTTATCAGTCTGTATTACGCATATTATAGAAATGTATTTCGAAATTAGTAGTTTATTAGAGAGTTAAACAGGCGCTTCGAACATGTTTTTGTTGATCCACGTATATTATAATATTTGTCATAAATATTTTGTTGCCTCCGCGAATCAGATTCTAAATTCAATAAGTATCCTTATTCAGCTGTATACAACGATATGGTAGCAGTTGTTAGCAATAAAAACGATTAAACATTTATCGATAATTTCAATAGAAATCCTTCATTATCACGTATCATTAAACTAGTTTTTATGAAAAAGATGTCGAAAATCAGACTTCTTTGAATACATCCTCCACTAATATGCTTCATAGGAAACCGAACAACAATTTTGTGATATTTATCATTTGTAAAATAAAAACAATATTAATAAGTTTTCTAATAAACTACAAATGATCGCAAAATTACCAAAAAATAAATCAAAATAATGAAATTTTCTTCCCAAGGCGAATTTTTTCAACTGTTGCTCTTTGCGGGTCAACTATGATTTTAGTTATAACGAAATATTTTAACTTTTTGAGCGAAAAATCAAACCGGAAAAAACTACTTAATTTTAATCATATGCGCGGATATTAATTCGGTGCGTATTGCGTGACGAACATAGGGAGATAATTGCGCAATCCTTCCAACTTTAGTTTTGGGGCATTAAAAAAAGAATAACTGCAGCGCGGGAGATAAAGGGATTGGTTTATAGCGCAAAAGAGCGCATATTTGAGCGGCGCGCGTGTATGAAATCTCTGCGCCGGACAGAAGTTCGCCCACACGCATGACCCGTTTCTAAAAAAATAAGACTCCGAAATTATGAAAATGGGCTTTCCTTCTACCGAATGATTTTTTTATTCTTTATTACGGCCAGATTAATGGGCAGTGTTTCGAAACTCGGGCTATTGCGACGCAAGTTGAAGGACAATCGCTCACCGAAACGTTATTTCGTGGATGAATCCACTAGTTTCGCTATTTCCATAGTTACGGAATTTTTATGACTTCGGTTATCGAGAAATCTTCGCAACAGAGTCCGTTTGTACTTTACGCCGAACGCCTTTTTCCTAAATGTATGACAAAACATTAAGCAGCCATTACGATCACTTTCTAAATACATAAATTTCGGTTGATTAACAAGAATCCCATGGCTGAGGGAGTTCGTTATATCGTTTGAAATAAGCTGTAAAATGAGCTAGAATTATCGACTTTGAATTTCAATCAGTAGGATAATTTACACTAGGTGATGCCTAACGTTTTCGAAAGTTTCTTTGTAATAGTTTTTGCAACAACTAAAAGTTTTAGAATGTTTTGTTATTGCTAAATGTCGCTTATTTTATTCCGCTGAGAGTAAAATTCATTTTCACACGAACAAAATACGGATTCACGTTTCTGGCCTGAGAGAAATAATAAATATCGCACTGTCCTCCCAGTAATAATGTTCAAAGATCCAATATCTTTTATGGAACGCGATACTCTTGTCATTGCTACAGTTAAAATTCTAATTGCAATTGACCGTAGCGATATTTCAGATCCGTATATAATGCCACGTTCCACCTTTCCTTAATTTTTATTTATAGATTTAATATCATTGTTTAGGCGCTCTACCGTTAACTCTCGTCCATTCCGCTTGAACGGTTTTGTTTTGCTTTGTTTCTTGGTCCAACACCCTTACCAATTCTACCATTATGAATAAGGACATTGCCAAAAGATATAAATGGGGACACCTGTTCCAACCTTCCTCCGTTCACTTTCCAAGAAATCTCTGCTTTTCGAACGCTTTCCAAGTCTCAGCATTAGCGTTTAATTCCTATTAGTTTTCATTACGGATCCCATTACCATTTCTCCTTGCGGGAAAGTTTATAGGTCCTGGGAATGAATCGGAATGCTATCCGTGCGCATTGAGACAAAGTGAAAGGAACAGCGGGATACTGTAAGGGGATGATTGGTAGACTTGATCCTTTATTGGCGAGATATGCTTGTTAGGACATAGCAAGAGAAGGGAAGTGGAATTTTAATGAGAAACGAGAGTGTACCGCAAATTATACGAAAATTAAAACTCCGACGAAGGCGCTAAAGTAGCTAAATTTTAGAGAAAACGTTAGAAAAATTAATGAAAAAAGAAATATGAAAATAAAGTTAGCGCTGAGGAGAAAGTTATGAAGTATTGACGACTAAAGAAATAGTAACTGTTTTAACAACATAATGAAAAGCGATAGCTGAAACTTGCTAATTATATATCATGTGAGGTAGGAATTGAAATACAAAGAGTTCATCATAACCATCAGTAGATAGGATTGCGTTTGCATGTTAAACCGATTTCTCCACATCTTCCTTCGGTAGACGGGTGGTTAGTGTAACTGCCAACGAATACTAAGGTCGCGGGTTTGAATCCCGCCTAGGATATGGATGTTTGTGTTTGTTGTTTGTTGAGTTATAGATTTCACTGTAAATTGGCCCTATGTGTGCTGTACGTGAAATATTAAAGAATAAATAAAAAAAATGTAATTTATTTCATTTCTTGGCTATCCCGTTCCATCTTCAATTTTTCAAAAGCAAACTGCGTTTCATTCACTTTTCTGTTTCCTTCTCGATTAATTTCAACTGCATCTTTAATCAAGCATCAAGAAATGCCTGAATCAGTTAGCCTTCCTCTTTATTGTCATTTGTTTTATCCTTCTTCTCCCTCCTGTTCATCTTAATTAATTTATCCTTAATTTTATATTCTGAATTCTTCAAATACTTATGTCTCTCGAAATCATGGAAACCCCTTTGCCAAGGAAGAATAAGTTACAAACTTGCAGGTTTTGTGTTGAGAATCTTCATGGGAAAATTGGAAGCCTATTTCAATGAAGATGGAAAACTAAAACGATAAAGCGGCGACGTGAGAAATACCTTCGCTGAAATTAAACGGCAATGCTTAAAAATGGCTACAAGACACTTGCTCGATGGCAGTTAGCCAAAGACGGCCAGCAGAGGGATATTGGAATTTTAAGAATGACGGATTCTTACTATATGTAAAATTACCAGCTTTATGCAGTGTTCCCGTTAAAGCGCCGTTTCTACAACGCGAACTCGGATATATGTACCGCGTTTCTTCCTTACTCCTACCATCTACATAGACCTCTAAAAAATTCATATGTTACGGCTATAGATAGATGTCAGCGTCAATTTTTGTAGTTTGTATCAATCATAACAGGAAAAATGAGAAATACAAATTAACAAGTTATATTTATACAATGAGTATATTGTACTGGATCAAAGGGACCGTGTCATCGGTTATACCGCGGGAGGTCATACAAGGCGGATCAACGCGCCTCCCCCGATATCTGCCTCTCTATATTAATATTTATATAGGTATCTCATTGCGCAATAACGAAAGTTACCACGGAGCAGTAGTATGAAGTAATTTTCTCATTCCTAAAGCGACAAAAGCATAAGAATCTTATGGATCAAAAGGGGATCTAATCGAATGGTTGATTATGTCATTAGCAAATATCTACGGTTAATACGCAATTGTTACAAGTCATCTATTAGGCTTACGTCAACCGTTCCTTTCAGTTTGTGACTATCGGGCTACTTTGACGATAGTCGCGGAGTCTCTTTACCAAAAACAAACGCACTCATTACAGCCACCGCGACGTCAAGCGCAAGCACCGCGCCATTTCGCCGGCGAGTCCAGTAAAAACACCTTCTCTCGAGGCACGCCACCCGCAAGACAAACTCCTTCTCTTCGGCACCTAGCAGTGCGTCCTTCACCGTCCTCCCCCCTCCCGAACGCATTGAACGACCTATACACCTGCACAAGTTATCGGTAAACGTGATTCTCTAGTCCGACGACTTTTTCGATTCCCGATGCATCATCGCGCTCACCCTCTTTCGCACCCCCCCCCCTCCCGCCCCACCCCACTCTCCACCCCACCGCCCCTTCGATGCGATAAAAGAACCTGTCCTCCGGTGTGTGTGCCGATTGCCGCCGCCTCCCCCTCCCCCCAATTCGCTCCCATCCTGCCGGCACAACGCCTCGGACGCCGCGCCGACTGCGGGAGCCGTCGACCCGGCGAGAGAGCAAGGTGCACAGCGCGGAGGAGGAGAAGCGCGGGGGCGAGAGAGAAGTGCGTAGGCGAAATGCGGGGCTGAGAAGAAAAAGGGATTGAGAGAAAGGGGAGAGGGAGATCGAGACAGAGAAGAGAAAGAGAGAGAAAGGAAAAGTAGCAGAAGAAAAGGACGTGAACGTCGGAATCCTAGTCTGCACACAAAGTTGGTAAACCCTAGAGCAGCAATGCCAACAGTTTACAGTATCATCGATTAAATTCGCTCGGGAGTGAAAGGCGAGGAAAAACAAACGGTAGGACGGGAATGCAGTAAAAGAGTGAAATAGAGAGGAACAACGAGGGAGAAAGAGATATATATATATATAGACAAAGGGTAGGAAAAGGGAGAGGGATAGACTATGGGGAGAAAGAGAGATATAGACAAAGGTGAGAGAATAGAGAAAAAAGAAAGAGGGAGAGACAGAAAGAGAGAACAAAGAAGATATGTAGACAACAGACAAAAAGAGATAGAGTAAAGAAATGACTTATATGAAGAATGATAGATTGAAGAGACGATGTAGAAAATAATGAACGAAAAAGAAGAGAGAAAATGGAGGAAAAGCATGGGTAAAAGACTGAAGAAAGTTAAAGAAAACGGACGAGAGATAAAAGAGCAATGGATAAAAGAGAAAATAAGATAGTGAGGACTGTGAAGAAGTCAAGTGACAGAAGAGGAAAAAGAGAAAATAGAGTGATACGGGTAGGAGGAAAATCAACAGAAAGTTTGTCATATAAATCTTAGGAATTCTTCATCCCGATGCTTTACTATCATAACGACGCAATTCTCCGAAGCCCTGGAAGATTCTCGCCGGATGACCCGAGAATCCTTCCGAGATTCTTACGCCACGGAATGTGTCTTTTATCAGGTATAAAGAGGCGTTTCCGACCAAAACCAACAAGTGCTTAGGCATCGGCCGTGTATCGAGGGGAAATATTGGGGGAACCGGGGGGGGGGAATCCCGCCCCCGGTCGCGGTCGTCGTCATGACGCCGCCACTCCTCGCGTCTTTCTTGGACGGCGGGCCATTTCCGAGGAATCTTTATTTTTTAACTGATCCGCGGGACACGGACACCGGAGCGAAAGAATCGAAATCCACTCTATTTTCATAAGGTCCGCTTGAATATGCATGAGACCCGATTCGTGTGCCATCTATGCGGCAATCTCGTCGATATCGTCGTGCCCGTAAGGAAAACAGCTGCGGCGATACTTTACGGAAGGAGGAACCTCGTTCCTTCGACGCCCAAACGGAATAAACTTATTTTCCTCCTCTCCCCTCCCACAAAGCCCCTCCCCCCAAATTTCAGTTCGTTCTCTTTCTCCCCTCACCTCTCTCTCTCTCTCGAACCGCCCCCGCTCTCTGAGAGTTGAGACACCCGAACGGGTCGGAATGTTTTCCTTGGGTGCCATCGGGAGTGGACGTCGAGGGGGAAGGGGGAAACCCCCGAGAATGTGTAGTATTTCAATTATTAGTCCGCGTGATCGATTCGGTCGAGAGAGGAATTCAATCAGTATGGCGTAAAAACGATGAGGAAAACGCGCGATTTATTGGCGGTACACGTGAATTCTGCCGTTTTATAACATTTCTGATTTCGTCGCGGGTTCATTGGAGTAAGAAACGATGAATGTGGGAAATTTTGTAATCCACGTAGAAATTTATGCATGCGAAACGACGGAACTCGAAAAGATTTCCGCCGTGCCATGTGGGGAACTTAAAAAAATAATCATTAATGTTCGCTTGTATACTACTTCAGTCGCGACGCTTTCCGTTGTCTTCTTTACCAGCGTTATCGACGTTTTCGATGATACGGATCACCTATGCCATGGAAAATACAAAAACTTTTCCCTAACTCAACTATGCATACAGTCAGAGCCGTAGTGAGTGTTTTTAGCGCCCTAAGCAAATCTTTCACTTCGCGCCCTTAAACTAAAAATCTATAAAATATCATTGAAATAAATTGTTACAAAGTAATTTATTATATGAAATACAAAAGATTATTATTTTATTCTTTTTGAAAAAACATTTGCTACAATATTACCGAAATCATATTAAATGAGATTTATTTGCCCTTTTTAAAAGAAAGACATCAATCAATTTATCGATATCTAATAATGTTGTCGTTTCGCATTCAATTGATAAAATAGTAAAGGAATTGAGTCGTGTCTGCATTATTGATGAACTGCGAAAGTTTTTTTTATTAACTATTGCTCTATCTAGCAGGAAGCGTTAATTGCCGAAGTGCTCTTATGCACAAGGAAGGGGAAACGTCAGCGGCGTGCTCTCAACGAAACATAATATCCCAAAAGAAGATTTTATGCTAGTAAATTTAATAAATTCCTAATAATTAACTGCTAGTCGTTAAATATTATCCTCGGCAACGTATCACTTCGTACTGCAAAAATATCTGAAAGCACTAATATATAAAAACATTGACTTACTTCTTCCGATGGTTGGCGTTTTGTGCTGGTTAGAATTAATTAAAGACTTCGACTTCAAGTAAAACCTTACAGCATGAGAAACACTATACTACAACCAGACGCAACAGACAATGTGTAACACGGTACAACCTTTTTCTGTAGTGTTTTCTAGGCCTGGTTGGACGCGCTTATCTTCTTCTCGTTCGTTATGCACATCGAAAAGCCGAAGAATTCGACACTATTATCCACAGAGATAATTAATGATCTCTGTGGATAATAGCATCTGAATAGCTGAATGAGACGGGGCGTCGAAATAATGTTCATCATATTATTGTATTAAATTATCAATATTATTATATTAAATATCAATACGTGTATATATAAAAGGAGAAAATTCTACCTTACTGAGGAGAAGTAGCGGGGTATTTTAAAAAATCAAAGCAATTTATTAAAATTTTCATTAGTAGCCTATTATGTTTGCTTTCTACAAAACTCTCAGTTTTTTCTATACTTTTGCTACAGTTTTTAAATATTTTTAACCGATCTTAAAATTTTCCAAAATTGTTGCAGCTCACCAAGAATCCTTTTACGGCCAACCGGTTGAGAAGCACAGTTCTTTTTAAACCTTGTTTTAGTTCTCCTTCTTCACGACCACCGCTAAACCTTAATTCTTTTGCATATATATTTTTAAATCGAGCTCGTAATTTTAAAAACCTGTTTATAACGGTATATGAGATGTATGCGTCTTACGTTCGATTACTGGGATACCGACATGTTGAGGTATACTACAATATTCCATTTATTGCGCAGCCTGCGATAAATATGAATATTAGGTGTTCCCTTGGAACACTTAACATTACAAATGCTAAAAACGGTTGGGAAAACCAGAGGCGCACATCGGCAACAAAATAACAGTTGTATGTGGTGATTCACCGATATTAGATTCTAAAAAAGAAATATAATCTACTATTAGTGAATCGCCACTGATGACGACTGTTCTGTAGCCAAAATGCGTATCGGGTATTCCCAACCTTTTCATGAAAGAGGCATAGTTTGCCGATATGAAAAATACAGCTAAAATGAGATTTCGGAGATTTCAATACCGCTGGTTGTAACTTGTTAATGTCTGGACACAAATGAAGTCGAAGGAAGTTTTGGTGTTAATTATATACTTTATTTGACAAAATTCAAAAGATTTTTCCAAGATTTAATAAATTCTTGTCTTTAAAAATTTCATTATCATAACGGCATTTGGTCTTCATCAATTTTGTGACTCTTTAGCAGGCTACAAATTATTTGGATAAGATGATTTTTGCCGAAATCCTTCTTTAAGAATCATTTTCAATTGACAATGAATTGGAATTCGCATTAGTCACAACATGAATAACCCTAGTATTTAGAACTCAATCAATTTGAGGACCATCATAACAACTGTAACTGATAAACTCGGTTATACTTTACCGAATATATAGAAAAACACTGTAATTACAGCAAATATTTATCTCCGGATATTAGAGTGTCAGATGCTTAAGCTTAAAATTAATTGGGTATAAATGTTAACTATTTCGGCATTGCAGCGTGTTCAGAGTTTTTAATCCAAAAAAACTGCTCCGTACAATTTTAAGTCAAACTATTAGATGTGACACAAAAGTTCCTGAAGTGATGATACATGAAATCACTGGTATCAAATTAAAATGTCTTAACATAAACCCCATCAAAGCTGTTTCCTTGTCGAGTCATACACTTCTCCCAACAGTGTTACTATGCCTGGGAACATTTTTCGAAGAAATGTTTTGCAATGATCCTCAGCGTCGCCGTATCTTTATGGTTGATTTGTTCCGCCGATTCAAGTTGTCTTTCTTTCAAAGAAATCTTGAACTTTCAGAAAAAATAAGTCTCATGGCGAAGTCAGAAAAATATGGCGTATTATCTACCCGAGTGATTCTAAATCTTGTCAAAAATTCTCTGCCATTCAGCGATTCGGCCAAAGATATGGCCTATTCCTTCAAACTGAGTGTTTCTGACGTCAAAGGACCTCCATATATAATGCCTGGTTTACTCTCTGACCCTCTAGAACAAAATTTGATATGACAATACCTTCAGTATAAAAAAACTGATCAATATCGTGTTCACCTTCGATTTTGACAATCGGGCCTTTTCAGATTTGGTGATTAAGAGTTTCCTAATTATGGCTTTGAAATTTGGTTTCTTTACCATCTAAAATGACTCTTATCAGGAAACTTTCATTCTTTTGAATTCTTTTATTCAGATCAGAAAAAATTTCCGCCCGTCGCAATAATTTCATTCGTCACCCTACACTTCTGAATTTAGTACGATAGCAAAAAATCTATTTAGAAAAACTGGCATAGCATAAATCAGACATAATACAGTTGTGACCTCATACAATATCGACAACAAAGTTATATACAAGCTTTTGGAGCCGCCGAGTACGTATTGTTTACACAAAGTCCACAAAATAATCAGCTCAGAATCTTTTGGGTCACACCTTGTATATTTATTAGATATGTGTGTAAAAGATATTTTACGAAAATGCAACTTAATGGCTTAGGAAAAAAGGTTTTAAGATCCATTATTTAAGTATAGTATTCATCAAGATTACGTAAACAGGAATATGTGCAGAACCAGGTATCACCAAGAATAATTACGTACCTGTACATGACAGAACCCATGATGATGATGATGATCAAAACTAATACCGTTCAAAATGCTGAATCTCGCACTTATTTTAGATGCAACAGAAGAGTTGAAAAGAAGAGAAGATGGTAAGAAATGAGAAATGAGAAGATCTGAAAAGTGAAGAAAATAAAAGGGAAGAGATGAGATGAGATGAAAGTCGAGAAAATAAGAGGGTATGACATAAGGATAAACGCAAACAATGTCCGCAAAATACGACCTTTTGATAGCTCCCGACACCAAAGATTAACAATTTTTCTCGATGACACGGTTATTTTCTTCTCAAAAATGTATCGGTTGACAATGCTTCCTTTACAGCATGGCTGTTGAAATGGATAAACTTAGGAATAACCGATATACGTATTCCAATATCTATCGTATATTTAAACCAGCTATATCAAAACACTTGCAATAATAAATTACGTCTAATTCGGTTTTCTTCCGTCTGATGGAATGTTTCGAGTATTACAGGGCGAGATTTATTTATTCTTGTAAATATGAGGCCTCAGAAATTTGAATTTTGAGAAGGAGAAAAAATCCTGTACTTGACCGGGAATCGATCCAGGTTCTCCCCATTTGCCGGATAGGTGCTTTAACCAACTAAGCTATCAATCCAGCATGATTCTCCATTCTCGAATTGGGGTATTTACGGTGAAGAAGGGCTAACAGAGTAGTAAACCTCCAACACTAAGCGTCCTCACTGAGGCATCGCGGAAAAAACCCCTACTTTAACTCAAGAAAGTGAGTTGGCTTCATCTAAAGAGAAACAAAGGTGTGGATTTATGCCCGCATGCATAAAAAGTCTTCTCAACACCTTTGTTTCTCTTTAGATGAGGCCTCAGCTTTAGAATAGAGATGAAGAAGATGTAGTATTTCAGTAGAGAGAAAGGGATGTGTTCTAAACAAGCGATAGAGCCCGCTCAAGGTTTTGTGGGCGAGTATCTGTTCCAGCAACCCGTCTTTGTATATATATATATATATATATATATATATATATATATATATATATATAACAACTTACGGAAAAGGAAAGGTAAAATGAATATATGGATGTCAACAAGGTGTTGGGATGAGGAAACCCAGTGAGCACTCACCAATCAGACGACTTCAGGTTGGCGAGGCTCCGGGGATGTCGAAGCGACACACGTAAAATAACACAAAAACACAGAAACATCACAAACGTAAAGCTTTCGGAACTACTCCTTCTTCAGCTACAGCTACTCTCTCTGTAGCTGAAGAAGGAGTAGTTCCGAAAGCTTTACGTTTGTGATGTTTCTGTGTTTTTGTGTTATTTTACGTGTGTCGCTTCGACATCCCCGGAGCCTCGCCAACCTGAAGTCGTCTGATTGGTGAGTGCTCACTGGGTTTCCTCATCCCAACACCTTGTTGACATCCATATATATATATATATATATATATATATATATATATATATATATATATATATATACAGTCAAACTCGTTTATAACGAGCACGGTTGTAACGAGGTCACGGCTATAGTGAGCAAATGCTACCTCCAAGATAAGTTTACGAGTATTTACATACAAATATTTCACGTATATAACGAGCACGCTTCACGGATATATCGAGCAAACTTCGACCACGTCTCACTGTCTCAAACGCGGTGGCGGTCAGCCCCTTCAATCCTCATAGTGACCCAAGATATGTAACCTTGTGTTCTCGAGTCCAGCCTCTACACCCTATCCCTCGGGGAGGTTAAAGACCGCGGCGTTGTTGTTAAAAAATAATCCCTTCGTCCAAACCAAGAATTCCCAACTTGCAGGTACAGTGGCACCCGCGGAGGTCCTTTGTCCTCTCCTCCCAACCCACAGCTCTTTTACAGCCAGGAGGTTGTGTTTGGAAGGGGGGTAAGGGGCTAAGGGCATGTACAATGGCGCCCGCCCCCGTCGCTCAGCCGAATGCACCCAACACCCTTTCCCACGTAAAGATTTAATCCGTCTCCTCATTAAATCTTCCTGGAATTGGTATGCTCGCAGTTTGCAAAGAAAGTTCGTAGCGTTGATCACAAAAATCAGTTGAGATTTTGCCCTTGAACGAGTAACATGTCCGTACATAAAAGGAAGTGTCTGTCTATTCGCGAAAAGGTTGATATTATTCGAGAGTTAGAACGTGGTGAAAAAAATGTTGAAGTGTGCAAAATATTTAATTTATCGTCGTTTACGGTTTCAACCTTATGGAAAAACAAAGAAGCGATTTTATCTGCACTAGAGAACAACCTAACAACGAACAAGAAAATGAGGAAGTGTGACTTGGGTACTGTTGATCAAGCACTGCTGGAGTGGTTTAAGACGCAGAGAAATGCTGGTTTCCCCATCAACGGCCCCATTTTAAAGGTACAGGCAGATAAATTTGCAAAACAGTTAGGACATGAAAACTTCACATGCAATAATGGGTGGCTCGATCGTTTTAAAAATCGGCATAACATTGTTTATGCGAAAGTCAGTGGAGAGGCCCTGTCAGCAGATTCAAAAACGGCAAGTGAATGGGTGAAAAGTGTTTGGGAGGAGTGTCGAAAAGGTTACAGAGAAGAAGACATCTACAATGCCGACGAAACTGGACTGTTTTACAACATGATGCCTGATGCAACGTTTAAATTCAAAGGTGACAGATGTGTTGGTGGCAAAAGACCTAAGAATCGTTTAACAGTTTTAATATGCGCAAACATGAATGGGAGTGACAAAAAAAAAACTTTTTGTTATTGGTAAGTCACAAAAACCGCGTTGCTTCAATAATGTAAAGAAGCTTCCCGTTGAATATGCAGCTAATAAAAAGGCATGGATGACTTCCAATATTTTTCAGCAATATGTAAGTCAGTGGAACAACGAGTTACGGAGGAAAAATAGAAACATTTTACTCCTTGTCGATAACTGTCCTGCGCACCCACATATGCAGGAGTTATCCAATGTAAAACTGGTGTTTTTGCCTACAAATGCGACTTCTATTTTGCAGCCAATGGACATGGGGATAATTAAAAGTTTTAAAGGCCATTTCAAGCGATTTTTTGTTCTACAGTTGATTGAAAGGAGGGAAAGAGGTTTAGATGGCAACGTCTCTGTATTGGATGCAATTCATTTGATGACAGATGCATGGGACAATGTTTCACCTACAACGATCATAAACTGTTTTTGGAAGTCTGGTTTAATATCGGGAGAATTTTCGATTGATAACCATAACGTTGATGAAGATGATCTACCTCTGTCAGAATGGCTTAAAGAAAATGGAATTGCGAATTTTGACCATGTAAATGACATTGACAATTTTGTTCATGTTGATGATGATTTGATTACCAGTGGAATTCCTACGGAGAGTGAAATAATAGAGACAGTACAAAACACAGCAGACAGTGATGAAGACATTGTTGAATGTGTCGAAGACACAATCCCGACGAAAGCCGTGCCAACTTACTCTCAAGCTCAGGATGCTGTGGAAACATTAAATGATTTTTTTGAAAACATTGACATTTCCGATGGTGTTTTTAGTGCAATAAGTGTAATAAGAGGAAACTCAAGAGACTTCAAAGTGAAATCTATGAAACAGTCTACCATTCAAAGTTATTTTTCTAAAAAGGGGAGTGATTAAGGATGCAGTTGTGAGTAAATTTTATATGTACAAATGTTTATTTTAAATTTTCTAGTTTATTCTCCTTTTTAATGTTTTTCCATAAATTTACTAAATAAACTTTCTGTTTATATATTCACTTTTACTTCTTATGTCTTATTTCACCATACGCATGCATGCTTTTGCCTTCACGGATATTAAGTTTAACGGCTATAACGAGCAAAACTAGACGGTCCCGTGGCGCTCGTTATATCCGAGTTTGACTGTATATATATATATATATATATATATATATATATATATATATATATATATATTAATTACATTTTTACTGCTCCCTCAAAAGAATAATAAAAATTAAAACGCTGCCGACAAAATAATTTTCTCATCGTTAAGCCATATAAATGGCAAACCAGCATTTACCGACTTTTAATTAATGGATAGAAAGATCGTAGGGAAGGTGCCTCAAAGATTTTGGCCCCCTCGGCAACGAGATGCCACACCAAAATTAGTCGATATAATCTTAATTTGCAAGAACATGTTTCTTTTGGAAATTTACTTAAGAAAGGTGCTGTAGCGAAGGAGGGGGGAACAAAGCGACCGGACGTCGAAGCAAAGGGGACCATAAGTCAAGTCGTGAGTCGATATTTGATTATAAATATTTTGAAAAATATTGTTGTTGAATTTCAATTTCCGCACACATTTTAATGCACGCATTTCTGAATAATCTCATTTTATTTGGAGTACGTCTGAAAACATTACTTTTCCAACATAGAATTTCGAGGGTGTTGTTTTTCGATCACGCCCCTGGCACCAAACTCTCTGCCACAGAACTGCTTAAGAAACACCGTCATTTAAAACAATGAATGTCATAGAACAGTGGTGGGCAACCTTTTCTACGTGGCGAGCCGCATTGGTGGTTACAAATTCTTCAACGGGCCGCATTGCAAGTTGTCAATGCTCAGCGAGCCGGATTTGACTTTAAATCGACATTAATTAGAGATTCTGAGTTGTCATGTCAGCGAAAATAACAGCTAAATTAGGTTTTTAGGGTTAAAATTTACTGTCGTAATTTGAATGTATATCATGCAGTGCCGTAACTAGAGCGGCGTGTGTGTATTTTTGGCCAATCAACCTCTTAGATTATTATAGCCATAGCTCCTTCCACACCGAACACACAAGGGAGGAGGGAAACTCGGTGCCGGCATAAGCCTACTATTAACAAAGAGCACCAAGGGAGCCAACGGCTTAACGTCCCTTCCGAAGGTCGGAACGCTGACTTTGCGCGGTCTCCACAAACCACACAAATAGGATGCCGGGCGATTTTGAAAAAGGTCCTACTTTCGCAGGATTCGTGCCCGATGCCTTTTCGAGCAGCAGGCGAGTAGCAGCCAGCGTCATAATCACTACACCATCGGCACCTCCGTAACTAGGGCGGGGCATCTTCCCCGGGTGCAACTAAAGAAGGGACGCAAAAATTGTTAATGGCAAGTTGTGCGAGGTTGCATGGGACAAGGACAGAGGCGAATTCACTACTATACTTGTTCCAGACATTATGCATAACAGTAACTATAAATTTCGATGATGTTATTGATGAGTTTGCTGCATTAAAATCACGTATAATAACTTTTAATATTAAAATATTTATACTTTCAGTATTTTAATTATATATGTGAGTAATTATGTATGTGTGTAATTATACTTATAATTATGTATTTAAATTATGTGCATTCATAGTGAGAAATTACAAAATTTATGGTTTATTTTTATTTATTAATTGTTCATCCAAAATCCATATAGTAAAAAATATAGGTATTAGAGAATTTTTTATGGAGGGGCAGCATATTTGGTAGTTTGCCTCGGTATCCGGAAAGTTCACCGCCATCAATTCATCGCCAGCAATTCAACGCCGCGGAAAATTCATCGACAGCAATTCATCGCCACAGATTAGAATAAATTATATTTTTTCTTCACATTTTTTAGGATTAATATGATTTATACCTTTTATTAGAACTCGTGGAAGATATATTTCTTCAATCAAATCTGGAGGAAGATTACTTCGGGGGTTTGATCGCCAGCAATTCAACGCCACGGAAAATTCACCGACAGCAATTCATCGCCACGGAAAATTCACCGTCGGCAATTCATCGCCATCACCTTGTATGGATCATGTTGTTAACAAAGGCTGTATTAAAAATGCGTGTGCGGACTCTACGCCGACAGAAGAATATAAGGGCAAATAATCCAACTATAGTGGTTTTAATAAATACGATGTTTCATTTTTTGACCGGGGACGAAATGGAAGTAATCCACATTTACAAGTAATATTCCCATTGTTTATGACAACCGAATGAGAATTTTTTAAATAATCATATACAGAAAAGATTAACAAAGAGCAAGGGAGGGGGAAACGGGAGGAGAAAGTAATGAAGAAATGGAGAAGTGTGTAGAGGGAGGAGGAAGGGGGGGACGTGTAAACAATTTAAAACCATTCCTTGGCGATGAATTTGCTTCGGCAATAAATTGTTGGTGATAAATTTTTCTTGTCGGTTAATTGTCGATTTAAAATTGAAATCATAATTAATCTTTAAGTTATAAAATTCAGCCAAAACTATTTTAAGCAAGCGTTGTTCGAGTGCAAAAAATACTAAAATGTGTATTTCCGTTGAAATCTCGAAGTAGATTTGTTCAGGGAAGAATACATTCTCTATACTCCGTCTGGAGAAAGTAAAAAGATAAAAATGTTTTTGAAATGGCATTCGCAATTCTCGATTTGTAAATGAACAAATGGAAGCGCTCAAAATTTTATTCTGGAAATGTTAAAAAATATATATTTGTTGATATTTAAATACAAGAAGATCTAGACAGAATTTATAATGCCTGCTCCTCTAACATTTTTTCAAATAAGGGTCATGGAAATCAAAATATAGATTTCCTAATGTTCTTTATTTACAACTGAGTCTACAAAAATAACGTCCTTCATTACATTTCCCTTCCTTTCCTCTCTATCCCATACACCACTTTCATTTCCTTCTTTTCCTGCAGACTCTTAATTGTTGTTAAATTCCTAGTTGATAGATAACAATATTGCCTATATTTAATCAAACTTTCCAACTCTCCCCCCACCTGTCTCCCCCCTCTGACCCCCTCACCATCTTTTTTTCTTTTTTCTCTTCATACTCTTAATTGTTGTCAAATTCCTAGTTGATTGATATCAATACTACCTATGTTTCATTATAATTTATTACACGTCCCCCCCTTCCTCCTCTTTCTACACACTTCTCCAATTCTTCATTACTTTCTCCTCCCATTCCCCCTCCCTTACGCTTTGTTAACTTTTTCTGCATATCATTATTTTTAAAATCTTATTCGGTTATCATAAACAATTGGCATATTACTTGTAAATGTGGATTACTTCCATTTTGTCCCCGGTCAAAAAATGAAACAATCGTATTTATTAAAACCGCTATAGTTGGATTATTTGCCCTTATATTCTTCTGTCGGCGTAGAGTCCGATCACGCATTTTAATACAGCCTTTGTTAACAAAATGATCCATACAAGGCGATGGCGATGAATTGCCGACGGTGAATTTTCCGTGGCGATGAATTGCTGTCGGTGAATTTTCCGTGGCGTTGAATTGCTGGCAATGAATTGTTGGCGATGAATTTATGGCGATGAATTGATGTGGATGAATTGCTGGCGGTTAATTTTCCTAGACCCGTTTGCCTCGGGTGCTAAAATAGCTAGTTACGGCGATATGTATTTGACATGAATTTGTGTTAAATGTTACGGATCTATTTTTAATCATAGATTTACGGGCCGCATAAAAAGCTCTCTGAAGCCACATGCAGCACGTGGGTTGTAGGTTCCTCACCACTCTCATAGAGCATTCTGTCACTAGATTCGTTCATTGAGAATCTTTCTGATGTAATTCGTAACTTTTCTCATTTATTTTAATATGTTTCAGCTACACATGTAATAAGCGCTTACATCGCCTTATTTTAGTCAGCGACTTAGTATTGTGACGCGGCCCTTACTAAAGAACAGGTTGGAGCGAAGAAAGTTGACGCTAATCTGATCCGTGTAAACAACGATGTTAGTAAAAATACAACTGACTGGAATACAACCTGTTCTTAAAACTATGAATTGTTCGCGTTTCCTTAGAAAATAGACTGTGCACAAGACAGCGCCATAAGAGAAGCGACAGGCATTCTTCACACTTTTCATTTTGTTTTATTCGCTATTAATAGCTATTAATGAATGTGTATTCGCACGTTTTGGGCGAAAACTCTCCCAAATACGCAATACTGATTGCATTGTGTTGCGAATTCTTTTGACATCGGTCGATTATCTTTTTCGCAGACGCTGTAGCGTCGTGACTTTGCATCGACATCGTATTTTACAAATCCCGTCACCACAAAATAAAAGTAGAGAGTGTCGGTTTATTCAGCAAGAAGTTCAAGAAGGCACGCAGAGAAGCAAATAATGGCCGAGTTATATTATTTATGGAACGCATCACTTACAAACGTATAAAGGCGTTACGCTCAACAAAACCTTGGCCTTGGTATTTCTTCCAATGGCGCAATGTCAAGGACTATTCCATCAGTAATAATTGATGCCCCTTAGAAGAGTTTAAAAAACGATTTCTTGCAAATCATCGCCGACATCCTACGTCATTCTTATACAAGAGGCGCATTTCAGCATGTTCCGATGCGCGACGTTGTGCATCCAGAAGGATGAGGTCGGTTTTAGCCGCATTCACTATAATATATTCAGCAAGTCTTTTAAAATGACAAAACGTGTTAGAACCAATTACAATACTATAACATCTTTATTCGATTCCCAAAATATAAAGCTCCCAGATTATACCGAAGGGATTCGGATAGAGTCGGCAACCCGCACTACAGCTGCGACCTCGGACAGAATATATAACGTAAATAAAATTTTAAAAATATTGACATCGATATAAATCCACTTCAGTGCAATAGTTTCATGTTCATTGTAGAAATTAGAGGGAGGAAGAAATTCCCACAGCGTATTGCAGGAGCGCACTGTTTTTTTAAGTGTTCTAAATACGAATACTCGTTCTAAATATCGGCGTATTGTTATTAACACTAGTATGAAATAACATTTGGAATTAAATTTACTGTTAAAAAGATTCTTTAAACCACCTTTTTTTCTTGATAGTACAATTCCTAGTGAATATGATAACTTTTTTAATATGTATAACAGACATTAGCCGCCATTTTGGAAAACGCGGAGTTCGCGCGGCACTGCTTCGCTAACTTTGGTTATCTTCATTAACGAAAGAAATATTTATTTTCATGAACTAGGAAAGCTTTTCCACCTTGATTTCAACATATTCTTTCTAATAACTCGATGCCATAGAAATTCTAAAATATTTATTCGCAGAATTTACATTTTCCTCTAGAGGCACGTGGTGAGCGATATGGTAAGACAAAATAGCTCAATTGTTTCTTCAGCATACCGTTCTCCAAAACTAACAACTTAAATTTAGCAACAATATAATGAGCGTTAAAAATTAAAAATACATCTGAAACAATATTTTACTCTAGCTAGATGAATGTAACGTTTTTGGATGCAATACGAACCGAAGTTAGCTATAGTTTTTGTAACTAAGCGATTCGGTTTAAAATTATTTCACAATACCGTCTTCAAGAAATATAAATCCTACTGCAAGCATAAAAATCAAGTTATCAGAATTATCCTATATTCACAGGTTACTCATCCGACAAGGAAATACCAATTTGTATAGCTATTTTGCGTGTAACGATTTTTCGCTCTATTGTGAAAAGAAATAGGAGCGTGAATCCTCGAACTCGCATTATATTCTTGGCAGAGGATCAGCTCCAATATCAACATATGAACTCAGCCGTTTAATACCCATTTCCAATGGTTAATAAAATCTACGAAATACAACCTCACCTCGAATAGTAAACCATCGATACGCCGTACATTATAAAAAGCGCAGATTGTTCGGAGGAAAAAAATAATCGCAAAAAACAATCATCCGTCTCTAAATCAACAATTTTTTTGTATTTCCCACCAATCTCCCCCCTGCCCACCTTCTCCCTCCTTCCCTTCTCCCGAAGCTTGTCATTTCACCCAACCACTCTTTACTCCTCGAACAAGATTCGCAGATCAAGAGCCTTAAATCAAACATTTTTACTCCCTTCCGTGTCCTTTTTATTGAGAGAGAGGGCAACTGGAGAGAAAAAATAAAAAACATGAGAGGGAAAAAGATGAACACACAGACGCCTTTCGACCGTAAGCCAAATTTATAGAAATCTACTCGAAAAGAAAGAGTGGAATGGTGGGAGAAGGAGAGGCACGTATGGAGGGAGGACGAGTTTGAGAGAGTGAAAGGAGTGGAGGAGGAGAGAGGAAGGAGAAGAGATGTAGAAGGTGAAGACATAGAAAGTGGAGTGAGGAAGGTGTAACAAGGGAAATGTGATAAACACAAGATGATCAGCCGCGGTGAAGGATGAAAGAAGCATTCTCTCTCTCTCTCTCGTTCGATTCGTTTCTGGGGTGGCGAAATGGTCACAAATAATCTCCGCAGAAGAATAGACACGATAGCTGCATTCTAGGAATTCGAAAGTCGGCCGCGATTTTTTCCTCCGAAATATTCGAGTTGCTGGAGTTGACAAAAAGAAATAAATTACCTCCAAATGAGAAGTTGAACGACTTTATCGCATCATCTGCTTCTTTGTCATTTTTAATCCAATCAATTTGGTCTGTTTTTGCCGACAAATGCAGGTAATCGTGAGAGAGGTGAGTCTATAATTTCAGACTACGGGCTCAAGTATGGAAACGATGGTTTTTGAGGCAGTTGCGATAAATTGCTAAAATGTAAAAGTCTTTTTGGGATTTCAAAAGAATTTTGTGGACTTATTCTGATATAATATAATGAGCATTAACTATACCATATTGTTCTTAGTTCGCATTAGTATTCAAATTTTAACTTTTTCAGAATTTATTTTTACATCATTCAGAGTGTTTTGTTTCTCGTAAATAAAAAGGGCGTGCATGGACAATAGTCCTTCCGTTTTTGAGTAATTTTGAAGTGAAACAAATAATCAACAAAATAGCAGGGAGCGGATGTTTCAAGAGTAATTTTTGAGATATCGCTAGTCATTTATTGCAAATTACATCTACGTGTGCTACATATTACTAATGTAACATTTCATTTATGTTCAATAAGGACATAAATGATAACACTAGCATAAAAAAGAGCAATGGCAGTAAAATCTATAGTGTAACATTGAGCTAAAAATATCTAGAGGCCCGAGCTTAGGCAAAATATTTATATAAGTGCCTGACTAAAATTTGATTTGAAAGAATTCTTATTTTTCTAGAGACACCTATGAATGCGAGCAAAATATAGAAGTTAAAGAATGAAAATAATACAATGGAGTTGCTATAGTATAGGGCAGTGTTTTTCAACCTTTTTTTGAGTGGCGGAACACTTTGAAATGGATAAAAATTGGCGGAACACTTTGAAATACATACGCATTAGAATGAATTTATCATGGCTGTGGAAATGCACATGTGTACTGCAGCAGGTTAGAAGTTGTAACCTGCTACTTTCTGCTTCCCCGATACATGGACTTACGGTGTAAGAGTAAAATAAAAATAATTTTTATTTTTAAATTCATTAAGAAATCTAAATTTATAGAAAAATTATTTTCGGTGGAATATTTTGCGGAACACTTAGGCAATGCCAGCGGAACACCGGTTGAAAAATACTGGTATAGGGTAAACCTGTCGCAGTCTACTACTACGATACATTCTTCTTGAAATATCATTATGAGAATAGTTGCAAACCTAAGGTCGTCCAGACCACATATTGCAGGAGAGACCGTTCTCTGATTATTCCTCTATTTACGTTTTTAAATATACTGACCACTAATTTCAGACGTTTTTCAAAAGGGTGACAATCACCCTTCAATTGACATACTTGCCGATCACTCGTTTCTATAGCAGGGATCTCAAACTCGCGGCCCACGAAATAAGTTATTTAATACTACACAAATGCACTTTTATAAACTATTTCACGCGAATCTTTGTAAATAATCTAAGAAATTTAAGAAACGTTTTGAATCAGAGGTTTGAAAATATACCCGGTTTATTGGTCATTCCCATTCATAAAAACCCTGCACGGTTGGGGTACAGAAGAATATCCTTCCCACTGCGAGCGTGTTTCTTGAGTGTACAAAGGACCAAACTTTCGACGCCAAATCTAGTATTTTTATAATGAATGGGTTTAATCATAGAGTTGGGTGAGTTTCCATCTTGTGGAAAAATAGAGTGAATTCCCAAAGAATATGAAACGGTATGAAGACTGGGAAAGTGTGGAATGCGGCCCACGGATATGGTTTGAGTTTGAGACTCCTGTTCTATAGGAACTGATTTCTTGCTGCAATGTGGCGTTTTAAGCACTGCTGTTGATTAGTTAATCATTTCTACAATTTTTTCGCCTATCGCCTCAATCAGATTCGATTTAGAAACATTACCCTCGTCTTTCCCATTAGAATCTCCATAGCTTACTGGCATTTATCCACCACTTCCTTCCTTTTCTTTGCAATCAAAAATATTTACAAAGTTAGACCAGCGTAGGTTTTCACCACTCTCTCCTCACTAGGTTCCAAATCCAGTCTCTTCTAGCTCCTCTCACATTTCTTTCAATTTGATCTAATTAATCGCTATTACTTTCCAAAAATATTGTCCTAATGTTGTTAAAACAAACGTGTTGCTTTTCATCTGAAAAACTGATATTAATATATTACTGGTAAAATGTAAATCCTATTCATGGAAAAAATTTCTTAATATCGTAAAGATGAAACCTGTACTCTTAAGACAAAAAATGTGAGCGTATTAATTGTTTGAAGGCTTTGATATTGGCTGACGGAGTTCAATTTCTTAAAAAGTAATAGTTAAATTTTTCGAAAACAGAAATGAATACTTCCTACATTGGACAGGATGAAGGAAAAGATTTAAATTAAGTGGATAAGAAAAAACTACTGAAACCAATCGAATTAAACGATGATGGAGCTACAGAGAAGCGCTCATCCGTATTTTCACCTCGACAAGATACTGTTTTAAAAAATCATTTTAAAAAGAGTTCTTCTTACTTATCCTACAAAAATAAATTTAAAATTGATCTTTTTTGGATTACTTTTAAGTATCCTTCCCCTAATTTTTCAGCATACGCAAACTACACATAATATTACTACTTTTATAACGGTTAGGACCAAGTTTTCCTTTTTATAATTCTCTAAGAGGTGTTTCTCAAACTAGGGGCAGCGGACCACTAGGAAGGGGGAAGGGGGCAACATTACTTGGGATGGACGGTGGAATGCCAAAAATAAAATTTTCACGAATAATAAAATTTTATTAGGAAATCTGAGAAAATACAATGTTGTAAAATAAATAATAGCTATAAAATTAAAGAATCTGCATTAAAGTTTCTTATTTTTACAATTTTCAATTCAAAGGGAGCCGCATGATATTTAAGAGGACCGCGACAATTGAAGGTTTAAGAACCACTGCTTTAGAGCTTTGATTGATTGTTACTTATTAAACAGGCTGTTTTTAAATTATCTCGCTATTTTCATAAATGTAGATTTCCTCTTGGTTAATTTTTACTGTACAAAAATAAACGAACAAAAGATAAGTGATATCTAACAATTTTTGAGGTTGTTTTTTTAATTATACGAGAATAGAATAAAATACAGACTAAAAACGTAAGGAAAAATGCGTTGAAGGGATTCTGTACCCAAAGGTTTTCCAGAAAACGAGTGGAAGAGAGATTTTTCAAAGAGAACGGGATCTGAGAATATCAGAAAAATACGGAGACTACATTGAGCGGCCAAAAAGATTGAAGATAATCTTCGGCGACGTTAATATTGCGTTTTCTTATTGCTTGGTGATAAAATATTCTTCCTCATTCGATAGATTCCAAAGGTTATACCTACGCTTTGCCGCTATTTTTTTCTACGGCTAAAATATCCTTTCGTTGTCAGTAGCAGTATTTTTCGTCTTGTATTCATGGAATTATTTCAAATGCCTAGCGCTCATTGTTCGTGATACAGATTTTTTAAGAAAATTATGATGGATTTAGCAAGCAGATTAATTATTAATTATCCTTTATTTGACAGTTTATACATCAGATAATTTTGTTTTTTGACTCGGTCTCTACAGCTCATCAGCTAAATCGGGGTAATTATGGTGAAATCGAATAAAGGGAATATTTACCTTAAAAGAATCCATCGTCAAAATATAGGAGCCAGATGGAATGGATATCTGAACGGAGATCTAAATCATGGATTACGAGGAAATTAGAAATCAACGTCCGGTATATCACGGTATATTGGGCTAAGAATTAATATTTTATCGATTTCAAAGGAAAAAATTACTTCTTATAACAACTATTTTTCCAGAGCGTAGTACCTACTATAAGGTAACTGTATCCAAAATGGCCTGTTCCCCAATATGGCCTAATCGCCGTATCGAACGTACTTCGTGGCAAAATTGATAGATGGTGGTTGCAGTATATTGGTAGACTGCTAAAAACTGTGAAACTGTGCAAACAAACTAATAATAATAATAATGTCTTTACTGAGGAGGATATTTAGTCAATCATGTCCATTCTTACATATAGCCTTCACCTGACGAACACAAACATCCATCCCATAGGCGGGATTCGATCCCGCGACCTTAGCATCCTTCCGCAGATACAGTCATGCCTCCGTTAGCGCATGTTCCTTTAGCGCAATTTTGATATAGCACAATTGAAATTTCGGGGCATTAAAAAAATTTTAATGCCTTCTATTTTTAATTTCTACGAAAAAGATAAGATAAAATCATCTGTTCAATCCACTACTGCGTTAACTGTTAAGAAATTTACGCGTTCGTGTAACAGTTTACTGAAAAAAATGGAGAAATTATTAGTGCATCGGATTGATGATCAAACCTAGAATTACATACCGATTAGTCAGTCGATTATAATGCACAAAGCAAAGAACATCTACGACCATTTGAGAGAACAGGAAGGCGAGGATCTACCACTGATTGTGAGACATTAGTGGCCAGTTCAGGTTGGTTCCACAAGTTTAAGAGCCGCTGCAATCTCCATAGCGTTCGCGTCACAGGCGAATCTTCGAGCGCTGGCATCCAGGTTGCATGCTATTTAATGTTTTATGTATTCTTTAATTCGTTAATTATTTAAGTAATTTCTTTAAACTTTTTACAGTGGTGTTTAAATTATGTTAAACTATGTTTAAATTTTGTAAAGCATAATAAAAATGTCTAATAGGTGAAAATGGGGCTCGTTTTTTCTTATTTCGAACATATCCTTATACCTTACATTATATATAGTGTTCGTTCAACGCAATATCGTATAACACAACATCCTTCGGGAACACGTCCTTTGCGTTAATAGAGGCATTACTGTACTTGAATCACCAGTCTACCTAGGCCGACTAACGAAGAGAGAAACGTGAATTTTTCACTCCCATTCGAAAGTGAGCGGCTCTTTTTGAAAGCGAAGCGAGGGAGGAAATACAAGTGTCGGCGATGAGGAGTCGCTGTCGTCTCCCTCTCTTGAGAGAGAGAGCGGGCGCGGGAGGGAGCGCACGACGCGGAGCAGGAGGTCGGGAGCACGCCAACGCTCGCTCGCGCGCGCCAAAGCGTACCATTAGGCGGAGGAGACGGAAGTGCAGGAACAATGAGAGCGCGGAGAGGAGAAGAAGAAAGGAAACTCGAGGGAGATGGAAAAAAGGAGGGATCATGCACTATTTACGGGAAGGGGGATAGAAGGGGAGAGGACGAGGAGTGGGGAGAGAACGTGTCGCGAAGGAAAGCGGAGTAGACGCAAAACAAAGTGACCGAGACGTTTGGGGGAGGGCGGGAGGAGATCGTAGGGATGAGGAAAGGAAAAGAGCAGAGGGGAAGAGGAGGAGATGAGAAATGAGGGTGGGAAGGAGGGAGTGGCGTTGATTGAAGTGCCCCGAGGAGGAAGGAAGGAAAGGGTAAGGCGACGGGCAAGGGGTTATAGTTATGAGATAGAGGGGAATTGGGGAAGGGGTACGGAGAGTTAGATGGAGAGAGAGGAGGAGGAGGGGGGATCGAGAAAGCGAAGAGTAAGGGAGGGTGAGGAAGAAGGGATTCCCAGGTGAAGCACATATTTTACGCTAAATCTTTTTGAGTGTTCCCGACCGCAACGATAAACGACACTTCTACCAGCTCATTTTCATCCTTTTTCGCCGATTTAACGCTAATGAATATTTGTTAATTGTTCGATAAATGTGTATTCCTTTAATAACGCGAGATTGCCGGTCGCAATGCGGCAATGCCTGGACAAAACTGTTTCATTTGAAAACCAATATTTCCTTCTACCAAATCATCGTAAGATTCCAAAATTAATTTTTGGGTCCGAGTCTATAAGAAATGAAGGAACAAAATGACACTGCAGATACAGGTCCACACGTGAATTAATACCGAGAAATTCATTATCATCTTTTTTATTCGGAAAAATCAGACAAATCCAGCAGTCCAGCGCATGCAATTGTTAGCAAAGATAAATACTGTAAACAACAAACGGCTCATTAAACCAGAGGCGTATTTCATCAACGAAGCAACCGACATAGATGGCAATTCACCGCTCAACTCAGTTGAATTCCAGCCATATGGTGAGCTCTACAATTAATATTTGCAATTATTCGTCATCGAATCAATCCGAAAGAAATTCATATACAAGAAATAAAAATCGCAATAAAATCCCTCTCCCGGACAAAAAGAGATGAACCTTGGATTACGGAATGACTGACTTACTGATCGCATCGAATAAGATTTCCGCTTAATAAGTCGAAGAAAAACACCGAACTCCGTCGTTAAGGCGATGGCGGCGATAAACCGTGTGCGGGGGAGTCAAGAGAGCGGTACTCTCGGCAGTGGTCGCGGCGGTAATTCTTGGTCGCAGAAAATGCAGACAATGAAACGGAGAGTAGTAGCATTAGACGGAATATGGGGATTATTTTACGAGCGCCAAGGAGGTTTATTGTCAAGGAAGTGAGAGAGTCGGCGTCTGTGTCGTGGAAGGAAGGAAGGAGAGAGAGAGGTGATGGAGAGAGACTGTGAGAAGGGAGAAGAACTAAAAACAGAAGGTTGTTTCGAGAAACGTCTGATCCCCTTTCCGCCGCCGCCCTTCAAAAATTAGCTCTCCTCCCACGTTCTTCGTTTCTTCAACCCTCATTTCTAGCACGCGATCGTCACATCCTTTTGGGGTTCATCTTCATTTTGCCCCTCCACAAAGTGTTTTCTCACCTCTCCTTTGCCATCAATAGGGTTTATACAGCGGCTCTTAACTTCCAAAGGCTACTGTAGCACTACCCCATTTCTTCCTTCTCTGCCACCACAATCGCTTCCCTTCTCCGCCTTTTCGACCGCGCTTGCTCATCCCACCCACCCAAAATTACCTAATCCTCACACTCAATTCCATCTTTAAGGGAGGGGAGACGGCTAAGGGAATCACACGCCTGAGGTTGAAACGCTATTTGAACATCAAAAATGCATTTATGAAAAACAGAAAAATTTTCAATTGCAACTTTTCCGTATATTTTCAGGAAAAATGAGTTTGATATCCAATTTGAAGATATTATTATTTTAAAAATACGTAACACAGACCTCTAACTTGTAAGATCAATATAACGTGTTTCTTTGTTTTAAATTTCTTCCTCATAAAGTTTACCTCGTACGATTATTATTATTACTATTGTACATGCGTGTTTATCTGACGGTCTGCAATTATATAAAGAAATTCTTTTGCGGGCTGAATCTAGATTGTAACTTTTATTTTAATTCTATTATCAAATTAAAGAAATGAAAACATTGACCTTTCGGTTTTTCGGTATTTTCTAAGAAGTTCTCGTTGACGCAGCAAAAATAACTGCCCAATGAGAGACTATATATTTTTATTTTTAAACTTTACTAAATTAAATATTTTACTCTAATAGTTCGGTTAAATAAAAAATAAACAAAATTTCATGCAGTGAATAAATGGTTCTATGGCCGCAATAAAATAGTTCAAGATGTAAAGGTTAGCAAATCGATAATTCTAAATAGCGACAAAAATAAGCATATCTTTTTAGTGCATATTGTAGAAAATAAATGTTAATTGTATATTTATTACCGCAATTTGGTAATGTTGTACGTTGGTTAAAGCTACGTAGATAATTTGTCCAACCATTTCCTTTGGACCACTAATCGCACCCCAAAATTGCGGTTGAAAATAAGATATATTTGTGGCTATCTAAACACTACAAAAACGATATTGTGTATAGCAATGTAAAAACCATCATCTGTAATAATTCTCAAGTGTCCGTCCGTCTGTCCACCGTGCTTTTTTCAGGCTCTTTCAGTTAGAATTAATTG
The DNA here is from genome assembly GCA_028673005.1 of Tanypteryx hageni. Taxonomy (NCBI): domain Eukaryota; kingdom Metazoa; phylum Arthropoda; class Insecta; order Odonata; family Petaluridae; genus Tanypteryx; species Tanypteryx hageni. The sequence goes on from CM054112.1 coordinate 194,199,060, forward strand.
CTGAAATGTTGCATACGCATAGGTGATTGAGGGTTATGACCCAGAAAAATCGAAAATTTCGTAAAGAAATCTCGGGTTCGATTCCAGAATTCTTTGTTGTATCCATTTTATTATCATTGGAGCGAGTGTAGGATGTTTTTAATTTGCATTATAAAATAGTTTAGAATCGAGACACTAACGCGAGACAAATATTTGTACGGTAATTAGAATGGAGTTTATTTTTCTGGATAAGAGAATTCAAATCCGTTCCAAATCACCCTAAAAATAAGTTTGGAAATCGAAAGAGTGGAAATTTTTCGCGTTTGCAACAATAAAACATTTCCACCACCTTGGAAATTCTAACGGCCAATTAATTTGCGATTCCAATGCCTTTATATGAGAAGTCTTTACTTCTACCCTGTAAACAATTTTTTTGTTTAAATAACCACCAATAAGTTGATGGTTGTATTTATAACAAAAAATTTGGATTGCGTTTAGTTTTCTTAAACTGTTAGAGTAACTATGTAAGTAAATTTAATCTGCGTTTAAATCAACACAGTGTACTAATGACGATATAATTAATATTTATTTTATAAGATTAATTAAATATTTACAGTGAGCCATGGATGTTTATTTATGTTGCTAAATGGTTTCTTACTTATTTGCGCTGCGTAATTGGAACTTTGAAAAAACCGAGAGGTAAATTTTGTCGTTTTTTAATATGATAATTGAATTAAAAGAAATATTGGAATGTATTTAGTCTGCAAATACTATTCTTCAGATAATTCCATCCCGTCATTTGGCAGGCATTTACTTTATATAAAAGCACTGGACTCTCAAATATGGCGGTAGTTCGAGTTGCCATGGTAGTTAAAATTTCTCATCGTTAAAAACATGACAAATTGACGTTTTACGGATACCAAACTAATTTTTGGGCTAATTCCGATAGGATTAAAACTCTCTTAGTAATAAAAATAAACTTTCTCTTGTCCATACATGAGTCGAAGTCTCAGATTTTAACATTCATTCTAACCTGTTCTTAAATGCAACTTAAAAATACCCTAAACTCGCTTCAATGATAATCGAATGGATAAAATAAAGGTTCATGATTCATTCTTTAAGACATCTGAACTAATTATTATAACTGCAACATAACTTTTACATATTCAATATCTCTATTAATTAAATAATTTATTTTTTTTTCATTCAGTGCGTTTTATATAAGTTCTTAATAAAAAATTATTTAATTTTTATTTTTACACTTGTGCGCTTTATAAAAGTTATTGACTTAAAAAAATTATTTTTATTCGTTGTATTTTTATTATTTATTGATTATTTTAATATTTATTATTATTACATTTTTCCATTAACTACTGATAAACGAACTCAGAGACAAAATAACGAAAATTTTTGAAGTATCTTTTCTTCATCATATGGACACCGCCTTCGCCAGATGCTATTTTTTTACACAAACGTCGTCAGCATCGGCTTACTTAAACGGAAATAATACGCATTACGGAGATGCATTATGCTCGCCTGTGACCCCGCGAAAGCTATAGACAGCTCTTTCACTCACACCTAATGCCCTCGCTGTCTTACGCTGCTCTCCTTTATCCCCTCTTTCTTTCGTTATCCCATTCCTTAGCTTTCCCCTCTCGCATTCATCCTGTTTTCGTTTTCTTTCACTCTTCTTCTCTAGCCTCGCTCATTATAAAACTCTAAACTTTCTCTTTCTACCTTCCACCCTTCTCGGTTTTACTTTCGCTTCTTTTCACTTCCTTCCTATACCTCTTTCTCTCACCCCTTTTCTCCTCCTCCTCTCTCTTATCCTGTGTCAATCACTCTCGCTCTCAACCAGTTTCTCTCACTCAAATGTATTCTATTCCTCCTTCATATTTTAGTGTTTTTTAAAAATATGGATAACATCATTCAGAAATTCTTAATTTTCCCCACACAATTCATCTTTTCCCAATACTGGCATTATTATTGTTACAGTATATATAATGTGTAAAACGCATATGTAACATTGTATATTTATCTCAACGCGGGGTTAGGTAGAAGATGGGACTTCTTAGTCTCAATCTCACCCCAAATAAAGACATTATCAATCAATCAATCATATCCAGTTCATTCTGTTATTCCTTCTATATTGACTGATATCTCGATCAAAAAACCCTCCTTTTCAATTACTCAAACATGTTGTCATGATTTCCTTCTCATTCATTATGATTAGTTCATCACTTACGAAAAAATTGTCAGGATTATAAGATTTTCGATTGAAGAAAGAGAAAACTAAACAAACGTGAAAAAACTACGACTTCATCCATAAAATAAATAGGAATCTGCATAAATCACGAAGTCTTTTTCACTCTTAACAAGTTATACCCGACATAAAGCATTAAAATTGTTTCGTTTTCAAAGTATTTTTCCGAGAATGATTCTATGAATTTCTTCTTCATTTTTTCTAACAAAAAATTAAGCACAAGATGCAGTATTTTTTTCGAGATATCCAAATAAAATATCCAGAATGATTTAAATACAAGATACATGTAATTTTAGCGAATAACTTCGGTAAACACAACGCTAACTCCATCGCTAATAGAGGCGTTAATTGTTCTATGCTCATAATTATATTCTAAAATTGTAGACCACTCCAATAAAATCGGTGGAGGGTGAGCATTTAAATATCAATTCTAATAAAATGATGTATTCAATATAGGTGCGTTTGAAAAACGTGTTATTTCAAATTTTTATTCATAGTTAAATCATAGAAATCTACGAAAGCATTTCCCATTTAAATTTCTTCTACGATCCTATTAAGTCTGAATAAAAAAATATGCTGGACCGCTTAAAAAGAAAATGAAGTTCCAAATTGAAATTATGGGAGCTATGTCAAATTGTGGAGTGGTTTGATTCGCAGCTCTTTCGTCGATTTTAAAAAACTGTTTGGTTCGTACTACAGAACAGAGTTGACTTATGATGACGGTTATGTTAGTTAAGCGCGTTGATTCAACCATAAGTTTTAATAAAAATTTATTCATTCATTATGTATATGTATGCTAATAAAAACACTCGTCAAATACCCTTTTCTAAGCTACAAAATTAGAAGAATTAAAAGGGGCTAAATACAGCAAAATCGCGAAAAAGAAATAAAACAATAAACTTCCCAAGAAAATGGCGATGACGACATACAATAACATTTTTAGGATTACAAGGCAGATAGAGCCGAGAGTCGCCTGAGGAGCGAAGGTCGGTCACAGGGACAGGTTAGAAAAATGCAAAAAAACATATTTAGCCACCATAGCACATTGCATTTAACGTAAAAATTATATTTATTTGAGTGATTCAATAAGTTTACGCGATTCGGTTCAGTTCGGTGATTCGTTGCGATTTATACTCAGCTTGCGGTGACTAAAAACCACTCGCATAATTGGCACGATTCCGTCATTAAATCAAATATAAGTAATATGGTAATAATTGTTTACAACTTCGAATTATAGGCATGTATCTTTGCCATTACTTGTTTCGAAATGCGACAACTTAACAAATATCGCTCAAAGATTGGCTAGTTTCCTTTACGCAAATTTGACGACAAATTATCGTAATTACGGATGTTATCGCTATTTAAAATTAGCTAATGACCCAATTAGCGTGTAATTAAGGTTATAATAGGAAGTATTTTTTCATGTGCCGATTAATAGCAAAATTCATGAATGAAGTTTTCAGGCCAATGCAAATGTTAAAATACATGCTAAGCAATGAAGCAGGTGTTCCTGTGAATATTTTTCTGGCAAAAATTATATGCATCCAAACCGTGACTCTTAATACTCCCGCGAAATTCTTCAATTATTTGTAAGAGGTAATTTTGATATACTTCAGTACTATATGTAAAAATGCGAGCCACAAGGCTTCACTTTTCACTCACCAAAAACATCACAAATAAAACTAAGATAATAGTCGTGAAAGCGAAAGTCGCATTTTAAACATCGCCATTCATGTGGCAAAAAATGCCAGAACAGTAAAGGTTTGTTTTTTGTAAATTACAATTAGAGAGATCATAATCATAAAAGTAGCGTTTGGAATCATTCGTTTTTTTGCTCCTCTTGTGATGTCTAAGATTATCAAAAGGTTGACCATATTATAAATACCAAAAGCCATTAGAAATTAGCTAAATAGTTAGTGAAGGGCAACATAGAATCCAAAAAAATATTTTCTGCCGGCTAAACATGTTTCAGTTTCTGTCAAAAAAAGGAAATAAGCAAAACTGCCCAGCTCTCTGAGAGAAATTCATTAGTGATGGTGCGGTTTGTAGTAAAGTAAACTAATGTAAACCGATTAGAAATAACTGTATTTCCGAAAATGTTGCAAAACTTATAGATTCAGGAATAAAATTCAGTTTAATGCAGCTAGTAAAAATAAAAATCTGAGTTAAGCAAAAGGACATTAAGTACTAACCATTTTTGTGGCAGTAAACAGAAAAAACATTTACAAATTTAAATGTCATATCTTCAAATATTCTATCTTTTAAAAATACTTCAATTAGAAAGACTAATAATTAAATCCAAATAAATGAAAATGAAAACAAAATTCTAAGGGGAAGCAAAAGCATAAGGCACTTCTCATTTTATTGAAGTACACAATTTATTCGTTTAATTCCTAAAGTAAAATAGAATAAACACGCCTGCAGACATATTTTTTGCGATTCTCTAATATGATTTTTTAAAGGAAATTCTTTAATCCCTTGGATTAAACAATTTGTACTAGTGCAACCTGAGGACGCGACGTAATCTCTAAGTAAAAGTCTTGAAGATGGATAAAATTTGGCTTTACAAAGAAGAAAACGAAACTAATGCTTAGAAAGTAAACAAAAAAACAAATGATAGTCGAAAAGAGCAAACATGTAAAATCATTATTGGAGGTGAACATATATGTTTAAAATACGGCAGTTTACTGTAATTTTTGGCAATATGGAAAAAATAAGGATTGCACCAAAATATTTATCCACCCAGCAATAAGTAATGTATAAAAATTGTTTCTCTGCCCATCTCCACTCGATTCTTAGCATTCAAGAACACTAAAGAGTTTGGAAATATAAATGTTTATAACACTTTTTCCAAAAAATCGCTTATGTATTCGGTGCCTCCGTTCATCTGTTTGTCTGCCGTGTACAAAATAACTAAAAAACACAGGTTATAAACGTCAAAATAGAGGATAGATAATTCTGTATTTGAGCTACATGTGGTAAAATTTAGTGGGTCCAGATTTAGTAGCTGTGAAGTAAATGTTCGGTACTAAGATCAATTGCTAATAACTCGAAAAGTATTCTTTCTAGCGATATGATTTTTGATGCGTAGAATGTAGGGTTGTAATGTTTTCGAGGGATATGATGTTATTGTTGCTCCAGATTGGAATAAGCATCTTTAAACTGAAGGGCACGAGTTGGAAGAATTCTTTAAAACTATATTTGGATTGGATTTATTATCTCAAAGAAAACCAACTACTGATCTCAATACAATTGATGAAAAATTCGGAAAAATTCATTCCTACGATGCACAAAGTTTAATTAATAAATCTCTGTTTAGCTATCATGAGTCTCTTGTCATAAGATTAAGAAATAATTGATAAATGAATTTTTAAAAAGCAAAAGAACGCCCTTAAATAAATTATCGAAAAAAGCGCCTTATGCTAATTCCTCTGCAGTTCATTCCACGATTGTTGATTATTTTAAACATAAAAACAGATTTTAATCCATTAAATATCGGCACCAAAGATACACCATAAATACCCTGAAGAGAAGTCAAGGCCTGAAATGGCTTGACGCTTAATTATAGGCACGTTTATCTGAGCCTTAATTTACATAGAAGTGGGCGATACGAAGAACGCGCCAAGCGTTCCAGTAAATGTCTGCATATTTGGGTTTCACCAAAAGAAAAAAATTTAACTCATTTTCATAGGAAATGTTTTGAGGTGACGTTTCAGTCCGCAAGATTAACACAATTTTAAAGGGCAAAATATTTTCCGATGCTTCGTTGCAAAAATAGGGGGGAAATATTGCTTATAAAAATAATTAAATTATTAATTAATGATAATTAAATTTACAGTGACAAGAGTACATACCAAACAAAAAAATTCCCCTGATTTTTATTTGATAGAAAATAACATCCCCCTAAATCTACTCATTATCAGCCATTTTTTCAAAATGGCGATTATGCCACGTGCAGTAAGTATTGATTTCTATTTTTCTATTTTTTCCGGATATTTATTGCATGACAGGGTAAAATCTTCATTTAACTACTATTATTACGTATTATAAAACTCAATATTAAAAGCGTCGTGCAAAACAATCAAACAAGAATTTGCTAATTTTTGAGCATTTAAAAATAAAATTTATCGAAATATTCCTCTATTTCTCTTTTTTGGAAGTAAAAATATCCGCTTTTATTTCTGTGATACCTTAAAATTGACGCGTTCTATGTGTCTGCAATGCAGTAATCATTACAGCCTTATTTCTACGTAGGTACCTTTGTTTTTCGTACTTAATTTCCACGTTTTTCGCACCAAAGGGTTGGAAAAAATATAAAATTTACAACTCAAGTTCTAAGTTTATTGCTCGTGCCAGAAAAAACCCTTTTACGGATAGTACACCGCAGAATTAAATACAATCTAGATTATTTGCAACACGGTAATAGGTAACATTCGCCTATCTTTTTGATGGAGGCTTTGTAGCAAAAATTCGTAAAAAACCTACTTTAAAAAACAGAAGGGGCTTTTCGTAATTAAATAGTATAGTATTTGGGAAACCGTCAGTGTTTTTATCGCATTTTCTTTTATGGAAAACTACGATTTCTTAATGGGCATAAACGTACGTAAAATCGTCCAAAAAAGATTGTTTATTTCGTCCTATGTACGAAAATGTTCCAAATGACAGAAAAATCATCGCCGAACTACGAGATGGACTGATGGCATCGTGTGTGAAATAAAAGTTTTTTTATTTGTTTCCCCGCACGTAGAGGGCGCTGAGCACGGTTCGAACCCGCGGTCCGCCGATCGATAATCGATAACGGCCTCGCCCGATGTAAAACAGAGACGAGGAGGAGTGTTGCCGCCGAATATCATAGGTTCCATATCGAACCGACATGCATCACGTAACGATTGAAAAGGATTCGTAACAGAGATGGTGAGTAATGGGACGTCGTGGAGCAAAAAAATGATGGAAGCCGCGTGATCAATTTCGAAAATAGTTTGTCTCAGTTAGGCAGGACGATGTCTCACTATTTTATTTGCATTTCCGCGAGCGTTCGACCATGCGTGTCAGAAATCGGAGAATTCGTTGTGTCGTTAGATTTGGCATTTATTCTTTCTCGTCACTTCGCTCGTCTGCAAAAACTATTGAAAATTTTGAACAGGAATAAAATTTTCGTTGTTAACCCAACCTGGAGAAATCTCCCAAAAAGTGCCGCCCTGCCCGTCCAGCGACTCGGCTACCTGGTCATGGGGTTCGCTACGGTGACGTCATTGCCGCCCGAGAGATGGCCGCCTATTTTTCAAGCGACAAAACAACAGCGTAAATGAGCATCGCGGGAATAAAATATTCAAACATCTCTGTTTATAAAAATTTGTCGGCAGGAATATTTCCTATTTATTTATTGAGGCGTATTTTGGTTTATGAAGGGCTCTAGAATTTTTCAGCTATTATTAGAAGATAGCGACGGAACAAAGGTGGGGAGATGACCTCCCCCTTTTTGGATCACTCCATGAACCCCTTCTTTACTTAAAACCCTTGAAGCGGCGCCACAGTTTCGGTCATTAAAAGAACAGAATCCCTCTCCGTAGGCAAGTTTCTGGTACAGGATTGGGAAAGTTAATGTTCTCCGAAGCTAAAGTCGCGGGTTCGAATCCTTCTGTAGATGTAGAAGGCTGGATTCGTATTTGTACTTCGATCCAATCGGGTTTGATTGCTGTTTATGAACAAATGATACAGCGATACATAAACAACATCTCGGTCAGATATTGACTCCGGATTGTAACACGAGCGAAGTCGAATCCAAATTTTTAAATCAACAATTATAGCAAGTGCGGGATAAATATTTCAAATTAAATTCAAATACCCTTAATACTTAGATATTTAGTGCACTTAGAAAGTTCTCGAGCTCTTCTTTCGGCTGAAAATAAATTCCTGAAAAAGTACGTAAGTATAAAAAATTGAAAAGTTAAATATATACTTGTCTTAGGTATCTTCAATAGCAATGACAAGGTTTATAAAAACAGATACGCATTTCAGTTTAAAAAGTAGCCATATTCACTGGAGATACACCCTAAGTAGATTATAAAGAATAACTGTAGAATCTACTTTCGCTGAATCGCCACTGCTGTATAGTAGCCAAAATGCGCATCTGGCTTTTTTTATAAATCTTGTCATGGCTATTGGAGATACCTAAGACAAGTACGTAATTGTTCAGTCTTTGATACTGAAGTCCTTATTCTGGCAGGAATTTGATGATAAAGAAGAGGGAGTCGCAATATAACCCGTTTGGTAACTAGATCCACCAACAAATTCAGTAATCTTCAGTACGTTTCATTTAAAAACTACTCTCTTCCTCTCCTGTGGCCATAGTTGAACGCATCCGCCCACCTGTATCCAAAACTCTTTCCTCCAATTTTTTCATAACCATCCAATTACTTCAACAACGCATTCAAATGTTCTTCCCTGATAAAACGTGTATTGGCTATTTCTTATTTCTGATAAGACTTCAGATTGAATGTTGACCGTGGGATCGTGAAGAATTAAAGAAAAACTTTTGGTAATATGACCATTAATAATAAATCACACAATCTTCTTAAAAATTGTTCGTATCTTACAAAGAAAACCTACAAGAAATTGCAGTTCATATGCAAGTTATTTTCCTAATTTTTTCTCAACTTTCTTAACGTGATTGATAGGATTGCCACCTTATCGTGTTTAACCCGAAGTCTCATCATGATGAATTTCATTTGCTATTACTTTGCAAAACCCGATCCTTAACGAGGTAAGAAAAAATTATTAAAAAGGGTCATAAATATTCTTGGAAGTTAAATTAAATTTATTTTGTAATGTTATACACAAAATATATGCAGTGCAGAAGTAAATAAAATAAGAAACTTGGAAATTTTTTTCTCAGACCGATGTTAATATTTCATTATTTTTCCCATAAAAATCCGTTTGAGCAGAAGAAATTACGCTAATACAAAATAATTCCCAAACGTCGAAAATGAATCTCCCCGCTAAGGTAGAGCATAGTTATTTTCCTAAGGCCTCAGTCAAAACTGCAGTCATTAAACTTCAACTTATAACTTGTACCAAATACATTGCATGTAACATCCATAGTCTATATGTAAAAGTAAACAATTTTACCACTGGATACACAAAAATAAACGTAACCCATTGGAGAATGCATATTTATAGGTAGGTTACAAAAAATTGTTGACTATGTCGACCATTATTGCATGCACACACGTATACACACGATCACGACGAATCATCTTATCGCATACTATTTTTAATGTCTCTTTTGATATGCCTTCTACTGTACGCTGAATGTATACCAGTAGGTATATAAAGGTTATTTGAATACACAGGAAATTTTATAAACCCGCTAAAAATATCAAGTGGGCTTGAACCTGGAGATTTTGTTTTTAAAAAACACAGTATTAAAATAATTATTTTGTAATTTACTATAAACATTGATTCTCGAACGGGTTGCGTCTCCTTCTGAGCCCCCTGTGTAAGGTAGTCGTTAAAATCAACTATCGATGATAGATAACCGATGATAGCTAACCTGTAGCCGAATTCGATTTTTTGGATTTCTGGGTTTTCCTTTATAATTTACCTAATCCAAAATGCGTATTTGTGTGGTTTTTTATCTTTGCTGCTACTGGCGGCCTCACTTGCATTGCCACACCTAAGGAAAATGAATCCAGTTTTCTTGCACAATTATAAATAGAACTAAGGGCCCTTGGTTTCTTTTCTTTTGATATGCGTAGGAGTCCGAAACAACAAAGGGTGAGTATTAGAGAGAAACTGCAATGATTCGGATAAATAAAAATAATATAAATAAATCGAGAGATTACTCTACTGGAATCTAATTGCCTTCCTATTAGAAACGTCATATTAAACAGAAAACCATCATAACAAAAAACAAAAGTATACTTAAGAAACTATGTTCTTTGTAGCGCAATCTATTAAAGCATTGTCGAAGTTGTCACGTTATTTATCAACCAATCTCTTGGTATCCATTGGATTTTGTTGTTTTTAAATATTTTCTGAAAAATTTCTTGCTATAATTCCGTAAACATTTTTGTTTTCAAATTTAAGATTAAAAAAGCTCAAAAATAACAAGCACATAAAAATCAAACTGAACAAGTAGGTACTCAGCCAGAAAGCTACAATAGCCATGAAATACTATGAAAAACTTGTAAAAGAATCTAATATTGGTGAATAACTTTTCATATTCTTTTTGTGGCTTTTGGAGATACCCAAGATAAGTATTTACTTATTCAGTTTGATTTTCAGTGCTAAGTTTCTTAATTTAAAAAATGTTTTTAGATACAAGACTAACTCGGTTATTCTCTACCGCATTAAATATTTCCAGGTTAAACCTTTTTCCAGCTAGAAGAACAGATAGAAATTATGAAATGACATCTTGGCAAACTTTATTTCAGAGGACAAATTTCAAGGATAACGTAACCAATAGAATCTGGAAATTAGAATGTGCATTTGCCTCGCTCAACTCCTGAGAGAAAGAGAGAGCGATTTTGTTTTTAGATATATCTCAAAAACTACAATATTTTTTAGTTTATTCATATTAAAAATATCCAGGTATCTCATAAAACTAAGAGAGAATGACTCATCTTGTTTCAACAACTCATCAACTCTTACATCACTCCAAAAATACCCATAATATCTTTTCACGCAAAACAATTATGGAAAATATTATTCTCTTTTACTCCTATTAAGAAGCCATTCCTCAACGTTGAGCTCAATCTAGCTTCATTCGGTCTATTTCATATATCAGATTTGGGAAGCAAATAATCGATACATCGGCCAAAAATGAAGTTTATGTAGACACACGGATTCTCAAATGGAGATATGATGCGAAATATATCGCGGAAATGAAAGAGATTACATTTAGAAATGATAACAATAAAAATTAACACCTTATCAACGCAGTAGTGCTTAAAGGGTGTAATATATTTAAATAACATGATTATAAAAACAAAATTAAACTATTTGGAAAATAACAGCGAGGGAAGGGTCGTCCGCACACGGCAGCATGCGATTAGATTTGCATTACGAATGTATGCCATAAATTCTTGCAAATTACCCGTTCAAGTATCGATTAAACGCCAATCCAGCTGTTGGTATTTTCACGTTTCTCGTTTTAAGTTTGATACTGTACTGCAATGCAGCACGAGGGAAGGAAAAATTCGATACGAATCTCAGTTGTACTGTGGGCCCTTCACGTGCTGAATGCCTGGGATATTATAAACGATATTCTACAATATTTAGTAAAATAATGGAGAAAAAACAAAAATATTTAAACATCTGAGTATGTGCGCCAAAAAGGCTGCACATTGCGTAATGTTTTTAAAATAAAAAAATTATATATGCACTCATATAAATGTATACAAGGTGTCCGGCGACTTATGTCATAACTTCGGGATCTTATTCCTTAAGTGATTCTGAGATAAAAATGTCATATGAACTGGGTCCGATTCTCATTTGTTACAGAGCTACAGGCAATTTAAATTATCTCGTACATTGATTTGTACAACTTAATGGCTGAAAAATGCTTTGTTTAAATAATTATTAGTATACATTGTTAATTGTTGAAAAATGTATTATTATCATTATATTAATTATTAATATTAATTAATGTATTATTATCATTATGTATTATTATCATTCGTTTACATTGATACTTAATCCATTGTTACAACAATCAGAAGCATGACGCTTGCACAACAGACGTGGACGTAATTTGCAAGCTCGCAGGCAGCATGTCAGTAGAACGTAAGCTAGTGTTCAGTGTAGTGCGCTGTGACACGTGTGGTATCATTAACTTTCAATAATGCCGTTTACATTTTCAAATGAAGAGTATGCGGATATGTACTCCGTGTGCGGGTTTTGCGATTGAAACTCCGTTGCTGCCGTTTACGAATATCGACGACTATTTCCACAAAAAAGAACACCAGATCCACGTACTTTTATTCAAGTTCACCGACATTTACGAGAAAATGGCTCATTTCCGCGTGTCTTTGAGAGCTGAATGTCCAGTACAAGTTAATGTAGATGAGGAGGAAAACATTATTCAAATGGTTCAGCGAAATCCACGTCTTAGTACACGAAGAATGTCCGCCCACCTCAACCTTTCGCGAATGAGTCTGGGAAACATTACACAATGAGGGACTTGATCCATACCATATCCAGCAAGTTCAGTATCATCAACCCGGGGATATGGCTAGGCGGTTGGAATTCTGCCGTTGGTTAAATGCACACCCCCGCCTGTACCGTTACATCTTGTTCACGGACGAGGCACTGTTTACAGTTGATGGAATAAACAACACGAGAAACTACCATTTATGGGCTCGCGAAAATCCTCACGGAACAATTGAAAGCAACTTCCAACTCCGTTTTTCTGTGAACGTGTGGTGTGGTGTCATTGGGAATCAGCTGGTTGGACCGTACTTCTTCCCGTCACGTCTGACAGGTGCCATTTATGCTGATTTTTGGAAAATGAAATGCTGGGTCTCTTAGAAGACATTCCTCTGCAAACACGACTTCAGATGTACTACCAGCATGACGGAGCATCCCCCCATTTTAGTATGATTGCTCGCTGTATCTTAACAAGAAGTTCCCTAACCGATGGATCGGTCGTGGCGGTGCGCAGGATTGACCACCGAGGTCTCCGGATCTCACTCCGTTGGATTTCCATGTGTGGGAACAAATTAAAAACATCGTGTATGAAGCCAAAGTGAACACGAGGGAAGAACTCATTCAGTAAATTTTCGATGCTGCGAGGCGCGTTAATAACGCTGCAGTTCGTCGTACTGTTTCACGTCCCCTACTCAAACGAGGCAGATTGTGCATCCAAGCTGACGGCGGCCATTTTGAACAATTGTTGTAACAATGGATTAAGTATCAATGTAGACGAATGATTATTTAAATAATACATTTTTCAACAATTAACAATGTATACGAATAATTATTTAAACAATACATTTTTTCAGCCATTAAGTTGCACAAATCAAATTACGAGATAATTTCAATTGCCCGTAGCTCTGTAACAAATGAGAATCGGACCCAGTTCATATGAAATTTTTTACTCAAAATCACTTAAGGAATAAGATCCCGAAGTTATGACATAAAGTCGCCGGACACCCTGTAAATTTTAATTTGTATATTGAAGATTCATGCGAGCCTGAGGAGCTCAAGCTCGTGGGTGAGCCAATGCCACTAAATATCTAAAAACATCAGAAAGATTTATGTTGGACTCGTAGCAAAAAATAAGCAAAATAATAACGCCATTTATATTATGAAGGCAGATTTTCTTCCTACGAATGCGCATTAAGAAGCCTCTTTTTTCAAAATAGTGGATAATTAGAGGTTTTTTAAATCGCGTATGCGTTCGGTTTGTACGTCTGTCTTTCTGACGCGCTCAAGTCTCCTAAACAAAAGCAGATAGAGACTTCGTTTTTTCCCCAATCGATTTAGTATTCTGTCTCGTTATGCACCTTTCCTCAATTTGTTCGTCTCTCTTTCTGCCTAAAATTAAAAACAAGTGAGGGAAGAATTGCAGAGCAAATTACTATCATTTTATGATTATGACGTCATCATAAGATTAAAACTTTGGTTGAGATCGACGGCCTCAGAATATAAACTACAAAGTCCATTTAAAAGAAATCAATCTATTTCAAAGCAGTAGTCTTGTTGCTATGGCAGTTTTATTTCCCATTGTTAAAAATCGGAAAATTTTCCCTTTATTTATTAAAAACAACTGTTCGCTTTATGCTTGATTTCCATTAATGCAAATTTCAGAAGCCAACATGTTGGCAAAATTTTAATACAAGTGGAAACAATCGGTAAAATCTCACCTTGTTTTGGACAACATGTTGAATGTTGGCTGCGAAAACTCGCTGAATTTGTTTTGTTGGATTTTATTTGTTAAGTGGAAACAATCGCCCAATATGTTGGCAGAATTTGAGCATGCGCGAGCTTAAGGTCAGTCTATTCAATTGTCAACAAACGCTTATTGTTTATTGCTGCTCGCTGCTGTCGGTCTGCAGTTGTTCGGCAAACTAAGTGAACACGCATATCTGTACTTATGGAGTGGACAAAAGCAAATTCAATTAAACTAATTGAACTTTATGAAAAATATTCAGTTCTATGGGTTGTTACATCTAGCGAACATAAATAAGCAAATAATAGAATTGATGCGCTAAGTGAAAACGGGTCAAAGCTTAACTGCGATATTAATTACGTAGAAAAAAATTGCCTCCTTAGACCACAATATGTACTTTCGGGAGCTAACAAAAGTGAAGAAAAGCAAGAGCAGTGGATCTTCAGCAGACGATATTTACAAGTCTTCCTGGTATGGTTTCCAAATACTTGCTTTTTTGTCACTTCTTCCATAGTCAAGAATTCGATCACTACTAAACCAAAATGAAAGTTTCATTGAAAACACACATCAACTTAAGCCAGCATGTCGGCTCCACATGTTGGCCAAAATGTTGGCGAATTTTTTTTATTAATGGAAACGTAGCTTTTATAAGATAAGGATTTGAATTGTTTTTAAAAAATACAAACCTCAGTCTTTCAGCTATAGAAATTTTCATGTCCCGAGCTCATACCTTAATGTTAACTAATTTAAAAATGCAAATTTATGATGCCTTGCACCTTCTTATCGGGGTAGAATTGAAACTTCGATTACTCCTCAGCAGCTAAACCTAGATCCACCAAATTACTACCATACTACCTCATCTAGATCACCCTATCCTGTAAAAATCTATCCTCTCCAAGTCGTTGGATGCCAGAGATATTGCCCGAACAGACGGACGGACGGACAGACAAACCGAATACATAAGCGATTTTTTTCAAAAAGCACTAAAACCGCTATTTACGGTCCGCTTCAGCAGCTCCTTCCTTATTTGTTTTTAAGGCCGACAGGCACTGATTTTTGCAAACAAAAGTTTTAATTGAAAACTCCAAAATAGGGTGAGGTGAGTAATTGTATCAAGTATGGTCGAATCTCGATAACTCCAAATTGCGTAACTAAAATTTTTGAGGAGTCCAAGTAGATGTTTTTCATGTTCGTATTTATATATGTTAACATGAACGTATACACCTCGGAGTTTCAATAGCTCGAACTTTTCTATCTTCTCTTGATGTTCGATTTATAGAGAGTCGACTCTAGTAAATATGCTTCCAGATGAAAATTTTCTTCCTGGTCCATTCAAAATGGATTTATACAAAAGAAACTAAAACTGAATGAATATAAATTTAAAATCTCTCTTGCTAACTTGCTTTTATTTACAAAAATAAATGAAAAAACAAGCGCTTTGCCATAACTTTGTGACAGCGAAGAATTAATTATATCATCGAATGTATTTAAATTTGACACTTATACATTAATTTTCTGAAAGCAGCATATCATCGGGCCTTGCTAAAAAACACCGAGCACATGGCTTCCGCCATCTTTCCAATATGGCGCCCACCTCATTCGAAACATTTCATTGGCGGCCCAACTTGTCCGAGCTTTGCCTAAATAAAAAAAACGTGACGGGCTTTTGTAACAAAAAGACTAAGAAAATACGTTGGACTGTTTTACCAAAATACTGTTAGTTTTGGTCTTCGTCATTATCACATGTTACACTATAAAATATATGTATAAACAAGATAGGAAAGTGTACAGCGCATCACAAATGGACACGTCTCGTACAATGGAGTATTTGAAAGAAATGATTATATAAACGTTTTTGTACTTGAAATTGTTTATTTATGTTAGCAACAATGATGAAGTGATCATGCAAGAAATTTTCTAAGTTCAAGTCGAACATTCTTGTTTGATTTTCTTGATAACGGAGTACGCCTGATTGGCTTACGTGATTCATTTATATGATTTTCTTATTGTCTTTGACTGTAAATCCTTTATATCAAATTTCATGAAAATCCGTTCCGTAGAACTCAAGAGCGATCATGCGGACGGACGGACAGACCGAAGCTAATAGGCGCTCATGCTGGAAGCGAGACGCGCCTAAAAATGATTCAAACGTAAAATACGGGAACATAGAGCCTCTCAAATTATTAGAATTTTAACATTAGGGTTATAAAACCCAGAACATAGTTGAGCAAGCAGGATTCTTCAAATGAGAATTAAAATTCCCTGCCACAAGGGAAACAATGGAAAAAGAGACGCTCGAAAAAACACCTCTCAACCAATTTCAAAAGTTTCTCTACAAAATGATACACCATGGGCCCGCTAGTAATGAGCTCTCTAAAAGTAAATCAACAGATTAGTACGTTTTCTCGCCACCCAGTGTTTTTTGAGGCGCATTCCCTCATAAAAGGCGAGTTTACGCACGGACCTGTCTCCGCGACAAGCGGTGATGACGAAGTTTGTTTGCTTTGGAAGAATTACAATTATTCCGGACACGGAACTCATTCTCGCAGTTAGGCTAAAAATAAAAAGGTGACCTAAGGTCGCAGGTGAAACGTATAACGCGCTAGTAACTGCCGAAAGAAAACATCCGATAGGATCATGCAATCGATAGCCTCCTAAAACAGAATAAAATAGTACCCGGCTGGATTTCATAGGTGGTCGCTGGATAATTTCCGAGAACTATAGCGACCAATAATTTTCACGTTGCTTGCCGTTTCGTTGTATAAATACTAAAATGAGATCAAGGAACTCCAGTTAACTTTCCGTACTCTCACTTTCACTCGGAATCAGGAATTAAATGTCTACAGTAGAGCGGTTTATCAATCATTAAAAGAAAAATTATTCTTAAAAGAGAATGCATGAAGTTAAAATACGACTTCATAGGGCAATTAAACTTGATTGCGTACTACAACTGCCGACTCCGATCCATAAGTTGAAATAACAGATATTGCATATTATCCTTTGCAAATGTTTCATTGATATCGAATCACATGAAGGATTATTACAATAGTTTTTTTAATCGATGTAACGTACATTTCAAAACTCATCATATCTGTACCTTTTTAATCCATACAATCATGAAATTGGTTGCACTATTGAATGAAAAGCTTGAAGGTAGCTGGGCGTGACACTCGATTTATTATAATGGCATTTAGCGCTATAGCATTATATGTTTAAAAATATGATGTGTAGGCTTGGTAGGATTCGATTTAAATCGATAAACAACGAATTTTTTTTTAATTTAAATTCGACAAAAATGAATTGTCGATAAGTGTCGATTTTCACCACTATATTTTCTACAAAATTTATGCGTCATGATTTTAAAATTTCGTTATAAAATCTCAAACTTAATATATTTTACCACCAAACATCCAACATGGTAGAGACAGTCTGTATTTGTCATACCAAACGGCCACACAACATTCTGAATTTGCTTTCTAATGTCGCTTATGTCACTGTCTTAAGGGCACATAATGAGCAGCCGTGGGATACCAAGGTAAAGGACAAAATATTATGATCGGTTTATTGTGCTCTTTCTTTACCCCCGGCCAGATCCGATAATCCATACGCGACATTATCTACCGACCTCCTCCAAGAGGCGAAAAGAAAGGTTTTCTCGGGCTGAAAAATGAGTACCGATCGCCATATGGTATTTCCAAAAGCACCCTGTCATAAAATTTATATAATCCATGTGAGAGTGTCCCCTGTGCTTAGTTTCTTTTGCATTGCTGTCGATGGAGCATCGTTCCATTTACGCACTCTGGGTTTTTTCCGCATTCATAGTCGTTTATTACTCAACAGGATGAGATAATATTTTTCATCAAAATATTCATTCATACATTAGGTTGTGCATTATACTCACGTCACATTAATTTCTCACTAATGATCACGATTTCGTGAATAAGAAGCGCGAATGAACGAGTAGAATATACTTTCTGATTTATTATGAAAAATTACCTGTTCCAGGTTAGCCGCCGAAGTTAACAACAACATATTCGCCTAAACATAGATAACACCAAACAAAGCAGCATAAAAGAAGCCTTCTTTTTATTTACACACTTTTAGGTAAACTTAATTAGAAGGAATTCAATTTAAAACACTTTTCTAGATAAAAATTGATGAAATGTATTGAAATAAACGTCGATATTAGATATAGCTTTTTAAGAAGTATAAACGTCGATTTTTGTTTGTATTTCTCGCTAATCAACCTCTTGGATTATTTTAGCCAAAATATAAATGTCGAAAACTAAAATGTCCAATGAAATGTATAAATATAAACGTTGATGTACGCCGTTGATTTTTAGGAAAAATAAACAAGGCGAACAAGGCTTTTTAAGAAATATAAACGTCGAAAACTACCAAGCCTAGAAAAATGTATTAAAGTAAACGTCGATATTGGTCGCCGATTTTTAGGAAAAATAAACGTCGATTTTTAAGAAAAATAAACGTCGCAAACTACCAAGCCTATAGTAGTAGCAATTTTAAGCATGGATATTCGTCGAAAATCTCTCGGGAAAATAAACTTCGATTTAAGAAAAATTACGTCGAATTCTACCAAACCTAAATATCTGCATTATATTAGATTATGACATCAAGTTCCATAACTGGATGAGTGTTACAGCAATTTTTTAGTACATCGAGATTTTGTGGAAACCGAGAAGAATAAACTACTCCCCATTATTGTGCAATATCATTCGTATCAGCAAGCCATCTATCCCAGGTGATACCTTAGGTAAATACGAGATTTCTTCGTATTCAGCTTAACCGATTAGCACCTAGAGCTGTGCACAGACTACAGACTGAGAGAACTGTAAAAACCACCTCTTCGGACTCAGAGGCACCTAAAACGTTCATACTCGTAAAAATCTCCACCTCGATTTTTTTCAGGATCACAATTTCTCTAAATATACTTTTGTATATGAGGAAGTAATATAAGTTCGCCGTATTAATCATTCCACTCTTGCAGCGACTAAAAGCGTTAATTTTCCAAGAGCTATTTATTTATACACTCAAAATTTCATTGAAGCAAGTTCGCGCTTTATATTGGATTTTAAATGCAGTAATGAACGCGTTTCATGGCTTTCACTTACGCTTACTGCATTTTTGTCAAACGATTTCGCAACTTTTTTATTTCAAAGAAATATTTCACGAGTTTTTGGATAAGGGCTTAAATTATAGAACCTGCGAAGATGTGCAAAATAATAACGGATCGGAATTCTTAACGCGCTATAATTAGCGTTTGAACATGAGGGATGCTCAAACATTGTAAACATTTCATCGTTTAGGGCTTACGAAGCATTCCTCCTATGTTCCACCTACATCAATAATTTACTGAACCCTAGCTTTTCCGAATTCAATTACGAGAAATGGAAAAAACGAAATTTCCAATTTTCTCCTCAATTTTATGATTGACCATTCAATTTTCATGGTATCGATTACATCCGCAGGAATAAAAATTGCCGATTTTCTGAGGGATTAGCCTGACGTTAACTTATCAAATATTCTGGATAAAATGAGCCTTCAGACTGTGGATGACAATTTTGAGAAAAGTCATCACACGTATTAAAAAAGAACAAATAGGAAGATGTCACCGCATTGGTTCAAATGCGTATCAAAGGTCTTTCAAATGTACGAGAGAGATCCTATCTATTTTGTTACTGATGTTATATTTAAATGAAATAGCAGCAAATGCAAGTAAAATAAATTTTAGATAATTAAAAATTCCATGGCAGCAAAGAAACCAAGAAACTCGTAACACACTCTATGTGCTTTCTACATTTATGCCCCATCACACTCCGATTGCATTGGCACAATGATTAAAACCATCTCCGAACAAAGTATAGTCGAAACCCGTATTTAAGGTTTTCAGTTCCAGACCAACGCTCGACGTAAATAATGCAATATTTTACCCGATTTGGTGTTTACCGCGATTTAAGGAAAATAATTCTGATCGCCAAACGAAATTCGGACTTCGATTTAGCGCTAACGGGAGTATTTTTCTCCTTCCCTCCAAATGTAACAAAAAAACAACATTTTCTAAACAATTCGGGAATCGGTAGCAAATGAAATGTTTGTAATTTATTGCAGAAATAACCATAACTGAAAACTTCTATATAAACTAGTGTAATTTGTGCAACTATATACAGTAGTCCCTCTCCAACCTCGGTGGATACGTTCCTGGAGAGGGCAAAGGCTTATGGAAAATAGGAGGTTAGGGGAAGTGATCCTTGAGAGATACCTCAAATCTTAGAATGCATACAAAACATGCTTAAAAGTCTATTTATCGTATTTTTTATCATTATAATTCTAATATATCATAAAATTCTTCGCTGTAAGTCCTCTGTTCCCTTCCTCCTTTTTGGAGAATGTCCGCAGATTACAGTCCTCTTCAGCCCATACATAGCCATAAAGTTGGGTTATATTCCATCAACTAAGCCCTCATTACTGCCTTGCCAACCAGCGCGCTTCCGATATTGCGTATATTCATCAAAATCGCGGAAACTATTGATGATATTGGTATGTAGTCTTTTTTTAAAAATATCACAACCTTAGTAATTATTTTAATAACTGATGTGACCTTCTTCATTAAATAAGAAAGAAGTTTCTCACAGATCAGCATTTTTAAGTGTCGACTAGAAATTTAAAATAATTTATACGCTTCTTATATTTATGTATTAAAGAAATTTTATCGTATTTAATGCCTTCTATACTTTCTGTATACGATTTTTTACGTCTATAAGGTTCAATTTAGTAGTTTTAATCAAATATATTTGAGTTTTTCGGGACAGAAATCCATGACTAACATACAAACTCAGCTTCAACTAAAAAAATACTATCAACTATATAAAATTTTGTTATGAAAATTCAGTTATATACTTTCACTTGTTTTTCCTCCACTTCGGTGAAGAGAGTGTTTTGGCAAACGATTTAATAGAAATTATATGAGAAATCTGTAAAATAAAACTGATTTATAGGCAGTTAGTGGATACAGATAATGTATACACAAAAAAATAATGTTATAAAAGCCGTGGTAATCGGGGGCCATTAGAATATTTTTTTTCCAAAATACAAAATTGAGAAGGAAATTATTTCCAGAAAATACAAACAAAATAAAAAATAACTATAATGAGGACAGGAGAGGAGATAGTAGCTGAGGGATGTTACCAAAATGACATGAGGATTGAATATTAATGCAAAGCATTATGCAGAGTAAATAACTGCAAAGAGTAAAAACATAATAGTGCAATCAGACAGGAGCACCATTCTTTGCGTGAACTAATTACACCTAATAGAGCTTTCAACTATAACATAACTTTCAATAATGACATTTGTTCATTATTGACAGCCGTGTGAAGAACTGCGGGTAATTAAGACTGTAGGCCACTCCTGAGAAAACGTAAATTTAACGTAAATTAAAAGGCACGTGGATTTTCTCCGTTATTGCGAGTGTTCAGTATGATCGAAACTATAGGTTTAACATAAAAGAGGTCCAACACTTAAAAAATAATTTAAACTATAAAATGTTAGCAACAACATTTTTCAAATTGTATTAGATTATATTTATCGCCTTTTCTAGTAGACTGCGATATCAAAATTCACACTGAGCACATGTAGGCAATCAGACCGAAGAATATGGAGCAGTTTTGCATACATTTAGGGGCGAGCTGGAAAACCGCGGATACTGAAAACCGCGGTTGGAGAGGGACTACTGTACTTACGTCTTGTTAGATGAATTTTGATAATTACATAACATAAAAAAGTATTCATTTAGTGTCTAAATTTTGGAAAAATGACATTATTCGATTTATGGTACCGGCAGCTCGTTCCTCAGACGAACGCCAAATCGGGATTCCATTGTACTTCCCTTCAATTTACAATTGCCTCTGTTATCTTCCAATCTCCCATGGCGAGCGCACATATTTTATACTACCATCCTTCCTTCCCTATGGTTTCTTTTGTCTTATAAAACCCTCATAAGAAGGAGTAATTGGCGTAAGCATAGTAGTAGGAATTAGGTATTTCTCTGAGGTGAATCAGAAATGTAAATTATAATTCCAGTAAGGCGGAAGACTTCATAAGAAAATGATTCAAATACGATATTATTTTAACTTTTTCTGAATTTGACTAATTTTTATCGCAAGTTTACAGAAGTGCCATATTTTATTTCGGGCATTATGGCAGCCCTGACTGAGAGACATGATCCGGATGTGTCATTTTTGTCTCGTATTAAAATGAAATGGCAGAAATATAAAACGCTAAAAATGGATGAATCCGTACGATAACGAGAAGCCATGAAAAAATGTCTATCACAATTTTCTCTAAAACCCGGCACCCTTCCAAAAATACATGCACCAAAAAAATGTTTATTTTGTTTTGTTCCAATATGTACTTCTGAAAATAATTTCTAGAGTGGAAATTTTGCGAGTTAACGCAAAAAGAACATTTTTTATTTCCAGTTAAGTAGTAGCCCTGACAAGTTGATTTGACCAGGATATACTATTTTCGTCTTTCAATGCACAAATTCCGAATATATCATCGGAATATATTTAACGGTAAAGAGCGCATATGCGCGTAAGAGTACAGACAGATAGGCGGACGGGCAAGTCAAATACAAAACGCGCATTTTTTAAAGAAAACCGCTTGAAATAGAAAGTCAATTGAGTAAAAAAATATGCTATACCTCCAATTTTCGAATGAGTCCAATATGTTCTTGCAGAACTAGGTCCGCGCCATACTTCAGCTACCTGGTCTTCGGGTTTTCTTAGTGGCGTCATGGTTGATCCAAAGGCAGCCAAATCTCTTAAAATGGTAAAATAAAGGAGTGAAAGAATTATGCGAAGTAACTATTTTTTAACTTATTAAAAACCCTTTTTTTTTCAAAGCAATTTAGGATTCGGTAGTAAATGAAATGTCTGAATTTGTAATTTAGCTACTGGGCATACACACAGTTTGTGCTTTTGATTATTCGCGGTTATTCCATTGGTGACAGGTTTTGCGTATCCTCCGCGTCATTCTTCGTGTTCTCGCATTCGAGAAAGGTGACCTTTGTCTTTCGCCCTATCAATACTAAACAAGAGATTAGAGCAAGACAGCACGGTGTAGGCTGACGAAAACTTTTCTTTCCATTTATATATATACATAATGGGACTTCATCAGTGAGGAGCGAGGCAGAATTTTCACGGAACTATGACGAAAGAATATTTCGCCCATGACTGTGCGAATATAAATGTATACAGCCTAAAAAAGTACAAATAACAGCGAAGGCGTTGACGGTGATCGTTCATAGGTTAACAAATTAAAACAGAAAGTACTGGAGATTTAAGCAACCTAAGAAAGGAACATCGATTTCAAGAGAAACAATGACTCTGCAAATTCAAGGATAAGCACGTAAGTATTAAAAATTGAAAAAAATAAATACTTATCTTAAGTATTTCCCAATAGCTATAACAAGGTTATCGTTATTGAATTCCAAAATAAGTACATCTTTTTTTTCAATTTTTTATACTTGTGCTTATTCTTGAATTTGTTTTCAGCCATAAGACGAGATTAATAATTCTCTAGTGAATTGACTCTACATTATATGTCTATGTATAAATGAACAAAATTAAAAAAGAAACATATGAAGATAATGGCATTATTGTAGTCTCTTCTTTTTACAGTTCCAAAAAACATTCTTCTCAAACATCTCCATCTTCACCATCGTTAAATGTTTTTTTTCTTTTTTATAGTTTTTCTCCCTTTTTACGCCTAGGATTTGCTTTTTCTATCTTTCTCTATGTAACTCTCTCTGTATATCTGTTTATCCGTCCTGCGGCCGCCAGTACGGTGAAAAAATCGCGCTAGGGTCGATTCTTCCAGATTTTGGAACCTAACCCCATTTCCAATCATTTACTTGCTTACCATTAGCATTTTTCGGTAAGAGGGTTCTCAAGGGACGGTGAGCTATACTGCCCTTCTTTTCAGATATGTTGTAAGACTATTATTTTAGAAATTTTTAAATATTAACAACAATGTCTTGAGAATTTAAAACAAACTCCTAAACCTTACGAATCTAAAAAATAGAGGTAAACAATTAAACTATACCAAGTTTACGGAAAAGTCTTGGATCAAAAATTTCCGAATTTACATTGGCGACATAAAATTCTGGATGAAATCTTGTTACAAATTTCGAATGTTTCTTCTTAACTAGCAAGTTTAACGTTAAGAAAAATCTCTCAGTATTTGCATTAAT
Organism: Tanypteryx hageni; assembly: GCA_028673005.1. NCBI lineage: Eukaryota > Metazoa > Arthropoda > Insecta > Odonata > Petaluridae > Tanypteryx > Tanypteryx hageni. The sequence goes on from CM054112.1 coordinate 194,223,465, forward strand.
ACGCTTCAGTCTTAAGAATCGCAATAGTTTTTTATATTACCGGGAGTTCATAGTTCTACATTTCGGAATGGCTATGCCCTAGCCCTTCTCCTTAACTTGTCCAATTTCTTCAAAGCGTCCTTAATCCTAGTCCTCTTCCTTCACATTTGTCAGACTCCAAATCTTAGGGACATTTAATCTAATGGACAAAAATAAAGGTTGAAGTAATCGCATAGTTTTGGACAATGGTTCTTTCATTAAAAATCGTAAAACTCCCAAAAAAAATCTTTTATGCGGCCAAGAATCGAGAGAAGCCCAAACGTATTATATTTACTTAATATCACTCCAAGATATTTATTGATTCGAGTTTTCTAAACAGCATTGAAAATCTGGTTCATATCTCACGATAACCCATTCCTTCGGATTTTTAATCAAATCAAAGTTTTGTCAAAATCTTACGTTTACGCTCAATCATAATGGTTAAAATCATCTCTCCTTCGACTAACCTTAGTTCTTCCACATTTAATTTTATCTCTATATTTTATTTTCCGCGTGCTCAACCTTACATTCATTTCTGCATAAGTTTAGGAAAAATAATAACTTTATAAAATCGATTAAAATTTTTCCTTGATTTACATGCAATCGTTTCGGTAAAAATTAGAGATCTATTTGGATTAACATAGAGAGAATCTTGAATTTTTGTTCTAATTTTAAAATTTATTGGGCAAACATTTCCATTTTCAAAAGATTCAATCGAGGTTAAATAAACCTGAATTATAACTTAATGAAATATTGCCCGAAAAACGCGGTTCTGGCGATAAACTAATAAATTAAATAGAGTATTTATATAACAAAGTAGCGAAATGAGACGGCAGGATATAATACCGAGTCTGCGCCTAGTGGCGTATTATCTCTAAAAAAAACTCAAGAACATAAGAAAAGTGTTCGTTTCAGTTTCCTATTTCAGGTAATGGTGATTCCGCAAATTTTAACACGTAAGTTTTCAATTTAAATACAATACAATCTCCGCTAACTCAGAACGGATCCACGGTAGAATGTCATTTTTAAGGTGTAATAGATAAAAGAGAAATGTGACAACTTACAGCCTTTCACAGAACTTATGGAATATTAACAATAGAAACTTTAATAGTACTATTAACACTAATAACTTTAACGCTGGTCCATCATTTCAATTTCACAAGTTTGTTTATACATTATTTTTTTAAAGCGACCAACTTTGCGAAGACAGAAAATTGTAAATTTCATTATATGAGATTCGCAATCTCTCATAAAGCGGTCTCAAACAACTGACTATGTCTAAGGTACTTCATTATCTTATCTGTATTCACCTTAATGTTTTGCCATTAAAATTTTAAATCAAAATGTTATCCTCATAACCGCAGCAACTATGATTGAAGACCTTCGGTTCATTTTTAACAAAACATTGAGAAAAACTTCAGCAAATGTGGGTTTTCATTTTTATTAAAGTTCAAGAACAAAAAGAAATGTCCTTCTCTGAAATAGAAAAATTATATGGAATCTCCAGTTTGTATTGCAATGGTATTTATCTTAATTTGCATGTTGAATATGCAAAATATTTTAAAATTAAGGACAATTCAAACATATCTGATCTGTCAACATTTTCAAAGTAATCGTACATATATCTTTCTAAGGACATAGTCTAAATAAACCAAGGGATCTCAACCTGTAATTCGAGGATGCAAACGACTAAAAACCAAGTTAAAACTAAAGGCAATAGTGATGAAGGTGGGACTGCACCAGCGTATATTTTGGTGGGTGGTCCGTGAATAGGAAAAGGTTGATAATTACGTGTATAAACTATCTGAGATTTTTATCCTCCTGTTTTAATAAAATTTTATATTTTTGCTAATTTTACTTTGACTTGAAATAAAACTGTCCATTTTTGACTACTGTTAATATACTGGAGATATGGTGAGGATATGTTACTCATTTGCCATTTCAAATCTTATTTATTTGAATGACTTACATGCGCCCACCAAATTTTGAGGCTTTTTCAACAAGGTATTTTAACTACTTTGCCATATCTTGGGAATTTTCTTTTCGAAACTTTTTTTGGCTCAAACTATTACAAAGAGCTTCCTTCGGTGAGAATATGAAGTTAATTTCCACTCAGATTAGTAGCTTAATGTAAATTCAGAACTTCATAAATTAATAAAACATACCCTTCCATATCCAACCACGTTCTTACAAGTACCAAAGTAGACAAAGAAATAAACCTTAGATCTGAGTTGGGAGCAAGACTGAAAATGCCCGTACAGGAATTTTCAATAACTACAAAACATTGGGTGCTCCATTAGCTGACTTAATATGAAAAAGCGCGTTTTATGTATTGCAGTTTGTAAACTTAATTTTTTTTTACATTTAGTAATATATATGACAAAATAATTAATTGAAGAATATTAACTTTCTATCTATAACTATTTGCCAAGAATCTTAATTTGAAAATTTTAAAGGCATCCCCTGCCGTCCACCGATTTCTCCAAAACATTTCTTTGGCACATTAATAAATGGCAATATAGATCACATATACTCTGCAAATTTCAGTCTTCTATCTCTTATGGTTTACTTGGTATTTTAATTTTAACTAATTGCACAGACGTACAGACGAAATGAAAACAAGCGCGTTTGTAAAATAAAAGGCGTTAAAAAAGAATAAAAATTAGATAACTTCACTCTGATTTGCCAGGCTGTTATGATATCCTCATTTGGTAAAAATAAAATATTTTATTATAACCCGACGCCTAATGCAGAGATCTCTACGATAAAACAACTCGTTCGATTTCTGCCAAAACAATATTGTAGATAATTTTTTTGTATAAAATATGTGAGACAATATAATCAGAATAGATACACTACGCGACGCATGCTGCAGATTAAAAGTGTAACTTAGAATAATAATCGCTCAGCAGTATAATTATTTAATTTCTAATCGTATAATAAGTATTTTTACATGTCAGTCGAAACTTTTTTCGAATATTGTTTACTAATTTTCTTTGTCATGTCCATAAAAATAGCTATGATTGTTAATTAATGTTAAAATGAAAAAAATATGAATAAATAACACGTTAAATTATTTTTATTCCATTCAACTGCAGTAATATTCTTGGTTTGTAACAATAAAAAATATATTATGGATAAATTTAATAGTTTGGAATATTTTATTACCTTTGATTAGCAAGAAGAAATCTTTGCGAGCATTCTTATATAAATATTATGAGTACAAAATAAAATTCCTGCTCCATATCATTAGAATGAAAATACTAGGTCTGACAATAAAGTAACCAGACTGATTCTGCATTTTAAAAAAAACTAATTTATCACTAACCTATAGTGGATGTGGCCACCTTCAAAGCACTCTTCTTCTGTCTTTATACACACATCCCAACGTCACTGCACGCTTGGAAACATTGCTGAATATCATTTTCTGAAAGATCTTTTAGAACTGCCGTCACATTGCTCTGAATGTAAAATGATTCAAAATGAGATCATTTCAAGGAGTTTCTCAAATCTGGGAGTATAAAAAAGTTGCATGGGGTAAGATCAGGCGAGTACGATGGTTGCTCCAACACTGGTATTTGTTTTTGGCCAAAAATAACCTTATCGAAAGAGCTGAGCGGGAAGGCGCATTGGCATGATGCGAAATCCACTTGTCCAGCAAAGATTCGGTCTTTTTGGTCAAATATGCTGCCGTAAACGTTCCAAAACTTGAGGATAGAATGTTTGATTAACAGTTCGTTGGAAAGGAACAAATTCTGGAAAAACTCTTTGAAAAGATATTTTGAATCAATTTAAGACATTCAGAGCAATGTGACGGCAATCCCGAAAGAACTTTCAGAAAATGATTTCCAATAATGTTTATAGGCATGCAGTGACTTTGGGATGTGTGTATAAAGTCAGAAGGAGAGTACTTCAAGGTGACCACACCTACTAAAAGTTAGTGATAAAATATTTCTTTTACAGAATAAGTCTGGTTTATTGTCATACTTTGTATTATAAGCGATGCAATAACACTAGATCAACCGAAACAAGAACGATATGACATAACTCTGCCGGAATGAGGTTCTCAGGAAATGAAATTTATTTTCAACGAAAATGAAGAAAATAATCTGAGAGACTCTTTTGCCAGCAAGTCATGAGAAAAATAAATATTTCTACATAAAATTTATAAATAAAGTAATATCTGTGAACTTGAGCCTCTAAGATCCCTTATAGTCGGGCATCCGCCAAAACTTCATAGAGATTTAGAAATATACTTATTGAACTTCGTACAATACACAATGTAGGTTTCATTTTAATCCGAAAGTAGATTTCATGCACAAACTATTTTCAAACATTAATAGTACTTATTCTGCAGAAAGAGTAATGCGCATGTATTCCTGCTAGGTCTAAGATGAAGCTTGGCTATTTTAAAAAGCATTCCTTAAATTTATTGAAAATGAGTTGATTTTTTATTTAAAACAAATACTGTTATCGTCCCTGAAAACAATGAGAATAACTCTTCCTATTTTTATTCAATTTCAGTGCCATTTAATCCCTTATGGCGAAGCATATCCACTATTTTAAACAAATAAAATTTTGCAATACCTGATTGGTTAAAATATATTTTGATACAATCATTTTCTCTCACATTGTATTCATCATAAGCCTATCATTTCGACAAGATTATTTGAATAATGAATCAAATTAAGGTCGACAAGGTAAAAATTATTTTTACATTAGAACATAAGTACATTAACAGATTAAGATAGAATAAATATCCATAGCTAAAATAATCGCATAATTCCATCTTCCAAAGGAATAAAAATAAATGCGCACTTTTGATTTTTGTAGCATTCCATGGCTACCAATTAAATAATCCACCAGCGTTTATCAACGGCATGTAATGCATAATACAGCAATTATTTTAGTTCGAGAGTTTTTCTCTTCATCCACAATTTTTTTAAAAGATGAAAACATGATTTTTCTAAAAAATGCACAATTGAAAGGAACTTATAAAAATCTCGCACGCATGAATTATTACCAAAAAGTTCGTGAAGGCCATAATTTTTAAAAAGCTTCTTTCATTTTCCAGGCAAAAACTCACGGCAGGTGGGAAGCCCTTTTCGCGCGAATAATCTTGGCGGTTATTGCTGAATTTTTGGGCGTGGTCTGCAAAATGTAAAAATCCCGCCAGTCGCCGGCCTCTCCGATCGATCAATACTTATGCACAAGTGCACCTCAAAGGCCCCTTAATATATTGCCATTCGATCACAGAGTGAAATATTTTGGAAACTGGTTTCTTTATTGATTAGTGATGACGGGCTCTTTAAATATATATATATATGTGAAATGTTAGAGAAAAAACTCGACGTCTAGCGCATAGTAACAAAATGCATTTTCGCCAGCAATCGTGTTAAAGTCATTTAACCGATCGTCCGGTTTGATTTCTATGATTTTGAAGATTAAAAAATTCGTAAAACTCCTCTAAATGGTTAAGAAAAATATCATAGTCTTAATGGCGCCAAGAATATTAACTATTAAACTTTTAACTTTGTCATTGGTCCCAAAGAGCTTTTGTTCCTATATCACTTGATTTCAGAATCTTTTATAGTATTATTAATGTGATCGTCTAGTTAAAAATTTAAAACAAAATGTATTTTTTTAATAATGAAGTTGATTTTATTTCTTCCTATCCCTTCCCACTTTTAGAGGGAAATATAAACTCTCCAATAAAATTATAATTGACAATACAATTATTGAGAAGTAATTCAATTTTTTAATAGAAAAACAATCATCAAAATGTCAAATAATTAATATTTACCTGAGCTTAACACCTGAATGAATACGTAGATAAAACAAAAAACCAAATATTTTTTTCAATTCAACATAATCCAAATTATTTGTTTCATCTATCTCACGTCCTAAACCATTTTTCGTTTTGCAGTCTGAATTCAATTGTCAGTAAAAATATTACTTATTAAGTATTTTACCAAAATACTTGGAATTAACTCATTTACTTATATCCAAATAATCATCAAATCTAAGAGCAGAAATGAAGATTTTACAGGCAGCAATGCGGCTGTGTTATATGTCATACAATGCATCGATACGAAAGCAAGAATTATCTTCGAAAAAGATTTCGTAATATTTCTTTGAACATGATCAACGCATATAAAGGCAATATTAATTTAAATTGTTTGTACAATTAGAATACTTGGACTAATTCAAAAAGGAATTATCGAGCTCGCCTCATGTCTGGAACCTACATTAATTGAAAAACAATATTGGGAAAGATAGATGCGCATTTCGAATAATGAGCAGCCGTCGTCAGTGGCGGTTCGCCGATAGTAGATTCTAAAAAATATTTTCTTATTCAAAATTTAATATCGACGAACTTAACATGGTTGCTTTCTACCGGAAATGCGTATCTGGTTTTCCCGACATTTTTATGGCCATTGGAGCTATTAAATTTATCAACTTAATTAGTTTCAACAATTCTGAAAGGCGTATATTAGTATAACCTTTAATCTTTTCGAAATATTTCAGAAGAATTTTACTGCGTATATGTGAAACATGATTTGATCATCTTTCTCTGAAAGTGAAATGCCAGTCTACATATTTTAATAAAAGTATAATAATATACAATGTAACGATATATAATAAGATTTAAAAGCTACTCATAATAAAAATACAACAGGCAACATATCATAGCATGAATAAAATATTTAAAATTGAAGATAATAAAATTTACAGAGCTAGTCGGATTATCTCATAATTTTGAAAGTCAGAAAGGAAGGAAACGTAAAATTAATTTTTATACTTTATATTATTGATCAAAAGGAAGTTGTTTTCAAAAGCAAAAACGTATTCCCTTACATTTAAAAATAGTCTTCTTGTAATAACGATTTGGTGCTTGCATACTGCAAGCGCTTAAAAAATCACCATACACCAAGATCCTAACTCGTAAATAAACCAACGTGAGAGCATTTGAACTATAAATAAGATAATAGTTTTCATTTTCTGTGAAAGGCATCTATCCGGAATTTCTAAATTCTCTGACAATCGGCTCGTGTCCAAGTTTTCGAATTTCAAGTTTCATGGATTACCCTTTTTAAGCAATAACTATAATCATCATTAAGACAATAGCCTATATGTTACATTAAAATTTATTTAAAAATTAGGATATTTTGTGTGTTATGATCAGTGCCCTAACTAGGGCGGGGCAAGCGGGGCATCTGCCCCGGGCGCAACTAAAGAAGGGGCGCAAATATTGGTAATGGCAAGTTGTGCGAGGTTGCATAGAACAAGGACAGGGGCGATATCACTACTATACTTGTACCAGACATTACACATAGCAAAAACTATAAATTTCAATGATGTTATTGGTGACTTTGCTGCATTAAAATCACGTAGAATAATAATTATGTATTAAAATTATGTACATTTATAGTGAGAAATTACATCGTTCATAGTTTATTTTATCTATTAATTGTTCACCCAAAATTCATATAGTAAAAAATATTGGTATTAGAGATTTTTTATGAAGGGGGCGCATATTTGGTAGCTTGCCCCGGGTGCTATATAGCTAGTTACCGCTGGTTATGATTATGGTGTTCGAAAAAGACTTTTTTAATTTTCTGATGGCTGGAAATGTTGCCTTTTGTGATGCTTAGCTTGGGACAAATATTATTTTTGAAATTAAATAATATCTTACGTCTCTGCAAGCCGCTTCAAGTTTACACTTTCGGCGCCTGTGCAGCGCGCTGAAGGCCGCCGCACAGGCGGGACGCTGCGGGGCCGCCGCACTGCATGTTATTAGGGATTTTTCGCACATTTTACACGAAAGAAGGTGCCTTTAAACCTTGACAATGTACGCCTTTACAACGTACATGTACAATACAGTAGAATGCAACAATGAAACTTCGCAGTAGGCAGTGCGATGCATGGAGAGAGTGGTCGGCGGTCGTCTAACCACGTGGATTTTTTTGCGATCTAATCAGTCATCTTGAGAGTTTTCCAACATGGATAGAAAAAAGATGAAGAGGAGGAGTGCCGTGCACTGTCCTGTTTTCGGCGCTCCGAAGGAACTTAGCGAGTCCCGTCTTCCCACGTATGAAGACATGCTGAGGCATTACATGTAGATAAGGGTCGAAGAGGGAAAAAAGAAAAGGCTACAATCCACCAGCTACCACAACAAGTACCGAAATATCCTGAAATCAGTAAAATGAGTGGATCCCAGAACTCAGACTATGTTTCAGTCTTTTAAGGAAGATGGAGAGAAGAAACTGTTTGACATTTGTTCGTGCAAGTGCCCGAAATTAGTGCAGCGTGTTTGTACTTGTGAGCGCCAGCAGAAAGTGCCGTCGAGGGAGATAGAATTCTTGTTGGATCAAAGAACAGACAGAAAAATGATTATCGGAGAAATTGATAAAGAGGTAATAGAACAACTACAAAAAAGAGAGGAAAGGAAGCAAAATTCATCTCTGCGGGAAACTAAAAGAAAAGCATATTATCCTATGGATAGACGTCACAGAACGGTAAAATGCAAAGAAAATAGTTCCTCTTCAGAAGATGACAATACTAACCATGACTTTAAGAAAGATCCCTCTTTTGAACCAAGCATTTCATCCAAAAGTCAAATGTGTGATGCCCTTCCAAGCCTTGCGGTAGCTGCCTACAGGACCGGCGTGTCCGATAGAAGTGCCGCTCTGATAGCAACATCATTAACATATATTAATTATAACAAATTACAGCTGCCGGAATTCTACCCTGTGTCGCATATGAATCAACTGATCTCGCTTTGAAGAAAATTCACTTCTAGGATATCTTTTACAATTAACCTAATACATCTCACGCATTTACAATTTTAACCGTTACCAGAATTAAGTTACAAAGTGGTTGAAATTACATATTATGCATGTTCGCATAAAGCTGAAACTAAATTTTGAGAAGCACCTATCCGGCAAGTGGGGAGACCCGGGTTCGAATCCCGGTCAAGTTCAGAATTTGTCTCCTTCTAAAATCTCAAAAGTTACCAGAATTAATTTTCAGATTTTCTAAAATATTGATATCTTTTTACAAGAAAAGTTAAAAAAAAATGCTCAGCTCGTCAGCTTCCCTCTCCTTCCGCTTGTTGACTCTCATATTAAACAAAATTTTATATAAAATATTAAAGACATTCAGTTTGATTTTTAATATTTAAATCTATAGATTTAGACTTATCTTCTTGAATCTGATTTTCATTGAAAGCATATGGTAAAAGATTCAAGAATCAGAAAAGCTGTTAAACGAACTTATTCTTTTAGCTCCGACAGCACAAAAGTTTGTTTGTTCATCACTATGAATGAATTATACTACACGATTAAAACATACATTTTTTAATTGCAACATAAATGATTGAGCCAATATTTAGACTTTGCAACGAACGTCTAAATGAGAAAACTAGTTAGGTATGGAAGTTAACAGCTAAAGAAGATAGAATTTGCGGATAACAGAGCTTTAGTAATTAAAAGGTTGACAGAAGACATTTTAGCTCCGAGCTTGAGAAGACAGGGAGTGTTGATAGTTCTCAAACACTCCATATAAGGATCAAATATAATATAAAAGACAAGGTTAGATTGATACGGTTTTTATGGTTTACGGTAAACCAGGGATCTAACGGAAGGTATAAAACTGCCGAATGAGTAGTAAAATTAAGTTCAAATAGATATAGATAGATTAAATGTACCAAAAAAACTATCAAGACCACAAAGGTGTCAGTTAATAAAATTTTAAATGGGCAACAAAAATAAATAATTTATTTATATTATCAGCCAACAACTTTTCTATGCTCGAAATAAATAGATGGAATTAATGGATCTTATGATCCCTATGCTTCAAGCATAAACTGTAATAATGTGAAATTTGGAAACAGGAGAAAAATTCTGCTGTGATTGGTAACCGAACCCAGGCCTTTCACTTGCCGGGCGGATATTTTACCATTGAACTATCGTAGCAGAGTAATTTTCCTGTTTCAGAACGAGAATGTTTTCTTAGGTTAGGACCGTGCTAGCCAAGCTAGTATCAACCAGCCCCAACGGATGTCCTCAAAGAGATACGTCGAAGAAAACTCCTGCCTTCTCAATGGTGAGAATGCCTAATTATAAATAGATGGAATTAATGGATCATATGATCCCTATGCTTCAGGCATAAGCTGGAATGATGTGAAATTTGGAAACAGAAGAAAAAATCTGCTATGACCCTGGTTCGATTCCCGGCCATAGTAGATTTTTTTCTCGTTTCCAAATTTCCCTATATTCGAAAAGTAAGTAAAATAATTGGAGTGAATTTAATCTTTCTCGGATGGCTTAGAGTCACAACTGACACAACTCAACACACTTCGTAGTCTCGTTTAATTCGTTTGAATATGCTTCTCTTCGCCGAAATTACAATATGACTAATAAAATATTATATCGGTGTGCCACAAGAAAAACTATGCTACGCTTTTCTCTTTATTAAAATTTAATTTCATCTACAAACATGCCAAAATTCACAATTTTCCTCTCACCTTGCAATTAGTTAAAATCTAAATTAGCATTATCATATATTTATCTGCATCGTTCAAAGCAAATAAAACTTCCAACTCGCCATTAACATTTTCATAAGAACATTTTACCACTACTGCATATAATTTTCATGCAATACCTTTGCAACAAAATAAACTCAAAACACTTCTAAAACCTATCGTGCGCCAGAGAAAAAAATATATATTTTATCCCGGAGTTTTACAATGACAGGATAAAACTATATTAGTGTATCTAACGAAATGACATCGAATGTTTTTATTGTTTGATACTCGTCCGATAGTGATGAAATTAATAGGTAGGTACATCACAAAGAAAGACAGATTTGAAATTGTTGGAAGTTCAGTAAGAAAAAAAATTATTATTAAAAAATTTCTATTAGGCATAAAGAACGGAATAAATATCCGTAAAAAGCAAAAGTAAATTAATTAGTCGCGAAATATCATAGACGTTTTTATGGATAATACGCAGAGGCGATTTCTTAATGAACCCGTGAAAAATGAACGAATCTAAGAACTGAATTTTCATTCTTGAGAATACAAAAGCATTCCGTTAAAATTGATAAAATGTAACCGTATAGTATGCATCATATTAACTTAAAATGCTCATCCAACTTGGAGAAGCCAAATTTTCAGGATAAGTTGGTCTACATGAGGGCTAAACATGGTACATATTTGGTGGATCTAAAAGTAGCTGCAGAGGAGTAATCGAAGTTTTTTTTCCAATACCTTATTTTCACTTCCACCCCATAAAAAAATCTGACGTGGCCACCACATGACTTTCTCCATATCTGTAATATTTCTAAAAATTCCAAATAGGTTACATAATAATAAATATTTTAAGAAACTGCGAAAAAATTTTACTTTACAAAGAACAGAAATAAGCTCAAACCATAGCCTTCTGATATTGGATATAGCCACAAAGCTCCAACAATTAGGAAAGAAAAAGGAGCGTTACTAAGACGTAACTAAGCGTCAATTGTTAACAATAGTCGTCGGTAGGTGGCAGCTAAAAATATAAGATATCTCTTAAACAATGCATTATAGAGAAAAATATTTCAAACAAAGGTTGTAGAAAATTAAATTTCCTACAACGTTTGTTCTAATACAATTTCACATTTATCAAATATTAAAGCAAATATTTCAAAATAACGGATAAGTGACAATAGTAAACACCCACTTCCGTTTGACCGATTTTTACCAAAAACTAAGTTCTTGTGACTTTTATAAAAATGTTAAATATAAAATTTCGCGTTGACCTGATTAATAGCTTTTCAGTTAGAGCACCCACAAAAAAGCTATCACATACACTCACACCGACATCATCGAGAAAATGGTCAAAACGTGTTCAGGGGACCTCAAAACGTGTATTTCCGTTGAAATCTCGAAGTCGATTTTTATATGAATACAATACTTTCCTCTATACTACGTATTTGGAGAAAGTAAAAAGTGCCTTACGTAATTTGCGCTGAAATTCTTCCTTCACTTGTTTTAATTAGTTATCTACAAAAAGAGAGTTCTATTTTGCCTGATGGTAACTTAATTTTTTAAGCGTTCTTTACAGAAAGTAAACAAAGAATGCCTTATGGTCCCGTCCTGTCCGCCCGTCTGTCCGTCCGCATGTTCCATCTGAGAAACTACTGGGCGTGTTCATGAAATTTGGCATTCACGGCATAAAGGCAAATAAAATAAGTAAATGATATAAATGGTTCACGTAGCCTAATCGGTAGTGCCACTTTACTGGTGACAACAATGAACTTTTCTTTCCGTATATCTCGTAAAATATCACTTATAACAAAAAATCTTTTTGCTAACAATAAGTTTGTAGAACTAATCAAATAGCAACTGTTTTTTTATCAAAGGAGTAGCCGCTTTCATGAAAATCAAACGAGAAAGTCGTAATTCACTTTGAACTTAGAAAAATTTTCTCGTACATTTTAATTGTTTTCAAAGAAAACAATCTTCGTGGCAACTGAATTAAACAATATCTGCTTTAAATAACTAATTTATTTTATTTTATTTCGTACGCACGCAACAATTAGTAAATGAAGGGAAATGGATTATCTACGAAGAAGAAATAAACGTAAATACGTCTATTTTCTTTACGTATAAAAACATTTGTAAGTGAAAAGAAATGTGTAATTAACTGTGAATGAATGAACGTGAACATAAATATTATATTACTACTATTCGAGTGAGGTAAGTATGCTTTAAATAACTTTCGATTGTTTTAATAAGTACAATCGATTAGGAAATAAATCGGTGAATGAAAAATTCTATATTTCTTTGGCATACCAGTTCTCAAACATTATACTAAACCAGTCATTTTAATCTTTTTTGATATGATTGCATAAATCGTAAAGAACACCTCTGCCTATGGACGCATGATGTATGCATCTTTCTTCTCTTGTTTTAATACGAACCGAATAAAGTTATTCGATGTTGTTAATGTGGTTATCAAGAAATAATCTCTACTACTTAGGAAGCTGATGGCGGATAAAATAATATTTTATTTGAATATTTTTGCTTAGATATAAACCGCCCCACGTGCATGTTCGTCCTTTTTTGATCATTAAAATATTTCGATGCTGTTTTACCATCAATAAATTATGTATACATATATATATCTTATTGTCATTGTCCGAAACCTTCGATACAATCAATTGCAAGGGATTATCTAAAATGATTCGATTGGTATGCATATAAATAGAATAAAAATTGGAAATTGATGGAATAAATAAAACTATGCAGAATGGCATAAGCTGTAATTTGGGAATAACTTTGAAACAAAAAATTCTGCTCTGACCGGGAATCGAACCCGGGACTTCAACTTGCTGGGCGGATATTCTATCACTGAACTACCGTAGCAGATAATCTTTCCTGTTTCTGAACGCGGGTGTTTTTCTTAGTTGGGTCCAGGCTAGCCAAGCTAGTATCAACCAGCCCCAACGGACATCCTCCAAGAGAACGTCGAAGAAAAACCCCTCAGGTTGATACTAGCTTGGCTAGCCCGGACCCAACTAAAAAAACACCCGCGTTCAGAAAGAGGAAATATTATCTGCTACGGTAGTTCAGTGGTAGAATATCCGCCCGGCAAGTGGAAGACCCGGGTTCGATTCCCTGTCATAGCAGAATTTTTCCTGTTTCAAAGAATACAAATTATTTATCATTTCTTCCAACTGCCCCACGATGATTGATTACAAGCCAAACCATCCTAGTTGCAAAAAGATTCATCTTTTAGTCGACATACACAAGAAACCCTCATGAAGAAATACAGTAGATGCCGCTTAATATGATGTCATTCGGTTCTAAGCATTAAGCGACTAACAATAACAACAACGGCAATAAAAGGCAGACTTGTATTTTTATTAGATACAAGCTTTAAGAATTCCGCATTCAATTACAAAAGGCGCCTCATGATGATTATCGGTGATGAAAAGGGGCATCTGCTGGATTAAGTGGAGAATGAGAAAAACAATGATAATACAAGAAATAAGAAATCAAACCATCATTTTTGTGGAGAAAGAGACTGCACACCTGAAAGAAAACCTGAGTAAGAAGAGAAATAAGAAGGGAAGGAATACACTTAGACGCTTTTAAGAAAAAATAACAATCAATAAATGAAGTAGGTTACGCAGAAAAGAGTTATATAGATAGCCGGGTTTCTCCCGTGATCAGAGGACCTTTCTGCTGACAAGTTACCGATGCTAATAAACCTATTAAAAGAACGATAATGAGGAAATAGTTAAGATATTTTTAAGAATTCCCTCTCAAAAACATCTCAATCACTCTTCTTATTAAGAGCTTTCTCTTAAAATATCATAATCATAACTAAAAAGATGGAATAATGCGAGAAAGGGGACAAAGAGTGGTAGAAAGAAAGTTTACATTGCGGATTATTTGAATAAAGTTCTCCACCTCTCGTCACGTTCTTGGCTCACCCATGATTCTTCTATTCTTCTTCTCTTAACCCTCTCCTATTTTTAAACATACCAAAATACTTTTTCACTGCTTATAATTTTCCCTATCCCCCAACAGTTTACCTTATATATACCACATGGCTCATTTTAAAACAGAAAAAGAGAGAAGGATGCGAAAGACGGCATGTATAAGGATTGAGATAAACTGGTTTATGAAGTCAGGAAGAAAACGTGAAACAAATGATTACCAGAACATAACTAAATATCGATCGGCTCAAATTTGGGAATTCAACTGTGATTAAAAAATAATTAGTACCGTGTGCAATTCGGTTTTACGCTCTCCATTTCTCATGGATTAACCCAGCGGTTTCCAAACATTACAAATCCGCGCCCCCCTTATCTAAGAAAACTCTCTTTGCGACTCCTTCTCCCGTACCATGTTTAATCAAAATTCGTAAAAAAAATACCTAATGGACCTACAACTGGCACTTAATACAATTATCCTAAGAAAAACATGGATGCAAACGATACATCCTAGCCACTTGAAGGCTAAAATTTGACGGCTGTATATTGCAGATATCACGATTAACGTGGTTAAACAGATTGTAAATATACGTCGAATCTTTTGCGTCACAAAATTTGTAAACCTCTGGATGGACCAATAAAATATTATGGAAGAAATTATAAAGACAAAAACATTAATCATAAATGTATTTAAAAGTTTTCCTAGCCACAGATTTTAACTTATTCACAAATGCGCAAAAAGTGATTCATTACAATATTATCTACTGCTTTGTAATTGTGAAAACATAATGCCTCTGAAAATGGATAAAATTAATAAATGGCATTGTAAAAGACAAAAATGTAGCCTCTGGAAAGGAAGGATGCAGAGTATTCATAGCGAACATCAAGGAAAGTGGAAATGAAATATATATATAATTTTAATTAATAGCAATTCAATTATATATTTTTTAAATTTAGAGAATAACTCTTAGCACCTCAATAAAACATTAGTTAAAATACTTGACGCGATCTGATTTTTTTCTGGTTTCTTGAACCAAACAAATAAGGAATCAGCCTATATTCATGATTTGAGAAAACATTCGTTAAAATAATCCATTCGTTGCTTTATATGATCAAGGTAGCTACGACCTCAAACCTGTCAGAGTATATGTACAGAGAGATTTAATCTTAAGTCATACATCATAATACGACAGCTATCAAGTTATCTACTTCTGTGTAGGTTCGGAACACCAACTACCTCCTACACTCTTCTTTATCTTCTCTTACCAATCCATTTCTTTTAACTGTCCACGATCGTTGAATTCTCTTCTTCTCTCCTTTAATACTCCCTCCCTGTCGGTCTTGGTAGACGGGTGGTTAGAAGAGTGGTGTCCAACCACAACGCCACTAGCCATTGGTGGCGAATCGGCCATTGATATGTGGCGAATTGATGCTCACAGACCACCTTCTACTATTTTTTATTAGTTTATTAAATCAAATAGTATTATTTGTTATAACTGTTTGTGTAAATTTTACACACAACGGCCTTTTCGCAACATAATACAAAATATAGGCAGGTCGATGCCATCTTCTTAGATTTTAGGAAATTCTTTGATGAGGTATCTCTCAGTAAGTTAATAACGAAATTATAAACCTTAGGCGTTAATTACAAAATTGTTAGCTGGATCCGCGAATTTTTAAATCATAGGAGGCAGAAGGTTGTTATAGATGGGAAACCCTCGAACTTAGTGGAGGTTGTCTCTGGCGTTCCACAGGGTAGTGTAATTGGTCCGTTATTATTTCTGATTTATAAAAACGATATCAGCTTAGTACTCAGGAGTAAAATAAGACTTTTCGCGGACGACACCTTCATTTATAGAGATATAAGCAATCCGGAAAACCATCAGTATCTCCAAAATGATCTAGAAACTATTTCTGCGTGGAGTAATGAATGGCAGTTATAGATCAACCAAGAGAAAAGATGCGTCATCAATTTCTGGAGAACCAAGAATATCTCATTGGATGTTAATTATTTTTTGGCCGGAGTAGAGATTCCAGTTTCAGACTCGATTAAATATCTTGGAGTAACGATCCATCGTGATCTCCGGTGGGACACCCACATTCGCCGATTGATAGGTGCCGCTAACTAAAAGCTGCCTTTATAGGGATAATAGTTCGAAATAGCTCCGAAAAAGTGAAAGAATTATGTTATTTATCATTGGTTCGACCGCAGGTCGAATATGCGTCAGCTGTGTGGGATCCCTACGAAAAGGGACTCACTAACGAGATAGAAAAGGTTCAGCGCAGGGCAGCTAGATTTGTAAAGAGAAATTACGATAGTAAACAAAGCGTAACATCATTAATAGAAAATCTGAAATGGACATCGTTAGAGGTCGGGGTGCCGGTGGTGTAGTGGTTAAGACGCTGGCTGCTACTTGCCTGCTACTCGAAAAGGCAGCGGGCACAAATCCTGCGCAAGTAGGATTTTTTTCGAGGTCGTTCGGCTCGCTGTTTGTGTGGTTTGAGGACACCGCGCAAATTCAGCGTTCCGTCCATCGGAAGAGGCCTTAAGCCGTTGGCCTCATTGGTGTTCTTCGTTAAGAGTAGGCTAATGCCGGCACTGGGTTTCTCTTTTCCCTTGCTATCCAGCTATTCATTGCACTACCTCTTAGATACCCATTGCGCGTAGGCAAGAGGTTAATCATCTTGGAACATACATTACTACTATCGTTAGAGGAATGTAGGCTGAAGGCTAGATTTAAACTACTGGAAAAATTTATGTCGGAGGGACTAGCGAATGAAGTAGTAGGACTTATCAAAAGCCAGACGTATCTCAGAAGGCAGGATAACGAGAACAAGATTCGCGAGATCTATTGTAGAACGAAGCGATATAAAGGATAGTTTTTCCCTAGGACTACAAGAGAACGGAATAGGAAAAGATAACGTAGGAAAACTAGGGATGCACTGCATCCGCTGCCATCCACCAAAAAGGTGACTTGCAGGGTATCATGTAGATGAATAAATTGGGCTTTAGACAAAAACAAGGCCACAGTGATTCACAATAATGATTCGCGCCTTCGCACCCCTGGTTGCCACTGCTACTTACAATAAGTGTGGATAATCGAAAGGATGTGGTACAAAATTTATAATTTCGCTGGAGGCTAACGTTTGCTTCCTGAGAGACGAAAAAAATATTTTAGTTTCCATTGCGTTTTTTTCTCAAGTTCAAAAAATCTCCATGCAAAAGATGAAGACAACTTTTTTAATTAACATATTTATCTTTAACTCAAGATTATTTATTTGTAAAAACATATGAGCAGGCATACATGCTAAAAACGAAGACTCACAGATTGCTGAACGGTGGATTTGTGCCAACTCACTGTGAATACTTGGGTAGTGCGGTGTCACAGAAATTTTGTAATGACGTAAAATAATGTTCCCATGACATAAGTCTATCCACGATGACAACGTAGAGAATAAATCTGAATCAGGGACTGTAAGAGGCGGTCTATATGTACAAGTTTTTTGCCAGATAATCAAATTCAAAGAAATGCCAAGGTCTTCTTATGTCTAAGATTACATTGATGAATCAGAATTCTGCAAAAGCTAAATGGTTGTGAATTTTAAAGCTTTTGAAAAAAGTCTGATTCATCAGATAATCAGAGATTAATATAAAAACATTTGCACAAATATTTTGACCAATTATAAGAGTTATTTACATCAGCTATTATTTCACTAGAGAATTATCGAGCTCGTCTTTTGGTCGAAAGCAAATTAAAAAATAAGTACTTCTATATCAAAAATTGAAAAAGCTAGTACCTACTTATCTTAGATAACTCCAAAAGCCATAGCAAGGTTATGAAAAACCAGACTCGCATTTCGGCAACGATGCAACCGTCTTCAGTGGCGATTCACCGAAAGTAGATTCTAAAAAGAATTGCGCATCAGGTTTTTCATATCCTTGTATGGCTACTGGAGATTAATAAGAAAAGTATTTGCTTTTCAATTTTTTTATATCGAAGCGCTTATTCTTGCATACCTCAGCTATGTTATTAATAAATCTTAACGATGGGCTAATACGGTTTCTACATACATAGATAATGCTCTCCATATTCTGAAACTTCCGAATTACAGTATACTGCCTCAATCCTAAGTAAGAATTACATTTTATTAAAAACGACGATTATGTTCCTTTTCATTTTTTATTTAAGTTTTGTATCTTTCCTTTCCTTTTCATTGCATTTGTATGTCATATTCCTATCCGAAAATTACCTTCGATCAATGTTTTTTCCCAAATATGACAAATAAAACATGAAGGCAAAACAGGAAGAGAAACGAAAAGGTTTCAGTTGACTGACGACTTAAAAAGGTAAGTTGGCAAGAATTACAGAAGGCTGCGGAGAATAGGAGAACCCGGTTTAAAGTATAATCACGGACCTGTCAGCCGAAAGATCAGTAATGGCAATGATCAAAAACATAATTATAAGTATGTACATAAATATGTTTATTTCTGTATGCGAAAATGTGCGTTTTTTTATTTACATGCATTCATCTACGTATGCGTTACACGCCCCAATCGGATATTTCGCAAGAAAGTAGTATATGATACAGAAACTGGGCATCAAATGTATAACTGAAATTTGTTATTCGCATTTATTTTTAAAATAACTGATTCGGGTTAAGCGGAGTCTACAAAAATATATAAATATAGATACAGATATGAAAACTGACAAGTAAAAAAAATTAATCGAAGTTTATCCACTGTTGTTATAGCCATCGCCGATTCCGTAGCATAACCGAAGAATTAATGCACATATTCCTTTTGAAGCGAGCCAATACTGATAAAAAGCAAAACAAATGCTGACCGCAACAAAGTACTCTTGGGAACAACTGCTGAATTTCCTTCTCCAACTGAAAGTTACATCCATTACGAGACCTTTGATATTCCTCCTATTTGCTGAGCCGATACCTCGTGGACGCTTTTTATTTATTTAGTTCGGCGGCAGTTAGAATAATTAATCAAAAGGAAAGCCGATTACAAATTCTTAATATGTCCCCATTTAATAGTCCAGGCATTTAAGAGAGGTAAATAAGAGTAATGTTACTTCGGCGAGTTGACTTTTTTGTCTTGAACAGCCTAGAAATATTCTTAGTGCGAAGGTAACGCGAAACTATTTTATCTCCTATTGTAATGTTAAAATTAGAGAAACGACAAACGTCTGCATTTCTATCTATACGCGATACAACTTTGTGAATACATTAACATTTTTACAATAAAATAGCTGCTAACACAATCGTAGTACCACAATTTACATTAAAGTCTTCTATTTTTAAAACTGCATTAATATTTAAAGAATTATAAAATTAAGTTAGCGGCAAAGAATTCATTTATTACAAATATTAATTGAAAATTTGGAATAAAAGTGATTATACTGCGATGGTGACGTGCAATTGTAGTATATGCTTGTATTAATGGTTTAAAAAACAAAATGACAAATGTGATTGAAAAAATCGAGAAAAAAAACTAAAAAGAAAGTTATCGTGAGTTCCAGGAGGCCTGGCAGTCAAAATCAACAGCAGGCGTTCACAGATAAATATGACAACAATTTAATTTAGATATTATGGAATGGTTTGAAAAGACATTTAAACCTCACGTTTTCTAGAAGGTTCTCAAATTTATCAGAGGCCCTTAAAAAAATACATTGACACAGAGTTTTCAAAATGAAAAAGGAAAAATAATTTCTACTCATAAGCAATAATCAATCATTTTTCATTATTTAATATTCATGAATAATCGTGAAGGTAAAATTTATATCGTTAAAAATGAAAGTGCGCCTCAAAAGAATTTTGAAATTTGAAAAAGTAACAGTAATTAAACAGCCAGTCAGTCAGTCATGGGGCAATTAATAAACAAAAATTCTTTAGCCTTTGCAAAGCAAAATGAAATAAACATGGTCGTCTATTAGAAACAAAGGATATGTTGAATACTGACACCACCTTTACACAACAAACCCTCATTGGCCTTCCGATCGCAATCCCCAGAAGAAGACAACCACGGAAGAACACCTAAGACGACCACCCGGAATAAGAATTCGACCACCGCCACCAGGGAGAATCATCACTCACGCCTTCCTCTTCCGCAAACATACTCAGGGATTGGGGAAAAACACCAAAAAATAACACAAACTCGACACTTCGAATAAAATTAAACAAACGAGGAATTTCCACGAAAAACACCGCCACAAAAAACCACCCACACCCCTCACAACACACACACACACATTCACAACACACTCCGTCGTAAGGAACTTCCCGACACCCGAACCGCAGCCCACGACACACAGGAATAAACAACCCCCCTCCCACCCGTGGTCTAAGGAACCTCGCGCCATCTTTCAGAACGAAACGACCATATTTCCCTCCCTACCTTTTCATTTTTTTGCGCGCGAGACCCTTAAAAATTCCCACCATTAACCCTTCTTAGTGCCACCCGCAAGAGGTAGAGAAAATCCATGACCTAGGACAAGCCGTCGGAGAGAGAGAGAGAGAAGCTGATCCCGAAGGGGAAGGGTTTGTTGTAGTAGGAGGAGGAGATGGCGCGTCGCGGGGTGGAAAGACAAGAGAGGGGGGAGCGAAAGGAAAAGGGTCTCTTTCCGAGGGTAAGAAGGGGCGGGAGAGGGGAAGGGAGGGGAGGATGACGTGGGCTACCCCAGACGGGAAAAGGGAGGACGAGTTTGAGGTAGGCCTTGGCTGCCGCCTCCGAATTCATTAGGAAGTTTGCCGCTCCCCCACTCCGGAGAATGTCACCCGAGGAATAAAAGGGGTGAGAGAGAGAGAGAATTGGGGTTTCCCCTGTCTCCTTCTCTCCCATTTTAGATTCCTCCGCACCCCACGGAAAAGGGATTAAAAGGTGCAAGGGTACCTCGCTCGCGTGGAGATCGAAAAGGGTACGCATACCTGAGGGTTGCATAAGTATGAAGCATATGCATCCCTTTACTTTTTATCTCTTCCCTGGAAAACCCTTTGGTCTCCTTAATTTTTTTACCTCCCTAGCCAGGGTACACAAAAGATAGGGGGAGAGGAAAGAAAGGGATCCGCAGGACAGCAGTATATCACGGGGGAAAGGGATGGGTTACCTCGTTTAACTTAGAGAGATGTTGGGTTGGGTTTGAAAGAGCTTCTTAACGTATGCTGAGGTCCGAGAGGGAAACGCGATGGGGAAGGAGGTATGGTAAGTAGGAAAAAAAGGTCGAGATTGGGAAAAGGGTCACTTCTAACTTCCCAGTAGTCATTCTCATGCATGCGATGAAAGACCTATACCGCGGACCTCCCGAGGTCTCCAGAAGTTACGAACTTTGCATATCGGTCCCTCCAGGAAAGCACCGTTAAGGGGACCGCGGCTTCCCTCTCGGTTCCTTTTCCTTAATGAGGGATTCGGCTGCTTTGCATTCTTCGCGAAGGGTCGAAGGAAGTGGAGGGTCAGTTTCTCACGGAATAAAAAATAATGGAGTCAACGTTCTTTTCGCGGCCTGCGTTGAATTCCTCTAGCGAGGTAAAGGGGTACGTAACCCCTTTACCGGAAGGGGAAAAAAATTAAGGGTCCGACCCTAAAGGACGGTGTATTTGTGTGTGCTTCGTTTTAATTGTGTTTCGGAAAATTTTATGCGGAAAGGATGGACCTCCAACGGTTTTACCTCTACGCTTATCACTTAAGCGGGGCGTGAAAAATGTTCCTTCCTTTGGAACCGCGTCTGAGACGCTTCTTCGTTTTTGCGCGATGGAATCGTGTGAAGAGGATACTGGGAAGGATCTCAAAGGGGTAAGTTCTCTCACTCTCTTGCACGCACTCGCATACATATTTATATAAATGGCTCGTTGGGACGCTACGTAAATTTGCATCTCTGGAAATTCAAATTTTAAATAAATACCCACGGTGAGTTTCTCGTTTGGAATGGATCACGACATTTATCAAGCGAGAAGAGCGGACAGAAGCATAATTTCTCATTCGACTTTTAAAAAAGTCCTGAGTTCCGTTAAGTGTACCTACTCGTGGGTTTGAAATGAACTTGCCTCTCTGCCGAATGATTTGAAGAAACGTTAAACTTTTTACCGGTAAAATTTCTTGGCGTCAAAACCGACAGTTAGTGAAGCTACACTTACGAATACCAAAATGTCCGAACTGCTTCATGATGACAGAATCAACCGTTTTGCCTCCTTTAATATCCATAATCGGTTAAAATAATTATTTTTAAATAATAGGAAGTTAATAAAATGGTATTCGTTCTGCCGTATACTTTGTCACAATAAAGCGCTCTACGACTTTAACACTGAAAAGTGAGTAAATTGACCGTTTTTCTATTAGATGACGGCCTCAAAATGCCTATAGCCTCCTTATTGCTAGATGCCGCAACATTGTCGTTTGACCACCAATAGCTGGGCCAATGTTATCCTGAATAACCAAGCTACCCATGTAAATCTCCAAGTATTGCCCATTATTACATGCGGAAAGAGGTCTGAAAAGGGCTAGTCAAACATATAAGTTTGGTGCGGACGAATAAATTGGGACGAAGAAAAATTCAGGTAGAAGCATTAACATGTACCTGCAAAATGTGCCGAAGGGCCAACCGTCCTTTTTGGAGGATAGGGTCGGAATCTGTGCAACAGAATGGTTCAACAGGAGGCCGAAACCTAAAAGAAAAGAATACCGGGATTAATAATTAAGTAAGCCACACAATATGTGTCCAGACTAAGGCTCAGTGATATAAATTTATCTAGTGAACGCCATCTTGCATTGATAAATATTTTTGTAAGGAATCGATTATTGCTATCTAGTGAAATCCAAAATATTCTATATTTTTTGAGAGCTTGCCTTCCAACCTCATCACGTAAATATCTTAACACTGAAGACCAAAATACCATTCCTAATATTATATATATCTCATATATTCCATAACTATAGAATATATTTAAGATAAAATGAATTATATACCAATTTACAACAAACTACCTCTTACGTTTAATGTTCTTGGACAAATTTTATACTTCACCTTACATATTTTCGTTAATTATTTTAAAATCATCGATTGGTCACTTTTCAGATGCTTAAAATGACTTAACTAACAAAAGCCAGGGTAACAGTAATGCGAAACCAAATTTCTAAAAGAAACTTGGCCGAGATGGCTTTGTTGCTCAATTTAAGTTTTGAGATCTCTGTCTTAATGGAATAACTTGCTTCAGTTCACTTTCTCTCACAAGTGCTTCGCGTAAGATTACTTTTAAATGATGAAATAAATTCCTCGGAAAATATTCGAACACTCCTCAAGTTTGGAGAAAATTATGGCTTTCAATAATTTCATACCTTTAATTGGTCTCGATTAATTCTTCGTTCGTGAGACAAGAATCGTGTAAAATTGCTCTCTTTATCGGGAATGAAATATTTCGGGCGCCGTTTTCTGGAAGGCAATTAGTGCAAATGCGAATAAGAACTGGTTTGCGGTTCTTTGTTTCAGAAACAGGTGTAACGCCCAATTCATCAGGAGCACCTAGTGAAAGACGACTTTTTTTTAATTAAAGGAGCTCCTCCTACTGAAACTTTCCAGGGATATTAGACGGCATAACTAAGTTGAAACAGTCTGGGATATAACCATAATATATAACGAATTCCGTACTTTAGCAAGACAAGCAAGAGAATAAAAGATTTTCTCCAGAATTAATCCTTATCCCACTGTCGCAACCAATACGCAATGATCTTTATAAAATGAGGTACATCGAGCGATAAGTCTCCGTAAAATGAATATGGTCTACGAGCAAAATCCGAATTCAAATGATAATCAATTTAATTTAAAATTTATACCAAAAGAATGCAGTATTGGAGACAAATATTCCTATAATGCCTCGTTCAAGCGTCGGAATTTCAAACGTCTAACAATGGCCAACCCTTCGGAAAAAATTCTATTTATCGCATTTTTTTTATTTAACCGCGTTTTATCAAAGTGTCTGCGTTTTAAGTACACTTTTCTGAGAATAACGACTTGTCCTAGGAAGAGGAACCAGAGCGGGAAATTTATTGAAATTGATATCCTGTTCATCTTCTGGGAAGACACTGCATTCCATACAGTTTGCTTTATCGAAATGCTTAAAAATAGATCATCTCCCTAACTAAAGAATTACATCCCTTGCAAAAAAGATAGGTTACACCTAACGCTGGTGTTATATACATCGGTAAAACATTAGAAATTTTTTTTAATCTAACGAAAAATTTCCCATTGCCAGAGGTTGCTTCATCCGTTTATCCTGCTCGGCTATTTCCGCTATTAGAGAAAGTCTTTCTGAAATAACATAAAATAGAGTAAACAATAGAAAAATTGGTGAAGTCCTTGCCCTTCGGTACAAATATACAAACCCTGTATGTTCAAGCGGTGACCGAATGAAACCGTGATGCAGAAAATAACACAAGATGTTACCAGATGATTGTAATAAAACATTCACTCAATTTTTCAGCGAATGAGTGCTCAAATAAATAAGATTATTTTCCTAAAGTTAATGATGCCAATAATATGTAGTTTAGATTAAAATACTTGCTTATTAGATGTCCGTTGGCTCGTTTTAGATGAATGATGCAGAGGTCCTATTGCCACAAAACACTAAACGACATACGCATTTTAACTGAAAGGTAAACATCAAAATTAGGAATTGCCATAACTTCAAATTGTCTGGCTCATATCATGGATTGTATTAAATGGAAAATACAGACGATCGTAAAACGGTCGAGTATACCGGGTGCTCATTTCAGCAACAAAATAGCTGACCTCAGTGGCTATTCATTGATTGCCGTGTCTGAAATTACATTTAATCACATAACTGCATTATAGCTACAGTAGTCACCTTTGTAATCCATTAAACTAAGAGGATGACCTGTTTATAAGGGAACAAACAACATTAAAAGCGTTGGTCTTACTATTTAAGTTATCAACAAAAAATCCATTTACGAACGAAAAACGACAATTGCCTGATCTTTCGATAAAAAGAAAGGTAAGCATTTTGAAGTACGATATCGAATTTTAGCTGTACGAGAATGTAAAAATTTAGGTTATTTTTTATCATTCGCAAGTATCAAAAATTGAAAATTAAGTAGATATCTTAGTTATCTCCAATAGGCATATCAAGGTTATGAAAGAACAAATGTGCATTTCGGTAATGCACCGTCTCCAGTGGTGATTAAGCAAAAGTAGCATCTAAATTGTTATAGCTATTGGAGCTACTTAGGATAAGTGCTTATTTTTTCAATTTGTGAAACTTAAGCGCTTATTCTTGAATTTGTCTTTAGCCATAAGACGAGCTCGATAATTCTCTAGCGGACTCATAAATATGTGCCTCTAAATAAATTTATCGTCATTATATTCCACGTCGCTTTCAATGTTTTAGCATGTAGAGAGTGGTATTACTTCCCGGGATGCCGCAGCTGATTCCTTGGGGCGCCGCGAAGAAAATGGTTAAATAAATAAATCAACGATTTGGAAATGTTGATAGATCATCAAGGCAATAATATTTCTTCTAATAAATGCATCCAAACACTTATTTATATAAATAAAACATTGTTCAAAATAGAAGGTTCCGCAAAGTTCTGTTTATCTTGCTTATGTTGGGAACCACCCTCCTAGATGTTTCCTCTAAATAAAGTTTCAAAACCTATTGCGATCGCAAAAAATGGCTTCAGCGATGTATTCCGCTGCTGCGTGAAAAAATGCTATTCTCCATAATACCATCTCTGCAACATGCATCATGGGTACTTGGACCAGACCGTTCCAACTTCGACCGGGTCGGCCAGCCAGCATCCTATTCCCATTCGTCGTTTCTACAAAAAAAAAGAACTTGCCCTAAGCGTCGAGGGCTCAGCAGGATCCTATGCGACACAAACTGCGTCCCCTCTCGCATTCAGCGTTTTTATTGTTATCGCCGCTGAAAATTATTTCCCGGCGAGAGCTTCGTCGCATAGGAAACGGATGCTTCCGAATGCGTTCCCAGGTAGAGACAGATCAACGCGAGGGGGAAAAAACCCAAACTGAATAATTAGTCCCTCGTCAAACAACGCATTACATCTCTAAATAAACATAACGCCGCTATCGTTTTTCCAAGTTTACCTTCTCACGCTCGCGTATGCGGTCGTTCCGCGAGGAGCCTTCGCGTGGAGCCGGAATGAATATTCGCCCCATCTCGTGATGCGCGATATTCGCGCGTGTTTCCCGCATCAAATAGTCGTGGCAGCCGCCGGGCATCTGCTAAACTGATCGATAATGAATAGATTTCTAAATTAAACGGCCTTAATAACATCGCGATTCATTTATTCGGGTCGGAACTGTTTCGAGGAAGTTCCCAGATTTTAACGATTATACACATTATAAATTAATTATTAGCAAAACAAGATAAATATTACATATATTATCGTGTGCACCCGAATTAAAATTCAAGAGCGACATTTTCCCTGCTATTTACGGCAAAATATCAAATCCCGACATGTCTGTTGGTGCCTCTTGACTTTGGCCCCGCTCGTCTCTCCTTCGATACGGCACTGATCTGTTTCTATCGTGCGTTTTCCCCACATTTGAAACAAACTTTGAATATTTTTTCCAGAAAAGTTTCATTTCAAGTCTGGTATATATTATGTTTCGGTGAATGCATTCTTGATAGCTTCCGTTGAACGGCAAGACAGAAGAGGTGGCGGTTTTTCGGTTAATGAATAATTTAGAAACGTTTACGTTTTTCAAAAATTAAATACCTAGTTTGTCTGATGAGTTAAATCCAACTGTCAATCAAGTAAACTAATGCAGTCTACGAAGCATCCGTCCTTAGTGGTAATTCACAAATGGTCGACCCATAATAAATCGTTTTATGGCTATAGATGCAATCTTGAATATCAAGTCCCGTGTTCGTTAATAATGAGTAAGGTTTTAATACACGTCGTTTCCACTTATTCTGCAAACAGTCAGGATATCCTTTACGAAAAACACGACCGTGGCAGAATTAGGAATTCAGCTGATGATGAGATAACTTCAATAGCAACAAAACGGTTGAGAAAATTAAGCGAGCATTTCAGCAACAATGCAGCCGCCCTCAGTGGAGTTTCACCGATCGTTGATTCTAAAGGATCGCCAATGAGGTAATGTGTGTCGAAATGACCTTCCGGTTTTCCCAGCCGTCTTACATTATCTACATCAGTAATGTGATACCAGCCAAAAGGAGAGCTCGACATGTCGTTGTTGGATTAATAAAGAACATTCACCGAATAAACAAACTTATTTGGAAATTGCTTCCTCGCAGTCTTTTCCACTGAGTAGAGATATGTACACCGTCTTAACAGGAGGATCACTACTGTCTTCTTTCATTTTTCTGCCCTTTCATTCGTGCTCGACCCTCCCAAAGTACAGTGTGTGCATATATATATATATATATATATATATATATATATATATATATATATATATATATATATCCTCCCTTCGCCCCTATCCACTCTCGGCCACGTTCTCAAGTTCCGCAGTTTTTAGTAGTATCCAACATCCCAATTTCCGACGGCAGCCATTTCAATCAAATGATTGATATGATTTAATATTCAAAGCTCTTGACCAAGCAGACCCTTCTCTTACAAAATTTTTCTGGCGCGCAATTTTATCGAAATTCCATCAGCGCAACTTATCGAATCCGTTATGGGATTAATTTCAAGAGGCCTAAGATAAAAAAAGTTTGTGTGTGTGAGAGAGAGAGGAAATTATTCCTTTTTTTAACCCTTCGGCCGTCCGACCCAACCGACCGTTTCGAAGTTTTAAGAAGGCGAGGTTATATTGGACGGGAGGAGGAGGAGACTTCGAGGGGAAAAATATATAAAAATCCTCTCTTCCTTTTTATTAAATAGACATATATTCCAGAGAGAGATGGCAGGAACTGATTCGGAGGGAGAGAGAAAAAATACATATATATAAAAATCCGATCGGGTTAAAGGAATTTTCATCTCTCTCTTTCAATCGCTTAGACGGATTTATTGCGGCTTAGGGAGAGAACGGATGGTACCAGTCGCTTCATTGGCTCTTCAATCCGTTTTTTTTGTGTCGGGTCGCGGGGGCGGCGGGTAAGGAGAGAGAGAGAGAGAATGGTGTGGAGGATGGGAAGGGTAGGGAGGGCATCATCAGAAGAACATCGGAAGGACCGCCGCTTCCTCTCTCTCTCTCTATCTCACGTCCAACTGACTAGCCATCTTTCTCTCTGGTTGATTTTCCCATGGAAGATGAGGATGGTCGAGGGAAGGGTTTTTGCCTGGGCTTCCCATATGGAAACGCGATCCCCCTTGGAGGGTCAGGTCACGGTGGCACAAGAAGAAGAAGGAAGGAAGGTCTCCGAAATACGACAGCCGCTCCTTTTCATACCCTCTCGGTAGTTTTATCCCCTTCTTAAAAACTCCAAAGCCGTCTTTTCTTCTCTTTCTCTCTCACGCGAATGCGAATGAAAAAAGATTCCTCCGCTCCTCTTCCCCTCCGAGTTCCCGCTAAGGCGCAAACGCGCACGCGGAACCACGCGTACGTAATCGTTTCTCGGCCTAAACAAAAAGCATCTGTCGAGGAAATCGCCGGTGATTTTTCTCGCGGCGAGGGAAAAAAGGAAAGATGAGGAAAGTGGAGGAAGCATGCGCTTTCTGCGGCTGAAGGAGGGTGTTTGCACAACAAGCAGGGATCAAACGGTTCAGTGTTTTTATTTTGTCGTAGATAACAAAGAGATTATATTGTTCGTCTTCAAACAATTAATGGTTCTTCGAATTCTTCACTCAAAAGTTTAAAGGAAGTGGAATGAATGCATATGGTATAATGCGAAACAGCAAGCTTTTCTACATACCGAGATATGTTTCGGAGCTAATTCTTTGATTGCGTAATATCTAATCCTCGAAAAAGTCCTTCCCCCCCTCATTTCTTCATTACGCGAAAAAATTAATACCCTGTGACGATGATTATTGAGGCTTCTGTTAATTATAATCCGCATAGCATGCCTCTGAAATTAGTTTTTGAGAGTATATGTTATTTATATGCTGCAGTAAACACAAAAGAATTCATTCCCGGCTCAGATAAATTTGCCATGTGACACATTAACTGAAATCAATACAATAAGTATTCCAAAAAACAATAAAATGGTATTTAAAACATTTTAAAGAATCATTTGCTGTATCTTATCAATAGTGGATTGGAGTAGTTATTTGTGTAAATGGATAAAATGAAAGATTCTGTCTAACAAAATTGCAACATTAAAATCAAAGCATTTCACAGTCCTGAAAGTTTACTCGATTCATCGATTAATAAACGCTGCTATGAATTCTGTCTTCAAATATGATTCATTTTCCCTAAGAATATATCGGTGGTGACGTTCTTTATTACAAGCAAATTATAAGAATGATTAATTTATTGACGTTCTGTGAACGTTTTCAAATTCATTTCTTACAAAGGCCCTACTACCTGCTAATGCATCCTTCTTCCCCAATACGCTTTCTTAACGACAGCATTTTCTAGGACGCGTTCCTAACCTTTTCAGTAGAGTGAACACCGAGTTATTTTCTAGAATATCAATCGAGCACCGATATACTTCTCCAAAAATAGGAATAATTACAAAGGAAGTTAAACCAACGTCAAAGTAATTATTAATGTTGGTTAATACGTTTAGATCAAATCGAACAAATTAAATTACTAGTGCTAACATACGTGATTTTAATCATCGCAGGACAGCAAAGTCAGACGTCCAAAGAACCCAGCGGTGCTCGCGAGCACCAGGTTAGGAAACCTTTCTCTAATATTTTGATAATACGTCCTCACACCTATATCAGAATAAAGAAGGTGAGGCAAAATAAGTATCTTATATTACTAACTATTTTATGTCAATGGGACTTTTAATTTACCGCGAAATTTGGACAGAAAAGTTGAACTGATTTAACGTTTATATTTATCTACCCGTACTAAAAACTACAACATTGGCAGCGGTCCCATAAATGCGTAGCAAGTAAAAAAGGCAAAAACAAAATAAATGTATAATAAGTGGATAACAATCATCGCAATATTGATTTGTACTGCAGAAATATTTTGCTCCATCAAACGCAATCTTTTTAACCTTCAGTTACATAATCAATCCTACTAACAATTGATTTTCATTGAGAACATAAGTTAATATTATTAACTACAGAATAATAACTTAATCTTCCTTATTTCGAGTGTACGGGGTGGACAAGATCAAATGTCGACAGTGTTTGGAAGAAAATATTATCTGTGGATGTTCCGAAGCCTCTTAAGAGATTTCCTTTCTAGCCCTTGGAGCTAGAACATGATAGGATCTAACTGGAGGAAAAGGGTGAGCATGGAGGCGGGGGAGCATAACATAATACAACGGTTGAGCTGCCTGGGATTTGGGATGGCCGAGAGACAAGGAGGGAAAGGGTTAGTGGTACTAGGAAAGAAAGGTGAGGAGGGCACAGCTTAGGCAAAGTGATATTCGAGAACGGTTAGCTCAGGCATGACAGAAGACCCTTTTGAGAAGTTTTCTAAGGTCCCACCTCTAGAATATCCTAGAGCAGAAAAATACCATCCCGTGAGGTCTGGCTAAGCGTCGAGGACTATCAGAGAGTAAGGAAGGGCTGACAGGTATATGAGACACCTTAGTATGTATGTACGCGTTGTATATGTATGCATATGTGTGTGTGTGTGTATGCAGCAGAAACCCGATTATCCGGACTAAATGAGACCAAGGATGGTCCGGATAATAAGACAAAATTAAAAAATGTATTTATTTATGTAATGATGACGAAGAATGGATAATATTAATCATTAGTCAACAAAAATACATTATATTAATTCAATATTCAACAAATATATAAATGTACGAGTCACTACTTTTTGTCTCAATGTCGAAGTTCCGACAACATATTTCTCTGCCAACTTTTTACCAGATTCGCCTTTGTTTTAATTGTTCACAATGTCCAATTTATGAGCAAACGTTGCGTTTTGTAGATATTTTCACTCTCTTGAGTTAAAACAACAAAACCACACGATATTAACTTTCAAGGTATCACAAAACAGTGTCAAGTCGCTTACGATAAACACAAGGCTAGATACAGGAACGATTTTGTCAACGCGACTTCTTTTCATCCTTCTCTCTGCCGTCAAGAATGGCAACGTTGGAATGGCGACGGTTAGGCGAAACAAAATTTCGCGACAATTCGCATCAACAACTTTTTCTGATGCATCCGAACGAGTATTTGTCACGGTTAGAATAGGCAGTATCATTTAAACGAGAGGAGTTGCACGGTCGACTTCGCCGTCGGAGCGACAGCAGCCAGGCAACATGTCATCCTCTGACGAGGAAAAAATTGATTGCCAAAATAAAGAAACATCCAGCAATTTAAAATTTGATCCGGGTGATTAAACATACGGATAATCGGCGTTCACATAATCGACGATCGGTTAATCGGCGCTCTACTGCTTATGTACGGGTGGTCCATTTAAATTGATTACATGAAGTAAAAATGAAAAAATCGAAGTAAATTTTAAAAAATAAGTTTAATAAACACCACTTGGGAAGGCTCGACTTTGTGGAAAGATTCCATAATATGAATAAAGACAATTCTCATAAATTTTTACTAGACACCAGTGTCTATTGGAAATTTACCATAATTGTCTTTCTTTATACTAAGTTTATAAATGTTAACTGATTATTCCAACTACAAAATACAACCGCCTCAATAAATATTTCTAAAATCATTTTAAAATTTTACTTTTATTTTATTTTTGCTTCGTCATAACCAATTGGAACTTCTGGACTACCCTGCACATATATGCATGTATAAAGACACTTAAGGAGGGATTCCGTAAAAAAAATAACCCTTCTTACTCCAGAAAGGGTTATGGAAAAAGGGTTGCTTAGGGGTTAAAAAGGGGGTTACAAAAGGTATGCGCGTGCGTGCATGCGCTAGGGGCCGTGCGTGCGCCCCCCTCTCCCTCCGCCCTCGCTTCCTCCCCCTGTAGCGTAAAAGGTGTTCGTAAGGCGAGGCGGTTTTCATCATGCCGACGGCTCTTCTCCGCGACCCTTTTACCGGGAACCCTCCGGTCATCCCAAGCAGAAGAGAAGGAGATTCCTCGCCGGGAGAGAGAGGAAAAAACCAAATCTTTCCACGGACTCTTCACCGAACCTCTAAACGCGCATGCTCTACAACCGCGGACGACGTCCGTGGAGAAGGCAAAAAAAGAGGGAAAAAACGAACCGGGAGAAGTACGATTGTTTCGCCGCCGCTCT
This sequence comes from Tanypteryx hageni, assembly GCA_028673005.1. Classification (NCBI taxonomy): domain Eukaryota; kingdom Metazoa; phylum Arthropoda; class Insecta; order Odonata; family Petaluridae; genus Tanypteryx; species Tanypteryx hageni. The sequence continues at coordinate 194,256,261 of CM054112.1, forward strand.
GTTATTCTAAAGCCGCGCCAATAATGATCCAAGTATATCGCCGTCGTCGTCGCGTCCCTTTTGCTCCCGCTACCGGCAACGACGGTCGTCCCGCGAATTATGAGTTTATAGCTCCCGGGACATATTTTATTAACACCTTTCCTTTTTTTCTCTCTCTCTCTCTCTTTCCCGCCTCGTCCGGGAGCTCGTGAAAACGCCGGGTCCTCTCTCTCTCTCTCCGGCGTTTTCACACACACACATACATACATACAGACACGTCGAGAAGAGGCGACGGAATAGGGAAAAGAGTAGAGTGAGGCGGCCAGGGGCCATTACAGGCGATTGCCAAAAACTTAGGGGTCCCGTCGGACAATGCCTGATTTACGGCGATGGGTCTCGTTCGAACATGGCGGCCGGCCGCAATATTTTGGATCGGGAGCACGGAATAAAAATTAATTGGTCGGGGAAAAGAGTGAGAGAGAGAATGTATGGAAGGTGGATCACACGCCAGGAATGCAGCGGCGAGAGCGCCAAAAATGGAGGAGGCGGAGGAAGAGTGACAGGAGAGAAAGGGAGACGAGGGTTTGTAGTCATTTTGTATGGGAAGGACCCGGGTGCGGAATTATGAAGAGTTTCGGAAAAATCGAAAGGCGGACGAGAGGTGACGGGAGTCGGAAACTTTTGGTCCGGTTTGCCGGCAAAATGATAAGTTTCGAGTTTTTAATGTTTGCAAAAAAAATATGAGTCCCCGAGGCGACTAAAGGAATGTCTTGTTCCATCGAAGTACCTCATGATTAGTCCATCTTAACCATATATATATATATATATATATATATATATATATATATATATATATATATATATATATATATATATATGAAAATCAAAAAGGAAAAATTATGAATTATGCTTTTTTTTAAAAAAAACAGGTGAAGGCGTTAGAATCCCATCGAGTTCAATGGTTAAAATCAAATTGACACAAAATGTAATAGAACGATTTCATGAAGAAATTTTTATTAAAATCTATCATCGGCGAATCGTCACTGATAATGGCTGCATATCTGAAGCGCGCATCTAATTTTCCTAACCATTTTATGGCCATTGGAAATTCATTTTGTGCCAAGCCAATGCGTTTTAAAAATAACTTCTTAAGTCCTACGCGATCGATTATTTGGAATACATAAAAGCAGGAAATAAAAGAATCGTTCCTTTATTTATCTTCGGTATTAATCCGATTTAACTCTTCTTATAAGGCATATAACATTTATACACACCATACACCAAAGTTTCCATTATTTGTTTATTAGCTGGAATATTAACCATTCCCGAAAAGAATATTATTTTGCCCTGACTCATGCTAAATATTCGATTACTTTGATCTACTGCGTAAAAACTTATAAAAAGAACACCATTTGAAGAGACGAGGTATGGAATGCCCATACGTTACAAAAAATAACGCCAAGAGATAGCTGATAAATAAAAAAAATAAGGAAAAACCTTTTATCGCGCCCGAGACATGGGTGATATACGGGTGCCGTTAATGGATCCTGATGATCGGTGGCGGCATTAATTGACATATTTTGACGGAGTAACAGCACTTACTGAGCAAGAGAGGGACCTAATCCATAGTTTTAAACGTGTCTCGTTGCGAGCGGAAATTCGCTATTTTTCCCTGTGCAATTCCTATCCTGGCGATTATGAAATGTTCCTGTAAAAGATGAAAAACCCGCTTTTTTACTGCCTTCGAAATTTTTCTAAAGAGATGGTGGATAAATGTCTTGATAGAAGTGGCGGATCCAAGCGGGGGAGAGGGGATGGGGGCGATCGCCTTTCCCACCTTTGATGTCTCACTCCCCTCCACTGGATGCATTCTTAAACCCATCCCGTGCAAAATTACTTGATTCTGCGCTGCAGATAGGGTCCGTAGAGAAAGGGAAAAAAAGATTCTGACGGCTAGGGATTTTCAGAATAAAAGGGTCGTCCACGGTGGAGGATTCAAGAGAGGGAGGGACGACCTCTCCCCTCCCACCCTTCCCCCGAGAAGTTTCTGGATCCGCCCCTCATTGATAGTACCATACATCAGTAGTTCTCAAACTGGGATGCCGCAGCCGATTTCTAGGAGAGCCGCGAAAAAACTTTATTTAGTAATTAAATCAATCTTTTGGGTGTGTTGATCGGAAATTAAGGCAATATATTTTCTCCAATATATTGATCATGATGCAGTACCAACAAATGGATGCTTTCGAAGGTTGTAAAAATATAAAAATATATGCTTAGAGGCTAGGGTGGCGTGAAATTCTGTTTATCTTTGAAAGGGTGCCGCGCCGACAAATATTTAGGAACCACTGGTCAAAATAACTTCTTAGGATGTGCTTAAAGACTATATATATAAATAAGATCTAAAAAATTTGTAGGACGAAAAGTGTGCACTTTTGCAGTCATAGCAAACAACTTCGAAGGCAAAATAAAGCTAATACAAATTTCGCTAATATTCCGTCATCTTATCGTTGAAAATATAAAAATAAACAAAATTTCAATTATTAAATTTAATTATATTAAAATGTTTTCTTGATCTACCAATTTGGGCAAATTAAAAATCTTCCATTATATGAATACGTTATTTGACGTTTTGAATCGACAAAAATGTTGCAGTAAAATTTTCAAATGATTAATTCAATAGAAATTATTCTTAACAATACACAAACAAAATCATAAGAGACGACGAAAAAAGAACATTATCAAATACTAATTTTGAATTTTACCTATACAATCATAATTCGATAGGTTCGGTTATTCGCCGATAATTAATCAAAAAACTTTCCAATTAAAAATTTAAATAAAAGATTTGGGGTCCTTAGAATAATAATATATATGGAGACGTGGATGGATTCCCCTTGCGCGAGCAACCCGAGGTGGATTCCAATTACATCCATAAATATAAAAAAGCATCGAATTTCCTTAAATAAATAGCGAGCCCTTCATTCATATATTATTCATTCTGCTCCGCATTAATTTAATCATTCTGATTCGATTATTTTTATGAAGGTCCATCTGGCAAAAATAAAAAAATAAAGAAACCCTGTTTCAGCCAAATATCGAGAATTTTCAAAAATTTTGGAATTTATATTTACTCACATAAATTACACACGCAGACCTGTGTATGCATATATAATTTTATTTATATATAATATTACATACACACAGATATTTCTATCCATATGTTCATGTGTACACATGTATGTATGTAGTTATATACGCATCAGGACGACCCTTATAATCGTTCCATCCTTCAGCTCGCTTCAAAAGGTACTCGTCCAAAACGAGGGAAAAGAATAAAGACTGACGACTTCTAATCGTGTGATTCGGACATAACGAGCATTTCTCGGAAACGGCGTATACCACACCGTCATGGGATCCCTTAAGTGTGTGCGAAAATTTGATATTACAACGTGCGAATCTGCTTCTCATTACCACTCATTAACATCCATCCTACCCCAATACACGAAAAGATAAACTCTCCAAGCCGAACCATCGCCCAACCGTCTCACTTGTTTCAAAAAGTTCCCTATTTATTCCTGAATTTTTGTATAGGAGTACGTAGGCATGTACAGGTACACACACATAATGTGTGTGTATATAAGAAGGGAGGGAGGGAGGAGGAAAGAGAGGGAGGGAGGAGGAAAGAGAGGGAGGGAGGAGGAAAGAGAGGGAGGGAGGAGGAAAGAGAGGGAGGGAGGAGGAAAGAGAGGGAGGAAGGAGGAAAGAAAGAGAGGGAGTAGGAAAGAAAGAGAGGGAGGAGGAAAGAGAGGGAGGGAGGAGGAAAGAGAGGGAGGGAGGAGGAAAGACAAGGAGGGAGGAGGAAAGAGGAGGGATGAGGGAAGAGATGGAGGAAGGAGGAAAGAGAAGGAGGGAGAGAGGGAGGAGGGAGAGAGGGAGGAGGGAGAGAGGGGGGAGGGAGAGAGGGGGGAGGGAGAGAGGGGGGAGGGAGAAAGGGAGGAGGAAAAAAGGGAGGAGGGAGAGAGGAGGGAGGGAGGGATGGAGGAGGGAGAGAGGAAGGAGGGAGGGAGGGAGGAGGGAGGGAGGGAGGAGGGAGAGAGGGAGGAGGGAGAGAGGAAGGAGGGGAAGAGGGAGGAGGGAGAGAGGAAGGAGGGAGGGATGGAGGAGGGAGGGAGGAGGGAGGGAGGAGGGAGGGAGGGAGGAGGGAGGGAGGAGGGAGGGAGGGTGGGATGGAGGAGGGAGGGAGGGAGGAGGGAGGGAGGGAGGAGGGAGGGAAGGAGGGATTGAGTATGGAATGAGGTGAGAATGAGGAGGGATTGAGTATGGAATGAGGAGGGATTGAGTATGGAATGAGGTGAGGATGAGTAGGGGAATGAGGTGAGGATGAGTAGGGATTGAGTATGGATTGAGGAGGGAATGCGGAGGGAATGAGGAGGGAATGAGGAGGGAATGAGGAGGGACTGAGGAGAGATTGAATAGGGAATGAGGCGAGATTGAGGGAATGAGGAAGGAGGGGCGATGGAGAGTTTTATTCAACTGAAGGAAAGCAATGTCTCAGTAGAGGGAATGGGACGGAATAGAGGGCGGAAGGCGGGAGTAAATGGAGAGGTGGAGGAGATAGAGACAACGGAGGGAGTGAGTAGAAAGCATGGGAGGGCAGACAGAGAGAGAGAGAGACAGAGACGAGAGGTGCAGAGAGGAGGTTGCGAGACTGAGTGATAGGGAGTGAGGATCGGAGCCGTAGAGAGGCGAGTGGGATACTAGGCGAGGGGAGGGGGAAGGGGGAGTGAGCCAAGAGACGGAGTGGAAGGAGGAGGCGTGGAGGGAGGGGATACCGTCATTACTCGAGGGCGTTCCCCCGTTTTACACGAATGGTGGAAAAGCGTCCGCCATTGCCCGATGTAATTTGAGCGCAATAAATAAAAGATATAGGGAGGGACTAAGAAAAATACGGGAGGGTGGGGGAAGGAAGGAGAGGGGAGAGATAAAAAAACTTTTTGGGATAAAAAATAAAAAAATAAGAGCGAGAGACTTGAGCGAGTGTGTATATGCGTGTGTGTGCGGGCAGAGAGAGAGAGAAAGATGGAGAGGACTGGGCACATGTACTGGCAACACGTGTACCGCGAGGAGAGAGAGAATGAGAGGGAGAGAGAGGGTGGAGTAGCAATGGCCCCGGTAAAGGGGACGTGGAATGGGGAGGGAGATTCAGCGGGAGGGATAACTCCCACTCTTCACTACGCCGTAGACTCGTATATGCATCGGGAATGAGCGGATGGGAATCTTTTTCTCGCACTCGCCGCGGGGTAGCGCTACTTGGCGGGTGGCGATCTGGCCGTGAATGGAAGTGGGCGGGGCGACGGATCTGGTTGCCGGGACGGATAAAGAAGGGACGGGGTGAGAGAGGGGGGAGAGAGAAGGGAGGGAGCACGTAGTGAGACAGAGAGAGAGATGGATAGAGAGAGAGGTGTGACAGACGGAGAGACGAAAGGGGTAAAGAGGGTGGGCGTGGCCTGCGGAACGGAATGGGTGGAGCCGTCGCGTCCCGTCGCCCCGCCCATTCCCGGCGGAAGAGAGCGTCGATTGGTTGGTGCCACCTCCAGCCGCGAAAGATTTTGATTTTTTACGTCCCTAAGCCCCGCCCCCTTTTCCCCTTCCATCGCCCGTCGCGCGGGAGTCTCCTCCCTCTCGCAAAAGAGAGCGGGAAAAGGAGAGAGAGAGAGAGATGACCAGGTGTTTATTATTTTCCGCGTCCGCGTAACCCTTCTTCTTTTTTTACGCCCCGCGAGTGTGTGTACGCCGTTACGCGCGGTAGTGGGGAGGACTTGGGCGGGGTTTGAACCGGGAGGCGGTCTCTAATCCGGTGGTGGGGATGGCGTTTTTCTTTTTTTTTAAAGAGGGCGGCGGGCGAGGAGCGAGATAAAGAGGGAGGGAGCGAGACGGAAGGAGAGGGAGAGAGATAGGGGAAGGGTTGGGGAGCACGGGACAGCGGGAGAGTAAGTGAGAGAGAGGAATCGCAGAGTGCGCGTGAGGTTTTCGGTGGGAGGACCTCGCGTTTTGATGATGAGGGAATACAAAATATCGGAAACGGTACGTAGTAACAGTAGTAGCGAGAAGTGAGGTAGGGAGAGAGGGTAGGGGGGATTATGCGTGCGAGGTGGGCGAAGGGATGGGAGTGGTGAAGGAGGAGAGGGGAGGAGAAGAGAGAGAGAGGAAAAGGGAGGAGAGCGAGAGAGGAGGGGGGGGGGGCGAGAAAACAAGAAATTAAAAAATACAGAGAGGGAGGGAGGGAGAGAGGAATGGGAAGGAGACAGAAAGACAGTGAGTAGTGTAAATTAAAACAGTCCACTCCCTCATTCCGCGGGGCGCCTCGCGGACGAAAAAATGGGTTGTTGATGGAAGGAGGGGGAAGGGAGGGGAGGGGGGGGAGGGCGTTAATGGACATCGTTTTTATTTTCTTGCTCCGTTAATAATTGCCCGCGCGCATCCTACTTGCACGCCCCGGGTTCTCCTGGAATAAAACTTCCTCTCCCTCCATCCGTATCTCTCTCTATCTCTCCACGCTGCTTACCACTCCTCCCCGCTCCTATGCTCTTGCTCGCGGCGCCCGCGAGACAATCGGCGTGCACACGCCGGAGGAATTGGGATCTGTGCCGGAGGGAGAGAGGATGGAAGAGGGGGGAGGGACGAGGGAGAGATGATGGAAGAGGAGAGGGGGCGAGGGAGAGGAAGAAGGGAAGTTTAAGAAAAGGGGAGGAGGGATAAGATATGAGAAGAAAAGGAGGTAAAGAGAGATTGCGAGCGAAGAATAAAAGGAGGGAAAAATAATGGGAGTAGGAAGAAGGGAAGTTTAAGAAAAGGGGAGGAGGGATAAGATATGAGAAGAAAAGGAGGTAAAGAGAGATTGCGAGCGAAGAATAAAAGGAGGGAAAAATAATGGGAGTAGATCAAGAGGAATGGGAAGGAAAAGGGACAGATAATGGTCATAAAAACTTTTTTGTGAATGACGTTTATAAGGAAATAACAAAGCCCGAAGTTAATATAAGAGTTAATTACAAAGTGAGACATTTTCAACGCCTTAAAAATGAGAAATTGTTGTTGCTATAACCACTGAAGTGGTTCAGAACATATAGGTATATAACACTCGTATTAAATATAAAAGTTATTATTAAAATGTTGTAAGAGTGAGCGAAGTAGAGGAGGAGGTATAACAGGATAAAGAGGAGGTGTCAAAAAAGGTAGAGGAACAAAGGGGAAAAAGTGAAGAAATGAGAAATATAACGAAGATAAAGGAAAATAAGTAAAGAGGAGAAAGGATAAGATGGGATAGACGAGAAAAGAGGAGGAAAAAAGAGAAATGAGAGGAGGGAGAGAAGAGAACGGGATGGGTAAGAGGAGCGAGTAATAATAACCGAAGAAGACAGAAATAAAAAGAATAATAAGGAATAAAGGATGAAAATGGTAGGAATAGCAGAAGAAGGAAAGTGAAAAAGAAGTGAGTGGAGAGAAGTATGCACATATATGAAAGGGCAGAAGAGTGCGAGAGGAAAACGAAAACAAAAAAAATAGGGGAATAGAAGGATAGAAGAGAAAAATAAACGAGAAACAGAAGGGAAGGGAAAGCAGAAATGAGAGGAAAGGAGAGGGGGAGAAAGGCGAGAGAAAGAGGGAGGAAGGCGAGAAAAAGAGGGAGGGAGAAAGGGGAAAGAAAGAGGGAGGTAGAAAGAGGAAAAGTAGGAAGGGAGAAAAAGAAAGAGAAAAGGGATAAAGAAAAGGGTAGAAGGGAGAAAGGAAAGAGAAAGAGGGACGAAGAAAGAAGAGATAAAGAGGAAAAGATAAAGAGGAAGGGATAAAGAGGAAGAGATAAAGAGGAAGAGATAAAGAGGAAGGGATAAAGAGGAAGGGATAAAGAGGAAGAGATAAAGAGGAAGAGATAAAGAGGAAGGGATAAAGAGGAAGGGATAAAGAGGAAGAGATAAAGAGGAAGAGATAAAGAGGAAGAGATAAAGAGGAAGAAATAAAGAGGTAGAAGGAAGGGAGAAAGGAAAGAGAAAGAGGGAGAGAGAAAGGAAAGGGAAATAGGGACGAAGAAAGAAGAGAAAGAGGAAGAGATAAAGAGGAAGGGGAAAGAGGAGGTAGAAGGAAGGGAGAAAGGGAAGAGAATGGGGGAGGGAGTAAGAGGGAGGCGGAGAGAGGAGGAGCAAGGAGACCGGTCTCGCCAGAATAAGCCACTCTCGTCTCCCTCCTCCTCTTCCCCTTTCCCTCCATCCCTCTCCCCTCCACCTCTCCCCCTCCCCACCCGTTTTATTGGGGTGCGGAAGATATTCCCGCGGCCGCCGAGGAACAGGAGGCCATGAGGGTAGCAGGCGAAGAGAGGAGGTTAACGTATTAATGCGACTTTCCAGAATCCTCGTCTAATCTTTCGTCTGCCGTATCAAAACCCTTTACGGGATGATAGGGAACCATCGCGAGGACGCACTTAAGTTGGAATTGATGAACCCCTCCTACTCCCTCCCTCTCTCTCTCTCCCTTCCCTCTCCCTCCCCCGCCTCATCCACCCCCACACCTCTCCCAACCTCCTACGCTGATAAGGAAATGTCTCGACATCCAAAATCCCTCGCGTATTTCCCTTCAGTTTCAAAAAAACTCGTCCGCACAGCCTCACCCGCACACATGCACAGACTCCGATGAATAGCGAAAATAAAAAAAAGAGAAAGCGAAGGGTGGGGGGAAAAGAGGTTGATTACTTATCGATTCCAACGGCGTCGAACCTTCCATGCTCCCCTTTCCTCCCCCCACTATCCTCCCCCCCTCTCCCCGCCCTCCTTCCCTCACCCTTCGCCGACCGCTTCGTTGCATCTTTTTTTTCCTCCCCCCCTTTTTTTCGTCCTTTAATGATATTTTTCCCGCGAATTGGATTTTTTCGCCAAATTGATACGCGGAAAAAACGCGGGGAGGGGGATCGGGAGTGGGCGGGGGGAGAGGGGGGGAGGTGCGGGCTTCAAAGTAAAAATTTCATGAGGCCCGCGCGCAAGTAATTACAAAATACGGATCCAGATTAATGAATTCGAAACAAAATAACGGGCGGAAAAATGAGAGGGAAAAATATGTAATTGGTCACGTGAACGTCCCTATACATGTATTTTTTATCACTCGGCCGTTTGTTTTTTTTCCGGTCGTTTTCGACTGTCGCGAGATATATATTTAAAAAATATATAAGAGTTTTATAAATTATTGCTCGTGATGAGAAAAGGGCATAAATAAATCCCTTGTGCAGCCGGCTAGAATTAACTTTGAACGTATAAAAAAACGTTTCTTTTGCCGTAATTGTGTTCAATGGCAGCGCCATGGTGGTTGTTGATACGTTACAGTTTATAGAGATAACTATCCGTTACATTTGTATTATTGGGAGGTTAATGGATTAAATTTTCTGCAAATGGTAATAACAAATGTTACTGCAGCATGGAAAAGGAAAATCACTAATGATTTGTTATACATAGAAGTCTAATTTAAATCATTACGGATTAGAGTTGTTACGTCCAAATTGATGCAAAATGTAAGCACTTGAATATTTAGTTCAATGAACACGAGAATAAAATAGTACTTGCCGCTCCATATAAAAAATTGCAACCTAAATATAATTAGGATAGCAAGTGAATTCATTCGGGCACAAATAAAAACCTTTACAAAAATGCAAGTGATGCACGTGAGACATCTATTCATTATTAAATCTGACCTGTTATCTTTCATAGAACATGACGATATGTTTTTAAAATTGTTGAAAAAGTATAGGGTCTACCAATAAAAAAGGAGACCTTATATTACGTGTTATTATACTATGCATAGTTTTGAAACGATTCCGATTTAATTTCATCGTGTTAAAAATGTAGTAAAACAGGTAATAAATTGTTTTAGTAGATTTATGATTATGACGATAACATTAAGTTAATTTGTTATTAAATAAAACAGGAATGTTAACAAAAACTGTATCACCCGTTTTTTATTATCATGGCATTCTTAAATAAGTGCAGCTATGGCTTTAAAATTTTCAAATAAGAAATATTGTATATTTTAGCGTGCAAAAATTAAATTAGATTCGTTCAGCAACTATAGGTATTATATCGTATAGTATAGGCTCTTCGTTTTATTGAAAGACCCTGTATCTATACTACTAAAACAATTTGTAAATCCGACACGCTGCGATATGAGTGCAGCATGGATGTACTTAGAATCATCGTAGAAGTTCAGGACTTAAACCAAAGAACGCCTAAAAGAATGAAATTTAATTTTCCTGTTTTAAGTCAGATATAGAGATTTCATTTGATGATTTTTTTTAACATTTTGAGTACATTTTCTGCGAAAGCTGAATTTGTTTTGGCGGAGGTTCACTTCTTTAATCTGTGTATTTTTGTTATACTTTTCTGGTTTACAGATGAAATTTATTTTCTAATCGAAATTTATTAAAATATGTAAACCAAAATTTAAAAAGGTGGAAAAACAATGCAAACACATTTGGGCTAAAATTTGATATAAAACTGATAACTGATAACAATATTGATAATAATAATATTATTTGAGTCTTATTAATGAAACGTATAGAACAAAAGCCTAGACTCTGAATATCCCATTGTATTTGTTATTTTTTGTATATAAAATTAGTTTTCCATTCAAAATTTATAACAATAATAGGATTGGATTTGGTTTGGTTTTTTCACCTTCTTTTATTATGGCACACTATCGCATTGGGCCACTTCACGCAAGGATCTTTAGATTTTTACAGGAAGTACTGCAATGGATCTCTAGTTCGTATTAAAAATAATGAAACGACCATTTATGTGAACTAAAATGTAAAACAATGAGTCCCAGAAAGTGAAAATATTTTTGGTCATACAAAAGTTGTCTGCCGTAATCTTTAACAAATAAATCGTTACTGATATTTCTTTACCACACAAATGTTTACATGCCCAAAACAATTATTACTTTCTGGAACATTCAAATAAGTGAGTTTTGTATTTATTTTTCACTTTTAGTGCATCTATAGGGTGGGGTCATTTTATATAAATATTATTTTGATTTCATAGTTAATTCATGCAAATCCGTCATTTTTGACGGGCAATTACACTAGTTGTTGAATAGTTTTCTACTGAATCATGCCGCCTGTAAATGTGATGCATAAGCTAATAATACATTATTCGCTGCAATCCATAAATTCGTATTATTAAAGCAGTAGTATTTACCACTTGGTAAACTACGATTGTCCTCATGTGTGACAAAAACAAGTTATTGGCAATTTTTCACCAGCATAACTTTGAATTATAATTTGGGTGTACTGTCGTCATTATTGTATTGACCAAATCATTTAATAATCAGATTTTTATATGATATGATTTCGAAATCAAACTTTGATTTTTACTTCCATCCTGGACTATGTATAACATCAGAGCCGTATGAAGGGGGGGCTGGGTGAGCAGTCGCCCAGGGCCCCGCGCCTATGAGGGCCTCTATGAGGAGCTATAATAGAAATTGTATTCGAGAAATTTTCTCGAGAAGAGGAGATAGGTGCTCGTTTACTCGTACACTGTTTATATATACTCGTATACCTTTCTCATTGATTTCCAATTTCCAAGTTGATAAGATTGAAAAATCAATAATTATCGACAGATTTGCCCATATTAAAGCTAAAAAATAAACATTTAAAATTGTAATGTACTGATTATTGTTCTTTTAATCTGTGCAAACCTTAACAATTAATGGTTTTAAAAATATATTTCACCTACTGTATTTTAGGAGAAAAACTAACATAAACTTGAAAACAATAATAAAATTTGATTTGTATAAATAGGGCAACCCTCTCGCCCGGGGCCCCGCGGGTCTTAGAGACGGCTCTGTATAACATTGTACAAAACAACCAATTTCTCTTAACATTCTATAAGAAAAGCTGATGAAAATAACTGAGATAATAGTCGCGTAATTATTAATGTTCAATGACCGAGATATTTCTAGTCCGTGATATCACATAATTCAAAGAAAAAATTGTTTGGACTCGAAAATTAAACTTGCACTAGTATGGAGACTTTGCGATTGATCTTCAATGTAAACTTTTTAAAATACCACCATAATTACGAGGAATATCATGAAAGTCCTAAAACATATTATAGTCAAAGGAGTTAAATCTGCACTGAGTTTTTTTCATTTATAGAGTTAAACTTGGAACAGCTCAGACTTGGACTCGTTTTCCATATCTAACGTAGGTATACTACAACGCTAGTCTCTATAAAGGCTATCTCTCCTTCAGTGAAATCCAAAGTTTATAAAGAGATCGTTTAAGTGGCTATAAAATTTATAAAAATGGTAAATACGATATTTAACATGTTAACAGGCTAATTTTATGTTAAATTTCATAATTATTTTTTAATTAAATTATAAGTAGAAACAAGATAAGATTAATTCAAGTAATCCACCAGAAAACCATTTGTGATAATTTGGACAAGCGTCTCGTATCTTTGACAGTAGAAGGTCCAAAAGAGATTTTTTCTATTAAACAAATAATTTCCATGCCTACATAGAGGTTTTCTTGTAGCATTGCTAATGACTCGGTCTTCTTATCTGTTATTAAACTATGTTAACTGCAAAGAATACTATCCAGATATTATAAAATGAACATCAACAAAATAAAGCAATGATATGCTCTCCAAACTCCAGCAGAGGAATTAATACTAGTCTAAGGAAAACTATTTAGTACAGTAAGACCCCGTTAATCCGAACCTCGGTAATCCAAAATTTCGGTTAATCCGAACAGGATGTAAAAAAATAGTCTTAAGAAAAAGTTTTATTTATTCAGAAGAAAATTGACAGAATACTATAACTTAGACATTTATAAATTAGTCCTTTTTTTTACAAAATCTGTTATTTTCTTCTGATAATGTGTTGAAGAAGAGACTGCAATGTCCCGCCAGCGCTTCATAAATTTACATCTGTAGGCGTGGCTTTACTGTGCGGCTCAACGTACAGCAAAGCACGTTCCAACGCTTCCAATCCCTCAGTGTGTGAGATTACTTCCGTTGTAGCTTCGTCTGAATCATTTCATTCGAGTCATGTTGACAATTTTTCTCCGCCAATACAATTGCCGAGAGATTCAACACAAATAGTGGCACAAAATTGTTCAATTTTAGAACGATTCTTTTTCCAGTCACTGATGTTTGCTTTTCCGACACCAAACTCGAAGACTAGTTTGGTCGCACTTTTGCCTTTGTCAATGCGTTTGAGCAATTCCAACATATCTTTTAACAAACGCGAACTGTGCTTATGCTTTTTGGACATTTCTACAAAATGAACAAAACGGCGACAGTAATTTAAAATGCTGGGAAAAGTCTTGCGCCACATTACACAGCTGTACGCTAAGACGGTAGAAACAGCACTGAGCAATGAATACAGTGGTTTGCTGTGACCTTCACTCGAGAGCGCGGGAATCTCCGACCCCCCCCCCACCCGCAGTGTATTTTTTAAAACCCGGTTAATCCGAAAATTCACTAATCCGAACATACCCGAGTCCCAATTAGTTCGGATTAGCGAGGCTCTACTGTACTATCAGGGGCGGATCCAGAAACTTCCCAAAGCGGGGGGGGAGGGTGATCGCCCCAATTGTCTCTCCCCCCTCTTAATTCCGCCATGGCAACGACCATAAATTTTGACAATACCTATCCCCATCAGAATCTATCTTTCCCTTGTCATACAGTCTTATTCTTCGGTGTATAAACAAGAAATGTTGCGCGGAATGAATTAAAGAATGCACCCGGTGGAGGGCAATGGGATCGTCCAAGGGGAGGGCGATCGCCCCAATCGTCCTCCACTCCCCCCTTGGATCCGCCACTGAGTACTATAGAATCTATAGTATAGATAATATTATAACGACTGATGGAAGAAGTTCAAAGGAGATAAAATGTAGAATAAGGCGAGAGAGCGTTTATTAAGAAATAACCACTGTTAACAACTAACAAAATATGTACAAGAAAAAGAATTTGATCAAGTTTTGTTTGGGGTGTAGCCTTGTGAGGACAATTGGAGCGGCTGATGGGAGGTAAATATAGGATTTCGAAATGTGATGTTTGATAAGAACTTCGATTGAAAGTTAAATGGGCATTCGACTTAGAAATTTTAGAAAGTGTAAGAGAGAAGAATCACAGTGAATGTAACGATGAAGAGAAGAGCAATATGGATATGACATGTGTTAAAACGTGATGGCATTATAAAAGTGATAAGTGAAGGAAAATTACAAGGAAATAGACTTAGAATGCATAAAACAAATAATATGAGACACAAATGTTGTCAACCAAAGAAATTTGATGACTGGATAGGACAAGATGGAAAGCTGCAGGAACCAATCGTAATGACTGAAAACACTGATTATGAGCGAGGTTTTTGTCAGTGTGACGAATGATACTAAACAAATTATATTAATTTCATTATATCATAACCTTGGAGCGATGTTTTCCTTGGAATCTAAGTGACAGCTGCTTTATAATAAGTTCTGTATTTTATGCCCATCCAGAATGAGTATACAAAAACAAAATTATCAGCACCTTGCTCAAAAGTAAAAATAATATGCCAAGAAAAATGATGCCAAGTTTTCCGCTTTTCCGCTGCGTACGATTGCTAATTTATTTTAAAAGCGAGAAAATGAAAGAAAAATTAACAGGTTTTCATACGCTGTGTTCTCCGGTTTCACCGGGAGCCCCGACGCGACCCGCATGAGGTATGGAGCCAACGAAGTTATTAGGAAAGCGAGCGGCGAAATTAAATACAGATAATTTCTTGCATGTTACTTAGAATTATTGCCGGAAACCATTTCTGGTGAAGTTATGATGATGATAAACAAATTCATTGTCGACTTTCACCCAACAGGATTCCTCGCAGTCTCCCAAGTAACTTCCTACGTGAAACCCACTGCGGCCCACCGAAGCGCTCGTCACAGTTAATGCGGCCCGCCACGAAAAACGTTTGCCCGCCCCTGACTAGACCTGTGGTACACCCGAATTCCCGATATGAGCGACGTCGTTCAAACCGGGAAGCACTAAAATTGCAGAGTCATCTAACGTAACACGCGTTCGATATCCCGGACTTTGGAGGTTCATTTTCCCCCTTCCATCTTTTTATTTCATCCATCAGTTAAACTAGAAGTATTAACCCCATGAGTCACAATCATTTTCTCCGCCAGCAACCCACATTGCTTTCAAAGAATCATTCTTAATTTTTAAAAGTTTAACCGAAATTTCGTTCGTTAAAAAATATTATGTTGTGATATACGTTTTCCCCGCATGTTCATCGTAATCACTTCTCGGTACTTTCTCTTAGATTCCAACTCACATCCCATAAATCTTCAGTTTGAACTTTGTACTTTTCTGTCCCATCCACCGCGCGCATTTCAACTCCCTTGTTTCCTTCCGCCGTTTGATCTTCCTTTTACCCGCTTCCTATCTCTTAGGACCCTTCTCACGGTAAATTGTCACTTCAGCCACTTCATTCGATTATGTCACCCTTGTCTCGTCTGGAATAATCTCTGCGCTGGTTGAAAACCTTTCTTGCGACTACACGGCCTTTTAAATCTGTGAAAACTGAATGATGTTGGTAGTTTTTTTCACTTCATGTTACGAATCCAATTATTTACGGAAAGAGGACGATTAATTCGATACAATGGATGGCTTAATTTTATTATTACCCGAATCGTGTGAATTTTTTTATTCCCTACGTTGAATCTTCATTCTCCTATCTACTCCTTTAATCGCAGGTACCGAGTAAGTTACCATAAAAATTTGATTTCATAGGCGAGAATGGCAACATTCAATCAATGGCGAATGTATTTGATTTTTTTTCCATCAAGCCCACTCAATATTTAAATTTGTCCGAAAAGGTAATGGAAAACGGAATTATTTGATCTTTATTGAACATTATGCAATGCATTCCTATGGCCATTTTTGAGTAAAACAATGCGCACTTTTCCCCGCAAAACAGCGACCCTCGGTGTTAAATCGACAACTGTTTTGTAGTATATATTATATAATAATTAATATACATAAGAATATGTATAATGCAGTACATCATCATATAATAAAGGTCCTGTGGTCAATAAGGCATCGACTAAACCAAATGCGCATTTTAGATACCATTAACAATGAATGACCACTGAAGATGACTTGTTTTATTGGATTATTCAAGCGTTCAATGAGTACGGGAGGTAAATATATCATCCATAATTTTCACAAACGTTTTTCTCGTAGGCCAGATAAGAATGTGAAATATATTCTGACACCCTACAATATTTCATTCCTATTGTGTTCTGCATGCGAATCAGGATCTTTAGGATCCTATCCATTTATATCCCTTCTTCGCGAGTTTTGACCAAATCGCTATACCCGGATCAATGTCTTTGGCCAGCCTTTCCAGCGGGTTTCTACGACCCGCCATCCTAATAAGCGAAAATAATGCAACATTTGTTTCACTGAAAATTTAATAAAATGCAACTCAGCAATTCCTACGTAATGTCGCAATTTTTTCATATTTTTTACCAACTTCATCGGAATGACGCTCACGAACAATCGTAATTTATATTGGGTTGGCTGATTTTGGTTGGGTTGTTATCTTTCTTTTATGCCCATTGTAAAAGTATCGCGTCCCTTCTATATTTTTTCAAGTCCTTGATCCATGGGATACAATCTAAGATCCCAGTTTTACCATTATTTATTTTCTTGATATTTATGGTTTAGTTTAAATGCGAGCGTTTTTTACATGAGGATTCCTTGAGACAGAAAGAAGAGCCAGATGGAGAGAGTTCAGATCCCCTTATGGTTCTTCTTATGGGCACTTCTTAACCATTTCGAAGTCCGTCGTGTATCACGTGAATCATTTGCGATGATATGTACACCGATAGAGAAAACATGCCAACTTTTTCAAATTAGAAGAAAAGGAGGCATCTGAAGCGGTACTTTTAACCGATTTTCATAGTAGAAAATTGGTTTAATGGTCAGTAATATTATTATTTATTTCACGACTTTAAGTATTATATTTGCGCATTACAAAAATAATTTCCGTCAAATAAATTTAAAATATCACTAAAAAGACCCTATACCTATATAAAAAAACAAATCAATTTGTAATGTTGACTTTTATTTTATAACTGTATAATATCCCTATTCTTCCCTCTTCCCAGTGCCGCTTCCATTCATTCAGAAGATGGGTTCTAGCCGTTTTTGATTCAACGGACTACCCACCATAATAGGATATATGTAATCATGAACCACTCAAAAGAAAGGAATATAACCACTAAACGGAATAAAATTCAGACGTTGGAAAGTTTTGTGATGACTCCAACCGTCTGTACACGATGTATTGCGCTGAATACCCTCATGAATCACGTTTTCCCACCGGATTTCTTCAAGACGAAATTTTTCCTACGGGAATTTCCATGAACTTCGAACAAACGTTTTAAAGATGGAGAGATAGAGAGAGAAATAAAACTATTGCGTACTTGCTCCGCTCCTCTTCTTACCCGCCCTTCTCAAAAGAAAAATATTTCGGCATTAACATGCTTTAAGGCACGCCTTTAGTTTTTATGCAGCACGTGGATGGATTTGCAAGGATATTCGTGATTTCCTCCGCGGATTCTTTTCGTGACGTCCAAGAGTAACAGCGTCACATCGTGGCACTCTGCCACTCCATTGCGCAGGATACTCCTTCCGGGAATATGCCTAATGCTGCATTTGATATCCTCGTCCTTATTTCCGCCTATTTGGCATCGTCGGCGGAATTCTTCTTCTTCCTCACTGCTAAGATTCTTGCTCACGAATTTATTATTATTTATTATTTATTTATTTTCTTGTATGGAATACAACGATATGCACCTCCTCAGCTCTGAAATGCTTCGGTAACTTCATTTTCTTGCTTCACTACCTAGCAAAGATAAATTTTACGTTTTCGAAGATGGCTTTTTGTTGGTCTCTCAAGAATTGTAGTCAATATATGGAGAGTCTTCCAATCCAGTTGTACATATTATTTAGGCGTTTTAAAAGTTGTTTTTTATTCCAAGTATAAGAGATGGCACAATACTTCTTAACGTATATTCACATTAGTAAATATCGTTTTTATTCGCATAATTGCCACACCCAAATTATGAGGAGGAAATAAAAGATTATTTTTTGCCCGAATAATTTCATCTCTTTCACTTTGACAAAATGTTTCTATTGGCTGTATATACGTCCAAATGTCGAGTTTGCATATCCTTTTTTTTAATTAATAACGATAACCTCACTCTTGCCACGCAGAAAGAGCAATTAAATCACTCTGTAACAACTTTGCCCCTCCTTTACTTAGACACGATGATTATCATTGTTTACTCTGCATGGCTCGTTTAAAGAGAATGTCAATTTTCGATAAAATAAACGGAGTTCTTATAAACCAGGTTGTACGGGACAGAGTTACAGTATATAATTCAAATGCATTATCGGTGTAATTTTCTCTATAAGGTGAAAACCACTTATATGCCCCGCACATTTTTTGGTTTAAAAATATCGTGTGAAAAAGTGAGGCAATTATACGAATAAATACGATATATTCCCACAGAAAGTTTATTATAAATTAAAGCTCCTTCCTCACTACTTTTCATTTTGAAAGACCAGACAATATTATTCGCATATTTATATTAGTTTGATAATTTGAACGGGCAATATTGAAAATTTCCATACTATAACTCCGTATTGTATTAACTACAAGGTATTTTATACTAATCTTTTATATATAATTATTCAATGTCCGTCCGTCTGTCCGTCCGTCTGTCTGTCCGTCCGTCCCCCCTTTTATCTCTTAAACAGTTTGTCATAGAGAAATGCTGTAAAAGCCATTTTGTTTATGCCAACTAGGAGACCCCGGGAAAACTATTTTCGTTTACGGAAGTGTACAGGATTCGACTCCGGGAGACGATTATATTTTTCCGTATATTTACACAGGAGTTCCGATTTTTCAAGGTGCAAGGTTTATTTCCTTCATTCATTAAAATACTTAAATATGGACCAAAATTCTCCGTTTTTGCTTTATTCGACGTAAAACTATAAAATATCTTATTCTTGCAATGTTTGATGTTACACGAACGAATTTCTCAGAAACACGCGTTTCTTTTCGAAATTTTATGGCTTTGTCGTACTCTTTCCGGGTGCTGCCAAGGCGACCCGCATTGTTACCTCCGATTGAATTAGTGTCTATTAAGCCTTCAAATAGACCAAAGAACTGTGTTATTTGCTTTGTGCTCTTTATGAAGCTTCGAAATTATAGTTGTTGCTATGTCAAACTTATGTGGGCTGTGAGCATTTTTAATGATTGGCCAAAAGAAAAAAACCTTCTTTCTTTATTTCAATACTGGAATGCGAGAAGGGAGAAGCAATTAAAATTGCACATACAAATTATAAAAACAAACATGAAATTCAAAATTTCAGTTGTCTAATTTAAAAGGAGAAATGGGCTATTATTACTTTTAAACATGCAGATTTCTGACTGACTTCGCAAAAGTTTTTGCGGGTGCCACTAGTATTAACTAATTTCCTTTAATAACTATCAGTTTAATCTATGTGGATGGGCATTAAAATGTACAATGAAACGTAAGCACCATTACTATAATAAAAAAATCATGAAGCCAGCAAGTTCATCCAGCAATCACTTTTCACTAATTTCACCTACGTTGCTAAATGCAGTGTTACATCGGCGACATCATTTATTTAAGGTATTTGCTAAATACAAATATTGACAACAAATCATTTGAATACGATATTCCAACAGCTAGATAAGAAAGAGGGCCAAGTCAAGCATAGCAAAAAGCAATATCTGAAATTCGAAACAAACAGCAAAGTAGTTGTTTAAGTTTAAAAGAAACTATCAATCAAGAAAAGATAAAAAGCTATCGGAAAAGTTGGTTTTTGATGTGCTTTTGTTCAAAGCTTCGCGTTTATGACCAGGTGGAAGAATAAAAGGAGTCAACCACCGCACGCTGTCCTCGGGTCTTTCAGTCACATTTATGCCATAGCAGTCAATAGCAGCTAATGATACTTATCAATTTATCGGCATAAGAATAACTGTTGATACTCGCAGCGTGTGAGTTAACTATCAGACTGCAATGGAAAGAAATCGAGTAAATATTTTTTGAATGCGGCATCAAACGATATTAAATATTATTTCCAAATAAAAATAAATCATTTTCGCAGATACGCAGGGCATAGTTTTTATGAAATATGTACTCGGCAGAGAGGCGTATCAACAAAGGATAAGAACATAACTAGAAGACTGATATACCGCTGTGATAATCATGAAAATGGAAGTATTTGGGAAAAAATACTCAAATATTCTTTCAGAGAATATCTATATTCAAAGTGTTTCTCTTGGATATGAACATATCTTATTTGAAGCGAGAAATTCTTTCTCCTGATTTTTTTTTATTTCAAACCGAATGGTCTTAAACCCGCCGCAACGAATCGCCAAGCTCTCAAGAGTTTTGCACATCGCCACATAGAGGCAGCACTTTAAATGTTTTCTGTGAGCAAAATTGCTCGAGAAAGATTTCACCAAGAAAATCGGAGGGCTGCCGCTAGGTGGCAGGGGTCTCGCGGGAACAGGTTGGGAGAGCGCGCGCGATGAAGCAATAAAATTTAAAAAAGAGAATAATCTAACCAGCAAAGGCACGAAAGAAAGATGAGAGCCTTGACCTTAAGCGGCGCCGGGGGAAATGAAGCCAGCTAAATAGTTTTCTCAAGGATAAGCTCGAAATTATTCCGAAACTGGAAAATCTCGTTTCCGTTCGCATTTAAGAAAGTTTAGCCCTCGAAATGCGTGCAACGGAAGATGAGCATCCCGGCCGAGAATTTATCATTGTTTTTACCGATTAATCAAAACATTTAAAGACTTCCTCTTCCGAAACTAAAGGAACAGATGAAAGGGACAGGGCAGGTTTCCTTAACCGCGAGTGGCCAGCGATAAAAACGAAGGTCAAGAGGGTCAACTCCTCCCCCGCATATTCGAGCGACGAGACGAACGCGGGAAACGAATCCGAATTGCAATACGAGCGAAGAAGCGGTGAGTAAAGAGAGGTGAAGAGGACAACGTTTAGATAAATCACCGCTGTCAATGCTCGAAAGGGAGCGCGTTTCATACGCCTCCAAACGACCGCCGCTTTACTGCTTCGGACAATGCGGATAAAACTATGACAGCCGGGAACGGTCATTCGCGGAGATCTCTTACGATTCGCGAGTGATGAGCTTCGATTCTTTTTAAGAGACAAGTGGAGCGAAGTCACGTCGACTCGCTGAAATTTACGATCCGAAGCGCTTCGGCGCGATGAAACGTGCCGTTAAAAGTACGTGGTCTTTCCTGGATTCCGAACCCCGATTAAGGTATAGGCACGCCGATATCCTCGCCTTTTCGGATCCTGTTCCGGGCGTGAAAGCGTTCGCGTGAGGTGTTTAGCCGTTTGAGAGACCATCTTGGATGCATGCAATGTGACGCGAAAGTAAGTGATGCGCCCGACGTCGGTAGATTTCCCGGCGTCTGCCTCGCGCGCAAATTTCACAATCTATGAATAGTTTTGATCGCACGAGTTTTCTTAAATCCAATCCATAAATTTGACTGTTTTAAAATAAAATGCCCGATTCCACTTGAGGTGTTCTCAGGGGTTCGAGATATTAATTTCAATTCGTCGCGTAAATGAGCCTCGTTCCTAGGGAAATAAATATCCTGTGTTGTTCTGATACGGAGTTCCATAAAGCGGACGCTGGATTTTATTTTCGCTGCTTTCCTTAGTAGTTAACCTTCAAGTTACGTCTTTTAAAATGCAATTGAAGAAATGCATGGCCTAGTTTAAAGCCATCAGTTTTCGTCACTGTTCTCAAAAAGATCATTCGAGCTTGTCGCATTCACAGAAATTTTCGTCGTAAATAACCTTTCCGTTGTGTTTACGGCGGCAAATATCGCATACTTATAAATGACCTCGATTATAAAAGGAGTAGGTGTGTTCAATATTTTGGGTGAAAAATTAATAACAACACATCGCGTTTCGACGAATTAGATTGATTCGACCTATTTTAGGCTTGTTGAAAATGCAGCTTCATCAAGCCACGTCGTAGTTATTCTCGATTCAGTCAGGAAAAGCACGGAAAAGGTGAGAGAATCTTGTTATTTATCCGTGGTTAGACCTCAAATGGAATACGCAGCAGCAGTTTGGGATCCATAACAGAGGGGACTCATAAAGGATTTAGAAAAAATACAGCGGCGAGCAGCTAGATTCGTGAAAAAGAATTACGATAAAAACAGAGCGTTACGTTACTCATTGAAGAGTTGAGTTGGCCATCGTTGAAAGATCGTAGATTACAGGCGAGACTTAAACTTCTAGATAAATATAGGTCGGAGATATTCGTAAATGAAATGAAGGATATTATTCGACAACCAACATATATCGGACGGAGAGATAATGAGGGCAAGATTCGCGAAATAGATAGTAGAACGGAGAGGTATAAGGAATCCTTTTTCCCTAGGACAATACGTGACCACAATAGATAACAGTGAGTAATAATTAGTTAGGAACTTGGTGCGAGGCACCCCCTGCCATCCACCGTCAAGGTGACTTGCAGGGTAATATGTAGATGTAGATGTAGATTACGGGCGAACGATTCCTTCAATTTATCACGAATGCCATCATTTTTATAAAAAATTTAAGTTCGCTCTTTT
This sequence comes from Tanypteryx hageni, assembly GCA_028673005.1. Taxonomy (NCBI): domain Eukaryota; kingdom Metazoa; phylum Arthropoda; class Insecta; order Odonata; family Petaluridae; genus Tanypteryx; species Tanypteryx hageni. Next base: position 194,278,986 of record CM054112.1, read on the forward strand.
TTTACGTATACGATTAAACGGATGCAAGGACGCTGTGGAATACGAGCATGTTATGGCAGACCCTATCAAACAAAGAGGAATTTCCCATCTTACCTTCCCTAAAAAAATCTTGAAAACGGATTAACGGCAGAGCGTGAGGTAATAAACGACGGCATTGAAAGTAACAGGATAACGCGAAAAGTGTCTTTGCGTATGCTTCATCGCTATTCCCTCGAGCAGCGGCCTCTCATTGTGCCAAGGTAGGCGTCGAGGGAGAGTGAGAAAGGAAGAGCATAGGAAAGAAAGTGAAGGAGAGACGAACAGCGTTGGAGAGACGGGAGACAGAATGAAAAGATGAGAATAAACAGCGCAACATACACTGCACAAACTTTCTCATATACGTATATACGTTTGGTCTCACTACTCTTTGCTCTGAAATTAACTGTGTGTGCTTGGCAATTCAATGCCATGGCTTGATGATCGTCACTTGTTGATCAGGATTTGTCTTAAACGCTCTTCTAGCAGTTTTCTCTACTTCCGTAGTTTAGCGTATATTTTAATGCCACTGGACGATATATAGTAATTTTTTGGAACATATGACTTAGTATTATTTGTGACATCAGGCTGTACGATTGGATGGATTTTAATCAAAATCCTTACAGCCATTTTTGAGTAAATCGAATTTTGTTTCAAAATATCTAAGAATAAAGTATCCATAATTGTTGCGCAATATCGTTCATCTCTTCAGAATGTCTTTTATGAATGATATTATCCATAAATATGAGATATCATTCGATTTAGTTTAACCGTCTAGGCTGGAGTAAGATTTTGAGTGGATCGCGGCGGAGGCGCGACGTCATAGGGCTTAGGTAAGGTAGCTTAGCGTACATTGTAATGTCACTGGACGCCATAAAGTGATTTTTTTAGATATGGCTTACGGAGTATTATTTGTGACATCAGGCTCTACAATAGAGTTGATTTTAATCAAATTCCTTAGAGCCATTTTTGAGTAAATCAAATTTTTCTAAAAATTCGCCAAGAGTAAACTACCCTTTATTTTTGTGCGATATCATTTTTATCAAAAAGGGTCTGCAAAAGATGACATATTACATAAATACGAGATATAATTCGATTTTATGTACATGTTCGGGCCCTAGAACCGCGAACAGACCGACAGACAGACGGCATAGCGAAAACCGCTTTTATGGACTCACAGACACCTAAAACGTATATTTCCATCTAAATTTCGAGGACGAATTTTTTCACGATTACAATACCTTCTCTGAATACTACGTAAGTATATGAGAAAGTAAATAGGGGAAAGGAAATGGAAATATTGAAGAAGGGAGATGTTAAAGAAAGGAAATAATAAAGAATGTGAAGAAGGAAATATTGAAGAGGGGGATATTGAAGAAGGGAGATATTGAAGAAGGGAGATACTGAAGGTGAATACTGAGGAAGGAAGATATTGAAGAGAGAATATTAAAAAGGGAGATATCGAAGAAGGGAGATGTTAAGGAAGGGAAATATTGAAGAAGGGAGATACTGAATAATGTGAATACTGAAGAAGGGAATTATTGAAGAGGTGAGATACGGAAGAAGGGAGGTATTGAAGAAGGAAGACATTGAAGAAGAGAGAGATCAAAGCATTGGATAGGGAGAATGGAGGAAAGCAAGTGAAGGTGAATCGAAAGGATAGAAAGAGAGTGGCTGAGATGCGAAGTGAGGAATGAAAGTGAAGAAGAGACGAACGGCGTTGGAGGGACGAGAGGGAGTGGATAGATAAGAGAAAATAAGAAAGGAATGGATGGAGAGAGAAGAGGGAGAAGGTAAGAGGAAGGAGATACTGAAGGGAAAGTGCGAAGCACAAGAGGGAAAATACAGAAAAGTAAGAGAAAGTGAACCTGAAAGATTTATGGAATGAGATGCTAAGAAGAGAATGCGGAGAAGTGAAGAAAAACCGGCAATAGAGGAAGGATAGGAAGACGTAGGAAAATAAAGTGGAGTGAGTAAAAACTGAAAAGAGAGAAAATTCCTATGGAAAGAACCGGCAAGAGAGAGAAATTGAAGAAACGGCAAAGGAGAAGAGAGAGAAGGATAAAACGTACTGTGAATACGAAGGGAATAGAGAAGGAAAGAACATGAAAGTCGCGAAGAGTAATCGTAAAAGACGGAAGATAAAACAAGAAGAATCGAAGAGAAACCGATAGAATGAAGAAAAGGAGAGTAAGTAGAGACGAGTCAAGTTTAAGGGAACGAAAGAAGGAAGAACGGAAGGAAGCGAAGGCAAACTGAAAAGATATAGCAAAGGAGAAAAGGGGTGAAACTATATAAAAGGCAAAAGAATAACCGACGAAGATAGAGAGAGAGAGGGAGCAGGAAGGAGAGAACGACACGAAGTCGTATCGGAAGGGAGAGGGGAAAAAAACAAAAGAGAAAAGGAACTCCCGAACGAACCGAGGTCGGGACACTGGAATGCATGCTCTCGGATAGCGAATAAAACTAGCGTCAGTATCGGATAAAAGGAGGGGATGAGAAGAAGGGTCAGCCGGAATGAAAAGAAAGGAGACGAAGCGAAACGACCGAGGAAGTAAGCGAGAAATAAAAAGGGGGAAAGCGAGGGAGACTTTAAAAGGCGAAGAATTAGCGAAAGGCCGCAAACAATGGGAAAGGAAGCGGAGGAGGGAGACACGAAGGGTGAGAAAACGGAGGGGGAGAGGAGAGAGTGAGGAGGAGAGAGCGGAGAGGGATGGGAGTGGAGGAGGAGAAGGCTATGGAAGGGAGTTAAAGGAGAGGATGGTACGCGAAGGAAAGGTGGGGAGAGGTAAAGAGGGGTCGGCACACGGACGTGAGAGGAGGGGGAGAGAGAAGGTAGAGAGGAGTCACGAGAGGGGACGGGAGGTTAGGTAGGGAATGGAATGCCAGAGAGGTGAGGAGGCTACGAGGGGCCAACCTCTCTCCTCAACGGTGGAGGCGGCCGGTTAGCGAAGGGAAAAGGAGGAGCGGGTGTAAGAGGAAGAGACTCTCGACACCGACTGTCCTTCCCCCCTTGCCTCAGACCGCCATCCTCCTCCACACGACCGCTCCTGAGTAACCCTCCTCCTCGTCCATCCGCCGACGAACAAGGGAACCTAGAGGCGCGGCGGATGTTCCCTCGGCTCTAGTACCTCGCAAGAGTGCAGGGACACGTACGATCGCCTCCTTCCGACTCCCACATGAGGAAGGGGCGAAGAGCGGGGCGGTATATACAACATGGCGTAAGGGGGGGGGAGAAGAACCCGCCGCCGTTCTCTCGCGCGATTGTTTTCTCCTCGGAAGATGGTTTGGCGGAGATCCTTTCATTCGCGAACCTCATCTTTACGCGAGACGCTAATCGAGAAGAGTTCTCTCCCCCCTCCCCGCGGATTCCTTTCGCGTCGGGCTCGAAAATAAAACGTCCGTAGTGTTTCGCCGAGCGTTCTTTTTTACGGTGCGACGGTTTTCTCCGGAATATCCCGCGTGTTCTTTCTCCCTCCCTCTTTCCCAGGGCGAGCTGTTTTTTGGGCGGAAAAACGGCTGACTCAGTCCCATAATCGCAAATGGCGTTCCCGATGAGACATACTCTTGGTGGATGTAAGAGTTTGGAATGTTTTCAAAACATTAAGTGTTCCTGTTTCCTGCCAAATGAAACAGGATATCTTAACGGTACTTAAGAGCATTCGCGAAGTATTCATGTATATTTTGACTAACTAAACCTTGTCTAATTATACGTGTGTGTGTGTATATATATATATGTGTGTGTGTGTACAAGAAACTTGACAAGTTGTATATAAAGGAAAAGGTCAGAGCCCTGACTAGAGTCTATGACATAATTGCAAGAGAAGCTGGCATTAGTATTGAGCCAGGCGCATCGTGAAAAGACCGGGACAAAAGAAATTCTTGATTGGTTCCCAAGAGATACGAAATGAACAAGAGAAAATAGATGTAAAGATAAAACCTTGAGCAAGATTGAAAAGAAAAAGACTAATTTAATATACTCACGGAAATGTTACGCTTAAATAACATCGATTATAGGTATATAATAGGATATGACCGTCGAGGTAATTTCTTTGCCACAGCGAGGAGTCAACAGCAAACTTGGTTGAAAAACAGTAATGTAGGCAAGCGCAAGATATAATCAAATTTTCGAGAATGTATATCTGATGAAGTGATACATCCAATTTACCGTCATTATAATGATTGTATCTGTTTGTAATAACTAGAATGTTTTGCGAAATGAGATCCGTAATTCTGAGATATATTTTGTCCTTATTCTCTGACAATATAAGAAAAGTAAATCAAGAAACTCCAGCCACATTCTTGAAATAGACAATTAGAAATAGGTATGGCTCTTTTCCATTCTTTACCCGGGAAAATATTAAGTTATAAAACACACGACACTAATATCTTTTTGGATTTCTCCCAAACTATCCTAAATCGGCTAAAATTAGTAACGAATTTAAGAGTATATCTATGCTCTGGCTTGGAGTAGATATCCGATCAATTTGAAACGAGCGCTCAATTACAATTATCTGTATCTGAAATGTTTCTCTTTGACGCAGGGCCATTTTATAGTCTGGACAAACTAGATATCAGGTGGGTCAGAATTTGATTTTATTCCATTAAGTTTTTTCCTCGTAACTTAAAAGCGAGTAGGGAGACCATAAATACATATATGCCTAGGGCCTGTAATATTCTTTATCCGGCCCCGCTTCGACGGCTGCTTTCCTAAATACTGGTCCGAAACCCATCCTTGATCTTTTTTCTATCGATTAAATGTTTCCGTGCTGGAGGCTGTAATTAGGGACCATTCTATCACCAATAGAAAAAAAAGCGTCTTCTATATATACCGGATATTCGAAACAAAAAATTGGAAAGTGAAAGCAAGACGCCCTAAGCGCTAAACTATGCCGTAACCGGAATCTGAATGCTATAAATGAGCTACAGAAGAACCTTGCAGCATCTCAGAATTGGAAACGCTGCGAGGTTACCACAAACGACGCAACATCATTCGGCTGCTTTCACATTTCCGACTCGACATTACATCATTTCAGATAACTATGCTTTCCAAATTCTTTCGGCGTATAAGCAGGACGCTGGCAGCGAAATGAAAGTGTTTGCTATTGAAAACAAAATTCTCCCAAAGTAAACAATATTTACTAATTCGCAGGATAAAAAATATGCTAATCGCAATGACTTAAACGCCAGGTCATAGAAAACCTGACTTAAGCCGTTCTGTGAGGAAAACAGGCGGGGAAATAACCTCATAAACGTAAAAGCAACTCATTAAACAACGGAAACTATGCATTTTAAATAAATTAATGAGCGATAGCGAAATCCCGTATATTTCTAAAACGGGACAATCGATCGCGAGATTATTTAGCCCTTCATCTACGTCGATATCAACGTTATAATTCGACACGTTCCACGTTGCTAAAATTTTTACAGCCTGTCGCCCAGTGAGGCGATTTCGCAATACAAATACGTTCGCCGTTTGCCAATTCTCTCGAGGCACGAATTCAGGAAAAGGACGATAATCCCCGCATGAATTCGGAATATATAATAAAAATAAAATACGTTGGATCTGCGGGCTGAAACTCAAAGAGCCGCTCGCGCCCATAACCCACGCAGTTCTTCGGTTAATAAACACCGACGACCCGCCGGCGACGTCGTAAAACCGAGCATGAGGAATGCGAAGAATTATCTCTCGTCGACCCTCATAATGAATTTCTATCGTGACGGAGAAGAGAAGATGACTTAGCACGCCCCACAACCAAAAAATAAAAGCATTGCGGGTCATAATGTATGCGTTGCATACGCGATGAAGCATTTTTTTCGGATTTGCAAACCGTTGACATGTACGGACGTAAGACTCATTTTCTTATCCTTCGTCGTGTAGGAGAGGAGTAGTACCGAGGAAGGGAAGGATTGGCGGAGAGAGGCGAAAAAAGAGGAAGAAATGAGAGAAAGGAAGAGGAGCGGGGTGAAAAATTTCCCTCCGGCAGCGCCACACGCGGCCGAGGTGAGCGATTCGGGAACCAACTCACGACGATCCGAGGCTTATCCACCTCTGTCCCGCGCGCATGCACGCGCGATGAGGCTTCCGCACTGCAGTGCCTCTCACGCATGCCACGTGCTCTCTCTCTCTCTCTAATCTTCTAACGCACGACCACCGCATCCGTTAGAGAAGAGCGGCGCCGATGGCGGCATCTGCACGGGGGGGGCAAGGACGAACAGCGTGTAAAAAAAACCTTGCAGAAAGTGAGAAACGCTTCCTCCGTTGAAAAAAATGGGGTTGCAAGGAGAGGGACCGAGGAGGTCTAAGAGCTTCTCAAGGTCTCATTTACAGAGAGAGAAAGAGATTCTTCCTCCAGACCGCAAGCACCTTGGAGAACGACGGACGCAGTCACGCAACGCCAGTAGCTGTTTTTTTCCGCGGGGCGATATCAAAAACGACTTCACCATAACTCTATTGCGTGTGTCTTTGTGTTTGTGTAGGAGGGAGGGCAATGGCGTAGGGAACGGCTAGGAGGGTAATAAAAAAAATCTCATGCAGCCAAGACCACGAGACGATGTTAAATTAACGCCCGCGTTAGCGTCGTTTAGTTGGGCGCCGAAGGGATTTATCTCATCTCGAAGCCTTCCTTATCATACGTTTATGGACGACCATAGGTCTGATTTTTACGGATCATTCGTTAATAAGCACACGCCTCGGCTTTAGGGCATGCGTAGTCAATTGGGAAAAGCATTTCGCCCAAGACGGTATGCAACAGGCTTTGTTTCCTCCTATTAGACGCTTTTTGACACATTTCGTTATTTTTTTAGATCAAAATGTTTACCGAAATAACGGTCAAATTAAGATAAGATCGATAAAATTCAAATGCACTCGTTTATTTATGTTGGGAGTCTCGCAATTCACCGGACTCAAAACGGTAATATTTATATCGGAACTAATTTGCACATCCATTAATACGATGTTTAATTAACAATGGAAAACCAAGGTGTGATTAAAATTTTTCGATTTAGTAAGTAATAAAAGATCGAGGTGATTAAAAAAATCCTGGATTTTATGAAAACCATAACGTCGATTAATGTCTCCAGTCAGTAAAAAGGTGCCGTAATAGATCAAAAATATTTCGCGATTTGGTAAAATAATTTAAACGCTCCCCAAAATGTACAAAATCCTGCGCCGTCCTCAAATATCGGAAAAAATATTTAGCGACGGCATTTCCTAAGCAGCTTTCGCAAATTAAAATCCGCACCGGCATCGTTCCCGATCTACCGCCAGGAGCGCAACTAATTTTTAGAAACTTACGCGAAGGACGCGTAATTCGACCCTCCGCCGCCGCTAACCCGCCACGCGCTATTTGCGACATCCTCGGAACGTCGGCGTAACAAAGGTCAATATCGCCCAAAAAGAAAAAGTAAGCGAGCTCCAAGGCTTTTCTAATCCGAAAAGGAAAAAACAGACGCTTGGAAGGCCCCTTAATTATCGCCCAAAATGCGATCCTTGGCACCATCTCGGTAGAAAGATGAAGCGATAATCGCTCGAAAAGGTTTGAAGAACAAGTAGGTTCGGACGTTTATATTTTTTCACTTCGGAAGGATATGGAACCTTCCCAATGAGGCGCGAGAAAGCGACGGAAGAATAGACGAGAAGAAGAGTGCCCGAGATCCACCAGACGATACGGAGGAAGAAAAGCAAAAGAGGAGAGACGAGAAGGGAGGAGGAGAAGCAGTCGCTAGGGTCATAACGCTTCGACGATTTCGACCTTTTCTCCCATTTTTACAACCCCCTCCAGCGAACAACTCGAACGATATAACAGGTCGACCGTATACGCACCATTCCCTACCGGCTAACCGTCGCAAAAACGCCAGAAACATCTTCCCGGCAGATGCAAGAGTGTCTGTGAGGGGGGCAGGGGGGGGATTGGCTTGGGCCCTGAGAATCGTAAAAATTGGCTCTCGCCCACCTCACATACAACGCTGGGCAGCTTGACAGACGCTAGACCCCGACATTTGGCAAGTTCCGATTCTCTGGAGAGGTATCGGACGGACTGAAGGGATATAAAGTGACTGTAAAGTTTGGCGAGAGAGAGAAAGAGAGCCAGAGGAAGGTTAATGTCATCTTTTTTCCTCCGTCAAATCGAGGAGGAAAGTTTTGGAGAGAAATATCACCGAATTTCGTCTCCGCTTTGACTGCGAGAACTTGATCCGAGTAGTGCAATGGAAAATGAAAGATTTAAGTTTAGTCGATTAGCTAGTCCGCGAGTTTCCTCGTAGGTTGATAGCCTGACAAAAGCGCCACTTTTGCAAGGTGAGAGTTTCCGGAACTAAACCTTCGGGATTCTGTTGCGAGATCTCGGAGGGACGAATAAAATGAAGAATAAATTGACTAAAATGCGCTTATTTCGAACGAGAGATATCATCTCTTTACCGTAACAAAAGAACCATCGCTCGCTGGTTTAAACGCGCTGCCAACAAATCAATGACCTTTCCAGAGGTGACCCTCGGTACGATACGTGCATACTGGCGCCGAGACTATCGATCCACTTTTGTTCGCTTTCTGCGTCGGTTGAATCGAATGCAACAAGCGCACTTTGCGTTGATGGCGTAAGGATCCTCAAGTGATACTTTCCGACGCAAAAATCTTTCCCTCCAGAGAAAATAATAGGTAACCAATTACGCAACACCAACTTAACTCCGCGAGGAAATTTATAATTAAAAAAGCCATACATGAAAAATTAAAAAAGTTTAAACTCGTACATAATGTAAACCTCCGGACAACATGTATAATTAGATAATCTCCAAAAAAAATACTTTTATTTTGACGATGGTCGAGTTTACACGAGAAAATTTAACATTTTTGATTTCAACATTTATTATTTTTTTGAAAAAACACTCGATGAGATAACGCTTTCGACAAATATTGAATGTATTCGTAAAAAAACTCGACAAAAAAGAAACAAAGTCGAAGTTCATTTGTTTGTCAAATTCCCGTTGAATGACTCATATTGGCTGCAAAACCTAACTTTTCCGAGTCTAAATACAGTGAAGAACGGTTGAGATAAAATATGAACAATCGAAATGAAACACGTAAAATTTTATTCCCTGAAAACTGAAAAATAGCCATAAATAATGCGGTATACGTAAATATTAACAAACACTTGATTTCCAACCCGATAAAATAATATCAACGACCTTTCAAAATAAATATATACGATGTTTCTCATTTCCATTTTAATGAATCGGAGAGAAATTAACGGCTAAACAAAGGAAATTTGATCCCAATACGACAGATAGAATGGGTAAGCGAAGTATTAAAGGTAGGTAACAAAGATTGCATAATACGGAGTAAATATTTAAATGACTATAATTATATTAATTGGCGCAATAACGATGAATCGCTATTATTCAAGGGACGTTTACACATGTTGATCACATGTGCAATATGCATATTGTCGTGGACGATTTCTCCCAAGTGAATTTTGAATGAATAACACTGTCCCGTGGAGTAAAGGAAACATATATTATGTACATATATGAAACAGGTAAGGACTTCTTAAAAGAACAATTGATTACATCGATTATGTACAACATCAAAGGTCACGCGACCAATAGCAGCAAACATCACTATATCACAGCCATGATTAGCCCAACATATCGTTTTTGAGTTTTTATTAAATTCATATGACGTAACAAACTAAACTCGCAATAAAACAACTTGACAAGGTATTGTAATCTTGAATGTCTTTTAGATGACGAATTTAAAAAGCGCGACTTATTAAGGTACGCTCAAAATTTTTTAATCATAATTAATAATTAAGTCAGGATGACGCCTCTTCAACCCGTGGGCTGATCAAATATCTTTCCCTTAAAAGAACCAACGACCAAAACAAGTGAGGCCATTCATTTAGACGAAAAAAGCGAATTACAGGACAAACGATTTTTCATTACTCACATATTTCCACACTTAAAAATGTGCATTTATAAATATACAATCCTGATAATTATACACGCATTGCTTTACATTAACAGTGGCATTCAAAAAAGGCACAGTAACAAACCAACATCCTTCATAATGTCTTCTTGAAAATCATCCACTTTCGACATTTACTCCATCCGACAAGAGAAGCACAGATAATGCACGTTTTCCGCTTCGCGTAAGAAAACAAAGAGACTAACTACCACCGGTAAATTAATTCTAACTATGGACACGTCTCTGAAACGAGATATTTACATAGTCTGCGCATACGCGACAGTTCATCGTGAGCAGAAAGCTAAATCCGCAACCCTCACAATCACAGGAGTCATTGACTTAGGAGTACCCTTGAGGAGAGGGCGAAGAGGGCGAAGACCACTAGGACGGAGGCCGATGACCCCGCTCCCTTGCTGTGGGTGTCGTGCTCCGAAGTCGCCGCCGAAGCCTCCTTATCCATCGAAGAGTCCGTGGTGTTGTCCGCGTCCATCGTCATGTTCTTGCGAGGGATCACCATTACGTGAGTGGCTTTTGTGGAGGGACCATGCTCGGTGGAATTACTGTCTCCCACCTCGCCGGACGACATGTTGAGGAAGTCCGTGGCGGAGGAATCCGACGCGTTCTCGGACGCCGCCGCCGAAGGATTTTCCGTATCCAACTCCATCTCCATGGGATCGGAATGCATCACGTTCCCGGAATGCACGCTGTCCCCGTCGCTGCTACCGTGCGGCACGATCATCGGCTTCATTTCGCCCATTTTGTGCGGGTCGTTCTCCTGCGGAACCGCGGTCGAGGAATTGTCGTAGTTGCCGTAGGACACGGGGTCTTGGGCGTAGACCGCGGACGCGAGGCACAGACAGACGTAAAGGAGCGACGCTGCCGTCATCTTCATCTTTCCTTCCCCACGAACTGAGACCACTTCGGGAAAGAAACTCGACACTACCGGAACGAAGCCGATCGGTCTCCGGGATCCGTCCGAAGTAAACAACCCCGACGGAACAAAAAAATCGAGATCGGAGACTTCAACGACCGAAGCGCGGTAGGCGGGCGAGGGAAAAAAAACCAGTGACTTCAACGACCGTATCTCGGGCGAAGCTTACACGCGACTGATCCTCCGGACGTTGGGACGCGCGAAATGTATAAAACCCCGGGCGCCTCCTTCGCTCGTCCGTGGAATGGATTCGTCACGTCGTGATTACCCGTGAATGGACGGTTGGGCTCGACGATAAGAGTTCAGCGGCGCGGATCTGGAACAGAAGCTTTTATAAACAGCTCCGAGAGCCAACGAGAGTTGACCGTTTGAGAGGGGCGCTCACACAGAAACGAAGTGAGCACGATTCCGACGGGAATGGAGATCGGCGGGGAGGGAGGGGAGGTGACGGCCGACAGTGGGGGAGGGAGGCTAATCCCAGAGGGAGAGAGGGAGGAAAAGATGGGAGTGAGGAGGGAGAGAGAGAGAGAAAAGGAGTAGTAAGGGAGGAGCCGTCGAGGCGGCGGAGGAGGAGAAAGGGCTAGCGAAGGAGGAGGCGATGGCGGATCGCGCGGAGGCACTCCTCCCTCACCCCTCCGACTTTAGCCACCTGTCCTTCGACTTCCCCGCTTCTCACTCCTTTGACCGCAGAGAATCTCCACTTCGCGAGGACAAGCTCCTCTCCTGACGTCATAAAATTCCCCCTCTTTCTCTCTACCTCTCTCTTCCCGCGAGAGGAAAAGTAGGAAATGAAAAACTCTTTATTTAGGAGGAAAAGGATGGAAAATAGCGCACGAGTCGCTTTTCGCTAAGGGCAGAAGCCCGCGCGTGATTTGGCGCGCGCGCTCCGCCGGGGCATCCATCGGAACGAAAAATTACGCAAATACGAAGAATTTAATTTTCCTTGGAGTTTTCCGAGAACGATTTTTCGATCTCCTTCGCTTCCACTTAACCGACCGACATTGGAGATGTGTCACGGGTAATAAGTGGCCGGATTGTTACGACGCTATCATAAGTGTCTCCCTAACGAACAAAACTGAAACGTGACGATGGTGAATGCAAGTATACATTGCGTTACTCTAAAATTCGCCATGAAAGATGAATTCTAGAGTCAGGGCCGGTCCTAGACGTGTGTGTCGCGTGCCACCGCATTCGAGCGGCACTTATATACCTTTGGTATTTTTCTTGCCTCCTAATAAAAGTGCTGAAGTGTATGTAGAGGCTTTTCAATATTTAGTCTCGGAATGCTTTTAACTTCAGTTAAATTTTTCACCAAGTATCGTGTACGTGGATTTCGTGAAAGCTACTTTTAGTACAGGCACTCCTAAGTATGTGAAAAATGGGAAGGAAAATTTTGTTTCGTGGTAAGACTGAGTTAGTATGTCCTTCCGAAAACCCTGGGACTGAGTAGGTTTTTTTGACCGCCGGACTGAATTAGTGTGCACCGCTGTATTTGCTCAAGTTAAAAGAAGGAGAGGCCAAATTTTCCTTCGCACACTACCGTATAAACCTTAGAATCGGCCCTGCCAATAATAACGTGGAATTAACGTGAAGACACACTAAAAAGAGGACCGTCGAGCTCATCTCATTGCTAAAATAAAAATGAAAATCGATGATGAAGATGTGTATCACATCGACATTCGGATCGTATTGAAAGATTAAAACTGTGGAACATACAAAATTTTCATTTTATTTGTTCATCATGGAACAGTTCCATAAGATTACCACCGTGAATTTTATTTAAAATGAAAAACTGCCTTTTTAATAGGTATAAAAAGGTTGGGTTAACCAGATGGACATGTCGGCAACAAAGTAGCCGTAATTAGCGGCAATTCGCCAATAGAAGATCATAAACATTTGGCGACGAACGACTGGAAAGCCTTATCTTCATTTACAAAATAACCAGTGAACCACGCGACGAGTCTAGGCATTTACCAGGAGAGACTTTAAACTACGCTATTCGAACTTCCCGACGAAACTCATGCGATTGCAGTCATTTATATTTTATCCTTTTGATAATTCATATCCTTCGTGTTTCGTAACCATGGTTAAACGCTTAAAATATGCGAACGAATTTACCGGCGGCAAAGGGGATATCAAAGCATTCCAATAGAAAAGGAATGAATTAGGTTTGTCCAACGGATAGTATCAAAAATAGAAAGGGTTAAATAGGAGCCCTTTCTCCACATGCAATCGACCGATATCTCACCCGCATAACACGAACGCCCACCAAGGTTATTAACTTTCCCGGAGATTACTCAACGTCTCGATAAGCAAAAGAGGAAAAAGCGAGTAATTAAATCTTAGCCTGAAATTTCGCGCAATGAAGCGTGCAAAAAAATACGTAAGCTAACGATAAGTGCAGAAGGTAGGAACAGTCTATGTAAGACGGTTAATCACCAGCATATGGATGGATGCCTTCAAAATTCTCCGAAGATACCGACGCCATCCAGATTCCGGGTTATCTGGTTAATGACGAATTTCTCCGTGAACCCCACCGTAGAATATTTTGAACTTTCTGATAAAAACCGACTGATGCCGTCGGATGGACAATAAGCCCGTTGGCTAGGTCAAGGGCGTTAAGTCACAGGGGAAGCGAGAAATGATATCCACCGTTCGACTTGAATTTTCACCGCAATCTCGTCATCGGTTTATCTCATCACGCAAGCCGGAGGAAACGCTGTACTTTGCTCAGGATCTTTAGCAGCCGGCAAAATGCTAACAATCAGATGGAATCTAGAGATAGGGAACGCGGAGAGATCGCATTCCGTGCTGCCTGGAGAAATATGCATGTCAGTGTGCTTGGCGGTTTATCTAGGCACTGCTTAGGTTATTAGGAATCGAGGCTTCATTCGCATCTGTAAGATGCTTGCGTTGGTGACGCATTTCTTCCTCGAGGTGCCACCTGCTTGGATGCTTGAAAAAGTCTTCGACTCCCACTCGATGTGTACCACGCTGTGTTATCTTGCTGTATCATTGATGATTTTTTTGTTATGATTTTCAATTATTCTTTGGCATTTCCCATGGTGAAGTTTCAGCAGTTGAGAACCTAAATCTGGGATAGGCAACCTTTTTGGTCGCGAATCCTTCGGCGGGCCGCATTGGAAGCAGTGGCGTAAAAAACAGGGTGACGTGGGTGGGCAAATGCCACGGGACCCGAGGGTCATCGAATTCTTCCGAATATAAAAAATTAAGATTTTTTATCAATTTCTCTTTTTTAACCTAATTTCTTAATGACTTTCCAGTTAACCATTATTTTTGGATAAAGCAATTTAAAGAGCCTGACCTTTTCAGTATACTCCTGTTAATTGATTAATAAGCGCAATCCTGTAGGTTTTACAGTGGGTTTGTTTTAATTGAACATATGTATTTGTTGGGTGAGGAGGAACGGGGAGAGGGACCACCGATTATATTTTGCCGCGAGCTCTTCCGCTCCTAGTTGCGACCCTGATCGGAAGTAACCAATGCTTTGGCGAGGCGCATTAAGGTCTAAATCGGAAGTTACCTAAAGATCATAACACATCATAAAAGATAAAATTAAAGCTAAATGAGGTGTTTAGAATAAACATTTCAATATTAAATGTTTTATTGTCATAACTCGAATTAAAAAACATGAATTTGCGGGTTAAATTTTACGGATCGCTTTATCGTTGTAGCTTGGCTGTTTGTAGATCGCTCATCCCTCACCTAAATGTTCCAATGTAGGAAGATGTATGAGCCTTATAATGATATTAATAAGGGATCTCACGGCCAATTTCTTGATTACATCTTTAGAATCTTGTTAATTCTCTTATTTTCTCATGAAGGTGACACGAAGAATTGTCACTCAAACAATGGTTTGTTTTTATTTCAATACAATGCCATCTGACCTCTCTGGAACTGAAGCAACATTTCCGAAATTGATACCATGACTGAAGGTGACATTATAGAAATGATTGGAGAATCTCTTGCGCAGGCGTGAATTTAAGTGTTGACGGATATAGTGTACGGATAAACTATGTTTCTATGGTTGCGAGAACATTGATGCAATGGACAATAACGAAATCACTTATGGAAATCTTAATCGATTATTCATGGTGTACTAAAACTGTGAGCATATGCTATTATGCTAAAATTTCATTTGAAAATATTGATATATGTATATTCTTTAAAGTTTCCAGGATCACTAAAATTCCCACTAGGCGAGGAAAGTAGGTACAAAATAGTTCGAGATCATATTTTTCTAATCTATTATCTTGATAATATTCTTTATTAATGTATTAGCTGGATGTTTTCGGTTGATGGATGATAAAAATGGACAATTACTCCTATAATTAATGTCACGAAAGAATAATCTTCGCGTTCGAAATAAAATTGCCGTACAATCTCAAAGACGGATGTATAACGTGTTTTATATCTATAATAATATTGGTTACGATTAATTAATGAGCATATTAAATTCTACTAGGCATGTACATGATGTAATGCCATACTGTCATTGAAGCATTTGGGTTTCTCCTCAGAAGGGTGGAGATGGCTGCCATCGATACGTACCGCACATGATTCAAATTCTCCGAAAAATGACGTTTAAGATTCATAACAGGTCGACGAAGCTGAAGCAATAAATCGATAATTTGATTTAAAAATAAATTGGATCCCCAAACCAAAATGTTTCCGATGAAATACGCAGCATATAAAGCTGCCCGAGGACAGAAAATCGCATTTCGCTTTAATAATTTCTCACGGCCCAAATAAGATACTTCGATTCATCTCCATTTCGGAAATGTATGTAAGTATTTAATTTTATTGTCTTCTACTATCTCGTAATAACATCATGACATAATATCGTCTTCCGAAAAAAGCAATTTCACGAAAACTTGAAATGCGAGGTTTCGATTTTCTTCGGGTAATTTCAACCCCTTACAATTTTTAATAGATCACCGGCCTCCCACAAAGTCACGAATCAAAAACTGGCATCAAACGGTCGCGAATTGATTCAACGAAACCATCTCTATAGACAAACACGCATATTCCATCGCGGAATTAGGTCCCTGTTAGTGTCCCGTAGGAGGCACGCTATCAGCAGTCCAAGACTCCGGCCATTTATTTTTTCGACAGTCCGTGATTGACTTTTCGTGAGAGAAAAATAAAATACACTCCTTTAAAGTCAATCTATCGGGAATAAGCCTTCGTGACTTTTAAATAACCATTATAGACCCGCCATTGATAGATGGTAAGTGGTGGTTGTTCTCGGGTTTCCACATGAGGTTCGATAGTCATTGGAGTTGGCTGGAATTGGGAGGAGAGAGATTTGCGCGTGGTTCCTTCCTGCGCGATGCGCTAATGAGTCACTCTCTTAACACATTGACTGCCCACCGAATTTGCTAAACTCTTCCTAGAGGCGAACGTGTAAAATGACTTTCTTTTGTCATGAAAGAATACCATGTAAAAACATTGCCATCTTGCGGCATAAATAGAAACCACGACCACCGGAGGAAATACTGGAGCTGGGCAGAGGCCCACCGAAAGTACGAAACGAAACCAGCAAGCCCATGGCCAGTTAACTGAACAATGGCCTCTTGCGAAAGTCATCGATGGCCAGTTAACTGGCCATGGACGGTAAACGTGCTAAACAACTGTTAAGTGAGAGATCCATCAGATTGCTCCACCGCCTATCACCTTCTTGTGACAACGATCAGAGATACTCAAAAGCGCTTCCATATAGGGGTTAGGAAACATCACGTAGCGGGCGTTAATACTTGCGAATGCCTCGGTGGGCCATACAAGGGTTCATATCGGTTATTTAAAGAGGTAACATGGTTCTGTACAAGTGAAAACCAAATCTGAACATAATTTTTGGTGTTTATATTTCTCCAGGTTTTGTGATAATGGTTTTTAGTTGACATTGAAAAACTGTGCTTCTCAAGTTGCCATAAATAGTATGCCAACCGAATGAGCCGTAACTCTGTGGTGATGCATAATCACGATGTTATGAAAATAAACAACAGTGATCGTTTTTAGCGCTTTTTAATAGCTCGTTTTCATTTTGTCCGTCCATCCGTGCGCAAAATTTCCCGACCGTCCATGCGTAAACTTTTGTAGCAATGAGAAGAGCTGATAAACTATAGTTTTCAGGATAATTTCGGCTGCTGACTTACATGAACCGTTTTAATTCTGAGGTCCGTCCGCCTGTCCGTTTGTCTTTTAATAGGATTTTTTAAAAAACCCTTATGAACTATCTATACGGGTTACTATCATAAGTTTCGTTTTGTTTGCGTTGTCACAACAATAAAAACGAAGGGTAAATACGTTCAATTTACTTTCAAAATGGGATAAAGAACATATGACAACTGCTTAACTAAAGGAGGGAGAGGAGGTCGAAGATTCAGAAAATATAAGTGAAATTCTAAATAGAATCGCTTTTGGAATCTGCTTTTGCAGTTCTTTTTAAACTCATTTATTAATATTATTGTTAAAATAAAGTCCTATGGTTCCGAAAAAAAACAAAGTTATTATTGTTTAATTCCGCCCAATAAAAGATTGGGACAACCAGATGCGCATTAAGGGCTACTAAGCAGCCGTTATCAGTGGGGATTCTTCGTAGTCGAATTTTCTCTACAGTTTTATGGCTGTTGGATAAATATGGTTTTACTATGTTGATTTCATCCACAAGGTAAGCCGATAATTCTTCCTCAAATAATTTTAAGTGAAAATGGGAAATTCTCGATATTATACTTCACAAATCGCTCTCTCATCATAGCTTTGGGGATCAAATTAATCGCTCTCCCGAAACCCATACGGCCTTCATGGTCCCTGTCACTTAGAAAAGGGAACGAATAAATACCACACCAACAGAGAGAAAGCTTTGAGCAACGCATCTCTTCTCTACCGTAAGTAACCAAACAACCGATGGCGGAGGACGAACGCCGATGGGACATATGGCCGGTCTCGATCGATGCGACGTGTTGTGTCTTCGGTTACCTGTTGCCGTGGCTCCGCCGGCTTTTAATTTTTTTCCTCCCTTTGCGTCGGGCTTTTTGCTGTTTCGCGAAAGCGGATTCGTGACCGAGGGTGACGACAGAGCGTCACGAACGTCCGAGACCGTCTTAAGGGTAAAAAGGACTACGTCATCTCGCCCCGTATTCGCGAAATGCGCGTGAATATTCATCACTTGCCGTATACGTTTTCGTCGAAAACAATTATAACCGTTCGATAAGTGCTTCTGGTCGCTCGAGTTCGCCTGTTCTACCATTTGAAGAATTCTTCTATGGCAACGCAATGACGCTCGGTGGGTATTCGAGCTGCAACACCCGAGTGTTTAAAACGTATCGCTCGAGTTGCTAAAAAATTAACACCGGAGAAATTTTTAACCTCTTTGGGATTCCGAAAGGGTTATGTACTCGCAATCTACAAATATCCCCACAAAAAGAAAACGGAAGTTATAAACGGTTCGACACGAATGCATGCCCTTAGCTCGGGCAAATATCTGGTTCTATATAGCTCGGACGCGGCGCCGTCCGCATTGGAACGAATGCGTTTCACGACTAAGGTATCCTTGAATATTAAGTAAGCAGTTCGATACGCACCGAGGCCTTGAAGGTTATTGCGCGCAGAATTTCGCACAATGAAATCCCCAAGTCTTCATTGAACCTATTCGATCAATCGTCTTACATCTGCATCTGCATGATACCCTGCAAGTCACATTTTTGGTGGATGGCAGGGGGGGCAGTGCACCAAAGGTCCCTAGTTTTTATACGTTATCTTTTCCTATTCCGTTCTCTTATCGTCCTAGGGAAAAACGATCCTCTATATCGCTGCGTTATACAATCGAACTCACGAATCTTATTCTCGCTATCCTGCCTACCGAGATACGTCTGGGTTCTGATAAGTCCTACTACCTCATTCGCTAGTCCCTCCGACATACATTTTTCCAGTAGTTTAAATCTAGCCTGCAGCCTACGTTCCTCTAACGATGTCCATTTCAGATTTTCTATGATGTTACGCTTTGTTTACTATCGTAATTTCTCTTTACAAATCTACCTGCCCTGCGCTGAACCTTTTCTATCTCGTTAGTGAGTCCCTTTTCGTAGGGATCTCACACAGCTGACGCATATTCGACCTGCGGTCGAACCAAGCATAAATAACATAATTCTTTCACTTTTTCGGAGCTATTTTGAACTATTCTCCCTATAAAGGCCAGCTTTTTGTTAGAAGCATCTATCAATCGGCAAATGTTGGTGTCCCACCAGAGATCACGATGGATCGTGACCCCAACATATTAAATCGAGTCTCAAACTGGAATTTCTCTACTCCGTCCAAAGAATAATTAACATCCAATGAGATATTATTGGCTCTCCATAAATTGATGACGCATCTTTTCTTTTGGTTGATCTTTCACTGCCATTCCTTACTCTATGCAGAAATAGCTTCTAGATGATTTTGGAGATACTGATGGTCTTCCGGATTGCTTATTTCTCTATAAATGACGGCGTCGTTCGCGAAAAGTCTTATTTTACTCCTGAGTACTAAGCTGATATCGTTTTTTGTAAATTAGAAATAATAACGGTCCAATTACACTATCCTGTGGAACGCCAGAGATAACCTCCACTAAGTTCGACGATTTCCCATCTATAACAACCTTCTGCTTTTTATGATTTAAAAATTCGCAGATCCAACTAACAATTTTGGAATTTTTTTAATTTCGTTGTTAACTTCTTGTGAGATATCTCATCAAAGGCTTTCCTAAAATCTAAGAAGATATTATTTTCTCCGCTTCTCAGTATACAATTCCCAAAAAGACCGAGCTGAGCATCACAAGACCTACCTTTTCCGAAGCCGTGTCTAACAATGACTTACTATTAAGAAATCGCATTATTTTGCTAACGAGTATATTCTCGAGAATCTTGCATGATATCGAAGTTAAGGAAATCGGCCTGTAATTTTCTGGGTTCTCCTTGTCGCCGCCCTTATGAATTGGGGTAACGTACGCTAACTTCCAGTCGTTAGGGACCTCTATGCGGGAACTGGATTTCTCGAATATTATCCGGAGAAAAGGTGCTATTTCTTCAGCTAATTCTTTTAAAACGCGAGCAGGAATTTCTTCGGGCCCAGTGGCTTTGTTAGATCTGATGAAAGTTAATTGCCTTGCTATTCCCACCTCAGAAAATACTATATCGTCCATCAGGTCGCTACTTAACGGCGAAAAAAAGTGTTCGATAAAACACAAGTCCTGTCCCTTGTTTGACGTTTTTAAAGAAAGAGCTGACGAATTTCGCGGATATTTGTACACCCAGCCATAACACGGAGATGCACTCTGAGAAAAAGTGCCGTTTGATGAGAATTCGCGTTATGTGAACCTAGTATCACATATTGAAAGGAGGGTTGCGTTCCAGACCCCTTCATGCTCCCTCCTCCAGACCAAAATTCATAAACCTCTCTCTGATGCACGTATGTCTACAAATGGTGGCTACTGTCGATTATCTAAGCTTATAGACAAAGCACTCGGGCCCTCAAAAATTTCTCTACCAAGCTTATCTATATGAAATCTTCGACCAAACAACGTTAATGCGGACCATGTTATCTGAATGCTTGGTATTAAAAAATAACTATGCTGTAGCGAATCCGTGTTAGAAGAACCCGTGTTATAGGAGAGACAGGTTTGACATCACCGAATCTTTGCCAAAAGTTTAAATATTAATAGTAGTCCGTTTGACATTCAGTATGCTTATCCGATGGAAAAAGAAGAGACACACGAAAAGCATCGAGTCGTGTATTCATTAGTATTCAAAACCATCGGGGGTGCCACAAAATATATGCGAGAATCGACCCAACGCTTGAGATTTTCTTGCAACTGGGAAAGTAACCACGCCGAAATCTTCGGAGCTTAGGCGGAATTAACCGTCTTATCGAGGACCATCATTAAAAGGGTGGAAAATTTTAAACGAGTCCACCGCAAACATACGCGAACCGGAACATAATGAGCTCAGGCCTAAAAAAATTGGAATCACAAAAGTGATGGAAAAAATCTCCATTTTTTTCCCCCTTCTCTCTCCCATTGCGTCTCCGTGTGGGAACCGTTTTGTGACACCCGTGGGAAAGCATTCCCTTTATTTCCAGGCACTACTATAAGAGGCGCTCATCCTTTATTCCGATTATTTTTAAACGGTTCCCTCGATACCAGTGGCGGATCCAAGGGAGGGGCGATGGGGGCCATCGCCCTCCCCTTGGACGACCCCATTGCCATCCGTTGGATACATTCTTAAATTCATTCCGCGCAACATTCCTTGTTTCTACACCGAAGATTAAGTCTGTAAGACAAGGGAAAGAAAGGTTCTGATGGGGATAGGGATTTTCAAAATGTATGGTCGTCGGCAGAGGCGGAACCAAGAGGGGGGAGGGGCAATTGGGGCGATCGCCCTCCCCTTGGGAAGTTTCTGGATCCGCCCCTGCTCGATACACTTTATAAGGCGCGCTTCTTTCATGCGGAAAGAAAAGCTCCCATTTCGCAAGGTTGTATCGACGCACCCGTAAGTCTGGGTCAATAACTCCGGGCGGATTTCGATGGAATTTGGTTATTAGTATTCGTATCAAAGTGGGAAACAACACGTCGCTGTATGGTCAAATCATGCAATCAGGGCTGCCATTTTACCGGAAACGAAAAATAACTTTTTGTTTTAACTCGTAAAAATAACTTTTTGTTTTAACTCGTAAAATATTCACCCAAGAAAATAATCTCTCCTCGGATGCTCTCTGGCGGAACGAAATAAACATGTCTTATTAAAGTGAAGTGGAGACTACGGCGAAGATAAAATAAAGGAAGGAAAACAACTCCTATGCCGCAATTATTAATTTACGGCATAGTAGTTTTCCTTTCTTTACTTTATGTCTTGCCTTATAATTTTTTTAAAGGCTACCCAGTTTTTGAGAAAATCTCCATATACAATTTCTGACCCATATCTGTATCATATGGATGCATCCATTTTAGCCTTGTATATTTCGGGATTTTGTCGAAATATATGAAAAAATCTCACAACTGGTCCATGTCACTAAAAAACCAATAAAAATATTCACTTATGTTACAATATCTGGTAAAACTGGCAAACTCGTGTCATATCACCAAAACCAGGGCTGCCACATTACCGGAAACAAATACTGAAACTTCAAATCCTTTCTTCTTATATGATATTATGTTCATTATAAACGGCATTTAAAAATCTTTTAAAATAAAGCCAGATGATACGGAACTTGAGCCATATCGCTCTATCAGGGCAGCCATCTTACTGGAGGCAAAAATCGCAATTTCAAATACCGCACCTTAAGTGAGAAACACCCCTAATTTATGTTACTCTTCCTACCCGTATTAATCCAACTTCTTTACTTTCATTCTCTTTCCCTCGAGAGAGGGATCCTCGTTAAAATAGGCCCTAAAAAGCAACGAAGGGCCCTCTCCGGGATGTCTGGGTCTCTCTTTCGCTTTATACCACGAGAATTGGAACCGAAGGAGAGGAGGGAAGGGGAGGACTTTCGAGAACCGGTCCGATATCAACTCTCCCGCGCACACACACACACACAGACGCACTGCGAGTCGCCCCTCACGAGCGGCGCTGGCACAAGCGACGCCTTCGAAGACATTCAACATGCTCCGTTGGGGGCCATGTGCGTATATAGCAAGGGACTGGCACACAGGTCGTGGGTGCGTCACCGTTTGCGATGTTGACAGATGGTCGAGAGAAATTCGTTCCAACTAGTAACTGCACAAGCAAAATGTAATAAGAAAGGTAAAAAAGAAGCGATTCTGAGATTTATAAGGTATTTCTCGGGAGAATTTACTAACCATTCCTTTCTTCAGATTTCCCTCACTAAAAATATCGTATTCATAATTGAAATTGTGGATAGCTATCTTAATCGTTTCAGAGCTGAATTATGAAATACACCGCAAAAAGTACCTACTCATATTGAAAACATAGGGTGGTAGGGGTTTACATAATGAGATACTAAAATAATTTACCGAATTAATTTACTATTTTATAAAATTTAGGCGATGCAATATGGATGCGATTTAGAATCAGGGTTATTTAAATCTGTATCGATTTCACATATACCAGGTTTCTCAACCGCCGGTCCGCGATATTCCATTTTCCTCATAAAAGTTCTACAATGGGCAACACCGATTGGCTCATGTTAAATATCTGGGACCACATTCGAAAATGACCGCTGCATAGATCTCACGACCGTCATTACCTCGGATTAGGAGTCCGGAACTCGAGGGCTCGACCCAAAACCGAGCCCACATTCCAGTTCCCTCGCACCAGGAGGTCTCTAGCAGACCAAATCATTTGCAATAAAATGTAAACTTTTTTATGTTGCTAAATTAGAGTTGAAAGTAACTCAAGCATCGAATCCGAGTAATGCGCTGATTAAGAGCGCCTTTTAAGCGTAATTATACCGTAAATAATAAGACATTTACGATCACATGTAATCTTGACGCCCAGGAATACCAACCTATTAAGAGTTTCTGGGTCGGGATTGTATTGAAAACAATCAATGACTAGTCATAGTAACAATTATGGTCCATTCTGTTAATATATTTGGCCACCAAGTAGCGGACTCAAAACGTTAGTGCTCCCAATGCAGTCCAACCAACCAACCCAACTTAATGCACATATTTTTCATGAGAAAAATCAAACAGAAACCGCGAATGGCGAGGGTTTCCTGTATCAATATAAACAAGGTCTGTAAAAAAACCTACGAAAAGGATGAACTTAAATATTGCAGTCATGGGCATAATAAATTCCGTTTGGATCAACTTGTTTTACTTTAGCCACCCACCAATTAGGTGAATTGCAGAGTAACATGTAGATGTGGATGTAGACATGTGAATTTATTTTTGCCGTAGTGGCTATAAAATTACTACTATAGCATAATTTAAGCATTGTTGTTAACAGCTTAATTGAAAATTTTCATGAAATAGCACTATATATATATTGATTTTAACTTTCGGTTTCGATATTTGAGTCATCGCAACCTGGACATTGCCACATCTTGTCGATACTCAAGTCATCATCCTCTATCTCTGAGATTAACAAAGTTCGAAATCTCGAAGTCAAATGCTTTCACGGTAACAATACTAACTCTATATACTTTTCACAAAAAAAGTAAAAGTAGCAAAATCAGCGTTCTCCATATCAATTAAAAACACCGAAATATCAATCACAAGGTTAATGTTGAAGGAATCGTAAGAGTGCTCAAGCTTGGCAATCCAGTTTTATTGCTATCGACTGAAAAACATTGCTTATGCTCATATATGTAAAGCGTTAATCTATCCAAATCTCTAATCTCTTCCGACAACTTTGCCTCTTTCCCAGAATTCTCTTTTGTATGACTTAACGGCTCGTTTCCTCTCGAAACTTTTCACGCCCAATTCTTGTCTCCATCTAAATTACCCCAATTACTCTCCTATCTTCTTCCTCCGTACTTAATACGTTGCGTACTGCACCGTCTGAGCCATTTCCCTTATCATACCCGAGGCATTGCCAAAGCTTCCTAGAACCTGTCATTATAACCTCATATCTCAATGCTTGTCGTAATATACAGCAAAACCCATAATAATGTATGTCAACGTGACGCGGTTCACATTCGGAAACACGAATGTCGAGTCTACTTGAAACTGGTACTCAAAGGGTTAATATTTCTTCATTTTTCCTGATCGTTCCTGCTTACTTTCGAGTCTACGCGAAAAACCTAACTAAAAAGCTTTCAATATTTCCTCGTCTATTATGACCCTCTGTGCCTGACATCCATTTAATTCTAGGCCCCCTTCTCGGCATTTTCACTATTTTTTTTAAATATCCTCATTCAAACTGATATCAATTCTCGTCTCCCCGTGAATGCCTCCTTCGCTCCGATTCTCGTCCTAATCTCTTTGTTACCTCTTGAATCTTGAATTAAAAAAACACCGAAGTAAAATCTTCCACCTGTTCCAGCCTTACACTTTAACAAATTACGCGACAATAATTCGGAAACATTCCAGAAGGAAAAAATAACCGAGCCGCGAAATTTTGATCATGTCATCAAAGCAATACAATAGTTCGGCGAAGTTTCACTGTAAATTTGCTTTAACCACGCAGCTTCTTAGAAATTCACGCAAGAGTATTTGAGAAGCGAATAATCTGAGACGCTTTACTGCTTCCCGTCATAAAAACCTGGCAGCAAGGATGTTTTCAATGATATGCGTCGAAAAAACAAATACATTCATTGCTTAGAAATTAACAGCCATCCGGTTTTTCTTGAAAACAAATCTACTTGTTTGCCTAAACAAAAATTAAAGGAGTAGCTGGAATTAGCGAAACGGTGCTATTCCTTTTGCCACATGCTTTTACATTTTACTCTCATTTCCTTTACGCAATCTAAATATTCTAGGAGCGCTAGAATAACTCTCCTTGGCAATACACTTCTATGTTGGAGGTAAACAGTAAGAAAACTGAAAATATTATGCTTTACTGCGCCATTTATATTTAGTTTCCTTCGTAGTAAACTATTTTGTCGCTTAACATTGTACGAATTACGATATTTTGGGTTTCAAATATTGCCAATTTATGTTAGATAAATTTATTCGAAGATCGCTAAAGATTCGGATTTACAAGATATCGAAAGAAATATCAGTAAATAAATACACAGTAAACTTTCGATTTACCAGATGCTTAAGTACCGACCCTATTCCGGTTAACTGGATATTCCGATTAACCAACATGCTCATTTACACGAAATAAAAAATAAGTTAATATTAAGAGAGGATAGAAAGCAACTAAAGAAAAGTAAGTTAACTATTAGTAATTCAAGTAATAATGTACCTTTATTAGGTACATATGGGACGAATAAATGCCGTACATATGTACGAACGCTAAGAATTATTTTTAAAAACTTTCAAGATACAAGCTTTTAAAAGTCCCGGTTAATTGAAATTTCCGTAATTCGACATCCGGTTAATCGGATTGCGCAACCCCCTCGCCACCGGAAATTTGAAATAAACCCCGTTTGAGAAACGCGCAAATCGAAAACTCGAGGTCATCTCCGATACGGCACGTTTCAGATTAACATTTTTGAGGGAAAAAACCCCCCGCTTGGAGATTTTGCCTACGTACGTATGAGGTGTGAGGTTACCCATGACTCGGTCTAAAAAATCACGACCGTGAATATGCCCTTTTTTGCCGCGCATGTTTCTCCACAACACACACACGAGATCTGGAAGAAATGAATTCGATGCGTGGGCGTGCCCGCCGCGGAGGGAGAGAACGAGGGCGGCGGACGGCGTGGGGGGCGGCGTGGGGGGCGGCGTGGGGGGCGGCATGGGGGGCGGCATGGGGGGCGGCATGGGGGGCGGCATGGGGGGCGTTTGGGGCCCTCAAAGAGAGCGAGGAATATACGTCGAAAAGGGTGGACGAGGGGGGCGTAGATGGATCGGAATCTTTGCGCCACGCGCATAAATACGTAACATTACCTCGGTTTGGAGAGGAGGGAGGAACATGCGCTTTCCGCCTGCGATGGAAAGAGGGAAAGGGCGTGGAATGGGAGGGGAAATGGTGGGTTCTGGTTTCGTAAAAGAACGCCGGCATTAATGCTGGTCCTCAGCACGGGTGACGCATTGGCGCACTCTGTCTACGACGACGGAGAGATGTAACAGACCGTGTGGCCTCGAGATATAGGGAGAGAGAGAGAAAAAGAAAAAGAGAAAGTGAGAGAGAAAGAAAAAAGAGCCATCTGCCAGCAACAAGCGACTCGACGTTATCGATGGAAAAACCTAGCGTCGAAGAGTGTGCCTCACGTGAGCAATGATGTATCGCCGGATGTTAAGAGTGAGAGAGAGAGACTGAGGGTACCAAAAAGAAATAAAAACAAAAGAGCATCGAGAAGCGGAGCGATTCGAAACGGAGGCGTTTTAAAAACCTAGCCGGGTTCGGACGAGTGACAAACGATTGGCGAATACACATGTATAGAAACGCAGCAGGCGGGAGATAGGGAAGGGGAGGGGGCGTCGGAAAGAGGGGAGAAAGAGAGAAGAGATAGGGAAGAGGGGAGTAGTTTGGAGAAAGGGTCGCATACTAAGGAGAAGAGATAAACAACACGAGAGGAAAAGAGTGAGAAATATAGAGTAGAAAACGGAGAAATCGAGAAAAATAGAGCAAAAATTGCATAATATAGGAGAGGGAGGAGAAGAATGGATAAAGAAAGATAGATAGATAGAAATACATTAAACTCCCCATTGACCAGATGCCTCTGTAATGATCCTATTTCGGTTGATCGAGTATTCCATTTGATCGGTATGCCTTTTTTTATACCTTCCAAATTACAAGAAAGAAAATTGGGTAATATAAGAGGAGAGAGAAAGCTCTCGGTGAAAAGTACATAAGCCATTATGCAATTCAAATATTACGGATTAACACCTTCATTAGCTATAGAACAAGTCAATGTCATACATATGATTGCACGTTACGAAATAAAAAACTTTCGATTTAAAAATTTTAAGGATCCCGGATGATTAAAATTCCGATTATTCGATATCCAGTCATTCCATATCCGGTCATTGACCTACCGGTTAATCGGTAGTTTACTGTACAAAGAAATGTAGAGGAAGGATAAGTAAGGAAGAACGAAAGGCCCGTTCTGAGAAACGGCTATCAAGGTCTATAGGGATGGTCAATAATGGGGAGTTGGGGAATAAGAGGGTCGAGAGGACGTCCCTTCCTCTTTTAGACGACCGTCGCGTGCTGGGATGCATTTCCTCGGGCGAATTAAATCTTCCCCACGCTGCCGCACCACCTTCGGAAATAAAAAAAATTATCGAACAATACCCCGTGAAAAGAAAAGAGAGAGAGAGAGAAAGACGTCATCGTATCGTACTTTGGAAGGAGAAGAGCGGAGAGAGAGATGGTCGGGGTTTGTTTCGTCACGTCGACCTCAGCTCGCCGCTACGAAATTAGCTTTCGATTGCTGGAAAGGTGAAAGTGGTCGCGAGCCGTGAACGGAGCGCCGCCTACGTACATTTTTTATGGAGGTAAAACCGAGTCGCGATTTTCGGGAAAGTGGACGGCGATCACGCCTCCGTCTCTCTGTCTGTCTGTCTCTCACTCTCTATCTCTCCTTGCTTTCCTTTGCGTGCTCCTCCCTCCAATCCTCATCAGCGGATAAAAACTATTCCGATAGACATCCGAGGGATTTTGTCGACTCGGTCCGTGGACGATTCGAAGGACGCTGCAGCTTTACGATCCTTAAGCTTGGTAAGATACCGCGCGGTGAAGAAATTAAAGAGGGATTTTTCCATGCGGATTGTCTTATGCGACTCGGATCGTTTTGTATCCTTTTTTCCGGATTCCGCCAATGTAACCCTCATGTCGCGAGTTTAAACTTTTTGCTCGTGCTCAATGACTGTTGTCGCGTTGTGCAACACGCGCCGACACCCTTCTCGTTCCATTTCGGTCTCGCCTTCGCGGCGATGATTTACGTTCGAGCGCTCTTCGCGTTCGACTCGCAACGGCGGCCTCGAACATTTCGTCCGTTATTTTTTTTCCCCAAACGACGAGGGAAATGTCGAACTCGGTTAAGCGGTTTAAAAATCTGAAGACGACTCATCGACTAGAAAGGTCGGCAGAAACGATTTCCAAGCCGATTTCGCCTCGAGAAAGGAAGAAAAATCTTTTTTTTCGGTGAGGTTGACGCCGAGAAGCCTCCCTCTTTTTCTTCTTAACACGCTTGCGAAGATAAAGTTAAAATAAAATGATATAAAAATTTAACGGAAACGCAGTATGCCCCCGCTGCACGACGAAGATGCGCTCCTGAAAACTGCGCCGTAGACCGATACCTAATTTCCTCGTATACGTAATGGCAAGAGATACGTACCTGGCGGACTTTCGGTGAAGCAAAAGTGGCATTTTAATCCAAGTAAAAATGACAATATAGCACATGAGACTATCACAGAAAGAGGCAAAAAATAAATAAATAAAATTAAAAGCTCTGAAGTTTGTTATTTGAGGTTTTTCATATGTGAGGAGAGGTGGTACAATTCACTACCAACGGTGTAACTTTGCGGAACTATCTAAAATCTATAAAAACCTACTTCTGTCCCTTTGTGCCTCCCTCTGTCGCGCTATAAAAATGCGACTCGATAAAAAATCGAGATATATTTTTGAAATTTGGCAGAAATGCTAGGTTCGCATATTTTAAGGTGATGACGAAAATAAATCTCGAAAAAGGTCCTGGATTCGACTCCAAGGAAGACATTTCCCATAAGATAACAGGTAAAAGTAGACATTTCGAAGTGCAGGCTTTTATTCTTTTTGAGATCTAAATTAGAAAGAATTAACCTACGATATTCGTATCTGAACCATTTAAAAAAAGATAATTATGAAGTTTCAAATTCTGTTCATCTTTTTTCGCCTACAGTTCGAGATTTCTCATGTTAACGCTTAATTCACATATTTGGGGGAAATCTTTCCATTTTAAAGGGATTTTGCCTTACCAACCCATTACATTGTTAAACCTCGAAATCCTATTGTTAGTTGAAAGCATGCTTTGAGTGCTTTTAATACAAGAGAGAGAGAGGAGAGGGAAATGTTTTTCATAGCAACGAATGTTGTTTACATTCGTTGCGTTATTTACGAGAATAAATAAATTTTTAATGTAGAACATTAATCATTCGCATATTAAAATTACTTAGAATCATCGTAGGAGTTCAAGGCTTGAAACTACGAACGCCTTAAAGAACGAAAGTTTGTTTTTCAGCCATCGATATTTTAATACGCGTCGAATCGATCAACAGATCAGTTTTTAACGCGAGAATTTGATGTATTCATTCGCACTGTTTCCGGTTTCGTGTAATTGGGTACCAATGACTTGGATAATAGCTTCGCGTCGCATCTATTCATGAAATTTCATTTTTAAAGCTTTCCCGTTGAATTAAACGGGCATCTCCCTAGTTCCTCAGGGAAGTGTATTGGGCCCTCTACTTTTCTTAATCTATGTGAATGATATCTGCTCGGTAGTTAGTAGTAAAATTAGACTTTTTGCCGATGATACCGTTCTATATAAATAAATAAAAAACCAGGAGGACCATCAGTCGCTGCGTGAAGACTTATGAGCCATTTCAACGTGGTGCAAAGAATGGCAAATTGAAATTAATTACACTAAATGTGCCGCGGTTACGTTATGGAAAAGTAAGAACATAAAAATAGGTTTCGAGTATAAAATAGATGGAATAAATATTCAACCAGCCGAGTATGTAAAATATTTAGGAGTAACCATTTGTCGAGATCTTTCATGGGGCATGCACATTCGTCGAGTTATAGGTGCGGCCAACAAGAAACTGGCTTTCATAGGTCGGATAGTACGGAACACTACAGAAAAAGTACGCGAAACATGTTACTTATCACTGGTTAAACCTCAAGTGGAATACGCCTCATGCATATGGGATCCGTACGAGGACATATAATTCAATTAGAAAGAGTGCAGCGCAGAGCAGCCAGATTCGTAAAACAAAAGTAAAAACATAAGGGAAGCGACACCTCATTATTGAGGGATTTGAACTGGGTACCGCTGGAGGATCGTAGATTGAACTCAAGGCTTCTGGAGAAATATAGATCGGAATGTCTAAAAGACGAGGATGTAGGAATAATCGAAGCACCAACGTATATAGGCAGGAACGACCGTGACGATAAGATACGAGAGATCGATTGTAGGACGGAGCGTTATCTAGGCTCGTTCTTTCCGATGACAATACGAGATCACAATAGAAAATTTCAACCTGCGATAGGCAATCTTTAGGTGGGTTATGGTGCATTGCACCCCCTGCCACCCACCAATTAGGTGAACTGCAGGGTAACATGTAGATGTATAATAAAGGCCTATATATGTTTGTGTATAACGCTGACGTCATCAATGGCACAATTTAACGCGTTTTTAACAAACTTCCTCATTAGGTGGAAGGTTGAAATTTCGCAGGAATGTTTAATTTAGATATAAAAATTAAATGACGAAAGAAAATACGAAAAAGGCCCGGGATCGACTCCAGGGGGAGGATTTCCAATTCCTCTAAGATAACACGTAAAAAGCTACTTTTTAAGGGGCTGGTTTTTTATTCTTTTGGAAATTAGAATTAGAAATAATTGACGTACGATCTTCGAATTTGAACTGTTTTCAGAAAATTAATGAAGCTTCTTATTCTATTCATCTTTTTCTTCCTACCGTTCGAAATATCTTATATTAAACATTTAAATCACATATTTTGGGAAAATATCGGCTTTTAAACGGTATGTTGCCTTGCCGACCACGTCATTGTTAAATTTCGAGAATCAACTGTTGTCTCAACCCACATACGTGTAATATATACGAGTGCATAGATTGCCTTAAATTATCATAGGATTTTTCGCGAAATTACATAATCCTAATGGGACTGAGATTTAGTTTGGATTCTTTTGCTTACCCAAATGACTACATAGATGTAGAGTAAGAGAGAGGGGATGTGGGGAGGAAGATCGGAGGGAAGGGATATAGAATGGAAGGGATATAGAATGGAAGGTACATACATAGAGAGTAAGGGAGGCAGTGGCGTAGGGACCATGGTTCCGATGGTTCGGTCGAACCAGGGCCCGGAGCGCGGGGGGCCCCAAGGGCCCGTTCGACAAGTCTTACATCTACATCTACATCTACAAGTTACCCTGCAATTCACCAAGTTGGTGGGTGGCAGGGGGTGCAATGCACCAATCCTACCTAAAGATTGTCTAACGCAATTCGAAATTTCCTATTGTGATCTCTTATTGTCCTCGGAAAGAACGAGCCTAGATAACGTTCCGTCCTACAATCGATCTCACGTATTTTATCGTCTCGATCATTTCTACCTATATACGTCGGTGCCACAATTATTCCCACTACCTCCTCTTTTAGACATTCTGACCTATATTTCTCTAGAAGTTTCAACCTTGAGTGCAATCTACGCTCCTCCAGTGATACCCAGTTCAAATCGCTCAATAAAGAGGTGACGCTTTCCTTATGTTCGTACTTTTGTTTTACAAATCTGGCTGCTCTGCGCTGTACTCTTTCTAGTTGAATTATGTGTCCCTTCTCGTACGGATCCCATATGCTCGCTGCGTATTCCACTTGTGGTCTTACCAGTGATAAGTAGCATGTTTCGCGTACTTTCTCTGTAGTGTTCCGTACTATTCTACCTATGAATGCCAGTTTCTTGTTGGCCGCGCCTATAACTCGACGAATGTGCATGTCCCACGAAAGATCTCGACAAATGGTTACTCCTAAATATTTTACATACTCAGCTTGTCGAATACTCATTTCATCTATTTTATATTCGAAACCTAAATCTTTGTTCTTACTTTTCCAGAACGTGACTGCGGCACATTTAGTATAATTAATTTCGATTTGCCATTCTTTGCACCACGCTGAAATGGCTCTTAAGTCTTCACACAGAGACTGATGGTCCTCCTGATTTTTTATTTCATTATATAGAACGGTGTCATCGGCGAAAAGCCTAATTTTACTACGAACAACCGAGCACATATCATTTACATAGATTAAGAAGAGCAGAGGGCCCAATACACTTCCCTGAGGAACACCCGAAGCAACTTTAACGGGGGACGAGTATTTCCCATCGATGACAACTATCTGTTCCCTATTCGAGAGGAAGTCTCTCACCCAACCGACAACTTTCGAATTGATACCACATTGTCCTAACTTCGCAATTAATTTCCTATGAGATACTTTATCGAACGCCTTCCTGAAATCAATGAATATGGCATTGACCTGAGTATTTTTCTCTCCGCATCGCAACAAATCGTCCACGAACAGGCCGAGCTGCGTTACGCATGATCTACCTCTCCGGAATCCGTGTTGGCATCCGCTAAGCAATGAATGACTATCTAAATAGCGCATTACAGAGCTAAAGACTATGTGCTCAAGTATCTTGCACGATAATGAAGTTAAGGATATCGGCCTATAATTTTCGGGGTTCTCTCTGTCGCCACTCTTATGGATGGGCGTAACATGTGCCACCTTCCAATCTTTAGGAACTACTCCTTCTCTAATGGATTTCTCGAATATAATTTTCAAATACGGCGCGATTTCAGCAGCTAATTCTTTCATTACACGCGCGGGAATTTCCTCCGGTCCAGGAGATTTATTTGGCTTAATTGAATGAAGTTGGAGCGCGATGCCATTTTCCGAAAATACCAAATCTTCCATCGAATCGCCCTGACGCATAGGAATAGGGGTTTCACATTCATCGTCATCACGAGTAAAAGCTTTCTGAAAGTGATGATTTAATAGGTTTGCTTTATCCATACTATCGTGAACTACGTTTCCCGTTTCCGACCGCAGTGACGCAATAGTGGGGCCCCTACCTTGAACTTCCCTGACGTAAGACCAAAATGCTTTTGGGTTCTCTTTCAAGTTTTCCTGTAAAACCTTCTTTTTATAATTGTTAAACGCATTACGCATTGCTACTCTGGCTATGGAGCGCGCCTCCTTGTATTGATGCCTTATTATTGCATTCTGTTCGACCGTAGCTGTTGAGGATGTGTTATTTACAGTTAGACCCGCACAATAACTAAAAGCCCAGGCGGTAAGTTTTATGCCTGGCAGTGTGAGAGGGAAGGGGAGACTAGCGTAACGGGAGGCCACGTTCTCTCGGCGTGAATGTAGCATGTCTTCCTCAAACGGGCAAGCAAAGGTCGAAATTCCCACATTGTGCGTTTGAAGAACCCATATATCCAAAAAGAAGTGGTTTCCAGAGTGCACGTGTATCACGCTGCCTTGTGTCTTTTTCCGGTCATTTTCGCAATTCGCTTGTCTTTACACCTTAAGATCCCACCCGTCCTGGTCCCCGAGTTCATTCCTCCTAAACTTCACTTTCTTCCGCCCTGTTGTCGAAGCAGCATCGTTTTTCTTTCGTCCCTGTGCTTATTTCGTGTGATCTAGAAGAACTTTTGGTGTGCAGAATTGAAAATATCTTCTCCGCCCATGATTAGGAAACAGCACAGCGCTCTGAATTCAAAAAGTAAGACAATTTTACTTTCTCCATACGTAGTATAGAGGAAAGTACTGTATTCATGAAAAAATCGACTTCAAGATTTCAACGGAAATACACGTGTTGTGGTCCCCTGAACACGTTTTGACCATTTTCTCGATGATGTCTGTGCATGTGATAGCTTTTTTGTGGGTGCTCTAACTCAAAAACTGTTAATCAGGTCAACGCGAAATTTTATATTTAACATTTTTATAAAAGTCACAAGAACTGATTAGTTTTTGGTAAAAATCGGTCAAACGAAAGTGGGTGTTTACTCTTTTCACTTATCCGTCATTTTGAAATATTTGCTTTAATATTTGATACATGTAAATATGTACTGGAATAAAAGTTGTAGGAAATTTAATTTTCTACGGCCTTTGTTGGAAACCTTTTTCCATATAATGCATTGTTTAAGATATCTTAAAAACTAAATTATTTAGCTGCCACCACCACGTTACCTACCGACGACTATTGCTAGCAATTGATGCTTAGTTACATCTTAGTAACGCTCCTTTTTATTTTCTTAATTGTTCGAAACATTTTTCCATGTAATCCATTGTTTAAGAGATATTTTAAAAACTAAATTTTTTAGCTGCCGCCACCACACCACCTCAAGGCAACTTTTGTAAACACTTGACGCTTAGTTACATCTTGGTAACACTCCTTTTTATTTCTTTAATTGTTGGAGTTTTGTGGCTATATCCAATATGAGAAGGCTATGGTTTGAATTTATTTCTGTTCTTTGTTAAGTGTAAAATTTTGTCGCAGTTTCTTAAAATATTTTTTATTATGTAACCTATTTTGAATTTTTAGAAATATTTCATGTATGGAGAAAGGCATGTGTTGGCTACATCAGATTTTTTAATAATTTAACCTACTAGGGAACTTGTTTTTTTATTGATTGCTTGAACAAATTTATATTATGTTTTAGCGGGGGGTTCGCACATTTTCCGGCACACCACTGGTTTTAACTAATAATTAATGCTTTTCATAATTGAATTATAGATTGTCCTTGAGAGAATCAATAATCTGCTTTTGTGATGGCTGTCGACTGGCGTGCACAAACAATAACACGACTGTGAAAATGTATTCGAATTTGTAACTTAAAAATTTAATAATCATATCCTTTAAATGTATGAACATAAACGTGGAGCAGCTACGCGAAAAAAGAAGGATTTGTTGGCCAGTAATGCAAAAAATCCAGAAATTACAGCATTTATTAATTCTTCAGTTTTCTCTACTAAACAATCTAACGGCAATTTTGTACTCAATATCATAATAGTATTATTTGTACTGATTTTTTAAATGAAACTTCGTCATCCTCTGTCAACTCAAGTGTCCATAGTGAACCTGATATTGGGATTATTCCTGAAAATAAAATAATAGACAAATTGCTAGTAGTAGAACAGGACTACGTAAATTAAATCATTAATGTTAATAGCGTAACAATTTTAGTCTCTGAATATCCCTCAGATAAAAGTAATTTTAATGAAACACTTTCCTCTGCAGATAATTTGAAATAGTCGAAAGCCAAAAAGGTTTACAGGAAAAATTTGCAATGGGATAAAACAAAAGGGGATAACCCTAGATAAATTAAGAAGGAAAGGATGCGATGGTGTGGGACCGCTACAAGTGCCCTATCGCCAGCCGTGATACTGCCAATGACCTTCCTCGCAATAAACAGCCAAGGCTGGAGGAAGGGATCGATGCCCAGTAATGGGCATATCTTCTGGAAACTAAGCATAGTAAAATAGACGTCGCTTCGCGTTTGAAGCACAGCTGGGAACGCGACGTACCAGCCGAAAGGCTGATGATCGATGAGTGATATCATGCTCCTCCATTCACGTCATTCCGCAAAGTCTGGACGGTATTATGAGCCTATGAATTCTTATAAGCAGTCTAAGCGACCAGCGTGCATTTAAATGTACGCACGGCCTTTAGCGCCTATACTTCATGTACATGGTAGCCTACTATCTGGCGTATATATATCGTAAATGATACAGATATGTATGTACAAGGAATCCAATGTCTTCAATATTTACAGTCTAATATCTCAAGGCCTTTATGCATAGGTCTTCAAATCGCCATGCTGTAATGATTAATTATGCAGAAAACATAACGTTTGAAATTAAAATAAACAATCCGGTGGCTCATTCGGGATGGAAGGGCGATGGGGACCCTCGCTCCCCAGAGATCCCTCCATTTGATAAATTCTTAAATACTTTCCTCAAAACATACATTCCTCAATTCTGCGCTGCAGAATGGTCCCATCGGACAAGCGAAATAAAAATCCAACAAGAATAGGGATATTCAGCATAAAGGTCTTCGTCAGTGGCGAATCAAAAGGGAAAAGGGCGAATGTGGCGGTCCCCTTCTCCATTGCTAGTGTCTTCAATGATGCGTTTTTCCGCTATACCTAAATCTTTAAAATATGGAGAGAAAAAATAATTTTGCAGTTTTCCAAACGGGTAAGACTCGGGCGCCGAAAGATACATATCTCTGACCTACTTTATAAAAGGAGGGCAACCCAACGACATCACCAGAAATAAGAATACTCGTAGCTATCAACCTAATCCACGAAAGAATTACGGAGCACATGGCTGAAATAAAATCGAAAAGCCGTTCTATTTTATAATCTACTACTAGTGAATAACTACTGATTACGGCTCTTGTGTAACCGAAATGGGCATCTGGTTTTTCCCAGCCTTGTTTTAAGAAACAGCTTTTCTATTAGAATCTGTCTACTTAAATTTATTTTTATGGACCACTAGATTATTCAGTATTGCAAAACTCGAAGTAACCCCGAATTGATTCTCTACGTCGAAACTGCGCATCATGTTTTGCATAGCGAGAGTAGACAAAAATGTCTTCGAAACAAAACTGTTTCCGTGAATATTAACATACAAATGTTTTCCATAATAAGCAAATTATTCATTCGAGCGTATTTTTTACTTTCTCCATACGTAGTACCTATAGGGGAAACTACATATTGTTTTCATGAAAAAAATCGACTTCGAGATTTCAACGGAAATAGACGTTTTGAGGTCCCCTGAACACGTTCTGGCCATTTTCTCGATGATGTGTGTTTTTTGTGGGCGCTCTAACTTAAAAACTATTAGTCAGGTCAATACGAAATTGTATATTTAACATTCTTTTGACAGTCACAAGAACTGCTTGGTTTTTGGTAAAGATCGGTCAACCGGAAGTGTGTGTTTACTCTTGCCACTTATCCGTTTTTACTTTCTCCATATACGTAGTATAGGCGAAAGTTTTGTATTCATGAAAAAAATCGTTGATTAATGTAAAAACTATTGGATTAAATGTTGTAGGAAATTTAATGTTATACAATATCTGTTCGAAAGATTTTTTCATACATTGCATTGTTTAAGAGATACCCTGAAAACTAAATTATATAGCTGCCACCACACGTCACCTATCGACGACTAATGTTAACAATTGTCGCTTAGTTACGTCTTAGTAACGATCCTTTTTATTTTCTTAATTGTTGGATATTTCTGGCTATATTCAATATCAGAAGGCTACGGTATGAGTCTATTTCTGTTCATTGTAGTCTTTAAATTTTTTTCGCAGCTCCTTAAAATATTCATTATCATTTTACCTATTTGGAATTTTTAGAAATATTACAGGTATAAAGAAACTCATGTGGTGGCCGCATCAGATTTTTTTATTCTGTCAATTACATTTTTTTAACGGGCCTCATCATTTTACGAGCCCGCACATTGCGTCACACAGCATAAATATCTTTTACGACACACGAATAGTGCTAGTAAAAATTTGCAATTTTTCTAGACCCAGGAAAAAATACTACTTTTACGGCGCTCTCTCGACAGTATTATTTTTCTCGGATTGCGCAACAGTTTGAAGACATGCAATTCGAGCTCTCCTTTCGCAAAACATTTCCGATCACTTCCCAAGTTTTACGATGCGGCGCCTTAAAAAACCCCTCGATCGATAATTAAACCCGCATAGGTCTATTTCGCGACACGGGTTGTCAAAGACCGTCCTCTAGTCGCACGCACAACACGTTAGCCGATATAAAAAAGAAACAAAATAAAAAGTACCACTGCTTTTGATCCCTCTCCTTCGTCATGAGATTGACTCGTGCTCATTTCATCGCAACCGGACCCATCCAAGGGCAACACTTGCACCACAACCTCTCCCAAGGACAGCTTCGTCCCATGTCTCCTGCGATCCCCTGGCAATGCCATACCCGGGACGGGGGGGGGGGGGGGGGGGGGGAAGAGGAGAGGGGGAAATCCTCTCATCCCACGACAACATTTTAAACGCCTCATTACGCTTCACTCTCTTAACTGTCGCGTGTTGCGCTTCCTTAAGCTTCGGGACGAGGAAAAAAAAGATGATAAAATAGGTTCGGCGATTACCGCTGAATGCAACCGCGGATTTAAAGAGCTGGTAATTGCGGTCCGTCGTTTACTTTTGACCGATTTCGTTCTTAATGTTATATGGCGTATTGATTTTCGCTCGAAATTTGTATTTTTAAAGCGATATGCGCACTAATACGACAGTTTATGTCCCAAAAAAATTAACGAAACCCCGGCCATCTGTTCGTTGTTATTTAGGGAGGTTCCCGAAAAAGAATATTCAATGATATCACGATGCATCTCTTTCGTTCGAGTGAGCTACGGACGTTAAAATGTTAAATATAATCAACCCTCCTCGCACGTGGCGCACTAATACTCCTAATTTGACTCTTCTAATGATTACCAATTTTCATTCATGGTCTCTAAGCGCCACAAAGGATTTTACTAACAGAAACGTCAGTGACGTCACGCGAACGATCCTTGAGCACGTTCCGACTATGTGCCTCTTAAGAGACTAAATAGGATAGGAATTATAAGGCACGAATGATAATATCAATAAATTTTATATATATATATATATATATATATATATATATATATATATATATATATATATATAATGCTATGTATGGAGTATAGCTTTGTATGGGGCAGAAACATGGACACTAATAAAAATGACACCAAATACTTCGAAAGCTATGAAATGTGGACTTGGAGGAGAATGCTGAAGATAAAATGGACAGATAGGATGAAAAACGACGAAGTACATACTATGAAGAGTAGGAGAGAAGCGAATGATTATACAGACTATTAGAAAGAGGAAGGCAAACTGGGTTGGACATTACCTGAGGTGAGAGAGTATGATTAAAGACGTGTTAGAAGGAAAACTAGATGGAAAAAAGAAAGCTAGGAAAAGGTTTCACCTGATAGACGATTTGAAAGGGAAAAAGAGTTATCAAGATATGCAGAGGACAGTGGAAAATAGGTGTATATGGAGAACCAGGTTTAACCATGAATAATCACGGACCTGTCTACGGACATACTACCTATGATATATACAAATACATACATATATATATATATATATATATATATATATATATATATATATATATATATATATATATGTGTATATATATATAAAATGCATATACTGAATTAAACTTTGATGCCAGTATTTAAAGGCAGGTAACTTATTTCAGGCATGCTTGAATTAATCAAGGACTACAATTTTACCAGTAAGTTACAAAAAATCTGCATAAAGTTATAAATTACTCAAAATAATGCAATCAAGCTCTAGCTACTTCGTACGAAATGAAGGAGATTTTCACTTATGTTTAACCGTTGAAAAAATTTCCATAAAATCGCGCGACCAGCAGTGTCACACGACTCAATATCTACGAGTAACATTTCTCGAAGAGATAAGGGGGTTAAAAAAAACTTTCTATTCCAATAAAGAAAGTTCAGACTTGATTCGCAAACATTTCAGCGATACATAACTGCGACATGCAGCTTGAGGGGAAAAATATCAAACCGCTCGACTGTGGTCCTAAGCTACAACAACCAATAA
Source organism: Tanypteryx hageni (assembly GCA_028673005.1). Taxonomy (NCBI): domain Eukaryota; kingdom Metazoa; phylum Arthropoda; class Insecta; order Odonata; family Petaluridae; genus Tanypteryx; species Tanypteryx hageni. The sequence goes on from CM054112.1 coordinate 194,318,886, forward strand.
ACTGGAAATTACGCAACGGCAAAAAAACAAGCGAGTAACGGAATGCTTTCGACCAAAACTTTTATCAGCCTGTCGTAAAAGAAAACTGCACCAACCAACATGACTCTGGCATTCGATTTTTTTTTTTAAAGTTCGATATCGACAACTTCTCTCCTCTCGGCTGAAGCGCGGGGCTTTTCCGACGTGGAACAAGGGTGAAAAAAGGAGCGAACGAGCATTTCACAAATGTCCGAGGAGGTGCGTTTTAAGCGACTGGTTTTCCTCCTCCGCAACCGTCTATGGTGCGAGGCGACGAAAACAAGCGAGATAGGGCACGATGGGTATAAGCGACTGGAAGCCATCCGTATCTCCCTCTCCTCCTGCTCCCGCCCGCCCCTCGATGCACGCCTCCCCTCCCCCCGCTCTCTCACCACACGAGGGCCCTGCTCCCCTTAACGCCTCGTCTGCCGGGGCCAATTTCCCTCCGAAGCCGCCGCGGTTCGTAATCGGCGAAAAAGACCGGCAAGGACTCCGCACGCTATTTGCCCTCGTCTGCCATATGCCCGACATTGCATCACCGTGCGTGCGATTGCGTACGCGGTGCGAGTCGACGGATGTTTTTTTTCGGGTGTCGTGTTCTCGCTTTCGATTTCCGACGTCCTTCCTTGAAATCACTTCAAATACGCGCGCGCGACATGTCGAGACTTATTAGCATGTTCCGAAAATTCCCGACCGAGGATAGACAATTAGTGAAGTAGACGAGCAACGTCAATTCATGGAGGCAACAATTGGAGGCGTAAAACTTATATTTAATTCCAATGAAAACAACTTTCACGTGGAGTATTAATTGGAACTTGTTTTAATAAAGCCTTAACCGAGTTTTCAACCATAACAGCTGAATAAAATCTTAAATTGTTTGGAATCTTCGACCGACATTTTTTTATGAGTGCCAACGCACCATCATCCCCTCGAAATCGATTCCTGTTCCAGCACTCGTTGGCATTTTATACATTATAGTCGGCGCAATCTAACTTGAGCTCTGTGAGGAAATAAAAAATTAAAGTGAGGAGCAAAAGCTCCCAGCCAAACAATTATAACGATCGTGACCACGTCGTGCACAAACGCAGTACCCGCCTTTCCCTTCTGTCGCTTCTCCTGCGCGATTCGGGAAGGTCGCCCTTGTCCCCTGCTGTCCGAGCTCAAGTTAGACTACTAGGACTGTATTTTCGTCCTAATACTCGTTGGTTTTCATGAAGTTTTAATTCAAATAAAACAATGAGAGAGAAAGTGGCAATCCTCTTCGATCAGCTAGTGATATAATTTCTCTGGGGGATGAACAAAAAATAAACCGAGTCGCCTTCATCCTCAAAAATACCCGATTTACTTTTACGTAATAGCCGAAGAACTTGTGGAGCGATAATTTATCTTGTTTACATTACTCTTGAACTCCTATATGCGATGCCAAGACAGCAACAGACTGCTGGTTAAGTACGAAATTCTAACTATGTCCCTATATGAAAGTGTTACGTAATTTATTAGCTATTTACATTTGAATCAACCTACCATTAAAATAAAAATCCCTCCGTCTTATTTTCGAGGTCGCCATGTAATCAGGCCAATGCAGTATTTTCAGAATCCGACGATTCCTTTTCAAATCTATTTTCTTGAGATATTCTGCGATACTAAAAATCAATTTAGAATATAAATCGAATTAAATATTCAATTTTAAACAAATTTCCGCTGATAAAAATTGTTGAATTGAATTGTTTAATTCACGGCTCTTGCCTCTTAGACAGCCAGAAAGGTGATTACCAGTTAAATTAATTAGCAGAGCATTTTTTAATTACAAACGTTAATCATAATTAGGTCACGAAGAAATTCCACTTAATGCTCCAACTATTTTGAAAGTAAAGATTGCTTAATTGGACGAAGAAGACAAGCGTGTTAAGTCATACAAGAGAGCAGAGACATGACAACAGGAATAAATGTTAACTTTAAGGGGCAGCTCTGAGCTCTTCGTCTAAATTAATCATTTAAAAAAATTATATACCACCAGACCTGAAATTCATCAACAACGGTAGAGGTGCGCATATCAATTATATGGGACGAGGTCACCCCATTTACCGTTTCGAAGTTATCACGAGGGACTGGATTTTTTTGGTCATTAATGTGGGGCACGCTGTTTGTTCGGTATCAAAACCCAAGAAAATATTGCGATATGAGCCTCGCTTTCTTCATGGTTTCAATGCCCTCTTTTATCCATCGCGTCCCTTCGCTGTACTTGCCGTTCCGACATTTACCCCGAATTATTTTGACAAAAGTTGAACGACTTCATAGATAACCGCGAACAAGTTTTCTAATCAATCCAACATTTCGAATTAGGAATTAATTCACTCGTTTAGAAATTATTGGTTAAAAAGCAACCATTTTCGTTGGTATTGATTAAATAATGGCAGGTCAATGGCATTGTTTTCTTTTGGTAGTATGTAACTTATTATTGTTAATCAATATCTATTTAAAAATATTAAATTTCAAGGAACAAAATATAGTAGGTCGATGAAGGAATATTTTTCTAATGTGAAATGCGTTTTATCAATTTAACGAATTTTCTGTCATATCATTTATAGTCTTTCGTTAATTATGAAGTTTCGTATTATTTTTTCCTAAAACACTTTAATTGAGCTTTCGGTTCAATTAAGTCAACTCTATAATACGTATCATTATAAATAGCTGCTTCTTATATATATAGGATACTTCGACCGGGAAAGAGTTTTCTTTTAAGTAGCAAACGATTTTTATTATTTATTACTTTCGCTGTTGGGTACCCCGAGTTTACCAAACGTTTCCCATTCCTTAATTACGCAAGCGATGTTTACATAAACATTTACTATTTTATGTAGTGTATTGTAAAGTTTAAACATTAATAGAATAACGCATCAACGTCTTACTTAATATTCACATGGATAGATGCACCGAAGCCTTTAAAGCAGAAATAAAATTATGTGGATTATGTCAATACTAGTAGCCAAATGGTAAACAATAAACAACATCTTGGTTACCGAACAAATGTAAGTAGAGGTATCAATTTATATTGCGATAAATCTCTCAATGTTAATGGTAAAAGATAACAATGTTCTAATATTCCTTAAAAATCATTTGACTCATTTTAAAAGTATTCATAGACTACATTTAGGCATGAATCCATTTGTACCCTGTATCTTGGCGTTGGCTATTCTTCCTCTACGGCGTGGATTTTCCTTGCATTAATCTTTACGTGGCTATCTCCCTTTGAAGAGGGCAACAATTAAGAAATTTAGCTTATGTGCCGCCTGGAAAATGTTAATAAACTTTGCACGTAAAGGATAATTTCGAGCGATTTAACATGTAATACGACAAAACATGTACAGAATTAAAATATTCAGTCTTTCGTGCGTAAAATAAGCCATCTTCCGTGATCGTAAGTTAATATTTTGGTATATTTATATCCACATCAGTGAAGGGCTGCGTTGGCATTCTGGGGCTTCTCCACACCATTTCCCATGCATTCTTATAGAAATAGTATTTTGTTGACCCCATGGGGCATAAGAGACCCCATGGGGTATAAGAGACCCCCATGGGTATAAGAGACCCCATGGGGTATAAGAGACCCCATGGGTCATAAGAGGCCCCCATGGGGTATAAGAGTATATTTATCTTGAAGACAGAATTGAAATCTATGCTAAAATTTGCGTAAAAATTTGATTTTAATCATAAAATTTTGAATTTATTGTCTTCAACAATAAAAAATATTGACTACCATAGCAACGACTCCAATGACTTTCAATGGGAAATATTTTCCATACTTCAAGACCATTGATTTAATGCTTAGACTGCATTATAATCCATTTGATTTCAGCCAACGACGTATACATATGACGTAACAATTTTAAATTATTTTTTTATCTGGATACGTACTAAAAGGCACACAACACACAAAATATCCTATTTTTTACATAACTTTTATTGTAACATATAGGATATTGTCTTAATGATGATTATAGTTATTGCTTAAAAAGGGCAATCTGAGCCATGAAACTTGAAATTGGAAAACATGGACAGGAAGCCGATTGCCAGGGAATTTAGAAATTCTGCATTGATGCCTTACCTTCATAGAAAATGAAAACTATTATCTTTTATAAATGGACTCTGTTTAGTTCAAATTCTGTCGCGTTGGTTTATTTACGTGTTTATATCTTGGTGTTATTTACGTGGTAGAAGGAAAACTAGAATGTAAAAAAGGGAAAGAGGTAGGAAAAGGTTTCAGCTGATAGACGATTTGAAAGGGAAAGATATGAAGAGGACAGCGGAAAATAGGAGTATATGGAGAACTAGGTTTAACCATAAATAATCACGGACCTGTCTACGCACAGTCTACCTATGATGATGATAATCTTGGTGTTTGGTGATTTTTTGAAATTTTTTCCAATGATAAAATATCTCTCTGAAAAATGAATGTTTTTTCAAGGTGAGATGAAATTCTTGCAGAATGCAAGCACCTTTTACTAGTACTGTAAAAAATTACTAAAATTGCATAAAAGCCTATACAGTGAAGCGATTATTTAATAAATGACATTTTCCGCGGTAGCATGGAAGTACTTATTCGATAGTTATAATTTTTATTATCAATAAAATTGATCAAATAGCGACGTAGCCTTAAAACTTTTTCTGTCAGGTAACATTCTAGAAGGGAAGTTAGATTTGAGCTATACATATCATACGAGAAATGCTTTTATTAAATGTTGCAGATTTTAAAAATACCTTTTTTACATAATGTTCATTAAAGAGGATTCAATAAATAGAAATATTGTTATCTCAATTAAATGAAAAAATATCTGACGCGAGCATATTTTTCATCGGCATTTTTTGTCATTTTGATTGCGTAGTCATTTCAGTCGCTACAACACTTCACAAATTTCCCCAAGAACTGCGATCAAGACTTCAGAATTTAAATAATTATTACATAGGTTCCAGATAACTATTCTGAGAAACATTACTTGGCACTCAGAAAGAAATATTCTTGCTACACATATGGTAAGTTCTGTTAATTCAAAACTCGCAACCTAAAGGAATGCCAATGAAACATGGCTAACCTGGTAATTCTTTGGATGAAGACGAATTTTCAGAAATTTTTAGTGTTTTTTTTTTAAGTATAATCGCTTATTCGCACTCGACAGACTAATGTTCAGATCATTTGATTTAATGTAAGGTAAAGCCGAAGAGGTAAGCATTAAATTATCATAACTCGCCCTCGACACTAATGTTCAGGTAATTTGAATAAATGTAAGGTAAAGTCAAAGAAGTAAATTATCATGACTTAGCAACATCCGTCAAAATGGGGATCCTAGCTGTCTGAAGTATCATTAAGGTTTGAATCACGCGATTTTCACAAGCGAATTAACAAACTAATTCATTGAAAAATATAGGTAAAATTACCCATGAGTTCAGTCTATTTTTTCCATCTTTAATCAACAAAATTAGATTAATACGAATAAAAATCGGAGATTTCTAAGTGATGAGTTCCTTTCTTTGTGTCAGAAATATTCGAGTCCGAACCCCGGTAAAGGTCATCTCAATCAGTTTTTAGAACCTTTACCCTAGCCTTTCCCGATGATTACTCGTATGATACTTAAACAAGTCGCTCTGCTGCTGCATTATTATCCAGTCCATACCCCCTTGCCACAGGAATTACATCAAATCATAATGGGTACATGGGTGAAACCGCGTAGTTGCCTGCCTTAGGGTATATTAAAAAATACAGGAAATGATAGAGGCCGGAGCTGAAACTGAAATCAACTGAGACTCCTATTTGCTTTAGTCGTTTACGTAGCATTTCAGTAAATTCTACCTATATTCTTTCGACAAACTCCACAGTTTCTATCTAAATGGTTATATTTTCCTTTAAAAAGAAGAGAGCGAATCATATTCGAGCAACCTACCCATCGTCATGAAGTATGATTATTTTTCAATTCACGAAAACAGGAAATTACTGCCATTAAACTTTTGGATTACTTCCAAGTTTCTGAATGCAAGAGAAAAGCACAAAATATATGTGCCGAGTCACGTATAACGGTCATTATGGGGGCTTGCATCTTTTAGCGGCGTTTCAAATTACTTCTTGGGCCAAAGTTTTGCATGTAATCCCATGCATTACGTGGTGATTGAGTGGTATGCAAAACGATTTAAATAAATCACTTCATTTCCTGTTCGGCAAAAGTAAATTAAAAAATTGCAATGGATTATTACAACCCTGTAATTATTTATAATAACCTTTATTTTACTTCCCTAGTTGCCTTGTTTGTTCATACTTCTGTTTTCGTCTATTAGTACTTCGTTTGAGAAATTAAATTTGACCTCTATTTTTTAAATACAAAGGTCTGCGCTGGTCGATATTCAACTGTCCTACCGACCCTAATGATGGCGGTGGATTGGTATTCATTCTGACCCTCGACCGAGGCTCATTTAATGTCACATCAGGTGCTTGATCGCGGAGAGGCGTCCTGATCGACCGTCCAGCAGGTGTCCCTCGACCTCTTATCCACCGCACATTATTCGGTTATTATTGCCTTAAACACCTGCGTCATTCACCAAAGGATAAGGAAAAGATGAGAGGAATCACAACAACGTGATCTTGAGAGTTTTCGATGTTTCCCGGAAGCGTGTCTACGCGATCTTGACGTCATTGCGAAGGACGTCGAAAAACGTTTCAGCATAGAGTGTTAGCTTCTAACGTCTTAAGTATTTCCCCCGGAAGATTAAGAGGGAGTACGGAGACCGAACGTGAGCTAGGTAGCTAAAATGACTCACGCTTAAGGGGCGGGTATTATATTGGAGAATCCATGCCTCATCAAACCGGAAGGAGTGAGGGAGAGAGACGAACCTCGAAAGGGCTTCACTTCCGGGAATCGCATTTCAGCATTCCAAGAGTCCTCAGACGTCTGATACTATATTAATTCATCCTTACTCATCAGTTCCGTTGATAATTACCGAATCAGTGCGGTATGCACACGATTTTCATTGCTAAGCATTTCCGCGCTTCTTCCTTAGAATGAAAAAACGTTGAAAATAATTTGTGAAATCTTGCGTGTATTTTAAATAAATAAAAATGCCGAGGATAAAAAATGCGCATTTTGACTACAAAGCAGCCATCTCAACTCCATAATGAACCTGGAATTATCTCTTTAATCTCCACCCATATCAGAATATTTCTTTCCCTTGCCATGCAGACCTAATCTGCCTTAGAATGAAGAAATTCTGCGTAGAATGAGTTTAGGAATGCACCCAGTGGATGGCAATGGGGTCGCCAAAGGGGGTGGGTTCGAAGGGCCGAAGCACGCCGAAGAGCCGAAACGACCGAATGGCCGACAAGGGTCATAGGGCCGACAAGACCGATGGGCTGACAATATAATAGGGCCGAAAGTACCGAAGGGACGGCAATACGAAAAATCGGAAATATTTACTACGTTCTTCGGTAACTTCTCGTATTGTTTTAATTATAATATTTATAGGAACAATAAGAAATTAATTAATTTTAGTAAATATTCGTAATAGCTGTTTTATCTCTTTATCTAATCACATCAAAGTTACTTTTTAGCGATCTAGATTATTTTCTCTTACAAACTTCAATATTTTCAATTGAATTATTTATACTTAAAAGTTTTATACAAAATTATTTGGAACTTGTGTAAGTAAGAATGACCCAACCCAAATTATAAAATAATATATTAACAGACCCATATTTTTAATTTCAATACATTTTTGTTAGTTATATCCTGATATATCTTCTATCCAATGTGCAAGTCTGTTTAATTAAGTTAATGATTTATCTATTTCTGCAAATTGATGTTATCGGCCCTTATTTTCTACTCTATGGTATTCGGCCCTTCGACCGGGTCCCGACCTCCCCCGTTTTGGATCCGCCTTTGAGTTATCAAGCCATAAGGGGAGCTAGAGAATTCATTCTTGGTAGTTACCGAATAATAAATTCGTACGTTTTCATTGGCAAGAAAATTTATCTTTCGTTTGAATGTTTGTATGATGTTTTTCTGTATAAATAATTCGTGAACTATTTCATTTCTGGGCAAAACAAATAATTACACCGACAACGTTTTTAGAAACATTTCGAATAGTAATCACCGTTTTCAATATAGAAATTTTTCAGCATTGAGTTATAACATCATCTTTCTTCAGAATCATTTCTTGAATAATGTGAAACTCTGTCTTCTTGTTCATATGAAATTACTAAATGACAGAGATAGATATATATATATATATATATATATATATATATATATATATATATATATATATGCATTAATAGTTATTTTCAAACTGTTTCGGAGAATTATACGACTCCTACATTGAAAAGAAAATCAGTAACAGACAAAATAAACATTCGTGCTATATAATATTCTGTGGCGACATCGTTCTTAAACGCCCGTTACGTAAGTGTACTAAGTCACATTAATCCGTCTAGAATTGATTTTTACAATACACATATCACAAAATCACAATTGAAACAAAAAATCTAATCAAAGAACATTACATTTTCCATTCTACGTTAATTCTTTCAACGTTAAAAATATCACAAAATAACAGAATTTCGTAAGCAACTGTTAAGGAAAACAATGTATAACGCCTAGTCCTGTCACTGAGCTTTGGTTCAATTTTTCACCACAAGTACATAGTACTCATAATGCTACTTTAAGATGTTCCTTAAACGTGCTAATGCTTCTCTTTCTCTCTCGCAGACGCAGCCAGTGGTAGCCTCGTCTATCGGCAAAGGAGAAAACGCCACCACGCCAGCGAACTGTCCCAAATGGTAACTTGGTTAAGCGGCTTTGAACACAAACAGCTGACGACCATATAACGCAAGAGGGACTTCGAGTTTCCTCTCTCGTCGATCCTTTTAAAGAAATGCTGGAAGACACCGAGTCGGAATTCCTTTTAAAAGAAAAATTGAGACGAGAATTATGCCGGACGATACGATCTTGAACAGTCGGAAATCTCGTCCTACAAATGTCTTTCTTCGGTTAACGCTGATGCTTCAAGCAGGTACGTATATCTCCATGGAGTAAAACCCTTCCGTGCTTTTCCGTATAATTTGTTTTATAACCTGATAGGAGAGACGGCCTCAAACCACAGACAGGGAGAGGCATCGCCATGCACACGCGTAAAAGGGAACAGCAAAACCCAGTTCGCACTTTCCTAATTAAAAGTCTCAAGGTTACGCACTTTTTACGCGTTCCTTCAGAAGGACGGATGGCAAACATTTTGGAGGAAAATCCCGCACCGATGAGATTTGAACTCTACTACGCCACGCATTAAGATTAAATAGGAGATAACCCCGCTTGATACATATTAATTTTATCTTATATTATATTACCATAATCGTCAGCGAACTTTTTGGCAGATTTTTATTGGTTGACTGGCCAGCCAATCAGAGATCGGGACGTTATTGTTTATATACCTTGGTTACATTATCTGTTTACCTAAATCTAATATATTATAACCGCTGTCTCTCTGCCTGCCTGCGTCTGAAGCCTCGAGTGACGTCACCTTCTGGCATGAACGCAAATGAACCGAGAACGGTCGGTTCGATTTCGAAGAATCTTTCGCCTGAATATTCGGCGCGAACTCTTGCAGGTTTTTACATTTGATTAACACGTAATCAGCTAGAATACGATGTGTAGACTTGTAGTCTTTAACATTTTAAAATATCTTACGATCGAGACTTTGACTTGAGATTTATACCATTTCACGCAGAAAGAAATGAAGATTCTTATTCTTACCGTCGATTCTGTTGTTTAATTCGTGTTTGGTTATATTTTAAGTTTATATTCGATTTTCTCCGGTTTTCGATATTTCAAAGAGGAGGTTGCTAGGCTGGCCGGCATTGTTCATCTCGGATTTTTATATTGTTAGACTCGGGCTTCAAGTGCATTTGCACTAAACTTGCAATAAAACGCATGAATGACAAAAACAGATTAATTCGTGTTCGCTCATATTTTAAGTTTATTTATTATTCCTTTAAGATTTATTTCAGAAGATTTTAGTACATAAAAGTAATTTAAAACATTATAAATTGTTTTGCTGATTTTTAATTATACAGTTTTAGGTCATCTGTAAAATTAAAGTGTTTAAAAATTCAAATCGAAACTACTTCTCGACAGGAAAGACAGCTAATGATAAGATAGTGACAGATAATGTTGTTTAGCGAGAAATCCTTTTCGTAATTTACGATTTCAAAGGTTTTGTTGGTATTACTATGTATTATAACATTTGAAAGCAAATGACCAACAATAATATATTTTTAATGGCCAAATGGAAACCGTTGTACATTCGAAGAATGAAACAGGCTCTCTAGTTGCATTATAATCTAATTACTCCCATCTTCATTTAGCATATCAAGTTACCCCATCATAATGCAGTAAGGAACTATGATGGTTGCATGTTGGCGAGAAATTCACATCAATTCTCAAACGAATATATAAAACAAAAATATTTGTTTGACAAATTATCATTTAGTACCAAAAATGTATAAAATTAAAAGTGGTCCTTCACGCGAAATTTAGCCAATCAGTTTTTCCTAGCACGTTAGTGCTACGTCAAGCGATTTCCCGTCTTATTTTTTAAAGTGAATGTACGTTAACTCAAACCCATTCCCTTTTCCATCCGGTAGTTGTCGGACTATTTTGCGAGCCTTTTCCAATCGCAAATCGAGTGAGCGAAGTTTGTTTTCTTCAGCCGCCGCACATGCCTCCCTCAACAACGTACATATTTACGTCACGAGCCGAATTTCTCTGCTGCTCCTATCCGCCAGATGCCTTTGCTGGCCAACCGGCGCACCAAACAAACACAAACCCGCCCCGCACATATGACGACGGAATTCGACACATGACGCAAGGCTATTTCCCGATTTTTTATTATTTTTCCCTTGAATGGCATTCCATTTAGAGAAATTTTCTTCCGAAACAGAAATTATGTTTTTTTTTACACGCAAAAAAAGAGGTCGGAATGGAATGGGAGTAGTGGGACGAGGAATCGAGGGGAAAACTGGACGGAGGAAGTAGAGATGGGGAACGAACGGGGAGAGGAGACGGCGGAGGAGGTGGATGGAGGAGGTCAGGAGGGTCGACAAGATGGTCTGAGGAAGGAAGCGCGAGAATTAGCCAAGTGGGAAGAATCTAAGAGCACGATCGTGATTTTTAGAACGAAGAGACCTTATTTCCCGACAGGCGTGGCTTTTCGCGCGTTTCCATCAATTTAAATTACGAGCTTTTATCTTTCGACCGCGTTTGAATACGACGTGCCTATTTGTACCCTTAAGAGACGACGGCTGCTGATACGATACTCATTCGAACAAATGTTCTGCATGAAACTAGAGATTGCAATTGCTCTCCGTTCGTCAATTTATCGCCGTTCCACCACCGGATGGAGAATTAAAATCTGGTGTGGAGATGTTAGGGATAAAATATTTTGCCGTTTCACAAATGCTAAAATTTCTATTTAAAACTAACAAATTAGTTTTTTACTCTCTCGTGAGGCATATGGAGATAGTATTGTAACGGTAACTATATTCGATTTCGAAAATCTGATGAATATACACGTCCTCATGACCGTTAAAATACTTCCTGCGATTCCGTGGTAAAATTTCTATTTAAAACTAACAAATCAGTTTTTTACTCTCTCGTGAGGCATATGGAGAAAGTATTGTAACGGTAAATATATTCGATTTCGAAAATCTGATGAATATGCACGTCCTCATGACCGTAAAAATGCTTCCTACGATTCCGTGTCCGTAGTCCGTCATTGTGTGCACGGCACTAGGGGCTAAAAAGTAAAAAAAGAGCTTCTGAATAAATATCGTATTTATATGGGGTATCGCCTAGAACCGAATTCTAGAAGCATTGAATCATATCTGGCTAACATGGTCCAAGAGACTGATTAGCCAAAAATACACAAAATTGAACCATATCGCAACGACGAAGGGTATTTTATTCTTGTCGATTTTGCTCAAAAATACCTAAAAGGATTTTGATTAAAATCCATCCAGTTAAAGATTTTTTGTCATAAATAATACGGCATAAGCCCTATGTCCCAAAATATTAGCTTCCGGTGACATATTAATATAACGATTTTTCGTCCAGATGCCGCCAAGCAGTCTACACCAGTAATATTATTGAATGGATTTGATGCACCGATTTTTTAAAGTGCGAAAGTTTACCCATTTCTAAAGAACTTACAGCAGCCACTGTTTGATCAATGATCGCAACTCACGCGGCCAATCGCTTCCAAATTTTCGATCCAACGAAACAAGCGAAAATGTGTTTCACAAACCCATTAGCGTACATTGTTGAGCGTGCACGGTAACTAAATTTAGTTTCTCGTGATTTTGTGTCAATAGGTGAAATAATATTTCAAATAGCTCTCTGTCCTTCGCGTGAACCACATATACATGCGAACAAAAATCTTATGTGTAGTGCTAATATTTTTCAAGTGAAGAATGAGAGAAATCAATCGGCGATAAAACAAAGATGTACAGGAAAGGTTTAAGTAGAACGCGCTTGCAGCCGAGATTCAAATTGAAAAGTTTGCTCACTTTCTAAATTATAACCGTAGGGCGCAGTTGGGTTGAATCTTAGCTTGCCTACGACTCACGGAATATCGGGCACGGGAACGGCTAAGTGATCTTTCCCGTTTCCTAGCTTTTTTAGTTGACCCAATTTCTTCCATCGGCCCAACAGCGTACTCTCAATTGAATACGTTTTCCTTGCGTGTTTTATTTATAAAGAATTGACCGATATCTTCCATGAAACCACTGAAATACCTGTATAAATATGTCCTTAAAATGCTATGCATAATACAAATTTAGGAAGCTGCACAAAAAGCTGCCAACCTCGTTAATTCGAACCTAATGGTAAGGAAAAATTATTAGAATTATGGAAGATTCGAGATATCGAATAAAACTTACGGAATTTGGAATAAATACATCCTTCGATTTGAATAAAAATCGAGTGAGAGGCACTCAACTTATAGAGATTCGATTATATTCACATAAAGTGGTGTATTTCACTTAACATTCAACAGGCAAATTAAAAAAGACGTATTTAAAAAATTGGAAAATATCTCGGGTATCTTCTGTAACCATAACGAGGTTATGAAATTAAGATTTCGTTGGTTCTCCTAATGGTATTTTTCGCTCGAATCTAATATCGGTGAATACCACTGATGACGGCTGACTGGTCGCTTAAAACGTGCATCTAGTTTTTCATAACCTTGTTATAGATATTGGGGATCAGCACCGTAACTAGCTAATTTAGTGCCCGGGGCACACTACTAAATAATTCAAAAAATTATCATTTGTTTAGTTACTATTTGGATTTTTTTGCGCTCCTTACTTAGTTGCGCCCGGGACGGATGCTTCGCTTGCCCATCCAATTTACGACACTGTTGGAGATAACCCAGATAAGTAAATATGTACTTGTACTTTTCAAGTTTTGATTTGTGCTTATTCTTTGTTTTTAGCCAGAAGACGATCTCTGAATTTTTCATCTCCATAGAGAGCGATAACAAAACCAGAGATAGTAATAATAATATCGCATTCATTCGTAGCTCTTGTTTTCCAACGTTTTTTCATAACGTCCATTGGAATATTTCTTTAAACCACTGTAAACTACGCAAAAGTAGCATTGACTCCGCCTCTGGACACCGAATGGAAAAACAGCATTACGGCGAGAAACTCGAAAGCGATAACATCTCGGGAGAGCGCGGAACGCAAAAAATAGTCGGAAAAAAACGCGAAAAAAATAACAGGTGCAAGTTGCACGTTGGCGTCCTTTCCATAGAAAAAAATCAATGCGGCGTCTCGAGACAGCAGAAAGCGAAAAAGCACCGCTTGATCTCCCACGGACAATGTTTCGGGGAAAGAACCGCCACGTTTAATGTCTTTTTCCGCCTCCGATCAAGCGCAATGTGGTATGCGTGAGAGTCTCGAAGAAACAACGGATATTATGCCGACGCTGCGATCAACAAAGGCACGCCATAATGGAAATGGATGTAATATCGACTCGAAGTCGGTCTTTGGAAAAACCATAAATGTAGCTGGGAGTTACGGCGCCTATGACAAAACTTTGGAAACGCCTCAGTTATGGAAAATATCATTTCCTGCGTTTTAATAGAGAACGATAATGTTTTTATTGCTAATATCTTTAACATTTAGTATTAAATTAATACTTATTTATAGGAAAATAAACTTCAGGCATTTCTGCGGGTGTGCTTGGCATCTTTTGTCATCGGCGCCTACAGAAAATGCCACCGTCGGCATACCATAGAGCAGTGGTTCTCCATGCCATGTTTCGGTGGCCGCATTGTTAAATTTAGGGTATAAGCGATATCTGGTATTCTAAGTACGGCACCTAAGTAGTTTAACGAGAGAAAATAACAATAAATATTTTTAATAGTAAAAACGTGACATCGCACTATTCACTGCAGTCTGCATATTAATTATTCATGTTCGAAATAAAATTTTGATGGTAGCCGCATTAAAATTATCTGGTAGCCGCATGCCCTTGAGAATCACTGCCATAGAGACCTGCCTAAAATAATCTAATTTCGAATAAACGCTATATTTCATTCCGTTCCGAGACATTATATTGCAATATAAATAATACTGTGCTAAGCTTCCCAAGCACGTAATTTTCGATTCAGCTACCGAATCAACAATCAATTTCAGACCTGGCTGTCTATATTCTCAGCTTCCGACTCGTTTTACCATAAAATTCTTAAAAAGTAAATAGAACCATGCGTTACTTTCTTATTTTCCGAATATCAACTTTTTCAGTTTAAAGCGTTTTCTGCCATTTACACATCGAAATGGTGCAGCGTTAGTCACCTGTGCGCGCATGCGCGTGTGTATGCGTGCATGCACCCATACACACATTTTCGCACGTTATACACATGCACTCAATCACGCACTTCTGTAAAAGGTTAAATAAAAAAGCCAGACGACTCGTCGACAAACGACACCTCGACGAAAAAAACACGAAAGTCGTCCAATTTCCCCTGCGTCACCATCGGATAAGATTTCATCCTCAGGTGGCCCATAGAACTTTTCCCCTCGCATCATCACTCCGAGGACGAGTCACCTCGAGATCATAGTCTACGAAAGAGAAAGAGAGGGAAGGAAAGAGGCAGACGCGATAGAGTTCGAGGGACTCTCCAGAGAGAGAGGTTTTTTCCGCGAAGGACAGGAGGGAATAACCTCTCAGCGCAGAATCTAACGTGGGCGGCCTCTCGAGATCCCCCGGCATGCACGCCCGAGAACTGGAAACGCAGATGACGTCACCATCTAACCCGGTCGCGAGGGAGGAAAGAACCCGACGGCGGCGTCCCGAATGTAAGGGAAAAGTACGCGGAGGAGGCGGATCTGCACTCGCCGCCCGCGCTGCAACTCATCACGCGCGTGATCGAGGTCCATCGTTTCGCGAAACCGTGATAAATCCTACAGCTTCAGAAACCCCGTTGAGTCATCATCCTCCCTGTACGTCGAGGGGTGAAAAAGTTTTCTTTTCGGTCCGCTGCAAATTCGCCAAAGCTCCTGCAATCCTTCGCCCTTCGTTCGGATAGCTGAACTCTCGCGAGACGCATTAGCGTCGTCAGTCCGCGAAAATCGATTATAAACAGAATGTTTCGAAAGGTGCTCGACCGAGCGAAACCGACGATACGGCGGCGAGCTGACAATTTCCCAAGATGTGCGGTTTGGAGCGGTAAAATTAATTACCTTTGGCAAACAAGCCAATATCGGGAAACAGAAAAATGCAACGAATAGAAAATATAATCGAATTTCTTGAACTCGAAAGTCCGTGACTCGAATTTTCAATTACTCGGAGGCAACTATTCCTCTCCTATTCGCTGAAATAAAGTACAATGCCTCCCATTGTCTATAAGCCAGATTTTCCTCTTCGACTACTTAACTCCCTTATCACTACGTGTGGTGTTAACACAGTTGCTTTGGGATAATTACAGCATCATAGATAAATAAAATGACCTTTTCGCTAATGTGAGATATCTCGGTACCCCGAATCAAATAAAAAGTCCCTTTCTCTTCAACAAATGGAATTTATTATTCATTTTCACTTTTGGTTGTTAATAAGCTAAAACTGAATCATTTATAATTTGCCTTAGACCGGCTGTTTAGTGTGTACCTATTTTCCTACTACATTAAATCCATTAACATTAATAATTCGGATAATCGCTTTGGAATTATTTTATGAGAAGTTTTTACGAAATGGCGATATCAGCCAGGAAAGGGACCGTTTGAAAAACTGGTTACTTCGGAGATAGTTTCCGCACACGAGTTCATCGGTGAACTTTTCGAAGCATCTTTGGCCTAGTTCCGAAACAAACGGTTTCGAATATCCCTCTAGTGTATGCATAATTATTGGTTTTAACGATTAAGCGCAATATTCAATGCACTGTGTCTTATTATCAACATTTTCCTTGTGCTGAATGTGCCGCATTTGCTTGGAATATGATCTTTTATTTTACTTAGTCGATTATCCTACTTTAATAGCCCATTTCCTATTAATTTAAAAACTAAAACACGCAAAAATGAAAATAGGCCTCGTAAAGTCTTGAATTTAATTTTCCGCTATATTTTTTGTAAATTCTGCCAATTAGAATTCGATGAGCACTTTCCTTCATCGATTTTTTATCAATAATTACGTATCTTTTTCCGGAAGCGATAAATACAGCTACTTGAAAGAGCGCAATTGTTCCGTTTCAATTCATTTTCAATAAATTTTTCTTTAAGTTATTTATGTTGTCGACATTATTACGAAACCATCAGAATTTTATAAAAGATTTGGCACTAAAAGCGTTATGCTTGACTCACTTTGACTGATAATAAATAAAACTCCAATAGCATAAAAAGTTGAGAAAAAGATCTAGTGATATGGGGAAAACAGGAACGTCAATTTTTTAAAGCAAAAATTATTGGCCAAAAGACTTATCAAGATTTAATTTACCATTTTTTCACGGCGCCCCTAGGAACCAGCTACAGCACCCTAGCGTGCTGCGACACCCAGTTTGTAAACCACTGCCGTTTTATTCAAGTTGATCTGAGACATTCCAATCCGTTTTCCAGCTTTAAAATTATTACTCCTTATCCCCTTCAATCCTAGGCCGATACTATAACTATACTATACTATAATAAGACGTAAAAGCGTACGACGCAAATTTAGGAATTCAGCAAGTATAGAACCTCCACAAAAGTGAATTGTTGTTATCCAATGTAGACATCCACCGTTCACCCTCCGGCATTCCGCTAGCAATGAGATCCGCCATTGGAATTTCAAATTACCTATCAACCTATAAAATCGACCGAACGGAATGCTGTGACGCTGAGGAATTTTCTCTCGCTTATGCCGCCCGCATTTTTACTTTCAAAGAGAGAGAGAAGAATAAAGAATCCGAGTGTTTTTCCGCCAAGATTTTCATTCGACATTCCATTCACGTAAGAAATAAAATAATTCAAGCGCGCGTTGGAAGGGCAGGTTATTCCGCAATACTTCGCACACTCGCGGACATTATTGTACCGATCCGCGGGGTTATAAATCAAACTAATATTCCATACGTTCAGAATTTCATGATGCGAAAGGAGGAAAGAAATTCTTGACTATCGACCAGGATGCGTGCTTCAATTATAGGAATCGAGGAAATAGGCAACGCATTAAACCAATCACGACACTATGGTACTTTTCATTCCATGCCACGATGAGCCACGGCTAAGTTCGACTCGTTGCTCGAAGCGAGAGAAAGGTTAAGTACTAGAAGCCGCGGGCGCAAAGTGGAAAAGTTAACCGGAGTGAGAGGGACATTCTATCTATACGCCGACTCTATACGATGACTATCTTTGGGTGTAAATCCACGTAGAAATATTTGGCGTAACAATTCCATTTTATCCGTTCGATATGGTTCGTCACACTGTCGCTAATGAACGACCTAATCGTCCAATTCGACGTTTCTTCCAGTGAAGTAGTTCGTGTGCTGGGCCGGATCGGACTGATAAGTCTGTATGGTAGGGTTGCCACCTTTTTCACCCGATTCCCGAACATTCTAATAAAAATTCTAAAAAACTACGAACATAACTGAACATATCACGAACAAAACCGAACAGTGTAAATTGCATTACCTAACTGGATTAATTATACTACTTAGAAGTTTCTACACACATCTTTCCAATAGTAATAATTTTAAAAGGAGACAAAAAAACACTTGCAATCAGGACAATCTTTTACTTCATGCAAATAAAATACATCTTTAATTTTGTAGCATAAAAACTACTGTCTGAATAAGCTGTAGCATTCCTTTACAAAGATGCTAATACACAGCCCAATGTCCAATATAAATATTTAAAAGAAAGATCTTTTTAACATTCTTTAGAAATGAATATATCGAAATAGGTTTTCATTGGAATCAAATTTTGGTGACCCTTTGGATAGGCGCCTCAGGAGGTTGACACACCTTTATATTTTCAATTTCTTAGTCTGTCTATTAATGTAATTGGCCGAGGTTTTATTATAGCATGTTACATGGATGAGAAAACTTGTTCACACGATTATGTGCTTGCAAATCGACAGATGTGATACTGAACAAATTTTCAAAGTTGCGGAAATTCAAATAAGGCAACAAAATAACTAATTTTTAGAAGTCGATCCATGATGAGTAAACAATGGTGGGAAGAGAAAAGGGACGGTAGTACTTGGTATGTCGCGTGGAATTTTTGGGTACCTGAGCCATCAGGCATGACAAGGTTTCCTTACAATTCACTTGCCCATTAAATTCTTCACTTTCAAACCCATTTATTCATTCAAACCTCACAAACTAAACCAATATATCGACGCAAATGCAATAACATTTTGAGATCATTCTTTTAAATCTCAAATATTTAAACTGTGGAAAAACAAAATTATCTTAAAAATTGTTTTAAGCACCACGCACCACAGGTTAGGCACCACTGACCTAGAGTGATAAACTATCGCTTTACATATAATAAATGAATATTTATTTGTCAAGCAAATAATTAAATGAAAATCATTGTTTTTATAAGAAAAATAAAGATGTAATTTAAGCGAGGCAAGTAGAAATCCTGATTTATTGTTTGTCACAAAAGAGGAAAAATAAGGCTGGTAAACACAACTGTGCAAAGAAAAATTTTAAGTTACCTCTTGAATCTCTGATTCTATAGCATTTCCTTAATGCTAGCGTAGATGAGTTTTCTCAATTCTTCTCAATAATGAATTCACTTATCCTCCTTCCACACAAGCAATCTATGGGTGTAGTATGTATGGTGGATACCAAACACCTAAAAATTATCTAATTGTTCGGTGTTTGGTATAGCATTAGTACTGAACACCAAACAGTTTGTCTGATGACCAAACAGTTCAAGTGAAAACCGAACAGGTGCAACCCTACTGTAAGGCCTTCACTTTTTGGCCCTACTTCAGGCCATTCGATCCATATTAGTAGAATAAACTTATTAATTTACATAAATATGGATGTAATTAAACAAATATGTATAAAATGTTTGTAGACATGATTTTTTGCTATATAATTTATACTTAAGCCCACCTCATGCCCCTCATAACCTTAATCCGACACTGTTCATACGAGCCAGAAAAAACGTACCAACAAAAACTGCATACACACAGGTATGAAAAACTTCTCAACAGATTTTCATTAATTCTGCAAGTAAGTTTAGATTATGCATGAATCGGAAATTTTCCGATATTTGGTTATACTAAAATAGCCACATTAAAATAAATATTTCCACACTTTCAGATTTTGGCTTAAATGATATAAAAATCATCATCATCATCATTATATGCATCATCAAAAATGGATATACATATTTATGAGTAGTGGCTCACCCAAGGAGAGATGCCAACTGAGCATTTCTCTAGATCGCATAAAATCTTATGATAGGCAGAATGCACATGAATGACTTATGACCATATGAAAGTTAGAAAAATGTCCAAATTACCGAAATGCATAATATCTGCCTCACCTCGATGCCCTTATAATAAAAAAAGAACTGTAATTTTATTAAGATGACTTTTATCAAACATCATTCACCACATCATAGGTTTTCTCGGACCCTTATATTGATGATATTATGATGCAATAATTTTGAGATTGTTTTTGACTGGGAAAATACACGTATTTCATCAACCGCATCCGAGAAATCATGAGTTACCTTGAAAAAATACCCATCTCTTCGACTTAAAAGTCATTCTTTATTTTTCAACCCAGGAATATGATCAATGTGCAATGAATTTACATCCTTTCATTCTTCATAACAGGGATCCTCTAAAACCGCATATAAGCCACTAAGAATAAAATAACTGCCTCACATTCTTGGTATCTACACATATGCAAAATCACATAAAAATCAGAGTGTAACACCTGAAAGATTATCCTTGTCTGAAATAACTCGGTAATTGGAATGGCTGAATGTACCAATCATAATTTTGTTGCTCATTATTCCTATCACTTTTATAATTTTGTCAATCATGTTAGTCTTCTTAACTTCCATCCACTACAAATGTAATGAATCAAAAGTGATATGTAACATTTAGAAATAGTTTTAAAGACTTTCTTTAGATTATAATTCAATACTTATACTGCCACGACTTTATTTTATTATTTTTTTTTACTGCAAATCTTTCAAGATTAGCTCTAACTTTCGGCTACCACAAGTTTATACTTATAATTAATGCAAACCATTTTATGCAGCAAGAGTAAATTATGTCAATGGTCTAGTGCTACAGCGGTGCTGTTGGTTTTAAAATATTAAAATTAATATTTTGTTTATAAAGTTTGTTGTCACTATACAGGTGCATCAACCAAAAATATGAAAACAACACTATTTAAAGAAGCTGATAAAATATTTGACTTTTTTCTTCCATAATAGTGGACAAATGTTTAGGACACTCAAATATTTTCTACTTCTCAATATGTTATCCTCAATATATACACAGTTCCAGAAAATTAATTATTACGGTTACCTTATGGCAGAAATCCCAATGATAATGAAGATGAACATTCCATTTAGAATCACAATTCAGTCAAACAACATTGATGATGACTTCTTTGTAGCTAACATGCACATTTTTCCTCCTGACTATTATATGGATTTGGAGTTGCCTCTTGTCAACAAATTTAGTTATTTCGTCTAAAATTTGTCAATTAGGGATAGCACATCACCTAACAAAACCATCAAAGTAAATAAATCGTTAGTTTCTGTCCATTTTACATATTTGTCATAATTTTATTATGGTTGGAATAAATTATAATGGTTTAATTCAGAAGTTAAATGAACTTGTCAATACATGAAGCACGAAGGAATTCATGCAACTAATTTTCACAAGATAGAAAATTAACTCTCAGAAAAATCCATAGTAGATGTGTTCTGCTTACGTAGCAAAAACACAGTCAAAATTCTGTACTTAAGGAAAGCAATATTTAAGTTAGGAATGGAATATTACTTGACACAGTACATATAACACATTTATGATCATGAGCATATATAGGGTGCAGGAAGGATCTGCCTCCATGACCCCTTGTGATAATTATCAAATTTCATTGTATTGTTATGATTAAGTATTACAAGAGGGATATTAAAATTATAAATACTATTATTTTACAAAATAAAATAAAAATATTTATATAAACTTTCTTATGTACCTCCTACACACCCCCATGCTGATGATTAAAAATATAAAAAAGTAGCCCAACTTCTTCTTCTTCATATAAGTCATCCTAAAATTTTCCTAGCAATAATTGAGATCTTTTACTATTTGAAATTTATATAACAAGAGGACGACCAGGCATTGATGTCACAAACTGTGACCAACTTTCTCTGGTGGATAAAGCATAAAAATGAGCAGAAACGTCTTGGCTAATGGATGGTGTGTGCCTATGATGCATCATAATGGTTTTAGCCTGCGACGAAGATCTTCACTTTGCCAGCGTCTACCTTCCGACTTCACGAACAAACTAATAACTTTCCAGAGGCATGTAATTCAGTTGCAGAAAAGTCACAATTACCTTCTGAGCAAAATGGGTAATGCAGATGAGACACCCATTTACTTCAACATTCCATTCAATTACACAGTCAATGAAAAAGGTGAAAAAAATGTCATCATAAAAACTTTTGGGAATGAAAAACTGTGCATTACTGTAAAGCTGGCTGTATTAGCAGACGGAACAAAGTTGCCGCCATAAGTAATTTTAAAATGCAAAACAGTGCCTAAGGAAGTGCTACCAAATGGAATAATTGTTAAATGTCAAGGCCAAGGATGGATGTCAGCTAATTTAATGAAGAACTGGCTAAGCATAGTGTGGAATAGATGACCTGGGGCACTTTTAAGCCAGAGAGCAATGCTCATCTTAGATGCGTTCAAAGGCCACTTTACAGAGGAAGTTCAAAATACCCTTCATGGTATAAATACTGACCTTGGAGTTATACCAGGAGGTATGACATCACAAATTCAAGTGCTAGATATTTAAGGATTACATAGTCATTTTATTCAGAATGGCTTTTGGCAGGGGACCATGCATTAACTCCTACAGGGAAAATTAAAAGCTCAGTATAACACTTCTCTGTAATTGGATCATTGTAGCATGGAAATAATAGATCCCAATAGTACCTCAAGAGGGTTCAAGAAATGCTGCATATCAAATTCCATGGACGGTATGGAAGACGACTTGTTCGAATTTGAATAAGTTGTGATGAATGAACAGGACAGCAAGAATAAGGGAAGGAAACAGAGGATAGGGAGATGTATGTAGTAAATTTACTTTTTTTAATTCATCCTCTTAATGTTAGCTTGTTATACATATATGTAAAAGTTTTTTTGTAAGTGAACCTAATTTTTTAGGGGTCATCTTAAATTCAAGGTCGTCTTCCTTTCAGGTAAATACGGTATATAAAAATAGGAAAGGAGAGCCAGAGGGAAGTAGGATTAGTTTTAGACAAAGGAGGGCAAAGATTCATTAACATGCAGCAGATAAGCCATTTAAACGTTATTGGAAGTCAAGGCAGAACCAGTAAATTTAGTGATTGTATAAGTATATGTGCCAATGAGTGATCACAGTGAGGAAGAATTAGATGAGTTGTATGATCAACTCGAGGAAATCATGAGAGATGAAAAGGCAACAAAAGGATCTCGCAGTCATGGAGGTCTGGAATTCTGTAGCAAGGTTGGAGATTTTGGCCTAGGAGAGAGGAATGAAAGAGGACAGAAAATAATAGAATTTTATAAAAGAAACAAATTGATAGTTATAAATTTGTGGTTTAAGCATCACAAGCAGCAAAGATACACTTGGAAAATAATTGCCAGGAGACATACAGAGGTATCAAATTGATTATATTATGGTCAGACAAAGATATAAGATTAGCGTATTGAACTCAGTTTTCTGGGGGCAGATGCAGACTGTGATTGCAAATTGATCATCAGGTCTTGTTTGAAATTTTTTAAAATAGTAAAAGGGACTAGAGTGCAAAAATGGGATTTAGAAGTGTTCAAGGAAAGAAAGGCTGTTATGCAAGCCTTAGAAAATGCAGTTAGACAAATAACAGTCAAGGACAACTGAGGGACTATGAAAATGTGTAACGTAGAAAGCGCAAATGACGGAAAATAAAATCAAAGAAGATAAGGAAGAGGAAATAATTAAAAGGATAGAAGAGAGGAGGTGGAAGCAGGTTAATACAGAACAATAAAGAAGAATATAGAGCAGTGGTGGGCAACCTTTTCTACATTGTGTGCCGCAATGGAGATTGCGAATTTCTCGGCGGGCTGCATTGCAAATGCTTTGGTGGTGCAAATCAGACTTTAAATTGGAATTCAGCTAGAGATTCTGAGGTATAATATCAATGAAAATCAAGTCTAAATTAGGCTTTTAGGCTTAACATTTCAATCTAAAGTGTTTTACTTTCGTAATTTGAATATGATATGCATTTGTATTAAATCTCTTTTTAATCATAGCTTTGCAAGCAGCATAAAACGCTCTTGAGGACTACATGCAGCCTGCGGGCTAGGAAGAGGCGTAAGACAGAGCTGCTCACTTTCACCAGCATTGTTTCATAATTATGCCAAAGAAACAATAAGCAAAGCATGGGAAAATATAGAAACAGAGGTAAAAGTGGGAGGGAGCCTGGTTAAATCAGTTAGATATGCAGATGACAAAGTATTGGCGAGTAATACTGGAAAGGGACTGCAGATGCTATTTAGTTCCTCAAATGAAAAGATATTTGGGGTGAAAAACAATGAGAAGAAAATGCGATTTTCCAAGAGTGGTCATTCTCGGGTCAACATTACAGTGGATGGGGAAAGGCTGGAAAAGGTGGAATTTTTTACTTATTTAGGTAGTATTCTGTCACAGGATGGAAGAAGTAGGAAAGAGATCAGGACAAGGTTAACAAGAGCAAAGGAGTCATTCACAAGACAGTGAAATTTGTAGGAGTCTAAATAAAGCTATTAACCACTCGACTGGGCATGCCGATCACACTCGTCATGAGCACAGTGCCCACTATTTGGGCATGACAGTTATTTTCGTCATCAAGGTATTTTTCATCTTTCTCTATGGGTATGATGAGCTATTTCGTCATGAGCTTCCTCTTGTATTCCTTGGTCCTTTAGGTTCACATTCATACAAACAGATGGCATTTAGGCCAAATTTGCCAAGATTTAGACCCTTCGCCATGAAACACTGTGTTGTGCTGGGTTGCATATATGCACCGCCCGGTCAGCAATTCTTAGATGTGAAATAAAATGTTTCGCATGAACATGCGAACTCGGACACCAGGAATTTTTATCCATTTTTCTTCCTTGACACATCTGGTGTGTTTACTGATTTTGCTTCTTTGGCACATCTGGTTTGCTAGGGCTAATATATATTTCCCACTACCCCTTGGAGAAACATTTTTGAGATTTGCTTTTTCCATTTTCTCCATTTTTCCTCAATATCAAATAGCATATGGACTACTGCTATGTAATTGATTCATCTGAAAACATTAACAAAAACTTGGGTTCAAAAAGCATTAAAAATTTAATTGTTTAACAAATTAAATGTTAATAACAAATTGTAAATTGACGAATTTTTAATGTTATTGTAAATTGATCAAATTCTTTGGGGGAAAGCTAGACTCGATACCTATACAAGCAGATATCATTATAAAAAGCTGCTTCTTACATATATGGGGTATACGATATATATCGTATATATCATATAAAACCTAAGGTATACGTCTTTCAAAAGCTTATGGCGGCTGCGCAGAAGTCGAAAATGAGTCCGGACGAGTCCATTAGTGAAACGTCACAACCGCGGGGGTGAGGGTAGCATTCGCGTGGAGAAAAACCCTTCACTCTCTCCTGAGGTTAGCTTGGGTTAGCTCCACGCGGTCAAGTTCTTGTACCAACTTCTGTGCTTTATACTTTTTACTTTTATATTTTTGTTATCGTTATTTTTCATCGCTGTTTTGATTATTTTGTTTTTGAGTCTTTATTATATAGTTTTTGTTATTTCGTTATTGTTATTTCGTTTTTGTTATACCTTTTTCGTTAATTCGTTTTTGTTATTTCGTTTTTGTTATACCTTTTTCGTTAATTCGTTTTCGTTATTTCGTTTTCATTGCTTAGTTTTGTTAAACTCGTTTACTGCCAACATGGATACCCCTCCATCACCTTCCAAGCTAGGGAATAAGAGAGTCATTCACAGCCAGGCACGGGAGATACTTCACAACGTGATCAAGTTCATGAAGAAGGAAGCTTCTGAAGGAATTAGTATTCCTCTTCATAAGATATATGACCGAGTAGAAGCAGCCACCGGCGTTTCAATTCGCACCCTACAGCGTATCTCGAAGGAAGGAGAAGAGATTGCTCAAGGCTGCAGAGCCTCCTTTTCGTCTCCCCAGAAACAAAAAGCGCAGCTATCTCCGAAATCAACGGTGGACGAATTTGATGTCCAGGTGATCCGAAGAATAGTGCATCAGTTTCATATACAGGAAAGAAAACACCCGACTCTTGGTGCTATGCTACCGGCGATCAAAGCGAACACAGGCGGAGGAAAACTGCTTCCAATAAGCGCATTTTATGCGAACGGAGTGATATTCGTTTGAAGCGAATCGCATATTTAAGAGCAATAAGGAGATATAGGGAGGAAGGACGGTCAATTGTTTATACTGATGAAAGTTATATTCATTCCACGCACTCTGCTCCATATCAATGGTCGAGCGGGGATGACACGGGATTAAAAGTTCCAGTATCTAAGGGTCAGCGACTCATTATTATTCTTGCAGGTATGAGTTATTTATTATATTAATTTACATGTGAAAGTAATTATATGATTTACATTGACTACAGATAGGATATACGTTCATTTTTTTAAGGTGGAGAATTTGGATTTGTGTCACAGTCACTTCTAATTTTTAAATCGGGTCTGAAAACAGGAGATTACCATGGAGACATGAATAGTACAAACTATGAAAAATGGGTGAAAAACCAGTTACTCCCCAATTTACCCCTGAACTCCGTCCTTGTGATGGACAATGCGTCCTACCACAACGTGGAGCTTGACCGCCTGCCGTGCAGCAATTCCAGGAAAGATGTAATGAAGGCATGGCTGGATACAAGGGGAATACAGTACTCAACGGCTGAAACTAAACTCGAGTTGTATGATAAAATTAAGAAAATTAAGCCAGCTCATAAAATTTTTGCTGTGGATATAATATTAGCCGAGCATGGACATTCGACGCTTAGGCTGCCTCCGTATCATCCTGAATTCAACCCAATCGAAAATATTTGGGGTATATTAAAGAATTGGGTAGGGTCAAGAAACACAAGTTTTAAACTAAATGAGGTGAAGATATTAGTGGAAGAAAAATGTGCAGATATCGGGAAAGAAGAGTGGTAGAATGTATGCGAACGTGTAAAAAAAACTGAAGCTGAATATATAAAAAACGAGATGATAATGGATATTGTGAATGAGGTTATCATAACTTCGGATTCAGAATCCGGAGATACAGATTCATCTGAATAAAATATTATTGATGAAAATGTATCGATGTGAATGTGTATAATAAAACCTTTCTTTGAAATATTTACTTATCTTTTGGAAATCCTTTCCTCTATCGTAGCTGACTTTCCATTAAATTGCGGGTATCATACGATATGAATAAGAGCAAAATCGTATTACCACAACCTATTGTTGATAAACGACCGGATATTACTAAGTATTACTTTCTTGGATTGGCTACGCTGGCAGGCAGCAACACCATTCAGCTCACTTTCCCCTTAAGCTTCCCACTCCCTGGCCATTCCCCTCCATGTCACGTGACACTTCGCGCATCTCACCGCCGTAAGCTTTTAAGACAACTATACTTCTAGAAGTGCTACAGAACTGTAATATGGCATGAATATAGGTCATTGGTTACAACCTCGAGAAAAAATCCGAAATTTCAGAATAAGTTATATTTAAGGGGCGTTTTTGACCCCAAAGTCCAATTTTAAACACCCATAAGAAAAGCATTGAAAACTGTGCATGGCTATATATAATTGCTCTTTTAAATAATTTAAAATTAAGAAACAAAGTCGTGACATGCACCATACTGTGGAAAAAAGAATGAAGTTTATTTTTCTTGAAGACAGAATTCAAATCCATCCCGAATTTGCATAAATATTTTATTTTAATTATAAAATTATGAAATTTTTTCAGTCTTCAACAACAAAAACTACCATGGTAATGACTCCAATGCCTTTCAATGGGAATTAATTTTCCATACTTTAAGAGCATAATTTAATGCTTCGACTGCATTATAATCCATTTGATTTCAGCCAACGACATACACATGATGACATGATAATTTTACATTATTTTTTATCCAGATACGTACTAAAAGGCATGGATGATGAAACTATAATCCTAACACACAAATTATATCCTAATTTTTACATAAATTTTAGTGTAACATATAAGGTATTGTCTTAATGATGATTATAGTTATTGCTTAAAAAGGGTGATCTGAGCCATGAAATTTAAAATTGGAAAACTTGGGCACAAAGCCGATTGCCAGAGAAATTAGAAATTATGGCTGGATGCCTTCATTTCTGGGAAAATGAAAATTATTATCTTACATTAATGGACTCTGTGTAGTTCAAATGCTGCCGTGTTGGTTTATTTACGGGTTTATATTTTGGTGTATGGTGATTTTTTTAACACTTGCAGTATGTAAGCACCTACAACTCGTATAATTAGTAGAAGTACAAATTTTATGCTAAATCCAACTTTTACTGCTGCATCACTCCTTTGATTGTTAAATATTTCTTATCCTAAAAACAAATTCATTAGTGATTTTAATTTATTCTACTAGAAAATTTATGAGAAGTTTTGACAAAATATTTTGACATTTATTTTTAATTGTTAATAACAATTTGTTAACAATAATTTTTATTAACAAATTATTTGTTAAAATAATTAGTTACTTAACAAATTTTTAATACATTATTGCAAATATGAACAAATTCCTTTATATATGAAAAAAGAAATATATGGTAAGAGGTAATATAAAAAAGATACATTTTATTCCAGACCCCCAAACTGGAGTGCACTTCTGGTCTCTTGTTTCCCCCAGTCAAGAGGTTAAAAAGAGGTTAGTGAACACCATGATATGGAGTGTAGTATTATATGGGAGCGGGGCATGGACAATGAGAAAAGAAGATGCAAGTAGATTAAGAGGCATTTGAGATGTGGTTATGGTGTAGACTAGAGAACATTACTTGGACAGAGAGGAAAATGAATAAGGAAGTTTTGAATACAGTAAAGAAGAAATGGGCAAGTCAAAATTTGAATGAAAATAGACTATTGAATAGACATGGAAGGAAGAATGTTAGGAAAGAGGCAAATAGGTAGGAAGAGGAAAGGTATATTTGATGCACTAAAAGAAGGAATTGGGTATGAGAACTTGAAGAGAAAAGAAGTGGATAGTACATAGTCGGTTGGGTTTGCCTAAAACCTACTGGAAGGTAGAATTAAATCTATCTATCTATCTACGACCAAAACCCAAACCCATACCATGTCAGTTAGTTACAAGTAAACCACATAAAAATCATAGACAAAGTGAATTACTCACCAAATTCACATGATTAGCATATCTACCATAGCAAAGAAACAGAGTAATAGTTCTTTTAATGGGTAAATAAAATCATTAATATTAGTAAATGTAGAGAGTTAATGTAAATTGTTCAAACCATAGGAGAAAATGCTAATTTTTTTGGAAAAACAGCCCATGGGCATTTCTTTATTGCAGGGATCAAAAATGCTAATTAAATGTTTTCATAATTATTTGATAAAAACTCATCATCAAAGCTACATTTAGTAAGCTTAAAGCGATTATGACGAAGGTGAGCCATACCCACAACCTAAAAGGGTGAGTATCTGGAAACTGATAACTACAAAATATTACTATTAATGGTGAAAATGTTATTATTAGTACATTTTATTCAAACTCTTTTGATATAAAAAACATCAACTACGAATTATTGATGGATTTCTCCACAGAAAAATATTGCAGATTTCAATGAAAATGTAAAGATGGTCTTGTATGCAAACACTTACACTTGCTTAATAACCCAAAATAATTTTAATTTCACTAACACAAAGTAAATTAAAAATGACAGTTAAAAAGTCAACATAAATCTGAATGGACTTTTTATATTCATAGATTTCTCTGCTTTTCTGTAAAGATCCAAAACACATTACTCATATTCTAAATAACCACTGCAACCATAGTATCACAACAGATTTTTAACAAATTCCCAAAGTTTAATTCAGAAAAAGAATATTTTCAACATCAAAAGTTAATAAATAATTTTTCGCTACAAATCTGAAAATAAAAATTAAAGAATTAATGCAAACTGCATTAAAGTACACACCATAAATATTACATTTTTTCTTGAATATATCCACAAATCTGTGTAAATATGCAAACTTTTGCTGGCACATGAAAGGTGATGAATCAAGTTTGTGGTTCCATTTGCACATCTGGTACTGGTGGAAACAGATCATCTCCACCATCAACTTTACCCCCAATTCGCATTTGTAGTTGAGCATCGTGTTCTAATTGAGCCAATCTCTTTCTTCTGGGCTCAATCCAAGATCCTAGCCACTCATTCACCGTAGCCTCATGGAACACAGCACACAAGTGCCGACGAATGTACACCTCAATTGAAGCAAGTTCTGTCAAGGTGCTGTTCCAAAAATAAAAACAAATGAATGATATGCATCACAAAATAACTTTTAAATTCTTACTTTATTAAGCCATAAAGAAGACAAATCACTTAATAAAACATACAGTCATTCCGCCTAAAACACAATATTCTAGAACACAGTTTCACATATACACAATTTATAAAGTGTGATCACAGCATCCTAGACTGCAGTACGGGTTCATGTTTACATGATTTATGAAGGCCGATTCTTAGCAAAGAATTTCTGGCATGGAGCAATCTTGGCATGCCATACTCCCACCTGAATCCTGTTCTAGTCGGTTCAGTTACTCCTTTATCCCAATAAAAAAATCCTCCTCAACACTTTCTCATATGGCCCATTTAAGTGAGGTCAACACTCTTTTAAAGTAACATTTTTTAACAGTAACTTTACATGTTATTTTATTATACAATTTGTCTTCTATCATCATTACAGTGTAAGTTTTGCCTTTTTATTCCATCAATAAGTTTAATAATGAATTGTATTACAGAATGTACAATATGTGAAATTTGTACCCATGGATCTTTACATTACACCAAGTTTTATTAGATTAATTACTATATTACTCAGAGTTTTGATATCGAAAATTAATCAGACAAATCTCTATCCTCCTATTTCTCACAGACTTAAGAAATAATTAGGCTTGGAGTTTTTGACAATAATTTTTTTAAAATTCAACGATTAAAATCAACGTTTATTTTTTCTAAAAATCGGCGACGAATATCGACGTTTATTTTGATACATTTTATTAGGTTTGGTAGTTTTTGACGTTTATATTTCTTAAAAAGCAACCACTAATATCATTTATTTTTCCTAAAAAAAGAGGATGAATTTCACATTTATTTTAATACATTCTATCGATTTTTATCAATAAAAATGATAGAAATTGGACTTCTTCCAATTAAATTTGACTAAAACTTTGTATATTAAAATAAGACTTCTTGAATGCTGGATTTTTTGTTGCTCTTTAAACATTGGTGAATGTGTTATTGTTGGCTTTGCCCACCAACCCGGAACAGCTAATTTTTCAGAATAAATCACAAGTAAATTTTACTTGTTAAATCACGGCTTTCATTCAAGAAATCGTGACCATTTGATAAAAAATTTATGTGATGTTAATATAATGCACAACCAAATACATACTTTAATATTTTGAAGAAAAAAATCTTCTCTTGTTGAGTGACAAACGATAATGAGTGGTCAAAAAAGCCCCGAGTACGAACATCAAATGATGCTATGACAGCATTGCAAGAAAAAATAATCATGGGACTCTCTCACTTGGAGAATAAATTGTGGGTATGGCTACCAAAAATAGAAATTTTATGAGTTTCTGAAAATACTATATATAGGGCAGGGCTCCAGAATATGAATAAATATATTGTAATAATAAATTAAATGTAATGTATTGTGTATGTATAAATAAATGTGTTTACGTGAACATGGAATCTGTGTCAGGGTGTTCTGTGTGGCATTTAAGGACGTACCTTATGCAAGCACTGCCTGTACACAAATGAAAATGGTTTTCATCGAGTGAAAAATTAATGTTTTGAAGGAAATTGATGACAGAAAATACAAGCAGCCATCGTGAGAGAATTAAGAATTTTGCCAACAATTGTGTCCATGTCACTGCAATGGAACAGGTACAAAAAGTTGCCATCCCTAATGAACGGAAAATTTGCAAAACACCAGTGCTTCAAAGGAACATCATCTTTTCTGCAGAATACAAATCTAACAGACATGCTTGGATGAAAAAAGAAATTTTTGCAGAATGGCTTTTAAAAACTGATAAAATTATGGAAAAAGAAAAAATTTTGATTCTAGCTGACAAATGTTCAATGCATATGGTGGAATTTCGATGGTAAAATATTAAGTTGGATTATTTCAGACCAATTGTTATTCACTTTCACAGCCAATATGCTAGAGCATTATTGCATATGCAAAAATTAATAACCTATGCTGTCTCATCAAAAAATACTCTGATGTTAATCAAAATTAAACACTGATATAAATGTTTTCCAACACGATGAAATTATTACAAGTGTCTGGTGGATTGTTACTGAATTGCATATTGCTGGGAAAATCAGGTATTATATTTCATCTAAGATTACAGATGTCACTTATAATAAACATTGCAGTGTTGCAGGCGAAATATGGATAGAAGTATTTGAGAAGAATTCAAATGTGGATGCTAACTTGGAAACCACCCATTTGTCCATGTACTTTTCCATTGTGGAGAATATTATCCAACCAGGTTTGGAAATGAGTAATCACTCTGAGAAGGAGGTAGAGTTAAATTCAATGTTCCCATTGGAAGGGATGAAGAAATTAAAAATATTTATTTCGAGGTCTGATCAAGATCCAAACCCATTCTTTAAGTAATTTGTTGACAGAAAAATATGTAAAATACCATATTAAAAATATGAAACAAAATAAAATATTTGAGTTTCCTAAGAAGCAATAAAGCATGTTATGAATGATTTTTTTTTTATTTTTTTATCCCTCTACATCTACAATAAAACCTGGTTAATTCAAAACTCTTTAATTCTAAATTTTGTATAACTCAAATTTTCTTTTAAATATAAGGTCGTGGCAAATTTGCATATAAAAGCACCTGGATAATTCGAAAACCTTGATAATTTGTAATTCAAAAAGAAAATTAGTTACATGCTCAGTGTATCAATACATTTGTTCCTGAATAATTCAAAATTAAATTTATGAAAAACTAATGGTCGTAAAGATTGTGTTTGAAAATACAACCATTGCCCCTTCTTACCGCCTCTATTATTCCCTTTCATGTTTTACCACTCACAGCGAGTTTCTCTTTCCTAGGGCATCGGCTGGACGATGAATGGGTGATGATTCTTACCCTTTTACTGAAGATATTTTTTATTTTAAGCACAATGGGAATGGGGAAATAGGAGAAACATAGAAAATTTCTCAGAAATAATTTACCTCCGAACCCTCACAGCATGCATTCACCTTGTTCCACTCAAGGGAAAGGATGTACGGTAGAAAATCGGGACTCGGACACAGCATGGGAGGTGGGCTGTTGTCTTAATTGCACTCTCCATCCTAGCGAGGGGCAGAACAACTCTCCAGTCAGTTTTCTCTCATTTTGGTTAGAGAAGGTTCATTCCATGCGCTTGACCATGGCAAAAGTGAGTGTGAAGAAATATCGTTTCTCATAAAATAACTTTGAACTGCCCTAAATGCCTCTGGTATGCAGTTCATATAAATCTTTGACCGTAGCAGAAAAAATATTGATAACTTCAAAAATTTATGATCCTATGGTTGGCGAATCAGAAGTCATCGCAAATGACACAATAAGTGATGACGCCACAAACGATAATGAGAGAAAGTGTTAATGAAGAATCAATTAAGCCACTTCTGTCTAAGGAAGATGTTTTTATGGCTTTGGACATACTTCAGCGATATGTGTCAGAGTCACCTGATATGCCAGTGACTATATGCGAAAAATTTGGTGAAGTTATGCAACACGTGCTAGGGAATCCCCAAAAATTGAAACAGAAAAACATAAGTGACTACTTTAAATGAGTTGGTTTTTTACTGATATTTGGTGATTTAAATGACTTCAACTTAACGAGTTTATACAATGTATTAACTACATAGCTGGTAATAGTGATCAAGTTAACATTTCTGTTGCTTATTAGTGAAATAAAATTTTGTGTTCCGTTTTGAAAATGAATTTACTGTTATTCAATTACATAATACATTATAAGTTGTGTTATCTATTTTCTTGTGTTCTATATTTGTATTTATATTTAATAGCTAGTTAGACTGTTTTTGTAAATTTCGAGTTATCCAGGTTTTCTGTAATTTGAAAATTTTATTCTTGGTCCATTGAATTTCGAATTAACCAGGTTTTACTGTAGTAGGTATTTTCAGTATAGCATACTTTCAAAATAACATAGACAAATGCATGTTCTGCAGAGATACATTACATCAAGATTTCACTGTACTGAATAGTTTGAAATTATGATAATGTTAGATATTTGCAATAAATATTTTAAATAAGACAGTAAAAATCTTCATTTTGAACTATGAAGGGAAACAATCTCTCGCTAGTTCTTATGGACTGCATACCACTGAGATTAATGCAAAAATTTTGTGAAAACTTGGCCATGCCAAAAATTAAGCCGCCACCAAGCCTTGCCTTATTGCAGATACACCACTGAGCTTATTAGTAACAAAAATTTAATTTAAACACCTACCTGGAGAAAGAAGCCAAAATGCTTTCTATCTGCATAGGATTGGTATATGAGTTTCTTACTTGCCATTCATTGAACCATGTTTCTACTCTGGCAGGAAAAGAACAAGGTGAAAATTACTTAAATGAAAAACATGAAATATCAAAATTGAAATATATTGACTACTATTTTCCTTATTTAAGTTTTAACCCAAAAAATCTAACGTGGAGAAAAAGTTTCTTTATCAGACAAAATTGATTTTCCTAAAGTATTCATTTCTTTTCCTAATAGTAATCATTTCTATACTTTACAATTTTGAGAAATATGAAGTTTTTAGAAACATCTATTCATAAAATAACAGCATTGTGCTAAAACTATAAGAATACAACAAATATAATAGGTATATCAAAAATATTTTAGTTTCATCAAAAATTGACAATAATCAAGACACTATTTCAATACTTAGGTTAAATCTCCTCATCTTCTTAAAAGTCACTCAGATTTCTCAAGATTTCTTGTCTTGCCAAGAAATAAAAAAGGTTGAGAAATAGATCCTCTAGTATAGGTACGAGGGCTGATCAAAAATATTCGGGACAGAATTTTTAAGAAATTAACTGCTAAGAGCATAAAAGTGAAAACTATGTAGGAGATCTGGCAACATCTCCTGATGCAATATATCAGAGGAGCAGGCATTAGCATGAGTCAGTGGTGAGTGAGCTGTTCAACAGTGCAAGTGTGTTTTACCATCCGTTGTAATGCGAAATGGATGAGTTGAAGGAGTAACATATTTGCATCAAGTTCTGTTGTAAACTTGGTAACACAGCCACAGAAACCTATGAAAAGCTGCAACAAACATTTGGAGAAACAGCATTGAGTTGGTCCAAGACATTTGAGTGGTATTCAAAAATGGCCACACTTCTGTCGGTGACGATCCACACACAGGTCGGCCATCAACGGCGCGAACTAATGAGACTTTGAACATGTCAATGCTTTAATCTGTGAAAACCGACGTTTGATGATCAGAGAGATTGCTGATGAACTGAACATTTCATATGGAACATGTCAAGCAATACTGATGCAGGATCTTGGGATGAAACGCGTTTCAGCAAAACTTGTTCCCTGCCTTCTCACGCAAGATCAGATGTAACAGCATGTGGGAGTGTGCCGCGAACTTCTGCAATGTGCCAAAAATGATTCCACCTTCTTGCCAAGCATTATCAATGGTGATGAATCATGGGTTTATTGGTACGACCCTGAGACAAAACAAATGTCGTCACAATGGAAGACACCATTGTCACCTTGGCCGAAGAAAGCAAGGCAAGTTCGGTCAAATGTCAAGACAATGCTGATCGCTTTATTGATGCAGAGGGTCTGGTACACCATGAATTTCTTCCACAAGGCCAGACTGTCTACAGAACCATTTTTCAATGCCTTCGAGATGCAGTTCATCAGAAACTGCCTCACAGGTGGTCTTCCGGTAACTGGCTTCTGCACTACGACAATGCTTCATGTCATGTGGCCCTCAGTGAAGATCACCCTGAAGGGGAAATGATTTCAAGACGTCGCAGAGATAAAACTGAATATGACTCGGCAGCTGCAGGCTATTCTGAAACCAGCCTAGCAGTCATGCATTGAAAAGTGGAAGGATCGCTGGAATCGCTGCATACAATCTGGAGGACCGTACTTTGAAGGAGATAACTTTGAGTAACTTGTAAGTACTTTTGTTTCTGTAAAATAAATTCTGTCTCAGATATTTTTGATCAGCCCTTGTATTCCTGAGGTTTTAATGAAAAAGACTAAGAACAGAATAATTTTAATTGTCCAGATACAGCATACCCTATTAATGTAACCAGTGATATTATTGGGTAAAAGCATATAGATATGTGAAAACTTGTGCATTTGTTGCATTGATTTTTAGGCATTCTTTACAAAAAGTAAAAAAGGACCCCTTATGGTCAGGTCATGTCTGTCCATCCGCATGTTTCATCTGCATTTGAGGTTGTTGGTCTAAGTGCCCATTTTTAGGTGTTCTTTACAAAAAGTAAAAAAAAAACACCTTATCGTCAGGTCACGTCCATTTACCTGTCCGTCCATCCATGTTTCATCTGCAAAACTACTGGGCAGATGACCATGAAATTTGGTATTTAGGACATAAGGGCAAAAAAATAAGAAAATGATATAAATGGTTCATGTAGCCTAATCGGGATTGCCACTTTACTGGTGACAGAAAATGAACTTTTCTCTACATCTTGTAAAACATCACTTATAAGAAAAAAGTCTTCAAACAATACTTGTAGAATTAATCAAATAGCATATGTTTTGCTCAGTACATTAATATCAAAGGATTAGTCAATACCAAGAAATTTAAATGAGTAAGTCGTAAATCACATTGAACAGAAATTTTTCCAGTGTTTTAATTGTTGTTAACAAAAACAATCTTTGTGGCAACTGAAGTAAACAACTGCTGTAAATACCAAATTATATTAATTTTCTTTCGTGCACACGTAACATTTGGTAAATGAAGGGAAATGGATTATCAACGACGAAGAAATGAACGTAAATATGTATATCTATTTTATTTATGTATACACCGTATTTGTAAGTGAAAAGAAATGGGTAATTTATGATCAAGGAATGAACATGAACATAAAGATTATATTAAAATATTTTAAATAATTGTTGATTGTTATATTAATTACAACCGATTAGGAAATAAATCGGTGAATCAAAAATTCGATATTTTCTTGGCATCACTACTGGTATATCATTTTTCAGTTCGTAGACGTTATACTAAGCCATTAATATTTATCTTTTTTGACATGATTGCATAAATAATAATGAATGCCCCTACCTCGTGTGTATGCACGGATGATGTGTGCATCTATCCACTACTGTTTTACTTTAAATGTACCTGATGATGATGCTAAATACTGAACCATGTCATAAGTTGTGATTAAGAGAGTGATACATATAAATAATTTTGCTTTTAGTCTTTTTTAAGGAAGATGACAAATTAACTACATAATACAATCGGATCATTACACCATAGGTCACAGGCACTCTATTAGTTACAAAAGTAATTAAGATAATACTTACTGATCACCCTCAATCACACTGCGAATTTTATCTTGAAGGTTTGCAAACCATTCCACTCCCACCATTATCTCCCATCCTGGAAAATCTAACTTTCCTTGAGATAACACTTGAGGCCTGTAACATAAATTTCGAAACCCCATCATTTTGATTCATATATACAGTCAAACGATGGACATAAATAGCCTCCTAACTGTGAGAGTTTGGAGGAGCATACCAAAATAAAAACAAAATACAATAAAAATAATAATATGAAAACAA
Source organism: Tanypteryx hageni (assembly GCA_028673005.1). Classification (NCBI taxonomy): domain Eukaryota; kingdom Metazoa; phylum Arthropoda; class Insecta; order Odonata; family Petaluridae; genus Tanypteryx; species Tanypteryx hageni. Next base: position 194,356,790 of record CM054112.1, read on the forward strand.
ATGTTTTAACTGATTATTGCCTTTGTCATATAAATGAAAGATATTTTTTTATTAATAACAAAAACAAAATACTTTACTACTAAATTTTTAGTGGGTTTTATTTCATAAATGCACTTATGTTTTCACCATGTCTGTCTGCACAACCAATTAAATTAAAATAGCAAGTAAACAGTAAGAGATATGATTGATATTTGCAGGGTGTATGTGAACTATGATGTCATTTATTACGCTGCCAAAAATTTTTTTCGGTGAAATTGGTGGGCTGCAGGGAGTGCCTTCAAAAGTTTCAAATTAAGATTCTGACCAAAAGGTTATAGATAGAAGGCAAAAGTTTTCAATATTTGTGTGACCTTTAGTGCTATCTAACAGTGATTCTCAAGTGTGGCAAAATTATATTTTAAATATAGCAATAACTAATATGCAGACTACAATGAATACTGTGGTCACATTTTTATAATTAATGTTAGTTATTGTAATTTTATCTTGTTGAACTTCTTAGGTATCTTATGTACAGCAGAAAATATCACTTAGACCTTAAATTTAACAATGCAGCCACCACAACATGAAAGGTGCCCACAGATGCAGCCACGATGTATTTTTCTCTGAGAACCACTATTATATAACATGGCAGAAGACATTTTTTCAACTGGTGGACAGCAGAGAGTGCCTTGAAAATTTTCAAATTAAGATTCTGAGCAAATGGTTATAGATAGAAAGTTTAAATATTTCACTATTTTTGTGACCTATAATGCCATCTATAATACTGCAAAAGAAATTTTAAAAAAATGGGGAGCCTCAGAGGGACCCTTTTTTGGAGAAATCGGAGAGCAACAGAAGAACCCTTTTTAGCTATGTAGTATGTTCATATCATAAGCCATTAGATTAGAAAGCTAACATATGTAAGAGTACGAATAAACTTTTTAATTAATTATTGAATAAATTACTTCATTATATTACTAAGTTTATAAAGAAATTTAAGTTTACAATTCTAAATTAAGCTCAATAAATAAAATGCACTTTTCACATAGCATCAGCAAATGATTTTTACTTTCTCCATATTGTTTTCATGAAAAAAATCGACTTCGATATTTCAACGGAAATATATGTTTTGAGGTCCTCTGAACACGTTTTGACCATTTTCTCGATGATGTATGTGTGTGTGTGTGTGTTTTTATGTGATAGCTTTTTTGTGGGTGCTATAACTCAAAAACTATTTATCAGGTCAATGTCTACATTTGCCAAACTTAAAGTGTGGCAAATAAAATTCTAAATTCTGTTTCTTGTGTATTTCTTTTGTACATATTTTGTGTAACATGTAGAACAATGAACATGTGCATTCAATGTTATATTATCATTCTTTATTATGTAAACTGAATCTGGAATTATATATGCAGAATTTGTATTCATACTAATGTACGATATTAATTTTCAAAAGTTAATTGGGAGTTCGGAGGGGCACAAGCCTGAAGGTTGGCCTAGGGTGTCAAATACACTTGCACTGGCCCTGCACATTAGCCAAAAACAGATACATATGAAATATGACATAAAGGCAATCAATAACACTTTTAAGGTGTGTCCTCATCCTGCAAAGTAGCCGGTGATGCACAACGACAACAAACAACGTACTCTGCACAGAGGCTAATTCTGGAGAGTTAAAAACATTTAACATTTGCATTAAACACCTTTGGGGGATTTGTACATTTATTTGAAGTATTTCTTCAAGATATTTCTAATTTATTGGACCCTGAAATTTACTGCAATTAAAATTGTTCCCTGAAATTGTTCAAACAATTGGACATCCTGATAACTGAAGCTTGGATAACCAGAATTCCTTTGTTTCAAGATTCTAAATAAAAAGCTAAAAATATTATCAAAAACTGATAAAAGAATTGATTTGATATCATAAATTAAAAAAATGCAAATATTTTTCTGCAGTAAGCTTATTAATTATGTCTAACTAAATAAAGAGGACTGTAGATAAAAATTGTAATATCCATACCTGGGGTAAGGATTTAATAATATAGGAACTGAAAATCCCAATTCTTTGGATATATTTTCATGAATTGCAGGGGTAAATCCACCTTCATTCCATGCCTGAAGACAAAGAGCAAGGCATGGAATACTAACTGGTAGCATTTCACAAAATGTCGCAAAATGATCATACCTGAAAGTTCAGAGATATAAATTAAGTTTTTGGAATTAACTTCAGTTGCATTACTGCTAAAATCACTGCAGATTTGATACAGGATTTTGCTATATCATTTTAATAAAATAAGATAAATTATATGAAAATATCTACAAAAGGTAAGAGATGACTAGAATATTCAATTACAGAATTTTATGCTGAAACTTTACATGTTGATAATAAACTCTCACAAAATACAAGACATGCAGCATTAAATCCTAGAGGAATATAATTACTATATTAACACCCACCACAAAAAACTATCAGTACAAACTTTCATAGACAAAATTTATGAAATTTAAACTTTTCAGAGATATATAAAAATTACAGTAGAACCTCAATTATCCATGTTAACTGGGGCTTGGGTAGTGATGGATAGGTGAATATCACGGTTAATCTGAACTTTCAAAGGCAAATTTTGGTATATCTATTAAATTCTACATAAATTTATTTACATAAAAACAGGTCACAAAGAGTATTATCCGAAAGAAGATGATTATTACTTTATATAAGAAATTATTACTTTATTAAATACTGATATTCTGTAAACACACAATAAACTTGCAATATAAAATGAACTTACAACTGGGCTAGAAAATTCATACAAATAAAGACAGCCCTGAATAAGTAATATCAGGGTTGGAGTTTGTCACAAATATTCCAATCCTTGAACTGTTTCTAACTGTAGTTCAACCTAACCTTAGTCAATGCAAAAAGCTTTGCCAGTAAAAAGTAGTTATTTATGTATTAAAAACTAAAATAATGAACTAAATCGATGATAATTTACATAGTAAATAAAAAGCTACCAATTAAATAAGAAAGGGCACAGTAAATGAACAAAACATGCCATTGAGTATTTTATCTGATAAAATGATCACTGCTGGATGGAAGCATAAATAAGATGGGACGTGAAGAAAAAAATGTTACAAAACCATTCTCTCACCCATAGAGTAATTTAACATAATGGTGAATTTAAGATGGTTTATATAAGAAAATCGCTTAAATAAAGGAGAAAACTACATATTAGGTAAAAATGGTAAAAAAATCAGTTTACTTTTTGAGAAAAAAATATTGTCAACTTTGTCTCTTTTGTTGAAACAGATTTTGTTTGATTGATCTGATATATCAGTGGATGTTTAACATACATCAGTGAAGTCCATGACTTCTTCATTTTCCATGTAAGCGGAAAAACTCGAACTCACTTCAGATTGCCCGGTTAATCAGTTAATCTGCTCATGGATAATTGAGGTTTTACTGTATATTAGAGTATTTCAGAATATAAGTTCACACCAAATAAAACTAAATATTATACAGCATTCAATTGTGCATAAATCCCCTTGAACTGTTCACAAGGAAAGGAAAACTAATTTTGGTAATTAAAGCAATTTACGGGCAAAGCAGCTGTCTTTACAGGCTAGACTCAATTTTAAATTACACACTAAGGCTACTTAAATTACTATTTTGTTAATCAATTATTTCTTTCTCCTAAAATTAAGAAAAGAATCCTTAACATTCATATATCTTAATGAATATTTAAGCATTATCAGAGCTCACCTAGACCAACCAGTAAGTGCTATGCCCCTAAAATTCTCAAATTTGCCAGCCTCTTCAGTTAATATCTTAACCCAAGCCATATGGTTACTTATATGATATGAAGGTATGGGAAGCATTTGACTACTACCTGTGGCACCTTTAAAAGCTGAAGCCACCCAAAAACTAGGGAATATTTTGGAGTATTTTTCCCACATATCTGTAAAAAAGAATATACATTAATGATCTAGTTATAAAAATTTAATAAAGAATCCAGACAAATTCATTAAAACTTGGTTTAAAATAACAGGCAGTTACATATCTAACTATTTGATTATAAGTTACTTTTAATCTAATTATAAATATTGTACTAAAAAGATAACTCACATTTTAATTAAGATAATATAACATATTTATCCTAATCAAAGAGGGCCAAACATTTAAGACCGTCCAAAAACAGAATTCAAATGAAAAAATAATTTTGAAAAAAATTGTTGAAAATTCATTTTCTCACTATTGATTTTCAAAACACCATTTCATACACATTTCTTTTGAACACAAAAATTTTATATTTTTTTATTATAAAATCATTCGCGCCATCAGGGGGAACCCAATTGATTGATGCTAATGCTAATTGCTGATTTAGCTAATTTATGTACATTGCATTGCATATACACGGAAAACAAGAAATATTTTGTGAATATACTCCCGCAACCACCAATAGTAAGTTTAAACTGAACAAAGTATGAATATACAGGGTGTCCCGTAAAAAGTGTGCAAAATTTCTGGTGGTGATTCCTTGGCTTATTCTGCGTGTAAATGTCTATATCAACATGGGTCGAAATCTCAACAGTTACAAAACTACGAGTACTTGAAGTTCGAGCTCCAATTTTTGTTTTGTGAAAAACTTACATAATGTGCATCGCACAAACACAATATTTACATCTCTGGGCATAGATTAAATAGACGCATCTTTCTGTACATGGATATGTGAGTTGCAGACAATAACGCTGACCTCAAAAACACTAGTTTCCACTACGCCGATTTTTGCAAAAAGCTAATGGCACCTTTACAATTAATGCCTACACCAAGCATACAATTTCACATGCTGCCGATTTCCCATTCTCGAGTTTTAAGCAAAAATGTTCACAAGCGCATCCAAGCGGAGCAGCCTGGGGTCGGCAAGGAACAGGGAGGCATACTGTACAACACTGTACTAACTGGTGCTGCTCTGCAGGAACAGGTATAACTACAGTACTATGACATAAAACTTGAACATCGCTAAGAGGTTTCATTCGTATTTGGTGGGAATATTTCTCGCCTCTCTATAACATGTTAATCGGGAAGAAACCCTAATGAAGACAACTTACTGGCTGGTGGTATAGGTGACTGAAAACCTGACAAACTTGAGACATCTAAAAGCTTAAATTTGAAGTTAAATTAAGTAAATTGAATATCGGGTTCTAATTGACCGGCTAGGGGGTTATGGGGAGTGATCCTTGAGAGACATACCTTAAATCTTATAATGCATTCAAAACATGCTTAAAAATTCTATTTATCGTATTTGTTATCATTATAATTCTAATATATAATAAAATTCTTCGCTGTAGGTCCTCTGCTCCCTTCTTCCTTTTTCGAGGAGGTCCACAGATTACAGTCCTCTTCCGCCCATACATAGCAATAAAGTTGGGTTATATTCCAGCAGCTAAGTCCTCAATAGTACCTTGCCAACCAGCGCGCTCCTGATATTGCATATATTCATCAAAATCACAGAAACTATTGATGATATTGCTATGCAGTCTTTTTAAAAATATCACAACCTTAGTAATTATTTTAAAAACTGATGTGACCTTCTTCATTAAATAAGAAAGAAGTTTCTCGCAGATCAGCATTATTAAGTGTCAACTTGAAATTTGAAATAATTGATTCGTTTCTTATATTTGTTTATGTATTAAATAAATTTTACCATATTTAATGCCTTCTATACTTTGTTTGATTTTTTTAAACGTCTATAAGGTTCAATTTAGTAAAATTAATCAAATACATTTGAGTCTTTTCAGGACAGGAATTCATGATTAACATACGCACTCGGCTTCAACTAAAAAAAATACCTCTAAAGGTATCAACTAGTATATAAAATTTTGTAATGAAAATTCAGTTACTTTCACTTGTTTTTCTCCACTTCAACATAGATAGTGTTTTGGTGAACGATTTAATAAAAATTATATGAGAAATCTGTAAAATGAAACTAATTTATAGCCGGTTAAGGGGTACAGATAATGTATACACAACAAATATTGTTATAAAAGCCATGGTGATCGGGGGCCATTACAGGAATTTTTTTCCAAAATACAAAATTGAGAAAGACAAATTATTACCAGAAAATACAAACAATAAAAAAATAGCTATAATGAGGAGAGGAGATAGTAGCCGAGGGATGTTACCAAAATGACATGAGGATTAAAAATTAATCCAAAAAATTACGAAGAATAAATAACTGCAAAGAGAAACAGAGATGTAAATATATAATAGTGCAATCAGGAGCACCATTCTTTGCGTGAAATAATTACACCTAGTAGAGCTTTCAACTATAACATAACTTTTAATAATGATGATATTTGTTCATTATTGACAGTCGTGTGGAGAACTGTGGGTAATTAAGACTAGGCCACTTTTAATAAAATGTAAATTTAACGTAAATTAAAATGCATGTGGATTTTCTCCGTTATTGCGAGTGTTCAGTTTGATCGAAACTACAGGTTTAACATAAAAGATGTCCAACAATTAAAAACTAATTTAAACTATAAAATGTTAGCAACAACATTTTTCTAATTGTATAAATTATATTTATCCCGTTTCTATTAGACTGTGATATCGAAATTCACACTGATCACTTATGTAGGCAATCAGACTGAAGAATTTGGAGTGGTTTTGCATAAATTTTTGCGCGAGCCGGAGCAATTTTGCATACATTTAGGGGCGAGCTGGAAAACCGCAGATACTGGAAACTGCAGTTGGAGAGGAACTACTTGTGTGTGTGTGTGTACATATATATACATACATACATACAGGGTGTCCGGCAACAGTTTCACCAAACACCTAACCCAGTGGGGTTGAGTAAAAGTTTCTTTTATGTTCAAATTGAGTTCCAATGGAGTACTACTCCAAGTAATTCCAAATCTCGCCACATTGAGCAACTTATAGTTCCATATCTCGCCCTTAGATGGGTGCTGCGGATGTGGCTCCCATGTAACCAATAAGTACCATAACTTGCTCTAGAGATCATGTTGGTTTATTTACTAGTTTAGAGCTTGGTGTATGGTGATTTTTTAAGTGCTTGCAGTATGCAAACACCAAGAACTCATTATATAAATAATACACCAATGTATTCTTTGTTAACCATATTACATAGCGTAGAATAGGTCGTCATTTGTATTGCAATTACATTTAACATTGAACAGTAAAAACTTGAATATAAATGAAGAACAGAATGCATTTTACGGAACATATGTTGATCTCACGCTGAATAAATCGTGCAGGAGCATTAAGGAATAGGAATTAGAGAAGAAGAAGATACCTGCATCTACTTATATATACAGGGTGAGGAAATAGTCACTATACAGCCACACTTTTATTAACACAAAGAAAATTGGGACATAATAACATAAGCATGATTGAAGATACTGATCAATTAAGAAAAGACAACGAATAAGACAAAAACAAAATCGTATATCGAAATGATCAAAACCTTACTACATTTCGTTAAAGAAATATCGATTTATAAAAGAATTATCACGTGCTTGATAAATAAAGGAACATGGAATGAGACCAAATAAAGGAAGAATTCAAATATCTTGGTATTACATTTTAAAAAATCGAACAACTGAAAAGGGAGCACAAAAAATACAAACCACAAAAGGAATGCAAACATGATACAAAACAATTATAGAACAAAGCAAATTTTAATTTAATGAGCGAAATGCTGGGGCAAAGGGATGTTTTCTGGAATTAAACCTCTAATTAATCTGAAGAGTTAAGCTTTTCCTCTTTTTCTTCTCTGACTGCCAGTTATCACTCATGATCTTTTTATTTAAAGGGAAAATATATTTAAACAAAGTTCACTCTATATTTCGACCTACAAAAACATCGACAAGTGTACTCAGAACCATCAAGCAACTGCAATAACTGACATCTTGTGTGTAGTAAATGCGCAGAGGCGTTGTGCAGTGGACTTCACATATTACACCAGAAATTTTGAAGAGCATTAATGTGGAACGCACGAGCGCAATTCAGAAAAAGGTATTAAATTATTTTCAGCGTTAATGCTGGAACAACATTAAAGCGGGGAGTGGGTGTATATATTAACAAAATTTTCATTATTAATAATGTATATTTTAATGTTTTTGCTACAAATTACAGCTAAATATTCCATTTTGGGTACGTGTTCATTAGTATTAGTATTGAGAACAGTAATAATCTTATCTTCGCCGTATAAAACTCAGGCTTATTTGGCGGTCATTTTTCTGGTTAAAAGTGCGTCTTGCGGGCCGAGAAATACGGTAATTGCTTTCTGCACTTGTCTGGAATAAATATCACAGACTGCATCCTAATCAAAGCATTGTGGGCCATATAAAATGCTCTTGCAGGCCACAGGTTGCACACCCCTGAGAGTGCACAGTATGCAGCTTCTGATTGGCCAAAATTTGACTCTGTGTAGGAGTATGCTTTAGTGAAATTGACATCCTGTACATATATTGTACAGAGATCTAGGTATCAATATTATAAGAATGTTGAGCAAGCTTACATAAAGTGGGGTATCCCTGTACAAATTTTTATGCTAATTTGACACATTGGACTTCTCTCTTTAAAAAAACTTTGTTGTTTCAAGCATAGAACCATCCAAATCCAAAGTTCAAACCATGCTCCTAAATTAAACACATATGTTGGTGAAAATTCTATGCAGGCAGGCATATGCTGGACACTAAGAACTTTGGCAAAGCAGGAGAAAAATTCTGCCTTGACCGGGAATCCGAGTATTCCACTTGCTGGGCAGATATTCTACCACTGAACTATTCTCATAATGAACTGAGTTTTGTCATAAAAATAACAGCATGCATGCTTACCTGGAGGTAGTTGAAAATTATCCTGAGCTCGGTAATGCCAAACCATTGGTTCAACATATTTTCCCATATCATATTCTGAAAAAAAGAAAGAGAAATTGTTACCTTTCATTTACTTTCCATAAAATGTTAAGACTTTAACCAAGTCATTTTTAGAAACATAAAAGACTGAATTAATAAAATTTTCCTGTAAAAAGCAAAGTTAATCATATGATAACTTACCTTTCAGTATTTCCATGTTTATACCTCGCAGCATATCATCCCAAATTATTATGCCAAGTGAGGGATAGGTATTTTGAATAAACTTTGCCACTGCCATTACATGATTTAGGAAAAGACGAGCCTTTCTATTTTCAGGCTTTTCTAAGACAACCTGAGCTTGACATCTTTCACAAAGCCCCATGTGCCATACCTTTCATGCAAAATAGACAAATCTAACTATGCCACATAATTCTGAGGGCAATCAGATGCTACTTGATTCACTTGAGTAGTCAGCCAATATGAATTACAAAGTCCATCTTTTAAAAATGTAACTTTAAAACAAAAAATAATTATTACATGCTCAAATACAGGTAACTACTCACCTCATCTGCTCCAATATGGAGAAAAGTAATATTAGGATGGAAGTCCACCATTTGCTGGACCATTTTCTTAACCAAATTCAAAGAATTTGGGTTTGTAGGACACATCGAGCTTGGATAGTTTTCAACTTCTCTCAGATTTTGGAAAGATTTATGTTTCAGTACAAACTAAAATTAAAAGAAATATATTCTCTTACAAAAACTTTCCTTTGATACTTTTAAAATAGTAAAAGTTAATTAAAATGCAGGTGTTAGGAAACAAAAGAAACTTTTGCAATATAGAAAGCTCTCAAAATAATGGGATGCACAGTATAAGTATTTTCTCAGAAGGCATGACTTGAACCAAATTTCATCTTAAACTGTAGTTTGATAAAGAACATTTTAATGGTGTCCTAATGCATTTACTGCTAAAAATGCATTAAAATCATTCTTTAATGACTGTCATCGAATGTTAAAAGAAGTACTCTGATAAAGACTAAAAATTCAACACAAATTACATTTGAAATCTATCAAAAGTAGCATTAATTAATTAATGGTAATCAATGGTAATTTGGAGTGGTTTCAAATTTCGTCTTACAAATAATGTACTTTATTCTTTCATTTACAAAATAAACCTATTCCTGGGTTAATATCTCAAATCTAACTAGGTAATCTTGAAATGTAATATTGTAAACCCATGCATGATTTCCATGTATTTCTTATGGGAGATATGAAAAGAGAGAACGACATCAAAAATGAGCCCGAAAGAAGACAAATATTGGAATTTGGATAATTCTATTTAGTTTTTTTCTGATGACCGATCATTCTACCAAATTTTAGGTCTGTAGCAAGAGCATGTTCTCCGAGTTACAATCGGTGCAACCGACCAACAGGTTCCTTTTATTATCTGTAATTACTGGTCCCTGGGTTCTCAGTGTACTTTTTGTGTTACCTATAAAAATTTTACTATAGGGCATAACCATTACAACACTAATATTTTAGTCTTAAATATGTGTTAAGTTTATTAACTTGAATATAAAATTTTGAATATGAAAATCCGAATTTCCATACATGATCATCAAAAACGAAAAATGTGCTGAATAATTTGAAATCTTAAAAACGTTCCTGATCTGCAGCATATATTTAGAAGTGCCTATAAATTAGTATTCTATATAAAAACATGTATTTAAGGTGGATACATAAGCTCTAAACAAAAAAAATAAAGTAACTACACTTCATTATTTTTTACAGAATTATTTTGTTATAACGTTAAACAAAACGAAAAACAAAATGTAGATTTTAACTTAAAGAAAAACGTAATGAAAAACGAAACAGCTTTTTTGGCTGTAACAAAAAATGTAACAAATTGTTTTATTTTTATTTGCTAGCACTGCTTAAAAGCATTCTAAAATCAAGAATTGACAGATTATGCTTGATTACTAATAATATTACATTATTGTATTATTGATCAACCCTTTGAGTGCCAACTGAATAGGTAAAATTGATCTGAAAAGTGCTAAACGATTATAGTGAAAAATGCAGTGATTTTGGAAAATAGCTATTATATTGGGAATAATTTTGAAACAAGAAAAAAGTCTGCTATGACCGGGAATCGAACCTGAGTCTTCCACTTGCCGGGCGGATATTCTACCACTGAACTATCGTAGCAGATCAATTTTCTCATTTCTGAACGCGGATGTTTTCTTGGTTGGGACGGAACTAGCTAAGCTAGTATCAAACTGACCCAGCGGATGTCCTTGAAGAGATACATTGAAGAAAACTCCTCCCTTTCAAATGGTGAGATTGCCAAGCAAGAAATTGATGGAATAAAGCGATCCGAAGATCCTATGCAGACAGGCATAAGCTGTAAAGTTGGGAATAATTTTTAAACGAGAAAACATCTTGAACTCCAGGAGTGATTCCTCGTTAAAAAAATACAATAAGAAATATATGTATGTTTAAGTTATACAATAAAATATATAAACCTATTTAAAAACAATATTTTTTACAATTGTTTTAGTGCGTGAATTATACCCTGATGATTTTAGCAATGCTGATTGCCTCGAGCCCCGCACCTCCCTAGGGACGGTTCTGACTGCAACAATATTATTTTCTGCACTATTTAGTAGGGCATAATAAATAACTTAGGAAAATTAAAACTATTATTACTCTTAATGTTTAAAATGCATGAATGTAAGAAAAAAATTGATTGATCTGCCTACAAAAAGCACATGGCAAAAATTAATTACCTCAAGATGCCCAAAAGTCTGAACCAATGGAATCACTATGAGACCATTATGATGAGCAAGTTGAAGGAGAAGCAGTGCATCATCCTTTGAATATAAACCATGATTAGCAGGTCCACTTGAACCGATGTCAGCTACCTCACCCTCATATGGGAAAGTGTCTTCCCACTCTATGAGAAGACCAGTGGCACCCCATTTCCGAAAAACTGGAAATAACTGATATATATATGCATATTACAAATAAATTGAACATTCTGCAAGTTTAGTAATTGAAAATATTCCAAAATTCACTTTCAGATAATACAGACCCCTATTTTTGTTTAATGTTGTAATAAAACAATTGTAAAGGAATTATTTTAATTGTAATATCTTATTTGTAAAACTACCAATGAGATTCTCTAATAAAACTAATAAACGATTTGATATATCAAATGAATTTACAAAATATAGTGAAACACTTTCAATTATTATATGGAACATGAATAAGGCAAACATTGCATTTCTATTATTCTTTGTAGCAATTTTCTGAACAAATGAGCTATTAAAGACATTCTAGCTGATAAAATATTTGGATTGCACCATGGAAGCATGAAAACAATTTTACAGTATGTAGAGTAAAAATCTACCTGAGTTAAGAAAGACATTTAAAATAAATCTACAAGCTTAATTCCATAAATGTGACAAAGATATATCCAACCTCTACCCTAATTATATTTAAAATAATACAAAATAATTTAAATTCCCATTGCATATTATAGAAAAGAATAATTATAATCAATTGGATCTCACCCGAAATTCGTATGTTATCTTGCAACATCAAAAGACTATTTTACTATGATAAGCATCATGGTGATGAACAAACCCACAAGTTAAACTCTGTTATCAAAAAACAATACAGAGATATCATAAAAATTAGTAAAAGAACCTTCAATGACTCAAAAATTATGAATGCACCCTATCATACCAAGGCAGCCTGGATAATTGTTAATGAAATAAGTGGCTCCAAACTTGGATGAGCCAGTTATTCATCAGCTGTTCTTAAAAAGTCTAGGAAAAGCATGGATAAAATAAATGATGGCAATAAGAGCTCAAAACACATCCTCCAAAAATCCAACAAATGGTAGCTGTTTGACTATCACAGAGTGAGGTAGCTACAGTATCAAATTATGATTCTGAAAAGAGGCAAGTATTTGTATTATAAGGATAGCAATACTAAATACTTTTGTAAAAGAATGTGATGATTGCATTGCACTTGATTTGCGCAAAAATTTTTGAGTAAAATAAAAACAAACTGAAGAAGTATGAGGTTCTGTTCAAAGTATGATTAAAATATTGTTCTTCACAAAAACGTTTTCTGTTCAAAATATGACTCCAAAACTTTTTTACTGGTTTTATTTTTGTTATATGTATTTGCTTTCAGTAAAATAAATATAAACAAGTGCTTTAAAATATGACTTTTAACTTTTTACTTCCAAAATGTTTTGTCTGGCTGACCCAAGGTGACCGATTCTGCAACTAATATGTTGGTGACCACTGAATGACTAACTAGTACAAACACTTACATGTCATTTATCTTTTTATGGTTTAAGAAAGTTAAATTCCTTACATTTAAATTAAATCATAACTCAATAACATTATTTTGTAAATTATTATTCACTAACTTTTTAACAATATGCTACAGATCTATAAAACCTAAAACTACACTAACCTTTTCAAAGTAATTTACTTTAGGAGGTGCACCTTTGAGGTCCAAATGAATGAGCCTGAAAAAAAAATATCCGTACACATCAGTCCAACATCGAAACACAGTAGGTACTTCACTTACACATAAATTCATTCTACTCAATTTATTCTGACAACCGCCATATCCTCACTTACCTATGAGCGTTTGTCAACATTTCCATGGTGTGAATGACATTGGAAAATTCCCGAGTTAAACTTTCGTTGTCAATCTAAAAAAATAGCAATCACTTACTGAATGTTGCCTTTCCCCATAGGTAACTGTAACAACGATTTAATAGGTAACTACACGAAATATTTAAAAACTAAAATGTTAAGTTGTGAAATACATATCAGAATTAATTTTACAAGAAACATTGGATAGAGTTGCATTCATCTTTCCGTGAGGATTGAAAACTACAAAACTTCATTAAGTACAATATTATATGAAATGTATACGTAACGAAAACACACATTATTCAAATCACTTCTGTTCCAGTTTTTTGTTGAAGAGATGCATAGCTATTACATACGAATGAATCACAAAAAGCATTAATAATAGTTTTATATAAAAGCAAACCACTAAAAACACTACATTTTTCAATAATATTAAAATCCTTATATTGCACGGTTATTATAGCTTCGAGATTTCAATGCGGTTCAAATTCGGCATATTTCTACAACCTTACGGCCATTGGTCAACGCCAAATAGAAAACTATCGACATTAAAAACATTCGATTTACTTAAATATATTTTTAATAAAAGTTTCAATTAATTTCTTATATTTACAAAATAAATATTTATTTATATTTAGTATAAAACGCTTTTAGTACTCTTGACCTCAAATAAGCAAAGCAGACGAACTCTGTAAACAAACAAACAAACGGAGCGGTAGATATCAAGTGCTATGAATCAAGAAAGCCTTAATAATCATTATACTGCGCGGTTTATCAACATTTAACGCATTATTTCTATGGTTTTACCCAGTTAGATATTTCATGATTATCGTTCAGTTTAAGTGAGTTCAAGCAAAGATTTGAAAATTATTGATTGAGAAAGGCCTAAATGGTCGATTTACATTCCGTATGCAGTCAAGCAACCTTCAAAGCAAACACACTGAAAAAGTGAACGTACGACCATATAATTGACTTAACTGATTTGCTTAATTATGCCGTTATTCTTCAACAAATTTAACCCCAAAAAGACTCCACCGAGAAAAGCACCTCTTAGTTCTATACATTCTGCCTTAAGTTCTAAAAGAGCACAAGAGGAGCTTGGTGTAGATATTGGGGAGATAAAATTACAACTTGGAGGCATAGAATCAGTCTTTCAGGATGGAGAATGGATATGTGGTAAGTAATTTAAAAGTAAACTATTCTTATTTTTATCGGTGCATTACGGTCTCTAACAAATCTTTTTTCAGATACATCCAGTTCTTATGCTGCTAGTAATAAAACTCTATCAAAATTGAAGCAGCGTGCCCAAAATTTAGAGGAAGAAAATAATCTATTAAAAATTAAGATTGAAGTTTTGCTTGATATGGTGAACATTTTTACATTTACAAAACTTTATTTAACGCCATACAATTATATATTTTGTAAGCATATCTCATTTATTCTTCACCTACAGCTAACAGAATTAACTGATGAATCAATGCGTCAGCGCAAAGAACTGGAGGAAGTTCGACGGTTTGTGAATGGCTCAAAAATGATGCGAAAGAAAGAAAAACTAAGATGAGATGCAAGAGAAATAGATTTACCAAAAGTCGTATTTATCATAATTTTTCAGGAAGCTGAAAACTTTTAATTTATTAAACTGCCATAAAAATTATTCCGTAAGTGTATAATTTCGAAGATTACATTTATGTATAGTTTTATTTTAATATAATTGTTTTTGAATAAATTATTCACCTTATGTTCTATCGGTCATATATTGTTTCATTTTTAACTTTATATACCTAACTAGGGAGATGCCCGTTGAAATTCAACGGGAAAGGTTTTTGTGAAATAAAAAATGAACATAAATATGCCTTGACTTTCTTTGGATGGCAAGAAAACAAACTTTCGTTCTTTTAGGCGTTCGTTGTTTCAAGTTTCGAACTCCTACGATGATTCTAAGTTACTAATTTTAATGTGCGAATTATTAATATTCTACATTAAAATGTACTCCTCGTAAATAACGCAACAAATGTTGTTTACATTGGTTGCTATGAAAAGAATTTCTCTCCTTCCCTCTCTCTCGTACTAATTGTAAGAGCATTCCAAGCACGCTTTCACCCATAAGGATTGAAATAACAATATGATTTTGAGGTTTAACAATGTAATGGGTTGGCATGGCAACATCCCGTTAAAATGGCAAGATTTCCCTAAAATTTGTGAATTAAACGTTTAACATGAGTAATTTCGAAATGTAGGCGGGAATAGATGAACGGAATAAGAAACTTCATAGTTTTTTCTTTAAAATGGGCTAGGTCCGAAGATCATAGGTGAATTATTTTTAATTTAGATCTCAAAAAGAATAATAGCCTGCAAGTCAAAAAGTCAATTTTTACGTGTTATCATATGGGAAAAGGAATTGCCTACATTGGTGTCGAACCTAGGACTTTTTTCGAGATTTCTTTTCTTCATCATCTTACAATATGTGAGTCGATAATTCCTGTCAAATATCAAAAATAAATCTAGTTCCATTATCGAGTTATTCGCATTTTTATAGCGTGACAGAGGGAGACACAAAGGGGCAGAAGTAGCCTTTTATTCTTGTTAGATAAGTAGTACTAATAGTACCATGAAACCCATTTGGTACCTATTTTATTTCACAAATTTGTTCTATTGAGATTTTTGTTCATTAATAAACATGGTAATCTGATTTACTAATGCCACACATTTCTGCCAAATTTTAAAGTCGTAGCACATCTATAAGTGAAATAATATTTATCTAATTGTTAAAATTTTAAAAATTTCTAACGGCCAAAATAACATTTTCATGGAGACTTTCAAATGTTTATTTGTGCATCTGCACTTAACTCGAACTAACTGAAAATTTTCAGCTCTCTAGCTCGTCTCCTAGTACCTATACATTTTTCTATTTGTTTAAGCTTTAAGAATTTTTAACAGCCGAATTAAATAATATATCAAAAATTCTATAATCCCTATTTCGTTATTTAACAAATTCTATGTATACAAAAAAATTTCAGCTTCGTAGCACATTCGGAAATACATAAACCTTAAAAATTTGCATATTTTTAGCGTCCGCATTATTTAACTTTTCAAGATTTCCGATTTTTCTAGTCGGTTTTGCACATAGTCATACCAACATAAAAAATTTCCAGTCTGTAGCTCATCTGGAAGTTCCTAAACAATAGTATCCTCCTATCATCTATAATTATAAAGCTACTTGTGCCTCACTCACTGACTGACATGAAACATTTGGCATGTAGGTAGATCGAATGGCACAACCGACGAGAAAAATTGAAAATAACAAAAAGTTAATATTTAAGGGGTCTTTTTTAACCCCAATGTTCAATTTCAAAACTCCATAAGAAAAGCATGGGATTCAGTGCAAGGCTTTCTAAAAATGCATTTTTAAATTACTTAAAATTTGGAAACGAATTCGGAAAAAGAACAGTTTTTATCTGAAAGAACGGAGTTCTTAATTTTTTAAGGCAGAATTCAAATACATACCGAATTAGCGTGAATATTTGCTTTTATTCGAAAAAAGTGTGAATATATATCCTCTTTTCAACAATGGAAATCTTTAAATACTATGGCAACGACCTTAATGCTTTTAAAGGGATCTGGTATTATACGTTACGATTGCAGTGATATAATGCTTTTAATGGAAATTGATGCTGTCATAACGAACTTTCATAACTCGAATCTCAACGGAAAGTAAAAATTATCCGAGTATTAGAAAACTAAAGTTATGGAAATATATTTTTAAATATTTGTATATATACAGTGGAACTTATATAACTCGAATCTCAAGAGAATGCAAAGATTATTCGAGTTATAGAAAATTCGAGTTACGGAAATATATTTTTCATTTTCTTTAATCGAATTAACATCAAGTTTATTCCCGTAGGCATATAAGTTAACTTATTATAATTTTCAATAACATGCATAATATGAAAACATCATCATCAGTATTTTCTTCCGATAATATGTAAGATGTTACTGTATCCAAAACATTAATTGCATCACGCACTGTGATTGAGGGTAACATAGATAATTGAAATTCTCGCGTACTACTGAAAGCACAAACTTGACGATTAAATTTGGGATATCGACTATAGGAAGGAGCGAATATGATTGTTTTTCTCTATGACTATGAAAGATCACAATCGGAGAAGCAACCCTGATAGCAGTGGCGGTAAAACGTGAAAAGTATTTTAATGTTGTGTTTCGTAGTATTTCGAGAAATTATAATTCATTTCAAATGTTAAATATAAAGTCGTCATACCTATTTCTCGTTATTTTTTATCCGAATATGCGCTAAAGGCATGGATGATGATGCCATAATCTGAACACAAAATATCAGAATTTTTCCATAAATTTAATGTATAGGGTATTGTCTTAATGACGATTTTTCTTATTGCTCATGCAGCGCGATCTGAGTCACGAAACTTGAAATAAGAAAACATGGACAAGAGCCGATTGCCAGAGAATTTGGAAATTGCGGATAGTTGCCTTAATTTCATGGAAAATGATAAATATACTGCTTATTACTCATGGAATTTATTATCTAATACATATAGGACTCACGTGGCTGAAGTGCTGCTGCCCTGGAGATCGCATTGGTTTATTTACAAGTTTAGATTTTCAAATTGAAATGATCGGGAAATAGTAAGTATATTAATGAATTATATCTATATTAGTGGTACCCGAAAAAATTTTGCGAAGTCAGTCAGAAATCTGCATGTTAAAAAGTAATAAAAGCCAATTTCTCCTTATAAAATTAGACAACTGATATTTTGAATGTCTTGTTTGTTTTTATTATTTATATGTGCCATTTTAATTGTCTCTCCCATACGAAAAAGGTCACATTCCAGTATTGAAATAAAGAAAGAAGATTTTTTCTTTTGGTCAATCGTTAAAAATGCCCACAGTCCACACGCAGTTTACTGAATAATAAATAATCTTTAATTATTTACGTTGCAATCTATTAAGTTTGACGTTACTACAACTATAATTTCGATGCTACATAAAAAGCGCGAAACGATTTATTTGAAGGCTTAATAGACGCTGATTGAATCGGAGGCAACAATGCGGGTTGCCTTGGCAACACTCGGAAAGAGTACGAAAAAGTCATAACATTTCGAAAATAAATACGTGTTTCTTACAAATTATTCCGTGTAACATCAAAACATCGCAAGAATAAGACATTTTATAGTTTTAGCCGTCGAATAAAGCAAAGACGGAGACATTCGGTCCCTATTTACGTATTTTAATGAATGAAAGAAATAAACCTTGCACCTTTAAAAATCGAACCTCTTGTGTAAACATATGGAAAAATATAATCGTCTCCCAGAGTCGAATCCGGGACACTTCCGTAAAGGAAAATATTTTTCCCGGGGTCTTCTAGTTGGCAGAAACAAAATGGCTTTACAGCATTTCTCTATGACAAACTGTTCAAGAGATAAAAGGGGGGACAGACAGGCGGACAAACATTGAGAAATTATATATAAAGATATTAATAGCGTAAAAAGAGAAATTTTTAAAGCGAATGTAACTGCCACCTTGACGTGTGGTGCATAAAATTAAACGTCTCGACCTGCAGATTTGCAAGAAAACTATAAAAATGAAATCGATCAAACCGTTGGCAAGATATTGAGGTTTTTTTGACCGGCTAAGCTCTGCTCGACGTAGTTGTAGTGGTTGATGTTAAGGTGGCGCTGCTAGAGGACATTAGATGTTGTAGCGTACATTAGTAAAAGGAAATAAACCTTGCAGTCGCTGACCTTCATGGTAATGCGACAGAAGGCTAACTACCAAGACAATATTTAATCTAACCAATCAGTCGATTTATCGACGGGCAACTGCTAGTGCTCTATTAATTTGTTTTCCAATTTTTCTCTATCACTGATCAACTATGGATTACAAATGATATTTATGGTATGAGAATTCCTTAGAATGACTAACACATGCTGAAACACTTCCTGACAATATAAAAAATCAATTCGGGACGTCAACTTTGGGAAACCAGCCTGCATTAGTCCTGGTTTGGACTTTTTGTTCAAACTACCTATATCACGCAGCATAAGAAGAGCCGTAGTCATCGGCGGGTCCATGGGGGTGATGGGGACGATCGTTTCCCCTTAACCTTGCCGTTGTTTTACATTTTGCGATAATCCCTCTAAAACAAACGTTTTTTCTAGTAATACGTCCATACTTTTTATTTTTCTGCAATTTCTACTGAGCCAATACGAAGACAATTTCGTTCGGGGAGGTCTTAAGTAGGTTTTTTAACAGGGAGAGTTGCTGTCGGGAGCCGCACGCAAA
The DNA here is from genome assembly GCA_028673005.1 of Tanypteryx hageni. Lineage (NCBI taxonomy): Eukaryota > Metazoa > Arthropoda > Insecta > Odonata > Petaluridae > Tanypteryx > Tanypteryx hageni. The sequence goes on from CM054112.1 coordinate 194,376,648, forward strand.
TCCTCAAAGAGCTGCCTGCGGCTCCTGAGCCGCAGGTTGCCAACTCCTAGGACCTAGGAAGGCATAGGAAGGAGGATAGTATAATGGAGATGTTGCAAAGTTTAAGTCGGGGTAAATAGATTAGAGGAGATATACCAAATAAGAAGCGATGGCCACTCATTGTCTGTTATGGGTGGAAGAATTAATAAATCGCGCTTTAATGGTAAAAGATATCACGAGTTAAAGTTAAGTTGAGTTAAGGACGCAGAAAACGAACGTATAGAGAAGCGAATGAAACATGTTGCCTGAGGACTTCTTCTACCCCTTCCAGAAAAATTCCAATAATTTTTAAAATAAATTGAAGGGTATAGTTTCAAAAGTTAATTTCCCTGTGCACTAAATGTGTACGACTAAAGAGTTGGAGGAAGAAGAGGATCACTTGCTGGGGTAAGTACGGTGGAGAGCCGCACTACCGCTACGGTAAACGTGAAGGCCTACCTTAAACCTTGAAAATTCTTAAACTGCTTAAGTTGAGCACGATTACTTATATTTAAGTACTTTTCTTCTTTCTTGTCATTTTGTACATTCACTTTCATGCTGTCACCAAGATTTTATCATAATTGTAACACACTGGAAATAATAAGAATAGTATGGTACACACATAAGAATTAATCCACCGATAAACTATAAGACGACATGAATAATTTCATATCTTTATGTCAAAATAGATTCATCGATGATTACCACGGCATTCAAGTTTTACCCTAGCGTGCATTTGCATAATACTGATTCATATTTACTTAGCCATTATATTCGATGGTTTACCCAATTTATAATCACATTTCAAGCTCAAGTTTGCTAACACATGTTAAGTGAATGAACGAGGTTTCTTGCTCTAGTCGAACTGACGCGACTCCTATAGCAGCCTCGAGCCTTCACGTTTCCTAACGTGACCAGATACTTTCTTGGATCCGTCCGCGAACGCCTGACGGCATGAATACATAATCAAGGAAACATGGATTCCTTATTTTCTTTCTATTGTGCACAGAAAAAGGAAGGTTTAAAAGTGATAAGTTTTCCAATTATGTGTTTCTTCCGAATAAGAGAATATTAAGCAAAATGTCGGACTCGAAAAACCTGAGTTTGGATATTGGCGATGAGCTAGGTGAGAGCGAAGGAAATGCGAAGCCGCAACCACGCCCAAAACCATGGAAAGATGTTCTGCAACAGGTGAAAACACAACATTTATTCTTGTTGAATGTATGCATTATGGTCACCTTGTCCGCTTATTCCTTCATATAATACCTCAAAACTCAAAATCAAATTAAATTTACTTTCATAACATCTGAGAAAACAAAATTTTCTCGAAAATAGGTGATAGCGGCATTCGCGATGAATCTTCATTCCGTGAGCGTAGGAGCGGCACTAGCTTTTCCGACGGTAGTGCTATTAGATGTCCGAGGTGTACAATCAGGAAGAGAACTGAGTGAAGAGCAAGATTCAATCGAAGATGAGGGGAAAATGTTACATGATGACGACCAAGCATCGTGGTATGGTAAGCGAGGATTTTTTTTAAATGTCAATTTAAAGTTCCGCAACCGCCCCCAGAAAAAATATATTAAATAGGCAACAGCAACATTTTTCGTCTCATATCCCAATAAATTACCGTATTTGCCAGATCATAAGGCGATGTTCTTTTCTAAAATGTTAGCCGAAAAATCGAGACCAAAGATATCTTCTATTCCTCCTCTCTCTCATCTCATTAAAATTCAATCCTCTTATGTTCTACAGTTAATTCCACCCTTAGAAGACAGTATTACGCTAATGGCGTGCGCAGCTGCCAAATTTCTCCTTCATTAGAGCCAACGTTTATGTCTCTGTGCCGTATTAAACGTTTAAAAAAATAACACTAATAATTTAATGCAGATCACTGGAAGCCAATAAATGTACTTGTGATTATTCGTTAACCTTATCGCATAATTATATTTACACAAGAAATTAAGTATAACCGATAAGATATTTTGAAATAAAAAGTTAGTATCGATAACCCGAAAAATGTTTTTCTGTCTCGTGGCTTCTGAAATGGAGGATCGCCTTATATTCGAGGTCGCCCTATAATCGGGCAAATACGGTAATTGTACAAACACTAAAATCAATCAATATTTGAATGAAGAAGTAACTGTACTACATAAAATATTGATTTTACATCAAATATTATTATTTTATTTCGTGGAAGCACTCGGGCGACACTTTGTTCTAAATATACATACGAATATGGCAATTATAATCCTTTCTTTGTGAAATACAACTGAAAGATCAAAGAGTCTTTTGAACTTCACCCTTTAAAAATATCTATATGTATTTCAAAAGGTAATTTTTTTCAGTAATACGAATCAATCTTAAACATGTTTCCTACTCGTTCGCAATCACAGGTGAATCGATAATTCTAACTCTATAATTATTTAATTATAATAATTATCTTGAGAAACCGAATAAAAATAATAATATTGGATGGTATGATTAGATCCTAAACAATCAGAATGTCCCGTTTGTGAATCGGCCTTCATTATAAAAATTACAATTCTCTTAAATGATCACACATCAACACTATTGTAGCATACATTTTTTCTAATTTTATTATTTCATGACCAGAACCTAGTCTCCGTTATCAGCTATCACGCATGCCAACATGTAAAGATTGATCACATTCTATCATTCCCAAGTATTTTTTATCCATATTCCTATAATTCCGCAAAACAATACATATCTACATGAAACGACCGTTTGGTTAATGAAGTATACAAGAATTGTCTCTCCAACTGTTTAAAGTTGTCTTTTAACTCTACTCCCCTTCAATCTAAATAAACATGTATGTCTAACTTAATTTAATTTTTCGCCGCTTTTAAAAGTAACCATAGCGATTTTTTTTATCGACAATCATAAAGGTAGCATCAGCGTGACCTCGGTACTTCTTGGAAGCCTGGTGGCATCCGCATTTCAGCCGCGCTTCGGACGTCGTACCGTTCTCATCGTGGCCAACATCTTCCTCGCCACGGCATGGAGCTTGTCTTCCGTCGCTCAGCAGCCAACGCTGGTCCTCGCTTCGACCGTCCTCGCATCCCTCTACGCCGGAAGTCTAGTGGCCCCTCTACTCGTTTACCAGAGCGAAACCCTTTCCCCTCGTTACCTACGCACGCCCTTTCTCCTGTCGGTCACTCACATCTCTCTCGTCCTTGGTCTCACGACCGAGATGGCCCTGGGAGCGATGCTTGATTGGCGAACAGTTGCGGCCATAAACACCGTCTTCCCGGCCACCTGCCTGGTCATTTTGCTGACAATGTCAGAAAGCTCCGCCGTACTCGGTCGACGCGAGGGGAACTCCGAATTCGCCGCCGTTTCCCGCTGGTTACGCGGAAATCCTCGAACGGAAGCGGAGGAGCAAAAGCGAGGCAGCGTGGATGCGGTCTCTCGACCTTCCTCTTTTTCCAGAAGGACACCTCAACTACGATCCGTCGCCCTTCTTGTGGCGTCCTTGTGCTACCACCACCTCTCCGGTATGACCGCTTTGCGAACGTACAGCGTACCTCTCCTCGGGATGCTCTCGAAAGAACTGCCCTCCTACGTGAACGCATTTCCGTTAATTTTGGGGTGCTTCCAGATCTGCGGTGTGGCTTTAGGTCTCGTGTTCAGGGGTTGGACCGGACGTTCTTGCAGGCTCTCTCTGCTGCTGGCGTCCTTTCTAGGAAGCGTTGGATGTTCGCTGGCTCTGGGATTATACAGTCACTTTTTCATCCACAAACTCTCGCCGCCTCATCCCGATATCAGCATTTCGTCCCCCATTCCTTTCTGGCTGCCCACAGGGCTCTTGGGGATATTTACTTTCTGTTCTTGCATGAGCATACCGTTAGTCCCGTATACTTTTGCCGGCGAATTTTTTCCATCCTTCGCCGTGGGATTTTCCAGTCGCTTGGCCCTTTTTCTTTCGTGCGCCTGCTGCTTCCTGTGCAACAAATTATTCTTTCTCACAATAAACTTCGTCGGACTGAGAGGTCTTTTCTGGATATATTCCGCCACTGGATCGATCTGCTCCGGAGCCATTTTCGCGTTGCTCCCGAGAGATTTTGGAGAGAATAACGACGAGAAGTCCACGAAAAATCCGTGGCACGAGATGGACGAAGACTTGGTGGAAACTTGGGTCGAGAACTCGAGCGTCACCAATAGCGTGGAAAAAGTCAACGCGTCGACCGAGTCTACAGGAGACGGAGAAGATTCGTGCAATCGGTCAAACGCTAAAGAAACACGTTCAGAAGGGAGAATAATTAAATTAGAGAGGAGAAATTTTGAAAGGACGGCCCCGGACTGGTTGGGGGATATTTCATGGGCAGGACGTCACGGAGGATGGCTGGTAGAGGAAACTAAAAGAGGAGGGTGGAGAGTGGTCGAAAGGGGACAAAGACACCAGGGGGGAGGTGGGAGGAGCATGGACGTGGAGAGGGGCACGTGGATAGGGCACATGCTACAAGTCGTCACGACGGCCGCAAATACCGAGGAGAGCAAAGATTTTTCCAAATGGAAGCTTGCAAACAGGACCAGGAAGCGATGGGCCATAATGAGGGGACCAAACAATCAGTGGCAGATTTGCTCCGCTCCATGGGAAAGCGACACGAGTGAGGAAAGTGAAGATGAAAGCGACAGTGCGGATGAAAGTGACAGTAGCAATGCCAGCAGCTATTCGGATCAAAACAGCACTAGCATGATGAGCGATGAGAATAGATCGACGGGAAGGAACTGTGGCGAAGTTTTATGTGATAATGGCATAGAAGGGCGTGATAAATCAAATAGAGGCACCCATTATTCTACCTCGATTCATCGAAACTCCTTGGGAGAATACGTTTCAAAAAATAATCCCAAAGATAATCTGAAGGTATACAGGAGAAGTTATTCTACTGGAGCATGCGATAATTTTGAGAAGAGTTAAATGGAAATACCATAGTGAATGCGTATCGCATATAACATGCCTGATGTGTAGGTGAAGTAATAGAACTTGGTTTCCTGAGCAAAGTCCTAATTTATAATGCTACATTCTATAAATAAAAGTTCACACTGAGAGAAAATTCTATTTGAAATAATTTATCGTTTTAGTTATGAGCTATTTTATATGACACAAATTTTAATGTCATTCAACTTTTAAATTGCTATTTTTCACATTCCAATTATAAAATTGTATTTTTTTCTTTTAGTAACACAATAACTTGTCTTATTTTAATATCTTTATATATTAACTAGTAGAAAATGCTTGCATTCTTCAAGCATATCATCTCACTTTGAAAAGACATTCATTTTTCAGACAGATACTTCATCATTACAAATATTTTTTTTAATTCTAAAGATTTCACCTCCGCAGCGATTTTCGTTTTTCCCTTATGTAAAAATAATAGATAAAGAATCCCCAAACATTGCAATTTTAAGAATTTTATAGTTTCTCCATTATGGGGTACTAATGCTACACATTTCTGCAAAAATTTAAAGTTGTAGCACTTCTAGAAGTGAAATAATATTTTTGTAATTGTTTAAATTTTAAACATTTTTAACGGTCGCTGCAATACATTTATGGAGAAATTTAAATGTTTATTTGTGCAAATGCATTACTTTGTAAATAACTTGAAAATTTCAGCTCCCTAACTTGCCGCGCAGTGTCTAAACAATTACCTAATTGTTTAAACTTTAAGAATTTTTAACTGCCAAACAAATTAAAATATCAAAATTTGTATAATCCCTATTTCGTTTTTTTACAAATCCTACCTCTAAAAGACATTTCAGCTCCGTAGCACATCCGGAAATACATAAACCTTGAAAATTTGTTTAAACAATTGCGAATTTATAGCGGCCGCATTGTTGCACTTTTCCAAGATTTTCGTTTTTTCTAGGCGGTTTTGCACAAAATCCTACCTAAGAAAAAAATTTCAAATCTCCAGCTCATCTGGAATTGGTAAACTGAAAGTGGGTGTTTACTCTTCTCACTTATCCGTTATTTTGAAATTTTTCCTTTAATATTTGATAAATGTAAAAATGTATTAGAACAAAAGTTGTAGTAAATTTAATTTTCTACAACCTTTGTTTGAAACATTTATGTATATAATGCATTGTTTAAGAGATATCTTAAAGTTATAGCTGCCACCACCACGCCACCTACCGATGACTAATGTTAACAATTGACGCTTAGTTACGTCTTAGTAACGCTCCTTTTTCTTTTCTTAATTGCTGTAGCTTTGTGGCTATATCCAATATCAGAAGGCTATTGTTAGAGTTTATTTCAGTTCTTTGTCAAGTCTAAAATTTTCTCGCAGTTTCTTAAAATATTTATTATTATTATATAACCTACTTGGAATTTTTAGAAATATTACAGATATGGAGAAAGTCATGTGGTGGCCACATCAGATTTTTATATCTATCAAATATTAAAGGAAATATTTCAAAATAACAGATAAGTGACAAAAATAACCACCCACTTCCGGAAGACCGATTTTTACCAAAAATTAATCATTTCTTCTGACTTTTATAAGAATGTTAAATATAAAATTTCGCGTTGACCTGATTAATAGTTTTTGAGTAAGAGCACCCACAATAAGCTATCACATACACACAGACATAATCGAGAAAATGGTCAAAACGTGTTGAGGGGACCTCAAAAGGTGTATTTCCGTTGAAATCTCGAAGTCGATTTTTTTCATGAATACAATACTTTCTCTATACTACGTATATAGAGAAAGTAAAAAGGGCCTTGTATGTGTGAGACCCTTGTTGTGCAGGACCTGTGGCACGTTTCTTGATGTGCTCATACGTTAAGATGAAACATAAGAAAAACTACATTTGAAATCTCAGTAATTTTATTCAGAACTCAAAGAAAATAATATAAAAATCATAGTATTCACTGTCTACAAAAAAAACTTAAAATTTTAGCTTAAACAAAGTAACTAAACAAATATTCTTACGAAATTAATAATCTTAAATATAAATCATCACATAATAAATTTCACTAAGGACAAAATTGTTGTAATAAAAAAACAAGGAAAATATTATATTAATAATATAAGTCAATCAAAACTTTTTATTTTTTTCTGGTGCGCATCATCTTTGTTTTCTGGTGTCTCTGACACTGTAAATATCATTTTGAAGTACCTACTCTTGGCACCAATTCTCTTTGTTTTTAACATTTTTATGATGCCTTAGTTTTTGCTTATTGAGCCACAATAAAAGTTTTCTTTGGGTCCCAATCCATGGCATTTGGCATATTAAAATGCACATGTAAATATTTAGTTTCGGTGCTTAAATTCATAGAGGACCCTAACGATGTTTTCATCTGAGAAATTATCTAACTAAATAGGCCATTAGCGTGGTCCAGGTTCAGATACCGAGATACCTAACCCGCAACAAAGAGTATAATTTATTCATGATTAATGTATTGCTTCAAGAAAAGAACTATCAACTGAACAAAACTGATTATTGAATAGAGCATCACATTCGACTTTTAGAACTGCACAAAACTGTTAGAGGTGCAGGTTAAAATATGCCCTTGGACAAATAATAAATGGAATGCATGTATAATAACGATATGTACGCTCGACCAGTCTTTTTTCTTCTGCAACTCTTTTTGCCTCATACATAACGATTTTGATCGATACAGCAATACCCAACTTCCTCTGTTCCACTATTCATCATTTCCTCCCCTAGTTGTGGCCTTTCAGGACCAAGCTTACGAAGACTATGTTTCTCTTATCTCATCAGCTTTAGTTTTTCCTTGTTTTCTCCATTCAAGAATCAAATTTTTCTGTGAGAGGTGGATGAAATGATATGCTGCTGCTCGGTTTCCGTGCGTTTTTTATTCTTGTAGCCATTGTGATCTCAATAGTCAATGTTATTTATCCTAGATGTGTATAAAATATGTATGATATCTACACGAATTCTACTGCCCCGTGGCATTAATCAACGAGCTCATTAGGAACTATAACATCGCAAACGTACCTAAATTGTAATCACTGTGATCGGACATGTATTAAATGAAAATGCGTCCTCTGAATTCATGTTGCATTTTTTCACTATAAAATATCAATAATGTATATTTTAATGTTTTTGCGATGAATGACTGCCAATTGTTCCATTTTGGGGATGTGTTCGTTAGTGTCAGTACTGAGAAAAGTAATAATCTTACCTTCACTGTATAAGATGCAGGCTGATTTTTGGGTCATTGTTCTGGAAAAATGTGCATCTTATATGCCGAAAAATATGGTAACTGGAAATTAGGATAAAAAAGAGAAATCACTAAAAAATCTATAATTTTTTTATTCAGAAAAATTCGAGTGCTCCCATGGCCCAAGGCATTTAGCTTTCTCTGTCTGTATGGAATTTCTGACTAATCAACCTCTTGGATTATTATAGCCATTACTCCTTCCACACCGAACACACACACAAGGGAGGAGAGAAACCCGGTGCCGGCATTATCCTACTCTTAATGAAGAGCACCAAGGAGGCCAACTGCTTAATGTCCTTTCCAAAGGATGGAGCGCAGACTTGTGCAGTCACCTCAAATCACATAAGTAGGGGACGAGATGATCTTAGGTTGAAAAATCCAACCTCCTCCGGATTCGAACCTGGGACCGCTGCATGGAAGGCCAATGCTCTAACTGCCATCCCTCAGACTTCTGCTTTGAAATATCTTTCCCATAGACAACAATCCCAGTTTTTGTTAGGGGGCAAACACATTTATAATCATGCCATTTGCTATTTGGAGAAATGATTATAACAGCTTCCCTTGGAAATATTTCAAAATTTTAAATTTAACTGATATTATTGATGAAAATTTTCTAAATGCTGCTGAAGCTGCCCATGTAATTGTTGTTCAGGGCAAGTTGTACAAAAAAGTAGATGCAGTAAAATCAGTCATAGCAATTACATGAAAAATTTAATCGTTATTGGTCCAAAAATTGATCAATATATTTAAGTATGTGGAATTACCCGAGCTTTCCAAAATGGGAGCAAGATATTTTCAGTACCAGTAACAAATGCCTGTCGCGTGGGTATTTTTGGTGATGGACACTATTTTGACAAATGAACAAAATTGATCAGACATAAATATAGTGAGATTGGAGCTTCTCATTACAAATAATTTTGAGATTAGTTGCTCTGATTTTGCAAAATTTATATCTCATCCAGAGCAATAAACTTTCAAGAAGTAACAAGAAGTATTTTTTTAAATTAAAATAATTGTTCCATTACCATATCATTGTAAAACTGATTTTTATAATGTTTTGTATATTTTAAATAATTACCTACATTCCATCAATATGTCATAGTAAAATTAATTTTATGATGCTTTTTTCTTCCACCAAAATCTTTAGGGCAAGATTTAGTCTGAGATGGCAACTCTTCTCAGAGACTATCTGAATTTTTGCAAACGCCAACTTAAACATCATTTCTGTTAGCTGTATACCTATTAAAGTCCCAATTTTGTATTTTGATTACACATGAAATGTAATTTTAAAATGTACTGCACTAAATCTCATGCTGAATAATTTGAATAATCTGCCATCTAAGCAGCAACTCAAAGGAAAATAAATATAAATTGTTTAATAATAAATATAGTAATATAGAAAGTAATCTCCTAAAAACAAACAAAGAGAAAGCATTCATATGTAAAATTTTGTAATTAAACTAGCTTGACAAAAATATAAATGCATAATACAACCAACTTTATAATACTCATTTAAATATCAATAGGAATGTTATTGAATAGAAACTAAGTCATTTGTTGTAGTCATGGTTACCATATTAGTGATGAATTGATAATTTAATCATGAAAGAAGATACAAAGATAAATTTCAGTAATTTACTGCCTAGAAATGAGTAATGCTGACAGGACTACATTCCCTAAATTTTGACAGAAAAAAGGTTCTTAGAAATAAAAGAAGTGATGGGCGACTTAAAAAATATAATTCCTGCACTGATGAGAGAGCCTGGACTTTGGACAAATATGAAAGACAACATTATATCAGAGATCTAATTGCAGCTCCTGTAAGCCATTTTATGAAAGTGATGAATTTTTTTATTAGACTGGTCTTATAAATAAGATAATTCCTTAATTTGGTCATTAAAGTCTTCAGTTTGGCAATGTTTATTTAACTGATATATAAAACTTTTAATTTCATATTAGTAAAATTGGTACAGAATTACTAATATATATGTGTCCAAAAACAATTACTATTAATAATGCAAAAAATATCATGTCATCTAAATAATTGACAAAGAGCTTATTATAATTCAATACACAAATCAGCAAACTTGAAAATCATTTTAACACATGGATTTCTTTTAGCTCAAGTGCTGCTATATTACTTGAGTATCATTTAAAAGATTTAAATAGAATAATTTAGGCTTTAGTTTGGAAATATGACTTATAGATTAGGTATTTCTTGCAGTCTAATTTTTTTTTCCAGGGTAATTTATGTGTGCACGAAACATAGAAAACATCATAACATGAAAATGTAAATTATCAACTTCAGAACTTGGATGAAATTTATTAATAGCAACAATAAATAATTAAAATGATTTTTCTACATGGTATCACATATTAATATAGAAAACTTATATCAAATTAACTTTTATTCACTAAATGTCAATTTCCATTGCTAATAGTATGACTCATCCACTTCCGAAAGCAATGAAACCATCCATTCAGGCAAAAAGCTACCTCTCTACATGTTGTTGGGGCCATTACTTTCAATTAAAGGCATTAATGAAAAAAACTTGAATGCAACAATTGAAGACCTTACTACTGATTTACAAATGTGTAGAGAAGAAGTACATACTTTGATGAGTGAAAAGAGTACAGGATTCAACTATGGAGCTGAAGTTTTAAACATACTAGAAACCAGAGATGAAAAAGAAATGGATGACAGAGAACTAAATCAAAAAGAGAAAATACCAGCAAAAAAGGATGAGCAGGAAATTGAAGAAGGAAATGTAACAACTTCAGCAGAAAGGATCATGTGGATGGATGATTCAAATAATGAAAACTTTTATGTAACTAAGCCATTAAAAAAAACTATATTTTTTCTCCTTTTCCTATGATTTATTAATTTTAATTCTTTCAATAGGATACTCCCGAGTGTGAAGATTTTGAAAATACAAAAACTAAGGATAAAAATAAGGATAAAAATATTGAAGATTTAAATGATGACAAACATACACACACAAAAAATAAAGAAGACATTAAACCAACATCAACAGGTGAAATATTAATAGCCAGTGAAAAGGTTGATACATCAACTGCCAATGAATACCTAAATGATAATAAACAAGACATGTTGTTCTCAAGCACACCTTTAGAAAATGAAACTAAAGAAGAGGTCGCCTCAAATCAAGAACACCTTGAAACTTCAAAAGTATTCAATATAAATGTAGAGCATAATGCTTCAAGACAAAATCATGTAAGTTGCTGCCTTACTTATTATTGTTCATATTAATACTAAAAAAGTAGATGTAGAAAGTTACATAAGCTACCAAGGATGGATCTATGAATAGCTTAACATAGCTGCACCCCAGGCCTCTAGGGTCCAGTAGCCCCCATTTCCAAAAGCCCACAAAAATGTACACATCTATTATTTATAGCTGTTTTTTATATAGGAGGAGGATGATATAAAACCTTAGGAACTTCTAGAAGGACTACAGATCTAAAATTTAGTATGATGATAGATCATTGGGTACAATCTATGGAGAAATACCAAAATTCCAAAACTTTTCACTTTATGGAAAGTTTTTCTACTCCATTATTTCATTCCTTACCTTAGAATAGCCAGGATATCAGTGCAGGGCTATTATAAACTTGCATTATCAAATTAGTTAAGTATCTCAATATACGAACTCAGGACATGAACAGTTCCATAACTGAAAGAATGAAATATACTTTTCTTGAAGACAAAATTAAAATCTATGCTGAGTTAGCATAAAAATTTTAATTTTAATAAAAAGAAGGAATTTTTCAGGTTTTTAACAATGAAAAATATTAACTACAACAGCACAAGTCCAATGTTTTCCAATGGTATTAATCCTCCAATCCCAGGAAATTTTGGTGTTTCGTTAACGGCCGCCGCAATCACTCTAGGATCCCAGAAGAAATTTATTATGAAAATATGAATGCCGAGGGATCTCATAGATCTGCTTTATTTTGTAATTTCTTTTCTAATTGCTTGTCACCACCTACTACCTCCCCTCTGAACCTGGATAATGATGATTCTCTCTCACCTGTTTGTAACTTTTCTCTATCTCAACTTCAAACAACCCCTCAAGAAGTTTTTGAATTCCTCTGTAAAATTTCCCCCTACCGTACTCCGGGCCCTGATGGTATCAGCCCTCTGTTTCTTCGTAAATGCGCTTCTTCTCTTTCTATTCCTCTAAGTATTATTTTTAACCACTGTTTCTCTCTGGGCACATTTCCCTCCCAGTGGAAATCTGCTAACATAATTCCCATTCATAAGTCTGGTTCAAAATACGATGTAACTAATTACCGTCCTATATCTATCCTCCCTATTGTTTATAGTATCTGTGAAAGAATCATCCTTAACCGACTTTACTATTTTACATCCCCTCACCTATCAACTAGGCAACATGGTTTTCTTACTGGCCACTCTTGCCTAACTAATTTAGCAGTTTATCAACACCATGCTGTGGATGCAATAATAAATAGGGCTCAGTTAGATACTGTCTACTTGGACTTCTCAAAAGTTTTCGACTCTCTAAATCATAAATTACTGACTTATAAAATTAGTCAACGCTACAATATCCATGATAATTTTCTTAATTTGTTAAAAAGCTTTTTAAATAACAGCGTACAACGTGTTGTCTTAGCTGGACTGGTTGACTGTCACTTCAGGAGTCCCACAAGGGAGTGTCTTAGAACCTTATTTATTTAACTTATATGTCGACGATCTAGCTACCTTCATCCCTTCTCCCAAAGCAGAAATATTGCTTTATGCTGACGATTGCAAAAATTTTAAAGTGATTTCCGGTATGGCTGATTGTGTGTCTTTCCAATAGGCACTTAATCTGGTTGTTAATTGGAGTGATCTCCGGAAACTTAAATTAAATTCAAATAAATGTAATGTAATGTCCATCTCCCTTCTTAAAAATGTTATAAATTTTAATTATAGACTAAATGTTGTTCCATTGGTAAGTGTCCAAACAGAAAGACCTTGGTGTAGTCTTTGATACTAAACTTGGCTTCTCTGATCACATTTTGAAAATAAAAAATAAAGCAATGTCTCTCTTGGGAATATTATATCATTTTACGGACATTAATAGATAATAGCAATTTACTAATCAGCAGAAACACCTGATGCAAACTAAAAATTTTTATACTAATTAATCTATGAGAAAAGCTCTAGGTAAAGAGATCAAATAATTTCAGAAATTCATAATTACTCTAAAAGTAAATTTAAACACAAAAATCAATATTAATTAATTAGCACTAAAACATGTTATCACAATTTACAAGCTTTTCATTTTCAACAATAGGAAATTGCCAGCTGTTAAGATCAGTCTTATTCCATTGACAAAAATAATTAATACATTATTATAAAGGATTAAAGCTTTTTGATTGATAAAATGCTTTTACATGCAAATAAAATAGTAGCTTATAAGGAGAAAATCTAGGGCTTACTGATTTTAAAACTTGCAGTAACTGAATTAAGATAAAAATACTAATTCTTACTGCTTTTACTCACAAAGAAATGATTCAAGCCCGTCACAAAAATCTCACCCGAAAAAATTTCAAGAGTTCTTTGGCTATGATAATCATACATTTTAAAATAGGACAGCTGCTTCATTTTTTGAAAGAATAATTGTTGTATTTTTCATGATAAATTCCAATCCTATAAAAGTGATGCATAATTAATGTATTTAATGAAAGATTTGGCAGGAAATTATATAAATAGAGCAATAATTTTCTTTCTATTAATTTAGTATACCATTCGTTTTAAGGTAAAAATTCCATCAAAACGTATATAACCATTTCATTACTGATTCTCTTGCACAATAATAAATTAAAGCACCTATAACAGGGTACTCAAGATGTTGATCGCTAACTCATTTTAGGAAGACCTCTGAACCCTATGCTCTGGTATACAGCAGTGATTATGTGCTGCCAATCACAATACCTGTATATTTCAGATAAATTACTTCTGTATAAGGAACAGGGTAGGCCAGGATGACAAATGGCAGAAGTGCTGCATGGGCAGGTCTGGATTAAGGGGAAGGCCCTGACATAATCAATCTTTGATAATTTATTACTGGTAGATCTCATTATAAAATGGGGTAAGAAGGTAGATCCTATGTACCTAAGGTCTGAGCAACCCTGACTTATAGAATATACCTTGAGTCTTTGATTTTCACAATGTCATGAGATGTTTCTTATTTATGATACATATACATCAGGAGGATACTAATGTTTAGGCAATTCCAGATGAACTGGGGACTTGAAATGTGACAGGAATATAGGATTATGCTCACAACCAACCAGAAAAATTTCAAAATTTTTCATTTTTAGGGGTTGTTTTTACCACATTTGTACATTAAAGTTTAATAATTTTTATCTCGAAAACCATTTGTCATAGGTATGAGCTTTTGCAAACATTTTGTAGAAAATTCTATCCTCTATATGGATAAATTTTTTAATCCATGCCTTAAAGATCATATAAGGGCAAGGGAATAGAATTTCCAATTGCTATATGTATTTTATATGATTATTACATATTAACAATTTTTATCTCAAAAACTATTAATCATAGGTATGTGGTATCCTGGACTCTATTGTAGCAAATGTTGTCCTCTACCCAAATAAAATTTTTAATCTTTACCTTACAGATCATATAATGGCGATTTAGCCATTTGAACAGACCAACGTTGCTAAATGCAGTGGTAGGGAAGCCTCCACCAACTGCATAATGCATGCTCCACTCCCCCTCTATCCTCCCCATCATCCTCCCTCCCTCCCTCTTTCTTTCCTTCTCCTCACCTTTCTCTCTTCCCATCCTCTTTCACTCTGCTATTTTATCCTTCACTCTCCTTAAATCCTGTGACAGCTTATAATTGGGATGTTTTTGTTCAGTGTGGTACACTGAATATGTCTGATGTGTTTTCACAAAACAATCTTTTAAGGCATGAGATTTTTTAATCTAAAATAAACAAAGTTATCTGAAATTCTTGCAGAATGCAAGCATCAACTACTTGTACATTATAATTGTAAAATAAACAATATTTTAAGTAAATTTTTTGGTCAAGGAAAAAATACATTATATAATAATTTTTCCAAAGGGCAATATATCTGCAAGCAGGATGCTGGATGAAAACTCTGATTATGAATATTCGAGGCAGTATAGAACTAAAAGCAAAGCAGTAAGGCCACCAAGAGCTGAAATCAATGGCACACAATGTGAAATGCTACAAGAATCAAGCATTTCAAGAAAAGTTAATCACATTATATCAGAAAAAGATCATTCAAATTTTTACAATAAACAATCAAATACAAAAAGTGAACATTCATCTCCATGTAATAGGAAAGCAAAAAAGGAAAGAATACATGATCCTTCATATTTACATTTTGGTCAATCCAGAACAGTCCCTACAAGGATTCAACCAGAAAGATGTAAGGATTACACCCTAGATTCTTCAATTGATGATTACTTAAATACAATTAGAACTCCTCAATCTATCTCAAAATTTGATCCTCCTCATTTCTATATTGAACAATCCAGTTCATGCAGTCCAACAGAGCACGTACAAAGAACTAAGCAAAAATCCCAAAGATATTTTTTTCCTTGCAATTTAAACAATGAAGGAAATGCTCACTCAACTATACCAAAAACTGATCCTTCATATTTATACATTAGACAAACCGAAAAATATAAAGAAACACAATATTGGCCACAAAGAGCAGAAGAGTATATCCTGAGCCACAGAATTCCAGTGAACCGTAATATTCAAGGAACAACTAGTCCTATAATTCCAGACACACATGAACCATATATTTTCCCTCATCTTTACAGAACAAGACATAATGGTGACTTAAGACCAAATAGTATAAGAAATTCATCTCAGCAATATACAGTGTGTCCAAACCCAAACTTAAGATACTATCAACAAAGGGATAACAATTCCACTAGTTTTTTTAACTCATCTCCTAGACAAAGATCTACGAGCACAAGACAAATATATTCCCAAATGAGACATTTTGATCATGAAAGAAGAGTATATAGGTAATCATAAAAAGGAGTGACAATCACAGTCTCAAGATGGAGACAAAGGTACTGTCAGCAATCTCAAATAATATAAAAAATGCTAATTTAAAAATATATTGTTCATGAAATTTCCATTAGATTTAAAAAACTTTGTAAAGAATTAATATTATTCAGATTCTTTTGTAAACATTTTTAAAACCAGATAAATGTTGTATATTTATTTCACAATAAAAAATAGATATTTTAAGTAATATTTTATTTGATTAAATCATTTGTACAGGCTTTAAGTAAATCTTTTATTTTTGGACAAACAAGGCCATATAAGTTTCATAAACATTAAACTGCAAATGGACTTGACATTTTTATGCACTTTTCAAATTAATAAAAGAATAAAATAAATTGCTTTTTTCAAACATGATTTTATTGGGGCATTTATTTTTTAATTTCTTCTTTAGATTATTATATGAAAGTGTGTTAAATTTGAACAGATCTGAAATGGCTACTTTAAATTTTATGCATTTCATAACTGTTTATTGAAAAGGTTAATTTTTTTATCTTAATGGAAATAAGCAAAATTGGAACTTTTTCAAGTCTAAGGTTCATGGTGTTATTACTTTCAATGTCAATGACTCTGTAAAGATGTTATGTCTATATAATATAATCGTAGAATACTGTCATGGTGACACTCTGCATGGTGTCACCACAATGTGGCGGTCGTGTGTGCTACCGCACAACAGTAGTCCATACATCCAATAGTTCAGTGTTTCTCAACATTTTTGGAGCCATGGACCTCATATGAAGTTCCACAATTTCTGCGGACACTCAATGAAAAATTCATGCATTTTTCCTTCATTTTCTCGTATTTTCACTTTGAAACATTAATGAGAGCTCTGTGCTGGATCAAACAATAAAAATAATCATCATGTCCTAGTCAACTCGCAGACCCCTGAGAAATAATGCATGGACCCCAAAGTGTCCAGGGACCCCCGGTTGAGAAACATTCCAATCAGTGGCGTATCCAGGAATTTTTCAAGGGGGAGGTTATCAGCCTCATCACTAACATCTCCACTGATCTTTTTTTAAAGATTCAACAAAATACGTTGCAGAAGTAGATTGATCATAATTACGTATAATAAACCAATAGATATGATATAACATTAAAATCCATCTACTTTCGCATTCTTAGTCAATTTATGTAAGTTACAGAATGAGACTCTTATTTTGGCAATGATAAAATGAAAATCCAATCATTCATGCAATCCTACATCAATGTCTTGATTTTGTATTTTTAAATATTTTATCTTAGTTTAAAAAAGTTCCTACATGTCAGTCATTCCTGTGTTACACAAGTTGAGAAAATTGTTTTGGGATTAGAACTCTGCCTAATGGGCCAACCAAAATTTTACCATTCCGAACAAAAGGTACGAGAAATTTAATCCTGAAAAAATGACTACTCCCTCAGGAATTTCTTGAGATATCTTGTACACGTAGGGACAAAGTGAAAACATACAAGAAATTGTTTATGAAGAAGTAGTAAAAATTAAAAGGGAAAGGTAAGAATAAACTAGTTTTTTAAGATCATCCTATTGACCTGCTGTGCTACACGAATAAGCGTTGTCTCCCCACTCCTGTGTTACGTCAATTCTCGTAACATTGTATTCGATATAACATGCTAATTTTTCATAAAGTAGAACAAAAAATAACGATTCAATGTTTAGCAATTTAATTTAAGAACAATGCTTAGATAAATGATGCATGGTGCGACATGTTGATATTGAAATAAAATAAAGTCACTAACTTGTAAAGCATGATTGCAGAGCCTAGCAAACATTGTCATCTGTTGCTTTTACTTGGAATAAAACTTGTTGGAAATTTCATTCTAAAAATTAGCAATCTCACTAAATTTCACACAGTGGTACATTTGCAGAAATATGTTTTATATATATATATGTGTGGGTGTGTGTGTAAAAGTACAAACATTAACGGCAATGAGGAGATCCTTCTTCGACCACTAGCAATGAATGGCTGACAAAAAGTGACTGGAAATTATATGGAGTGAGAGTACCTGCAGCATCAGAACGTGAGACCTACAGCTTTCTTCCAAGTTCTCTGTATTTGATGTTTAGTTTTTGCACTTCTATTTTCTATAATAATCCAAGAGGTTGATTAGCCAAAAATACACATATGCGCACTTTGATTTACTAGCTGGGCAGCAGATGCTTAATGAACTCAAATCTTTCGCTTAGGTTGAGTCATGTTCTGTGTTTATAGAGTGGTTTTAATAAATTCTTCATTTATCTCAGCTCATCCTCACAGCACCGAATTTCTTTCATGAAAAGACATTGAAGTGTCAAGCATTTTTCCCCCACTAAGTGCCTTTCCCACCAACTCACAACGCATTTCTTTTTCTCCTAATGCTTTATGGAAAATAAGATGAAGAGCTCGGTATTAATAAAGAGATAAACAACAAGCAGAGCTAAGGCATTTACATTCAGTAAATAATAACATGTGTCACATTTAAGGCCCGAAAAAAAAGCCTGAATAGAATCGACCACTTAGCCCAAGAGAGGCACTCCTCCGGCCACCCTACCTCTCCATCTGCCAGAGTGCCGTTCACATGGGTCCCTTTCTCAAGAGACTGCTTCAGTTTTGGAAGCCCTGATTGCATAACTCATCTTTTAAAGAAAGTTAACTTGCAGTGCACCAAGTAAAACACTAATGAATTTTATTTACTCGTTCCGACGTTCGCAATTATCTTGGGGCGTCAATACCTTTTCCAGAGGATATTCTAAGTATACGTTGCTCATGGAGGAGGGGGGGTTATAACCCCCAAAGCTTCCCCCTGGATACCCCACTGACTCCAATACAGTCAACTTCGGTTATAACGGATCGCCAGGGGAGGGCAGCAAAAAACCGTTATAACCGAAATCCGCCGAAGTTCGGTGAATTACTGTATTTTCCGGCGCACTTTTTTCAGAAAAATGACCCCCAAAATCAGCTTGCATCTTATACTGCTAAGGTAAGATTATTACTGTTCTCAATACTAACACTAACGAACAGATCCCCAAAATGGAATAATTGGCAGTCATATGCCGCAAAAATATTAAAATATACATTATTTATAATTAATAATGAAAATTTTGTTAATATATGCAACAATACCTTAAACAACGTGAATTCCGAGGACGCATTATCATTATTACGCTTTAATACATGTCCGCTCAGTGATTACAATTTCGGTGCGTTTCCGATGTTTCAATTCCAAATGAGCACGTTGAATAGCGCGATTATGCCAGGGAACAGAAGAATTCGCGTAGATGTAATAAATATTTTATACATATCTAGGATAAATAGCTTTACGTATATTGAGATTGCAACGGCTACAAGATTGCCTAGATTATTAGTAACAGTCTATTACCTATAAGCTTCAGGTGATTCAATATGCAAAAACGCACGGAAATCGAGCATCAGCACGTCATTTCGGTCCACCTCCCACAGAAAAAATAATCCGTGAATGAAGAAAACGAGGAAAAACTGAAGCGGACGAGAAAAGAGAAACATATTCTTCGTAAGCTTGGTCTTAAATGGCCACAACTAGAGAAGGAAATGTTGGATAGTAGAACAGAGGAAGTTTGGCAATGCTGTATCGATCAAAATCGTTATGAACGAGACAAAAGGAGTTGCAGAAGAAAAAGTAGTTGGGCGTATGTATCTTTATTACATATGCACTCCATTTATCATTTATTCTATTAAATTAATATCTCATCTTGCACTTAAGTTTAAGTAAGTACTATCGGTAAACGGTATCTATACGTGATACATGTGCAGCGCACTCCGACAGCTTAATTGTCTCTTCTCCGGGGGTCACACCTCACGCGGGACGCGGGATAATTCCACTACTCCTGTGTCAAAAACGTTATAGCCGAGGAAAATTAATGTTAGAGAATGCCACAGAAATCCGTTATAACTGAAGATCCGTTATACGGAAGACCGGTATAACCGAGGTAGTTACAGTGATATAGCATACATAGTAAAATGGTCGGGGAATGAAAAAAAATCCGTTATAACCGAAGATTCGTTATAACCGAGGCCGGTATAACCGAAGTTGACTGTAGTTCATATGACCACCATATCGTGGCATCACCACGACAATGCTTACAGCTGGGCCATAATTCATAACCTTTTAGAGATAATCTGACCTTATTATTAGTAATTTCCATGAATAGACAACAGAGATATCGCCAACGTCAACTGGAAGTTTTACACGAAAAAGAACATAACCATCGTGCAAATGAAAATTTTTGGACAAATCAGCATGAATATCAACATAATTGCATATTAAATTTAAATATTCATGAAGTTGAATTAACTAATAATCATGAATATTGGCATAATCGTTCTACAGCAGAAGAAAACTGAACATCAAAGAGTACAACAAAACCGGCAACAAAGAAGAGAAGCCAATATTTAACCACGGTCAGTTATACATAGCACTATCTTGGTGCTGTTGTATATCCTGCATTAGTATTCACATAACTGGTGCAAAAAATCATGAAGAAAGCAACATGATTAAAAAATGTTGTTTAAAAATATTTTACAATGTAATTACCATATTTTGTGGCATATAAGACGTCCATCACTTCCTCCCCTAGTTGTGGCCTTTTAGGACCAACCTTACAAAGACTATGTTTCTCTTTCCCCGGTAGCTTCAGTTATCCTCGTTTTCTCCATTCAAGAATCATATTTTTCTGTGAGAGGTGGATAAAATGATATGCTGCTACTTGGTTTCCATGCATTATTACGTATTAAACTGCCTGAAGCTAATAACTAATAGCGTAGGCATATCTTTTCACCTTTGTAGCTATTGTGATCTCAATACACATAACGTTATTTAACCTAGATATGTATAAAATATTTATGGCATTTACATGCATTCTATTGTTCCGTGGCATTAACCGCGCTATTGGATGGGCTCATTAGGAACTAAAACATCTCAAATGCTCCAAAATTGTAATCACTGTGAGCGGACATGTATTAAAGCATAATAATGAAAATGCATCCTCGGAATTCACGTTGCATAAGGTATTACTGTATATATTAACAAAATTTTCACTTTTAAATATTAATAATGTTTTATTGTTTTTGCAAGGAATGAGTGTCAATTATTTCATTTTGGGGATGAGTGTGCTTGTTAGTGTCAGTTTTGAGAACATTAATAATTTTACCTTTGGCATATAAGACACAAGATGATTTTGGAATTCATATTTCTGGAAAAAAAGTGCGTCTTATATGCCAAGAAATACGGTAAGTAATTGTTAATAAAAAATGCTTATGTAAAAAAGAAATGTAAATTAATTTTCAAATATAAACTGTTTTACAATTCTAATGCGAGCAAAGCGAACATGGCCGGGGGTTGGCAAGCGAAGTGAGCAGGGAGCAGAGCCCCCTAGTAAATAAAAATGATCTACTGAAAAATGAAAAGATAAAGTCAATCAATTAATATTCCAATTTGATACCATTGCTCCATTCTGAAAACATAAAAATGGAAGATTTTAGAGGTTGCTAATAGAAAATATCTAAATAATGTCAAACAATAAAAAATGGATGTGGCAATGGCAGTTGCCTTTCCTTGGATAATAATTATGAATATTGATTGTAAATGTCATAATAACCTAGAGAAGTAAAATCAAAACCAAATTAACAAGGTTATGGCCCCAAGAGCAATATGGTCAGATTGTTTTCATCCGTATGTTTCAACTCAGACACTATTGAGTGGGTTTTTATGAAGTTTGGTACTAAGGACTTCTTGGGCACCAGTTATATCAAAAAAGGCTTCTAAGAAAAGTTGTAGAATTAATTAACATAATTAAATGATTGGTAAGACTGCCTCTACCTTGCATGCATACATGCATTAAGTGTGCATCTTTCCTCTCTTGTTCATCTTCTAAGAGATAACAGCCAAGGCAGCTGCCCCATTCTCTCATTGAAATTGTGCCATGATAGGATATACAAGTAACCCATGCAGTGCACAGGATCATCAAGTATGGAATCACACTACAGCCTGGACAAAATTACTTTGGGATTGACACTTCGGGCTAGAGGCTTGGTGGGAAACTCTCCTCTCTCACAGCCAATCACAGGAGGAGAGGAGGGGAGGGAAGCGAAGCTAGCAGAGCTTCCTTCCCCTCCGCCTGTGAGGTAGGAGAGTCTTTCCCGCCATGCCCCCACCCCTCCTCTAGCCCGAAGTGTCAATCCCAAAGTAATTTCGTCCAGACTGTAAAGCAGTTGAACTATATGGAACCAAGATCGCTATGTGCCATACAGTTCACCTAACTTAGTTTTCCAAAATGCCTCTTGTGCAGCAGTGGTATCTGAAAACACCTGAACATCAGCAATAACTAAATATTAACTTTTATTATTAGATTAATTTTAAAATTTCATATTACACTACATATTTGTCAAGGCTTTTATAGCAATTTCAAACTTTTATTTTTGGGAATCACAGACAATGCTCTACTAAAGTGGACTACTACAAAAACATTACATGCATTCTCTTGCCATTGAAAAATTGAGAGGAAGGCTGTGAGAAAGGAGATCGACTGTAATATGATACAATACTCTACTCGGGAATTTTACAGCTGAAGGGCAAAGGGGTCATCACAGCATTTAAGTCCTACTATCTATGTTTAGTACATATCATTGATACCATGGTTAAATTCCCAAATAAAAATAGCCACCAGTGTTGGGCTAAACTTACAATTTTAATAGCTATTGATATTATTGGAGAGGCATGTCAATCATGAATGCTTGCTGGGAGAAGCTATGCACTGAAATTGTAAATTGCTTTAAAAGATTGCTCAGTATTCAGGGGGAGGTAGAAAAAATTGTTATTTTTGCATATGCTGTTGGAGGTAATGAATTTAGTGATTTGAAGTAAGAATAGTAGGAAAGAGCTAGTCCCACAAGGAGGAATTAAACAAGAGAGGAAAGATGCACACATGCATGCATACGTGTGAAACAGGTGTTCTTTATGATTTATGCAATCATGTAAAACAAGATCAATATTAATGACTTATTGTTAGTATAATGTCTTAGAACTGGTATGCCATTAGTAATGCCAAGGAAATGTTGAATTTTTTTAACTTAAAGTAAATTATGGACCATTTATTTTAAAATAGAATAAAACTCAGATAAATGCTAAAATTGGAGGGGAAACACTTGTGATATTACAGTCATATTTCCAAAAACAAATTTCATCTTAGTAATGCAAAATCGTAGAATTTCAGCAAACACACTAGAGATTAACGAGAGCTCATTAAGGCATGTTTGATATGTTTTCTTACTTCTTGACTTATCTAGCAAAAAGGATTAAAGGAAATTGCACAATCATATTAAATAAGTGACTTTAAAGGAAGGTTTGTAGTTTATTAGGTTGTTAAAGATAATGAAGGAGCCAGGAATATATAAAAATACAAACAATAACTATATTAATACAAAAATGTTCTTATAAATATATAACTCATGATTTTAATCATGAATTTATGCAGTCATCATATTTGTTACAATCATTCAATGTTGAATTGTGCAAAACACAGGCAGCTAAAGTCACAACAGCAGCTGAATGACAAGTATCATCACCTAATTGAAATTCCTTTTTCAAGGGATTCCAATTTTCATTCATATTTAGTTTTTTAAGTCTTGGAAACTTACTGAGGAAATCTGATAGAGCAGTGGTTCCTGAATTAAGAGCTCGTCCATGCATTCGGTTAAAACAAGATTTCATTGGAGAAGCCTCAGACACTTTCAAATCATAGGGGGTTATCAGGGTAGGGAGTTGTGGATATTCAGGACCAGCCAATAGATGATGCCCTTCAGATAACAACATAGATTCATCTTGAGCTTCAGAACATACAAGTCTTGAATAAAGACGACTAGATCGCAAAACCTTATTTGGTGACCAACCACCAGGAAGTCCAACACATACATCGAGCATTGATCCACGGTGATCTACGACAACCTGCAGAGTCACAGTAGGACAGCTCGATGAGGTATCATAAAAATCTTCCATATTATGAACTTTACCAACGTCACAAAAAGCATTATCACTTAACATAATTGGTAATTTACTAGTAGCAAGAACTCCTACAACACCTGGAAAACCATAGTTTGTTTCAAAGGCCTCCGCTATATCATGGCAATGTTGCTGAGATGGCCAAGATATTCGATCGGAACTAAGAGCAGCTAAAGCCTTAATGATTTTACCTAAGTATTGAAGTGTAACAGGAACATCTGCCAATTCGTGTGGGGGTTTGGATTCTTCAGTTTGACAAAAAATCCATGAAACGAATAGCACGCCTTCTTGAACAGATAGGTATGGGCACCTTTCGTCTCTCAAAACCATTCCAACATCTTGAATCAGCAACTGTAATAAAAAATATAGGTACTAAATAAAAATTTACAATTGCGATTGGTGATTAAGGGATATAACTACGGATTTTACTTTTTATACACACCGTTAGAAATTATTGCTCGTAAGCAGTATAAAAATTTATTACCGATGATGTGAACCAAATCAATAAATACTAATGTAAAATAAAGTCAGGTTTCCTGACGATGTTACATTGCAACGAAACCTAGGTTGTTTTAAATAAGTTTATGTGGAATTACAACAGGTCTCTTTATTTTACATTATGAAGAAATTCCACCAAGTGACGCCCGAAACCATTAACTACAATAAATACTATTTGACAAGGGCGAGTAGAATACAAGTAGCCTGATCGATTTTATTTCTTACTATTACTTTACAAGAGTGATATGCCAATTTTAAAAAAATGCACAAACATGAACTGAAGCACCAGTTAAACAGTAGAGACATCAATGAACGTTATTGAGCAAGAAAAAGTTCGGTTAACTCTAAATATAATGAAAAAATAAAAACAAAAGATTTGCATAAGAAAATTGGAAATAATACAATTGCTCCTAAAGGCCAACCTCCAAAGATTCACTGCACGTAGAAAAAAAACTGGTAAGATACGATTCCTTGCGCGGAATTTTTGAAGACCCGCCTTCAAATTGTGATGGCGACTGTTGAAGTGAAGCAGCAACAGCAGCAGCCAATAGTTTTTGTCGGGATGATTGCAAATCTTCACTCATATATTGAAGAACATGATTGCAGGTAGGCCTGCTAAGTTCATTAATTGCAAATTGCAACAATGTTTCTCGGAGAGAGGAAGACATTCTTCATTGATTTCTTTAAGAAATCACTTTCCGAACAAAAGCATAAAAATGAATATCGTATTTATCTTAATCTGAATAACGAAAGGCGATTCACATTATTGCAGACGCCAAATTTAAACGATTCGTAGGTAATACTTGCGATTTGATTACGTGTACGTATTTAAGGAATAAGCTGAGCGGCCTTTAATATTGGTACGCACTTAACCATGTTACTATTGGTTACCGGTTTACACAATGTAAATTTTAAAGTGTACAGTTTCACTTTTTATAATTTTTGGAAATTATTTACCAAAATCACCGTATAGCCATGATGACCGGCATACATATCCACGAACGTCGAGGAGGGAGATATTTACGGAGAAATAGAAGTGATGGACGCTTAAAAAGATACAGTTCGTGTGCGGATGGCAAAGCTTGGAGCCAAGACAGATGTGAAAGACATAATTATCTAATGGATTACATAGCATCTTCTGTATGTATAAAATATGCGTTAAGATGGTGTAAACAAGTTTCGCACAACTCCGTTTAAGGCTTTTTACAATAAGGCATTGATATCAGCTTCATAGATTTAGCATTACAACATTTAGTGAAAAAATGATTGAAGAATTTAAGATTTTAAGCTTAAATATTGGTAGAGATAAAGACACTGCTGGTCAGTCTTATCAAATGGTGTCACTATTTGAACAACATAATTTATTTTGTACAAGAGATTTTTTCTGCTATTAAGTCATATGGTTATATTTCATAAAACTTTTAAAACAAGTTTGAATGATTTTAAGCAGCCAGTAACCAGCTATCATGACATATCATGTATCACATTTTACCTATTATTTTATGCCTATCTGATAAATTACTAGTTTCCATAAAAGGAAAAAGTTGCACTATTGTGAATAACTACAAATTTTGTATGGTTCTCATATTTAAGCTACAGTAAAAATATTTTAATGTGTATTCAGTATTATAGGCATGGGCATTTGCTGGAGGGGCAAGGGGAGGCAGTTATCCCCCTCTGGATCAGGCCTGGGTCAAGAGAAAACAACCATTGATGTCTGGCTAGGTCAGAGAATTAACACAGTCATTTTTCTGAGGTCAGGCAAGTAGGTAGGGACTCCCTGCAATATGCTTGAAACAAACCATTAAAATATTAAGCCCGTTGAACCAGAATATGGAAGCTTGCCTATCCCCTTACCCCCTCCCTCTGGAAAAGTTCCAGCAGATGCCCATGATTATAGGTGTCTAATTTTGAACCTTAATGCTGTGAAAGAAAATAGAGCCTATTTCTCCCAAATCCTCTTAAACTGCTCAAACTATACTATGAATGGAAGGAAAATATTGTGAGATTTACTTGATTTATAAATGTTAAGTTATTTAAATAATAAATAACTGAATTTCATTGTATTGTATACTTATATTTATATATTAATATAAGAGTTGTATGGTAGAAAAACATGGATTTATATAATGCAATAATCGATAGAAGTGAGAGTAATTTAAAGGACACCTTTTAAGGAGGCTCTAAAATCACCTCTCATAAAATACTATTTATCCATCTTGAAACTAGAGACTACTGAACAATAAGTTTTCTGTAGCACACATCAAAAATCCTGACATGAAGTCTTCATAAGAAATCAAAGAAAAGAGAGGAAAAATACAAGGAGAAGATCAATTTGTATAAGGAAAATTCAGAAAAATAAGAGATAGTTAGAATCATATTAAAATTATATAATATGTACAACCAGAATTGTTGTGAGCACTTTGTTGACTGGCAGGCTGTTTTACCCTGTAAACTGAGTAAAACTGATGAGCATATTGAAGGATATAAGCTTATGCAATTTTCTATTTTTAGTAAACCAACCTACACAGGTCACACCATTCATTCCTCATCATTTCATTCCACCACACACAAACATGCAGTTTACCTCAGCATGATACACTGCTTAACCTGCATCCCACTCTCTCAGGCTGAGTTCACTAAAGAACTCAATATCATCAAACAATTACCTAGCACCAACGGTTATCCCAATGCACTAATCAACACACTTTTACATAGAAAACAGAGATACTTAACACAAACAGATGTGTAGCACTCCGCCTACAGACAACAAATCTCGTTGGTTCAAAATATTCTACATCAGTGGTCTTCAACATGAGTGATAACTCAACCGTTGAAGGCATGATGCGGTGGAATAATTCCATAATACAAGATTTTTATTTAGTAATCAATATGAGTGATAACGCCCACCGGTGGGCATTTTAGGGTTTTTGGTGGGTGCTTTTATTGTTAAGTTGATATGGAAAGTGGTCAGTGACTTATTTCAGATAGCAAAATATCGTAAAAGTGAGCAGTGAATCAAAAAAGGTTGAAGATCTATGCCCTACATACACCATTTATCCCTATCTATTGCTAATAGTATTCCAAAAGACAAATTAAGACCTGCATTCTACATCCATATTAATTTAGCCAAACTTTTTATCAACATCAAAGACAAACTAAATACCCTCCATAGGAGTGTGGTTTATTTACTTAGTTGCAACACCAACAACAACACATTGGCCAAACAGGTAGAAACCTTCACGTTAGGGTTTCTGAACAGAAAATATTTCTGAATTGGCTCTTTTAAATCCTATTTCGCTAGACACTTTTTAGAAAATGACAATTCTGCCAACTTTACCCCAGAAATCCTATATTTTTTAAATAAAAGCCCCAGATTAAACATTTTAGAACATTTGGAAATACTTCTACAAAATCATAACACTAAATACAATAACGTTAATGAGCTCCTCTCCCCACATATTCCCCCCTCTTACTTTATTACTTTCCAACCCCCACCTCTCTCCTCTCCAACGACATGACTCCACTACATCCACTAATGGTCATTCTCCCCCACCATCCCTGATTCCTTATTGGGTCTGCATCAAATCGGTTGAGGAACTCAACAGCATGGTCAGCTCTCTGAGTCTTGTGTTCAGGGTGCAACGCTTTCGGTACCCATCTAGCAGGAAGCTTGCTTAATCCTAAACTATCTTTGAGGATTAATTGAGCTGAGCCATATGAGATGTCCAAATGTTTGGCTATCATTTGCACTGAAACTCGTCTATCTTCTTCCATAATTGATTGGACGGCGACCATGGTTTCTTCGTTGATCGACGTTGATGGTCTTCCACTTCGATAGTCATCTTTAATGTCTTCTTGTCCAAACTTAAACCATTTAATCCATTCATAAACATCAGTTTTCTTAGATGCATCATCCCCGTAAACTTTCTGCAAAACCTGAATAATGATATTCGATTTCCAGCCAAGTTTTGTCAAAAACTTTGTTTACTCAAATCTCAAACTTTAAGCTATCCATACTCATGAATTAATGGGTTAGAAAAACTGCTTTTATATTATAACAAATGAATGAATTGTTACGAAATATTGAATTGTTATGGCTAAGATAATGCTAGTTTTAGGCAACAATGCTTTGTTATTATTTGGAATGCCGGAACATTGTTACTGAAACTTTCCGGGAACTTTTTGATTCACTCTCGTATTTACTTTGTAAGATGTATCTAAATAAAAATTAATTGCAGTATTTTCATAAAATAAATTAAAAAATAGTACCTAGATCAGATAATTACATGGCAGAAATGTCAGTATCTTCATTTTGTAAAGAGATATTACAGAGGAGAAATATATGGATAAATATCGGTTGAACTATTCCAATGCAAAAGAAGATAACCCTGTTACAACACATCCCATTATAATGTGCCTCATTATACCAGATATACAATGGATCAATTCAGGTCCCCAAGACAAAATTTTAAAACCCTATGCAAAGTATTCAAGTAGCAGTGTATACAATTGGTCAGACACAATGTGATAAGATACAAGAATTGACAACAAAATGAAACAGCACCTTTTGTCATATCAAAAGAAAATATTCAAACATTTTTAAAACACTGATTAAAAAAGGTATTGCAGAAATAGTATATTTTAGAAGATACTGCTTTTCATTGTTTTGCAGTTAAATGTGAACTTTGAGAAGAAGAAAAATTATGAACTATACCTAGAATCCAACCCAGGTCTTCCACTTTCTAGGTAGGTGCTTTAACCGAAGTGCTCAAATTGGAAAAATTTTAACTATTGATATTCTATTAACCAGAACATTCTTATCTGATTTTTTAACAACAATGCTATGGGCTTCATTTTGTATCAAGTGGAATGGCATTCCAATGCATTCACACCTATTTTGAGCACTATTTAACCAACTATGCTATCAAGCCAGATTAATTTTGCATTCTCGAATTGGGGTATTTATGATGAGGATGAGTTAAGTAGAAAACCTTCAACACAGAATGTCCTCACTGAGACATAGCAGAAAAATACCCTAATTCAAGAACGGAGAATTAGACTGCTTGATAGCTTAGTTGGTTAAAGCACCTACCTAGAAAGTGAGAGATCTGCATTGGATTCCCGGTACAGTTCAGAATTTTTCTCCTCAAAATTCACATTTATGTTTAGCATTATCCACTCATGCATAACAACTCTATTTCAAACCATTCCATCTTGTTTTGCAGTTAAATATTTTACATAAATGGAGATAGACTGTAACAAAATAGTTCCATAGTCTTTCACTGCACATTTACTAGAAGATCATGGGTTGTGTATTATGTGAACATTCTTTATTTCTTCCAATGCTCATAATGAGGTTCTGTAGTATGTAATTTGCTCTTGAAGTTGATTCATAGAAACCTTAACAATTCTAAGCAATTTAATAGTGGAAGGATCTGCAGCTCACTTTTTTGTTAACCTTTCTCTAATGATTATTCCACACTTTTATGGTATGTTTTATATAAAGGCTTTGATGACAATTAACATTTTATCTCTGTTTCATGAGGGTAGTATGACAGCCCTCCAAACAATGATTCACATTGGGGAGAATATGTGCCTGTACCTGTACTTCTGGATGTAATTGTGGAACCATATAAAAGTGAGATTCAAATGCTTCAGTCAAAGATTAATAATTTACAAAATGAACTACATCAGTATGAAGAAGGAATGAGTGAACTGAAAAAAAAAGAAGAAGATATAGTATCCGAAGAAGGAATAACTCAAAAAAGTATGGCCTCAAACTTTGTAAGTTACACAAAAATAAACCATTGTTTGTACCACCAATACTTCATGGATAAGTTGACCAAGAAAGTATTTTTAGACATAATTGCAGTATACATTCTAATATTAATATATAAATTTTGTTATGATTTTTATTTAGTGCAAATTATAATCCTTGCATAAGTATTCTACCTCAAATAAGGTTCACTTTCATCAATATGTATACTTTCCTGAACCTATAAGAATATCTCAATTTTTTCTTTCTGAACATCCTAAATATTATCTGATGAATATGTGATGCATATGAAGTTGGTCAATTTCCTTTAAGTGAGATGATTGAATATGCCTCAAGTATTGCTAATAAATTTAATCTTAACAGATCAGTACTCTAAGTTATGAGATAAATAACTCAATACTGTTCATAAACATTTTATGTCTCAAGGTAAAATTATAACGCATTTTTAGATAAAATCTTTGTAATATAGTTTTCAGTAATTACATACATTTAAAAAATTGGTGTCTCAAAAATTAGTACCAAGTAATTTAATCATATATTAATACTATTTGCAGAAAAATAAAACTGATACCTAAATCATGTTAAAATACATTTAGTTTTGTATTTAGGGTTTTGTACTATTAATTTCATACTCTTGTATATTTAAGTTAGAAGAGGGCACCAAAGAACAGGAGATTCATTTAAAAGAGCAAGAGATTGATTTTGAAGTAAAAGAGAGCAGTTTTGAAGACCAAGAGAAAGGTATCAATGAACAAGAAAGGGATGCAAAAGGGAACTATATTCAGGAGAAAGAAAATTTTGACGAGACAACTTCAAGTGACCAGATAAAAAAAATAAGATCAAATTTGAAAGAAATCAACTCAGATTTTGATGCATTAATGTTCTCCAATGAAAATGAAATAAATTCTTTAAAATATGTTCTAAAACCGGTGTGTGCTTATTGTAATATTTTTATCTTTTTCAAAATCATTTATTGTTTTTAATTTAAGTTTTACTCTTACAATTGATCCTCAATTGTCTAACTATATAATTTTATAACTTAAAGTAATACTTTAAAATTGCAGTTAGAAATATTGAAATTATTTTTTAATCGTAGTATTTTCTAAAGATAATGAAGGAATACAGAAAACATTAAAATGTGATTGATCAGAAATGATTTATTGGATCATTCTATAATTTTTAGAGTTTAATGCAATTACCATATTTGTTGGCCTATATGATGCACAAAGATTTTAAAAGGAAATGTTCATAATAACATTTCATAATTCTACACTTAAATTATTTATAGGAACAAATAAATGAAATGCAGCCCAAGAAATTATCCAAGTTAAATTAATTTTATTTTTAATAGAACACCATGTAGTTCCTAATTGCATATAAAAAATTACAGTGTGATCTACAAAAAATTAATCAATATATACTAATGTGATATTGCTCTGCCAGTAGGGCAAATCACGTGCTGACCATGCATGCTGTACAATCAATTTGCAATACCTATTTATTTGAGAGCTTCAAGTATGAAAAGTTTTACATTACACTTACTAATCCTAAGCCAAAAATTGTTTAATAAAACCAACAATATGTATCTCAGTTACAGAATGACAGACATCCTCCTTTATCATGGCAATGGTTATTTGGTCGTTGAAATTTGTATCATCAGTTTTGTTAAACAATTTTGGTATGGGCTCACGAGTCCTTTTCTTTTCCTCCTTTTCCCAGAAATTCTATAAAGTATGAGGCTTGTTCAGTATGTTATTTTATTTTTATATGCTATACATAAAAATCCAATTGAATAATTTGAGCCAATAACATTATTTTTCATTCTGTAGTCTACCAAAAGCAAAGGTTTTTCTTCTACTGGATGCAACAATTTTGAGACCTAACGCATTCTCATGTAGACTTGACTACCTGGGGACCTTTAGCTTATAAGATGAAGGTTAATTTTAGGTGACATTTTCCCCAGTAAAAGGTTGTGCTATAGATGGACAAATATAGTTTATTTTCAGAGGGTCACTTATAACAGAATTCATATGGTGTTGCTCTTACTAGGAATAAGAGCACCAAGATACAATTCTTGTAGGAGAATCTGCTATGATATTTCTTAAAACAAAATCTCAAACTATTGTTTTAGAAAAGTATGCTTATAAAATAGTAAATGAAAAGAGGACAAAAATCAACAATACTTAATATTAGAAAAATATATTATGTTGAGATGGAATAATTTGCCAAAACTACTTGTTATTAAGTGTCTGTGACAAATTAAACATTTCCCTTGTTAAATAATTTTAAAAGTAAATTACTACAAATAAGAATTTCATTTTTCAGCCTGTAAGCCAAACTCAACAGGTATATGCAACTACCATTGAAGCTACACCTAACCTTAAGAGTAATTTTAGAGAGAAAGACTATAGTGAAAATTTGAAAAACTATCAAGAGGATGTTGAAAGAAAGGCTACAGAAGTGCAAGTATGTGGTAAAAATATTGCATAATATTACATTAATAGGTTACTCTATTCCTTTATCTCTTTTCACTCTGTGTTTTTACAGGCAGCCTAAACATTGTATTGCTTTATTGAAACAATTATTTCAAGCAAATTGCTGTGAATCCTTCCTGTGATGGAAGTTATTAATTCCTTATAAAAATTATACATCTAAGTGACAGTACTGATGCAGTTGGTTCTTTTTAGCATGACCATAATTTTTCTAACTTTTCACCTCAAAGTGTAATTGATAATTCAACATATGTATACAAAACCATCAAATGTCACAGTTTTGCGTTTTTCATTAAAATAGTTCTGAAAATGTTAATTAAAGAAACACATTGCTTAAAATAAACACAATTATACAGTAAATTCTATCTAAGGATACAAAAGGTTTCTTAAAATAATTTCAACATATATATATACTAATAATAATAGTTTATTGGTCCAGAGATCAAAAACATTATATAGGACAAGTCAGTAAAAGGCACACAACAGAAAATTGGTACAAATTATACGTACAGATAAAATAGCAAGATAAAGTTACAAGCACATATAAAATAATAAAATTTAAAGTGAGATACAGATGAATATCAAGCATCATTAATACTACAGTAATGCTTACTGAGCAGAAAGGCTTTAACTTTGTTTTTAAAATTTGACAAGCTCATGGACATTTTCAGTTCCTGAGGGAGTTTGTTGTATAACTGATGTCCCATTGTTCTTGGGCCAAGTGAGACTGTTTTTGTATGAATATAGGGAATGTGGAGATCATTTAGACCACGTGTGCAATAACTGTGTATGCTGGAGTTTTTTTCAAAGTTATGTAAGTTCCTTCTTGTGTAAAGTATGGCAGTGAGTATATATACACATGGCAGTGGCAGTATATTCAATTTTCTAAAGATGGGGCGACAGGAGGCACCGTGTGGTTCATTAGCAATGAGATGCATCACTTTCTTTTGAATTTAAAAAATATTACTTGCAAGTGGGGAAGAACCCCAGAAAAGAATACTGTAAACAATATGGTAGTAGAAATCTCCATAATATAAGGACACAAGTACATCGGTGGAGACCTTAAATTGAAAACACCTTATAAGGAAGCAAGTAGAACTCAACTTACTGGATAGTTTGTTGATATGAGTATCCCATCTTAAATGAGTATCAAGGTAGATACCAAGAAATTTTGTGCAGTTAACTTGAGGGATTGGTTTACAATTCACATAAGCTAATAGGTCTTTACATGGTTTGTTTTTGTTTGCAAAGTGTATCACCTGAGATTTATCAATATTTAATGTTAGAAAATTATTCTGACACCAATTGGTTAGATTTTGCATAACTATTTCACTAATATTTAACAGGCTATCAAAATTATGGGCTGAGAGTAAGACATTAGTGTCATCAGCATATAACATTGGTTTCACACCATTGATTTTTTAGAAATTGTATGGTAGATCATTAATGTATAATAAGAAAAGTACAGGACCAAGGATTGACCCTAGCGGAACACCTTTGGAAACTGATTTTCCAGAAGACGTGTATTTTGTACCATTATAATTAATAATAACATGCTGTATCCTGTTATGCAAATAGGACTCAATCCAGTTTTTAGGCATGTCTCTTATTCCATACCTATCAAGTTTGTTCAACAGTAATCAATGATTAACATTGTCAAAAGCTTTAGAAAAATCAAAAAGCATTGCAACAGATTCCATTTTGTTGTCTAGAGCATTGTTTCGCAAACTGTGTTCCGCAGAACACTGGTGTTCCGTGGGTTGGATCGAAGTGTACCGTCGCTTCTTTCTAAGTAAAGTTTTTTTTTAATTTTAATTTCAATATAGATTATGTTTATTATTTTATTTGTACTTCCTGGTCGAGTGAAGTCTATTTGGCAATATGCGTCAGATGTAGTAATGTTACTGAAATTGATAGTGGCATTTGTTGTGTATATATTATATATGTATATACTAGCATATATTGTTTCTCTGGTGTTCCGCAGATAAAATCATGATATCAAGGTGTTCCGCGACTTGGAAAAGTTTGAGAATCACTGGTCTAGAGCAGCAAGTATAGTATTGATTGTTTCATAGGAGGCAGTTGTCATTGACTTGTTTTGCCGGAAGCCATTTTGGCAGGGAGCTAAAACTTTGAAAGATTCGAGATAAGAAATTAAACATTTGTAAAACACTTTCTCAAAAATTTTTGCCAACTGATTTTGCATTGAAATAGGTCGATAAGAGTTTATATCTTGAGCACTTCCTTTTTCCTTATATAATGAGACAACTTGAGACTTTTTAAGTATTGAAGGAAAAACCCCTAACTGCAGAGAATCATTTATAAGAAACAGAAGAGGTGCTTTGAGTGATTTGAAACAGTGAGAAATAAGAAATTTGGGTATTTTATCAATACCAGAACTAAAGTTTGCACCTAAATTATGTATGATATGTTTAAGTTCAGTTTCAAGGCAAGGTGCGAGATATAAAGACTTAGAAAAGTTTGGAATATTTAGATAATATGCTGGATCTGAAGGTTGTGGACATGAGTGTAGATGAGTAAAATGATCATTAAAAGTAGAAGCTAATAGAGATAAGTCAGAAATAATGGTACCTGAGAGATCCTTAATTTTAAGTGAGGACTTGTTTGGACTGTGAAGTTTAGAGTTGTTAATAATTTTCCAGATTTCTTGAGATTTATTTTTGGAGTTAAGTAGTTGTTGGTTATTATACAACCTTTTTGTGGTATTAAGTAGATGATGGTAATGCCTTTTTAAGGCATTGTAATCAGCTTTTAGTACATTGTTTATACTAGATTTACAAAATATGGCTAAATCCTTGAGGTATGAAGAGGGCAATCGAATTTCTTTAGTGACCCAGGTTTAGTTTCTGCTACTTTTAATGACTTTCTTTTTTACCACTGAAAAAGCAATCAATTCAGTTCCAGAAAAAGTTGGTTATTTAGAAGAATGGTGTTCGATGGAGGTTTGAATGTATTTATGCTGCATTGTAAATTATCTCTGGTTTACCTGTTAACAACATAAGGCATTGTCATAATTGGTCATTATGTATGTATTTCCATATCAGTCAGGCATCATCCCCTCCACTCTCATGAAAACCTTTGTAAAACGTTTTCATTGATTTAGTTTAAAATAATTAATTTAATTCTTGCCCTTAAAATAAACAGACTTTGAAAGCCTACACCTGTCTGTTTATATTCAATTTCCTGTAACTAAAAAAGTTTTCATATAAATGTTCTATAAGTGGGACATAACTAAGAAAGTGCCATGCTGCCAAATATTTTTAGAGAATGTAAGCACGGGGCCCAGTGCAGTCGCACCATTGAACCGCTATCAAGCCCTGAAAATATAGAAAACTTCCAGTGACTGATCTGAGCCAGAAGAATGTATTCCATGAGTCCTTTAAAAATTTTGATATTTTCAAATGCAAATAAATTTATATTTTAAAGGTGGTTTAACAACAAAGTCTAAATGAATTAATGAATGATTTTTCTCTTAATTTTATAAAGGATTTACTGGAGAATCTTAAATCACAACTTTTGGAGGAGAATTCCAAGAATGAGATGATTTCTCGGAGAATTTCCCGGAAACCTCAAGCAAAAAGGATGAAATGGCAAAACAAAATACAAGAAACAGAAAAAGGGATGGCTTGGAGAGACAAAAGTATAGATACCCAAGAATATTCATCCTTGAAAGATAAAATTGATATCCTTTCAAAAAGAGTTTCTTCTATTGAAAAAATTAGAGAGAAAATGGACCAGGAAAGATACAAGGAAGCAAGAGAGAGAGATAATTGGGAATACCTGAGCAAGATAAAAGATTTAGAAGATAAGATGAAAAAACTTGAAGAAGAAATGGAAAAAAAGAAAAATAAGACTAATGAACTGATGACTCAATTAAAAATTTATAGCGAAAAACTGGACCAAGTAACTGGAAGTTTTGACAGCCAAGAAGAAAATCTGTCTCAGCTGAAAGAGCAATTAAAGTGCTGTGAAATTGAAAAAAAGGAAATTGAAGAGCAGGTTAAACAACTAGAAAGCCAAATTATGTTTGCAAAAGAAAATAAAGACAAGTCAGGAGCAGAAATGAGGGAAAGTGAGACTCAAA
This sequence comes from Tanypteryx hageni, assembly GCA_028673005.1. Lineage (NCBI taxonomy): Eukaryota > Metazoa > Arthropoda > Insecta > Odonata > Petaluridae > Tanypteryx > Tanypteryx hageni. The sequence goes on from CM054112.1 coordinate 194,413,858, forward strand.
CTCTTGATGATGAACTCAAAAAACAAATAGAGAGTTTATTATCCGAGTTAGAAAGAGCAGAGACACAGTTAGCACATAAAACTAATACTATAGATTCAATTAATGAAATAATATTACTCACAGAAACTCGACTACATGATCGTGAAACAGAATTATCAGAAATAGAGGATAGATACCAAAAACTCCTTGAAGAATATCTGGAGCTGCAACTAAAACAGCAGATATATGAAGAAAATCTAGGTAGTGAAAAACCTGAAGAAAAAACATTCTTATCGTCACATGAAATTGTTGTAGAGCCCATAAAAGAGGGGAAAGAAAGCGAAGATATGGAGGAAATATTCACTGTTTCAGAGGAAGAGCAAAGAGCAAAGTCGACTGAAACAGTCTTAGATGCCTCAGAAGCAGAAAAACAACTACTAGATTCTGAGGATGTGAAAGCCCTGGAAGAAGGTCCTGAAAGGAAAGAGGTTTCTGAAACAGTAGAAGATTCTGAAGTAGAAAAAAATGGCATTGAGACTGAGGTTAAAAAAGGTGAAGTTTCTATAGAAGAGCCTGGAGAAGTCACTGGGACGACAAAAGATGAAGTCAAACCATGGGATGGTAAAGAAGAAGTTGCTGTGGAAGAGCCTGCAGAAATCACAGAAGTAAAACAAGAAGAAATTGATTCTGGTGCTGGAAAAAGTACCTTTGCTATAGAAGAACCTGAAACTATCACTGAAGTAAAATCCGAGGAAATTGAGTCAGTGAACAATAAAAGTGAAGTTTCTGTAGAAAAACCTGAAGCAGTCACAGAAATTGAAAAAGAATTAGTTGAACCAGAGACTGATGAAACAATTGAAGAGGCTACAGTAACTGCAGAGACACAGGAAGGAGAAGTTAACTCTAAGACAGGAGAAAGAGAACATATTGTTGAAGATCCCAAAATAATCACTGAAACAGAGCCAGAGGTAATAGACCCAATGACCAGAAAAGGTGAAGCTTCTGCTGAAGACTCTGTCATGCAGATAGAAAAAGAAGATGAACCAATTGCTGATAAAGATGAAATTGTTGAGATAATGGTGAAAGACCTAGAAAATGAAGATATTGAACCTGTTACTGGAAAAAATGAAGTACCTATGGAAGAGCCCAAGGAAGAAAAGGAAGATGAAGCTGTAAAAAGTGATGATCATAAAGAGGAGACTGAAGCTGTAACAATGACAGAACAAGAAGAAATTGAATCTGAGACTGTAATAAATAAACATCGTAAAAAAGAGGCTGAAGAAACTGAAGAGAAAGAACAAGAACAGGTTGAGTCTGACATTGGAAAAAATGAAGTTCTTACAGAGAAGCCTGAACCGGCTACAGAGGTGGAAGAAGCCAAACCAGAAGCAGGAAAAAGTGAAACCTCAATAGACGAGCTTGAGATGATCTCAGAAGCAATAAATGAGGAAACCAAGCCAGAGTTGGAAAAATTAGAAGTCCCTATAGATGAGCCTGAGAAAATCATAAAGATAGAAGAAGAAGACAAGCCAGAAGCAGAAAAAAGTGAAACCCTTTTAGAAAAGCCTGAAACAAGAGCAAAGGAAGAACAGGAAGAAGTTGAGACTAATGTTAAAAATGATGAAATCGCTGTAGAAATTCCTGATACAATCAAAGGTGAAGGACAAAATATTGAAAGTGAGAATGAGAAAAGTGAAATCCCAGCGGAAAATCCTGAAAATGTGGCTGAAACGATAACAGAGAGAAGACAAGATGAAATTCAGGCTGAAGCTCAAATAAGTGAAATTCCTGTCAAAACATCTAAAGGTACCACTGAAACAGTAGGAGAGATGGCTGAAGATGTTGTAAAACAGGGAGAGTCATACATTTCTGGAAGTGTATCAAACATTCCTAATGGTGATAAAGAAGAAATGCAAGTTGAAGAAGAAAAGACTGAAAATACTGGATCTGAAGCAAAAGAATCAGAGCTTGAAGTTGAAAAACGTGAAGTAGATATTGTAGATCCTGAAAAAGGAGAAGCTTCTACCAAGGAACTTGAAATGTCAGGAAGCCCTGAAGCTGTCTCTGACATTGATGACCTCAGACAAAAAGAACTGAATGCTGAAAAAAAAAAT